>CM055885.1:18455853-19125540 GCA_029582165.1 Portulaca oleracea
ACTACACAATTTTCAAAGACGACATAATATAGACCGGAGGGAGTACTAATTTATGAATATTATATTATAGTTTAAGCTTATGAGTATTGTAGTTTATGTTTATGAGTATGATGGTTCAAGCTTATGAGCATTTATATAATGGTTTAATTATAAGCATTGCAATTTTGGTTTATGAGCACTCATATATTGGTTTATGAGCATTGTAGTAAAAACATCATGTTATGAGCATTCGTGTTAGAGAATATGAACATTTACCTACTAATTTATGAACATTCATATACTGGTTTATGATCATTGTAGTTTAAGCTCATGAGCATGATAGTTTAATTTTATGAACATTTATATACTGGTTTATTAGTATTGTAAAAATGTCAGGTTATGAAATTAATGAGATCAATTTTATACGATGAATTATTATACAAATTTATACTACAATGCTCCTCAATCTATACTAGAATGTTCATAAACTATAACCACAGTGCTCATAACATATCTCTTGCAATATTCATAATTTGTAAAGTACTAGAGGCTCATAAATCTATAATACAATGCTAATAAATTATTTTTATTGAAAATTTACCTAAAGGTACGGAAAAAGATTACGAAATAATAAAAAGAGATAATAAAAATAACAAAGAAAATTAAAAATAAAAATAAATAATTGAAAAGTATAATTGAATTGGACTAAAAAATCAAAATGTATTGAAAAATGGAAAAATTAAAGCTCATTATATTTATTTAAAAAGAAAATAAAAAAGATTTTTTTTTAAAAAAAAAGAAAATTATCCAAATGGCACGTACATGTAGCCAGGGCGCATGGATCATTGAAAGCCCGAACGTATGATTGTTTTCCCACTTATTTTCGTATTGGATCCAATAAGACCATCCGTAACTGTAAGTTTGAGAGTGAGATGATGTTGACGTGGCGTGGGCGAGGACAAGAAAGACAGTACAGCGACAAGAACGAATGTCGACGGTGAGAAAAACTCGAACTCGTGCTCACCGTGTGAGGACGAACACAAGATTTTCGGCATTTGTTCTTTTTTTTATTTCTATTGTAGTGTATTTAAATGATTAAATATGGGACTACACTTTGTTTTTAATATTTTAATCAAACTAATGCTTATTATTGGAAACCAAGTTAATGTGAAGAATCTAAATCTAACTCTCTTGATGGACCATATATACTACTTTCACCTCATCCATTAAATATAACTCATACTCACCATTGCAGATGCTGTTATGCAACGATGATAAACATGTTGAAAAATAATTAAAGAGGGAAATGAAGCTGCCTAAGCGTGGAAAAGTCATGATACTACTACGTAAAAAGAGCAGAACCACAGAAGTTATATGTATGTAGGGTCACCTAACCTGAATTGCGAGAGCACCTTGCTTCTTCTTGTCAGGAACCAGTTTGCCTTGAATGCTTCGATCGGGATCATTCAAGTTGATGTCACAGAAATGGACATCAGCATAGGCTTCGACGAATTCGACTCCCTGGTTGTCGCACGACAACTCCGGCTTGTCGGATGTCGAGTTGTTGTCAGAAACTTGACCTGCGAAGGGGTAGAAGTATGCCAGGGTTTGAGCCAGGGACTTCTTCAGCACACTCACTTTTTCCTTGAACAAGACATCATCGTCATCGTTGTTGTCGTTGTCGTTGTTGTTGTTGTACAGTTGATGGTCGTTTTTATAGCAGAAGAGGATGCCGCAATCGACCGGAGGGAGTAGCAAGTCTAAGTTTGAAAAGGGGAGGTGATGGTCGTCTTGCACTGGCTGTACTGAAGCCAGCACCGTTTGGCTAGCGGTGGTTGTCACCGTGAAGTTGCCTTGAGAGGTTCTTGTCATTTGAGACAATTGCCACGACGATTGTATTATGAGTAATGAAGGGTTAGGACTTCATTATATATATATATATATATATATATATATATAAAAGGAAATTGGATTCTAATAATCCCTACTTTTATTAATTGTATAGCAATAATTTCTACTTTCATTTTGTATTTTGGTGGTCCAAAAAAAATTAAAATCAGATTCACGTCAACGCGACTCGCTGGCCACATTGACGCGAGACTCTACGAGATTGTATTTGACCAAGAATTCGGACCACCAGAATAAAATCAACAACGAAATGGGACCACTAAAATACAATAAATATGTCAATAAGACTACTAGAATACAAAAACAATTTAAATGGGATCACTAGAATACAACTAAAATAATAATTTCTTAGTTAAACACATTCTCGCCGGTACATGTCAGCAAACCACAGAGTCACCACCACTTGACTCGGTGGCATCCCATCAAAATACAATTTTAGTTTTTTTTGAACCACCAAAATACAAAATGAAAGTAGGGATTATTGCTATACAATTCGTAAAAGTAGGGATTATTAGAATCCAATTTCCCTATATATATATATATATATATATATATATATATATCGGATCTAGTAGGAAGAGAGCTTAGGCAGGAAGGTGAGAAGAGCAAATCGCAATCCTTGATTTTCGCATCTGACGGTGTAAGATCATGAATATCATGGAATGTGATCATGAAATCCATGACCGCACTTCCTGATATCCTTAACCACACGCCGTCATATGTAAAATAAAGGATTATTATTTGCTCTTCTCATTGCCTTCCTACCCAAATTCTCTACCTATGGGATCAGAATTCCTATATATATGTGTGTATGTGCGTGTACACGTAGACTCCTACCTTTATAACTTTATTGAGAATCTCAATTGAAAGAAGAAAATTCATTTTGAAATCGAATCGATTTTTGAATAGATTTTCTATTTATGAAGTAGCAAAGAGGTGAAGTAATACAACGATTTTTTTAGTTTATTTGTAAGAGGAGCTCATATGAAAAATGTAACGAATTCTTTCGTTTTCTTCGATCGCTGACCATCCGTGTGAGAGTTTCGGGTTTCGTACCAATATTTCAGCAACAAATCTAATAAATATCAGCATAATAATTTATGTATTGATCTTTTTGGAAGGAGTGTGTGTGGGTTGTTTTTTTCGAGAATAGGTTTGATTCAACCAGCTGTACCCCATGCATGAACCATGAACTAGTCAAATATATTAGAGTTTGTTTGGTTAGCCTCATTTCTCTTGAGAAATTAGCCAATTTTTCGAGTTGAATATTATATTTTTGCATGTTTAATTGGCAACATTTAAGTAATGAGAAAAAGTTTACATGAAGTCCACCATTTCTCCATCCAACGTAAGAAACAATTTCATTAGGGGGGCTACAGGAAATTTTTACATTGTATAGAGTGGGAAATTAGATTGTAAGAAAATTTTTGAAATATTCTTAATTATGTTACAAACGCTATTAAATTTTCCAGGAATTCTACCAAACACACTCTTAATATTATACTGCACGGATAAATTATTTTATGTGATTCATTCCAAGGCATGTACATTATTATAATTATAGTATAAATACATAACTATTATAATTATTGTTTGGCTATATTTGGTTAACATAAAATAATTACTGTTTCCAGAATTCAACTAGTGAATAGTTATAATACGTACATGAGTTTTTTGCATTTTGGACCCTGAACTTTAGGGGTATTTATATTCCGAACCCTTGGTTTTCAACATTAATTTTTTAGACCCTAAAGTTTGTAGGCTAAATAAAAATGGACCTTAAAGTTTGTGGGCTGAAGAAAAAGGCCCCTATCTCATTCTTTATTTTCTTCTCATGTTTGAATTTATCTCCCGATTGACGTCAAACTTCAAGACTATGGTTAAAACTAATATTGAAGTTATAATACACCTCTCTTATTCATGTCGGGGCTACTTAGACCCCTGAGTACATGGTTTTAAGTAACTCCAACATGAATAAAAGAGATTTATTATAACTTTAATATCGGTTTTAACCTTAGTCTTGAAGTTTGATGTCAATCGGGAGAGAAATTCAAACGTGGAAAGAAAAAAAAAACGAGAAACAAGCCTTTTTTTCACCTCACAACTTTAGTGTCCTTTTTCTTCGGCCTATAAACTTTAGGGTCCAAAAAGTTAAAGTTGAAAACCAAAGGTTCATAATATAAATACCCCTAAAATTGGGGACCCAAAATGCAAAAAACCCATACGTACACATAAGATGCATGCAAGTTTTTTTAATATTTATATGTGATTTATTTTTTAAAGTAGTTTTATAATAATTATCAATTCAAAGAATAATTATAAAATAATAAATAAATTTAAACAATAATTATACTATCATTATTTATATATTTCTTTGTACAAAATGTATTCAAAATTTCTTAGGTGAAAAAATCAAGAATCTTAATATCATATTTTTATGAACTTAGTGGTGATATTATTCATATTCATTCACCATTTTTTTTCTAATAAGAAATGATATTTACTTGTTGTAAATAATAATCTCAATTATGTATCTTATACATTGAGACAATTTTTATACTTTATATTTTACCTTCATTTACAATATGAGGCCAGCGTAAATCATCATTTATATAATTATTAATTACAGTTTTTCATAATGTTAATAAAAATTTTATTTTATTTTTACAATAGTTAAAGAAAATATAGAACAATTATATAGGGTTTTTTTATGACCTAAACTTTTTTTGTAAATAAACAAGTTATCATAAACCTAACCTATTTAATTGAATGAGTTTAATGGGCCTGGTTTACTTAGGTAACCTGTTTACCTCTACAACTATATATGTATCATGTAACAAATATTCAATAGAGAAGAAAAAAAATGCAATTGGTTTTCTACCATTCGGTATGAACGACCACTCATTTTCCTCTAAAAAGTCCATAACACAATTTAACCTTATTCAAATGACAAATGATAAACAATAAATGACAAATGAGTTAACTCATTTAAAGTAATTATTATATGGGTCTTATGTGTATCTTTTTGTGTTGAGTTGATTCCCAATAATATAAACGAACTTACTATGTCAACTTATTTAAAACATGTTAAAGTTCCATACCCAAACTCTTAACTTCTTGCCGATTTCGAATTGATAGCTGTTTCAGAAGCCACTTATTATATTACAATGATTTTAATAATGTAATAATTTTTTGCACATTCTTTCGAACAAGTGCCTATATATTTAGGTAAGTGAATGAAATAATAAACTGTATGTTGGAAATATTTCAAGAGTATAAGAAGATTATATGGCAATATGGCATGAGGAATCATGTGGAATAAGTATAAGGATCATATATAAGATAAAGATAGAAAATATGATCAACACGAGTGTATAAGAGACCAGCACGAGTCGTGCTGGACTCTAGAGAGCAAGAAGAACCATTTTTGGGCTCAACACGGATCGTGTTGAGGCAACACGGACCGTATTGATCCAACACGGACCGTGTTGAATGCCAGAATGTGTTTTTAATGCTAACGGCTATATAATCTTGAGTATTAAGTTTATAATATCAATATTATATTAAGCTCGATATTAAGATCCAACAGCTATATTATCATGACCAAGTCAAGGTTTTTATTCTCCATTAAGTACCTTAATTACACCTTTGACTAAGGGGTGTGATTAAGGTTAGATTAGGGTGGAATTACCCTATAAATAGGAGACATTCCCAAGCCATTTGAGATCATCACAAGCATTAATTCTTCCATTCTATAATCACATCCTCTCAAGTATAGACTGTAGCTATACTTGAAAGAATCAAGTGAGAAACCTATGTCTTGAGTGCGACAAGAGCTAAGTTTTATCCCTCTGAACATTTACGGTATAGTAAATAGTTCTTAAGGAAAATGAGTACGATGTCATGACTCTTAGCGATATCCAAATAAGTTAACCATTTGGTTATTAAGTCATATCTCCATCTTGTCATACATACGTACCGCAAGAAGATCAAGAAGTCAAGCCAAGTGAAGATGATGAAGATTCAAGCCGGTCAAACATTATTTTCCCAACAATCTTAAGAACTATTTTACGAGACAAGATTGGAGATGACTAAGAGTTGGACTTCCAAGATTCAAGAGGGATTACAAAGATAAGTTTATATTTTACAAGTTTATTAGTATCAATTTTTCATATAAGTTTATTAAGTTTTATTGAGCAAGTTTAATGATTGAAAGTTTATTAATCATTTATTTATCTATATGTGTTTGGTATAGATGAGAAATTGATACACAAGAGTAGCAATACAAGTACAAGATCTTGATGTTAATGATGGGAATTGTTGCGTGATTATGCAATGAGGTTTACATGGATTAAGGGCAAGGTAACAACAAGTCATCTACAAGGAGGTCAAAGGTAATTAAGTTGTTTATTTAGGGGTCATATGTATGTGTAATGACCATGTTTAAGTTGCCTCTTAATATTATCAAGTTAAAACCAATGAATATGTTTTATTACCTTTGACATGTTTAATTGGTTTATAAGAATTGTCATTAAGGATAAGTGTATTGAAATTCCATGATAAGGTAGTAGTTGAAGGATGGTGCAAGAAAAAGTCAAAATAAGTGTTTATTTATTTATTTATTTATTTATTTATTTATTTATTTATTTGTATATTATTAAGTGCACCATTGAACACCTACATAAGTTACAAGTATATTTAGCCATATGTTTTAAGTTGGCTATGTATTAAGTTACATGGAAGTTTCATACTAGTAATAAGAATGAGATTATTGTCATTAAAATATTCCTTGGTTGGATGTTTTAAGTTGCAAGTCTTTAAGGTGTTTAATGTGGAAATTCATTGTGGCAAGATTATAATTTGCTTCTTAAAATCTGAAGTTTTCCATGTTTATTCACATGTTCAAACTTCAAATTATAATTAAGTTTATTCCGCCTATTGTTTTGATATTAATATGAAGGAAGAGTATAAGGTGATTAGACCTTTTATTAATATCATGATTGGAAATTTGTTCCATGTTTATAAGTGATAGGTATGAGTGATTTCATGCTTATTGTTTTGCCTTTTGTTATTCAAGTATTGTTTAATAGCATGATTAACAAGTTAATTTTATGTTTAAGTTTGAAGCATGAAAATAGAATATAAGTATTGGCAAAAGTATTATGTTTTTAATTTATAAGTTGCCATGAAATTCTATTTGGTTATCTCAAGTTTATGATTCTATTATTACAATGAGTTTATGCAATTGAAAGTCAAATATGAATTTGATTATTAAGATAGGCTTTGCATATAAGTGTAATTTTTATGAGAATTATTTGAATGTATACAAGTGACTTGTTTATTATCTTAAGAAATCCACTATAAGTTATGTGTGCATTAAGGTTCAAATTTCTATTATTATCATGATGAAGGATCCTCCTATGCAAAGGACATTGGCCTGTGCAGGAATAAGGACGTTTATCTAAACGTCATAGCAACCGCAGCAAGGGAATAATTTTGAAGTGAAAGACCAAAGAAGGGCAAAAACCAAATTAGGGAAGTATCTCTTAATTAATCTTCTGGAAAATCTCAGCCGCCTACTTCTTGAAATAAGATTAACTAATTGATATCTTTTATTCCAAGAAACGGCAAATCAAGGAATAGAAGAGATTCTGGATCAAGACCAAGAAGGAAACATCAATTTAAGGAAGTTATCATTCAGCGCAAAGAAGGAAGATATCTGATTTGCAAACGGCTCTATGTGTTTGACAATGCATAAATAGAAGAAATCATGCTCAAGGAAACTTAACTATTCCACGGATGAAATAGGGTGTATCAAACAGATTTGTGTTTTTGTTTGAGTGATTTTGTATGTGAGATTTCTTGTAAAGAGTGCTTTCAAGTTCTTAACGGATCTAGAACTGTGTTAGACTCTTGTAATCAAATCCTAGACGGACTTCGGATTTGAATAGTGTTTACACCAAACGAAGCCTTTGGTGGGTGTTCATCTTTCAACAAATAAGAAGCGTCCTTAGCAAGGCGCTTGGTTCTAAGTGAACCTAAGGACGTTTACCTTAGGTCACTTCTGTTACAAACAATTTCATCTCAATAAAGGAAGTTATTCAATTGACATCTATTGTCCTTTATTTGATTGTTATTACAAAACTGTTTTGAACCTTAATCTGAAAAGATTAAGGTATTAACATCCTTTGTTCTGTGATCTTTAGTGCAGAAAAATTCATAACCCTATTCACCCTCCCCCCCCCCCTCTAGGGTTCTTTCAATTGGTATCAAAGTCTGGTCCACTGAAAATTCAGAGACTAATCGCTCTGTGACAAAGATCATGGGAGATCACAACATGGGAGACTTAAGTCAAGGACGTTCATGGAACAGATCACCTTCTTGACAGTGACAACTACGTAACTGAAACGCCAAATGGAGATCTTCTTGAGAAATCAAGATGAGGACATTTGGGATGTAGTCACCAAAGGAAATTACCCTACTCCCCAGACGACTGCTGCAGATGGAACAACAAGTGATAAACCAAGATCTGAGTATTCAGCTGAAGAAAAAGAGCGAGCAAAGAAAAATACTCATGCACATTATCTTTTAATTTGCAGTCTTAACTCTAATGAATTTGAAAGAGTGTCTAATTTTGATACAGCTCAGCAGATATGGAACTACTTGGTCACAACCTATGAAGGAACAAACCAAGTAAAGAAGACCAAGGTCAACATACTAGTTCAAAAGTATGAAGGCTTCAAGATGGAAGAAAATGAGTCCATTGAGTCAATGTTCAAAAGATTCAGTGCAATCATCAACCATCTCAAGTCCCTCGGAAAATCCTATTCCAATGAAGAACAAGTGAACAAGGTCCTTCAGTGTCTTCCTAGGCACAAGTGGGGACCGAAAGTAACGGCTATAGAAGAAGCCTAAGATCTAGAGACCTTGAAAATTGAAGAGCTGATTGGCAAACTTCTTGCACATGAGATACGACTGTCTGAAGGCAGTCAGACCAAGGACATTGCCCTCAAAAGCACCAAGGAACCAGAAGAAGAATCAGAGGATGATGATGAAGAAACCATGGTCATGCTAGCTAAAGGTTTCAGACGACTATACAGAAAGAATCCCAGATTCCGTGGCTATCTGAGAGAATCATCCTCCAAACGACCTTCACCCAAAGGTAAAATTCAAACCAAGGATGATAATGAATATAAATGCTTCGCTTGTGGTGCAACAGATCACCTGGTCAGGGAATGTCCTCATGTGAAGAAAGTCAAGGAACAAAGTGATTTCAGAGGAAAAAGATTGAGCAGCAAAGCCATGGTTGCCACATGGAGTGAAAGTGAAGGCAGTGAAAATGAAAGTGAGTCCGAGGAAATCGCAAACCTCTGTCTCATGGCAAAGGACCTTACAGAAACACAAGCAGATGAAACAGAGGCGAATGACGATGATGAGGTATTAACAAATCTCTTTCTAAAATGTCCTTCACATAATTTGAAACCAAGATTGCTCAATCTGCTTGACTACATTGCAACCCTCACCGACAAAGTACAATATCTCACTAGAATTGCTGAAACAAACTCCAAAACCATAGAAACTCAATTGGAGATAATCAAAAACCTTACCTCTGATAATGTCAGCATGAGAAATGAAATGATACATAATCGAAAAGAGCTGAATTCCATTCTGAATCAAGAAATAGACCAAGTTCATTCTACCATAAATCCTAAGAAGAAAACCTCTACAGATAAACCTGGTTCACCCAGAACCAAACCAGAAATCTTACCCACTCATAAACCCACACCTATACCAAAACCAAAAACCAATGCAAAGTGGGTTCCAAAGAAGCCAAACAACAAACCAGTTCCCCCAAACAAAGAAACCTTTCATAAACCTCTTGGTCCAAAGAAAGGTATAATGTCCTTCAGTGTAGGTATGTCTCAGGGCTCACAACGACCTCTGGTATTTGGACATCGGATGCTCGAGACACATGATTGGAGATCCAACCGAATTTAGAGAACTCAAGGACATCATAAGTGGGAAGGTAGCGTTTGGAGACAAAAGCCAAGGGAAGATCCTTGGAGTCGGCAAGGTCGGTAAGGATTCAGTCAACTGTATAAATGATGTATATTATGTAGAAGGTTTAGAGTATAATCTTTTGAGTATTTCTCAGTTTTGTGATAGAGGTTATAAAGTTTGGTTCAATAAGAACTCATGTGTCGTAGAAAAGGAATCTCATGAAATAGTCCTTAAAGGTCATCGGATGAACAATGTGTATGTTATTGACCTCAGTGATCATATGACAAAGGACCTTACCTGTCTTAGAGTTGCATCAGATGAAACCTGGTTATGGCATCGTAGATTAGGACATATGAACATGAAAACTCTTCAAAAGCTAAAACGCCTAGGCCTAGTTAGAGGACTACCATCTCAAAATTTCATTCATGACAAGGTATGTGATGCATGCACTAGAGGAAAACAGACCAGAACATCCTTCAAACCTGTATCTCAAGTAACCACCTCTAGATGTTTAGAACTGTTGCATATGGACCTCTGTAGACCAATTCCATACAAAAGTCTAGGAGGACGTTCATACATACTAGTCATTGTTGATGATTATTCTAGATTTACCTGGGTTTTATTTTTGAAGGATAAGACAGAGGCTTACCCAGAGTTTGAGAAATTATACAGGCAACTCAAGGTCCTTAAAGGACTCAGTCTGGTGTCCATAAGAACAGATCATGTAAAAGAGTTTGATAATCGAGATCAATTTGGAACATTCTGTGATCAAGAAGGGGTTACACATAACTTCTCTGCCCCAAGGACACCACAACAAAATGGTGTGGTTGAACGGAAGAACCGCACACTGGAAAACATGGCCAGAATAATCATTTGTGAGAACAATCTACCCCTTTTTCTTTGGGCTGAAATTATAAATGCTTCAAATTATATTCTCAACAGATGCACCATAAGATCCTTCATGAAGAAGACACCCTATGAGCTGTTCAAGGGTAAAACACCAAATGTGGCCCACCTCAAGGCCATTGGATGCAAATGCTTCGTTCACAACAACGGCAAAAAGGCTTTAAGCAAATTTCAACCAAGAAGTGAAGAAGGAATTTTGGTAGGATATTCATTATCCAGCAAAGCCTACAGAGTCTACATTAAAGCATCCAGAAAGGTGGAAGAATCAATCCATGTTGTCTTCGATGAAACTTCCACCACTTCATCAGAAAGGTCCTCCATCAAATTCCAGATTCTTCAAGATGATGATGACGAGGACATCCCTCGCATATTTCAGCAAGGTCCTCGGCAACAAAATGAAGAACCTCCTCCTGATGACAACATGCAATCAACTTCAGAACATGAGGAACATGGAGCTCAAGGACCTCCGCATGATGAAGAACAAGGACATTCCTCAACAGAAGGACAAGGACATTCCTCAACAGAAGGACAAGGACCTTCCTCAAGTGAAGGACAAGGACCTTCACCAACAGAAACTCCTCAAATGGCTGATACTGCACAGCAAAACACAGAGGAGTCATCAAGGACCTTGAGTTCAAACACGCTCGACACCGACAATCTCCTTTCAGGTCTGGAAACAGGTATTAACACTCGATCCTCTCTTAGAAACTTTTGTGCCTTTCATGCATTTGTTTCTCAGATTGAACCTAAAGGACATGAAGAAGCGCTAAAGGACAACAACTGGATCCTAGCTATGCAAGAAGAATTAAACCAATTCGAGCACAACAAAGTATGGAAGCTTGTCCTAAGACCAAAACACCATCCAGTCATTGATGTAAAATGGGTCTATCGCAACAAATTAGATGAACATGGCACTGTCACAAGAAACAAGGCAAGACTAGTTGCCAAAGGATACAACCAGGAAGAAGGCATTGACTATGAAGAAACCTTTGCACCAGTTGCAAGACTAGAGGCCATTCGGATACTCCTTGCCTACGCTGCATCAACTCACATGAAGCTATATCAAATGGACATAAAAAGTGCCTTCCTCAATGGATATCTAAAGGAAGAAGTCTATGTGGAACAACCTCCCGGATTTGAACAACAAAATCCAGACACTCATGTTTACAGATTTCAGAAGGCCCTTTATGGGCTCAAACAAGCTCCCAGGGCTTGGTATGAGAGACTTAGCTCTTTTCTTCTAAGAAATGGATTCACAAGAGGTCTCATAGACAAAACACTGTTCATCAAAACCTCATGTCAGGACTCCACTATTATTCAAGTTTATGTAGATGACATTATTTTTGGTGCTACTAATGAAATCCTAGTAAAGGACTTCTCTGAACTTATGAGGAAGGAGTTTGAAATGAGCCTTGTGGGAGAACTTAGATTCTTCCTTGGCTTACAAATCAAGCAGCATGAAGATGGTATCTTCATCAATCAGAGTAAGTATGTCAAAGAACTCCTCAAGAAATATGGGCTTGAAAATGTCAAGCACTGTAGCACTCCAATGTCCTCCACCATAAAGCTTGATCACGATCAAAACGGTAAGGACATTTCTGACAAACAATACCAAGGTATGATTGGATCTCTCCTCTATCTAACTGCTAGTTGTCCAGACATTATGTTTAGTGTGTGTGTATGTACACGCTTTCAAAGTGCCCCTAAGGAATCTCACTTGATTGCTGTCAAAAGGATCATGAGATATCTTGCAGGCACAAAGGACCTTGGGCTATGGTATCCTAGCAACAACCACCTTCTTCTTGTTGGATATTCAGACGCCGATTTTGCTGGACCAAGAACGGATCGAAAAAGCACTTCAGGAGGATGTCAAATGCTAGGTCTATCACTTATATCTTGGCAATCAAAGAAGCAGAATGCTGTTGCCCTATCCACCGCAGAAGCTGAGTACATTGCCGCTGGTGCCTGTTGTGCCCAACTTCTATGGATCAAGCAACAGATAAAAGACCTTGGCATCGAAACCTCAAGTACTCCAATTAGATGTGATAATCAAAGTGCAGTCCAAATTACAAAAAATCTAGTTCAACACTCTCGCACCAAACACATTGAAGTACGACATCATTTTATTAGAGATCACGTGGACAAGGGCCATATCACTATGGACTTTGTACCCACACATCAACAACTGGCAGATATTTTCACCAAGCCCGTCCCCACTGAGCAGTTCATCACTAACAAAAGGGAGCTTGGCATGCTTCAACCGAGTGCCTAGTTGAGGGGGAGTCAAGGCTCATCCTTCCAGGGGGAGCCAAAGGACCTCGCCCACCAGGTATGCTCACTAAATTCCTCTGCTCATAAAGGTCCTTGACACTCTTGTCTTGGAACCACATTGAGCATTCTCATATAAACTCCTGGCAAACAGTTATACAGACAGTTCATTCTATAACTGCTCTGGGTAACCGCTATTTTCAAAAATACTTTCCAAATATTCCGTAGTTATTTTTGTAAATTTTCTTTTCTTTCTCTTTCCTTCCTTCTTTCCTGTTTCTCACTTTCATTCTTGCGGATTTCAAAATCTCTTAAATCCTCCGTCAAATCAACATTAAAATCCCAACCGCCACTCTCAATTATCCCTCCTTCCTTTTATCGATAACCGTTCTCTCTCTCTTATTATTATCTTTCCCTTCCCCACAACCAACCTTCCCCCTCTACCCTTTCACCCTCCTATTTTAACTGACCCCACCCCTTGCACTTTTCACTCACTCATCCCCACCACCCATCTCTATCTTCCTCTTTCCTCGATATCTTCACCATTCACCATGGGAAATCGACCTGCCATCAAACAAGCAACATCCTCTGGAGTTGCCAAACGCACTCGCTCCAGTAAGTCCTCACCCATTCCCCCCGACTCCACCAACTCTCACAGTTCCTCCTCTGATGCACTTACCATACCACCACCTTCCACCTCCACTCTTCAACTAACCCCTTCCCAACGTCTGGAACTCTTTGCAAAACGTCCACTGCTGTGCTGTGATACCATCAATTTGGACTCCCTCATTGAAGCCTTTCCCTCCTTTTCGACCCTGAAGGACGTCGGCTGTCAATCGTTCTTCAACTGTGACCAAAGCATCTACCCATCCCTTGTTCACCAATTTTTTGCAAATCTTGTGGTCAATCCAGGCAGAACTTCTCTTCATTCGAAAGTCTCAGGTACTGACATCTTTCTCTCTGCCAATCTTGTTGAGAAAATTCTGAATCTCACTCCCAGTATAGCCATATCTCCACTTCCTTTACCCTCTGACCCAAAGCAGGAACTTTTGAAACTGTATGGTCGTCACTCCGAAACCAAAAATGCCCAATACACTGCCTTGACTTCTGAAGCCCACTTCCTTTACTATACCATTGTTCGCACAATCCTACCCCGTGGTTCGAACAAAGAAACTTTAAATGAAGCATGCGCCTACTTTCTTCTGAACATCCTAAATGATCGACACCCTGAGATAGGTGAAATTGTTATCACCAACCTCATTCGGGCAGCGTCCTCCACCTCTGGCCCTTTACCTTACAGCAACCTCCTCACCAAGGTCTTTCTTGCTTATATGGTCCCTCTTCCTGCCTCAGAAAGAGTTCCTGTCCACATCTTCAACATAGGCATTCCTCTGCTCAAAAGTCTGGGCTATCAACAACAAGATGATGGAACTTGGCTTCATTCAGATGAGATAAAGGCTGCTCATGAGAGCTCTTCTATTGTCGCTGCCAAGGACGTTCAGGACAACCTGCAGACCCAAGTCTCCAACCTCCGAAGTGAAATCCTCACTCTCCACCAAGAAATCCAAGGTCTTCAAAATGTGCATGCATCTATCCAGTCTGCCATCACCTCTCTCCATAATGTCATTTCATCCCTGCCGCCTCCTCCAACCACTTAGACCACTCCATGCGCTTCTCCTATGGCTGACCACAACCCAACTCCTGATGCAGCCACTTCTACAATCCCCCTTCCTTGAAGTTTTTTTTATTTCTAAAACAATTGTGCCAAACATTCCTCCTGTTTCCTTTCTGGTGAAAGCCAAAAAGGGGGAGATGAACTACCTTATTTTCATGTTGTGTTCTTTTGCTCTCTGAATTTGGAGTGCAGAATTAACAAAACTGCTCTCTACTAATATGCATGTTTTGTAATATGCATGATATGCATGTGTTTCTCTATATGTTGCATATACTGTTTTTGCTTGCTATGGAGTTTTGTCTTTCACTCAAAAAGGGGGAGATTGAAGGATCCTCCTATGCAAAGGACATTGGCCTGTGCAGGAATAAGGACGTTTATCTAAACGTCATAGCAACCGCAGCAAGGGAATAATTTTGAAGTGAAAGACCAAAGAAGGGCAAAAACCAAATTAGGGAAGTATCTCTTAATTAATCTTCTGGAAAATCTCAGCCGCCTACTTCTTGAAATAAGATTAACTAATTGATATCTTTTATTCCAGGAAATGGCAAATCAAGGAATAGAAGAGATTCTGGATCAAGACCAAGAAGGAAACATCAATTTAAGGAAGTTATCATTCAGCGCAAAGAAGGAAGATATCTGATTTGCAAACGGCTCTATGCGTTTGAGAATGCATAAATAGAAGAAATCATGCTCAAGGAAACTTAACTATTCCACGGATGAAATAGGGTGTATCAAACAGATTTGTGTTTTTGTTTGAGTGATTTTGTATGTGAGATTTCTTGTAAAGAGTGCTTTCAAGTTCTTAACGGATCTAGAACTGTGTTAGACTCTTGTAATCAAATGCTAGACGGACTTAGGATTTGAATAGTGTTTACACCAAATGAAGGCTTTGGTGGGTGTTCATCTTTTAACAAATAATAAGCGTCCTTAGCAAAACGCTTGGTTCTAAGTGAACCTAAGGACGTTTACCTTAGGTCACTTCTGTTACAAACAGTTTCATCTCAATAAAGGAGGTTATTCAGTTGACATCTATTGTCCTTTATTTGATTGTTATTACAAAACTGTTTTGAACCTTAATCTGAAAAGATTAAGGTATTAACGTCCTTTGTTCTGTGATCTTTAGTGCAGAAAAATTCATAACCCTATTCACCCCCCCTCTAGGGTTCTTTCACATGAGTATATTTTTATTATGCTTATAAGTATTGTAATAAGAAAAGCATAATAAGTTATTATTATCATTATTTTACAAGTACATATATATGTGATTATATACGTGGATAAGTTATTGGCAACATTATGTACATGTGGTTATTAAGATGAAATAGCAAGTTTGTGTACAAGAAGCCATATAAGAAATTATATATGAGCAATCATATGTAATTTATTTTGTACAAGTTTGTAAATGGCTAATATAATTTCCTAGCTATTGGAAATATAAGAGTACACAAGTTAATAAGAAAGACAAAGGATTAATCATGTTTATATGATTAATGGTATGTATAAATATAAGGTACATATACACAAGTTGTCTAGGCTATTTCAAAATATTATTAAGTATACATAATATGGATTCAAGTATGTGAATTCATAATATGTATAAATTTGATAAGATGTTGCATAAGTATAAGATATTGCATAAGTAAAGACTCATGATTATTTCTAACAAGTTGAACCTACAAGATTATTTGGCTAATTTTCTTAACTAATTATGCAAAGGAAATTTCATATGATTTTTGTTGAGTGTTTGTACTAAGTTCAAATCATTTATGAAATTTATTTAAGTTTTGACTTTCATGCATATTTACAAGTATCCTGCCATGTGATTCATGTTTATAGAGTTTTATGATTTATTCAAGCATGCCAAGAGGACTTAAGTTTTGGTTTGTTTGATTAAAATAAGTATTTGACTCTATGTTGTTTATGACATGACAAGTTTAAGAATAATCACTTGATCTTATAAGTGTTTAAGGCAATTTTGCTTGTTTTTCCTCAGTGCAAAATTGATTCATGTGATTATATGAGTATAGAATCATAAATTGTTAATTTCCTTTATTTATGGAAATATAAGTAGACAAGAACATGCTTTATTCTTGACAAGTAAACTTAAGTATGACCAATTTTACTACATGCTAATTTAAGTAGTTGTAAGTTATGTACTTGCTACTATGTTCTTAGGCAATGCAAGTTATTCATAAGTGACATGGACATAAGTTTATCTACATGTTTGGTTGTTGTAAGCTTCTCATGTTATTCAATCATATTTTAATATGATAAGAGTTTATTAAGATTTTATGCAAGTTCACTATAAGATAAATTTCTTTATGAAATAAGTGAATTTATTGCATAAGATATATAGAAGATTACATACTTTTGTATGGTTTATGTGTCAATATGTATATGTTTACATATATGTAGAGGTGGGCTAATGGGAGGGTGCCCAATGGGCTGTAACGACTGGGTAGCCATAACAGGCTAAGACCATTACGTTAATTAAGTGGGATGGGTTTATTGAGGGCTTACTCGTTTAGAACTTATCCTGGGCCGGTTGCGGGTCTGTCGAGGGTTATGAGAAATCTCAAACGGGCTCCTAACGGGTCAATTCAATTTTCAATTCACACAGCCGCAGACAAATCTCCCTTCTCCCTCCCGAGGTCTATCGAGGGTTTTGAACGACTGCTAGAGTGCTAGGGTTTCCGGCTGCTGGGGTTTCCGACGGTCGACTTCTTCCCGACGTCGACTCCCGACTCTGCTTGGGTCTGTTTCTTCTCTCAGTTCGTTTGGTTTCCGATTAGAAGGCTGCTAGGGTTTCGAATTTCGAACGTTCAAACGACGAAACTCCCTCCCGAGCAACTCCATTGATTCCATTCTCAATTCTGGGTTTTGCTCTGCCCAACATTTCAGGTAAGATATGATTCCCTTACCCTTCTATCTTCATCTTTTTTCGCTCCCCCAGATCAGTAGTAGTTTCAATTTTTAGGGGGTTTATGCAATTTCTGAGGTGGGTTTTAAGTTGAATTTGTTATAACATTTTTGGGTTTAAGTTTAATTTGTTAAGAATACATGTGAAATCTTCGGTAGACTTGTTGTGGTTTTGCTATATTGCTGCAGCCTGCATCTATTGGTTTAATTTTGTGTTGGTCTGGACTCTAGATTGATTGAAAATTAGGTGCTTCGAGTCTTGTTTAAATCTTGCATTGCTTGCTATATGAAACATGTTGCTTGTTAGGTAAAATCTGGTTGAAGTAATTTGTTTGTTGATCAAATCTACATGAACCATCTGCATCTTTAAATTTGGGTGTCTATGTTCGATACTTGTTTGTAAAGTGGTTGTTCTGTTTTACTTTTAGGAATAGATAATGAAGCAGGAGCCTCTTCAACACAAGCTGAAGATGGATATAGTGAGTATACCACCCAACAACGTAAGAGGAAGAAGAGGTCTGCCGTGTGGAAGGAGCTTACTGAAGGGAGAAATGCACTATGTGAGAATATTGCTATCTGTAAGCATTGTAAATTGGTATTGAATGCTGGCCCTAGGAGTGGCACTTCTCACTTGAAGCGTCATTTAGAAAATTGTCCAAATAGACCCGTCGGTATACCAATTGGGGAATTGGGTGGTGATGATGAAGAAGGTGGGGACTTTGTTTTTGATATGCATGCCCTTCGAAAGGAAATAGTACTCTACATTGTAGAAGGAGCTCATTCATTTGCCACTGTTGAAGAGAGGGGTTTTAGAAGGATGATGTCTAAAGCTAATCCCCTATTTGTGTCATTTAGTAGATCAACTGTTAAAAGAGAATTGTTGACTATGTATGTGGAGGATAGAGATAAAGTGAAAGATATGGTGTTGAATTCTTCGGGTAGAATTTGTTTGACAACAGATAATTGGAAGTCAAACCACACCGATCAACATTATATTTGCATCACAGCTCACTTTGTTAATAATACTTGGAAATTGCAAAAAAGAATCCTTAGGTTTAGGGCTTTGGCACCTCCGTATGATGGTGAAAGCATTGCGAATGAAGTGTTTATGTTTCTTACTCAGTGGAACATAGAGCGTAAAATTCTATCCATTACAGTTGATAATGCTAGATACAATGACGTGGTGATGTCTCACTTGAGGAGACGCCTCTTACCATTGAATGGGTTAGTGAGTAGTGGTGCGTTCTTTCATGTTAGATGTTGTGCACATATTTTGAATCTTATCGTACAAGATGGGTTAAAGTTAATTGATGATGTTTTAGATAAGATTCGAAGTTTGGTGAAATCAATATCTAGGTCCGCTCATCGGAGCAAGGAGTTTTATGAATGTGCTAAAAGAGTTTTTCATCTTGAGGTCAAAAGAAAGTTGAGTTTGGACATGCAAGTTCGTTGGAACTCTACATATAAGATGCTTGACAACATCCTATATTACAAGAATGTGTTTGTTCATTTGGTGTCTACCAACTCACCATTGAAACAATATGTGCCTTTAGAGGATGAATGGGAGAAAGTCGGGGCATTACATAGGTTTTTGAAGCTATTTTATGACGTAACTTGCATGTTTAGTGTTGTTAAAACCCCTACCACTAATGTGTATTTCAAGGGTGCATGGATGGTGCATCGTCGTTTGCTAGAGACTTCTAGGGGTCATTATCCATTCTTAGCTGAGATGGCGAGTAGTATGCTTGGGAAATTTGATAAGTATTGGTCTGAGTATAATGTGTATTTATCATGTGCTGCCATTCTCGATCCTAGATGCAAAGTTAAGTTTGTTGAGTATTGTTTCAGTAAGCTGTTTGATCCTGATCTCGCCACGGAACGGGTAAACAATGTGTTGAATACATTGTGTTCTTTGTATGATGAATATAAGCTACATTTATCATCTTCCTGTTTGGAATATCCCGACAATGTTCGATATACATGGAGTTTAAACCAAAGTGATATAATAATTATATGTCTTGCTAGAGACCTCTATAATTAGTAATTAAATATGTTTAATTACAACTATATTACTTGGTCCTACTGGGTCACACAAGTCAGTGCCCTGGAACAATGTATGTAGCCTAATTGATATTGTATCAAGTTTAGAAAAGTTGGGAATTGATTTCTTTGAGAAATCAACCCAACACGGACCGAATTGGGTTCAACACGGGTCGTGTTGACCCACACGGTCCGTGTTGAGACACCACGGTCCGTGGTGTCCATGGGCCGAATAATTGGACTCTCTGGAGTCCAACACGGACCGTGTTGATTCAACACGGACCGTGTTGGGCCTGAGAAGTGCGCCGTTGCGTTAAGTCGGCCCTTTAGGGTTTTGAACCCTTTCCCTAGGTTTTCTAAACACTATATAAAGGGGTCTCTGGGAGAGATTATTCAACACCAACTGCTTAAGACTCTTAGAGAGATACCAGGGTGATTTCCTGAGTTCCTCTCTCTTTTAGTTTGCAGTTCTAGTTTCAGGAAACATTCTCTGTTTCCCGAAACAATCTTACATACATCTTAGATTGAGATTCGTCTCGATCGGGTCGATCTAGCAATCGGGTTTCCGGAGTGCTGCGTGGACTTTTCAGTAGAGGATTTCAGCAATGGAATCTGGAAGGTCAACCTCTTCTTCAGCCGGAATTAGCAATCAGGTATAATTACTAAAGTCTCTGCAATTGTGTTGATTAATTGTTTATAATTGTTATAATATTCCGCCAATTAATCTGTATCTGTTTAGGAAATAGATAACCTAAAACCTAACAGTGGTATCAGAGCCACCAATTGCATGCTAAAGTATTGTACTTGTATTCATAATTAATTTTGTCAATAGTTGAATTATATTATGAATATGCTAGAGTAGATTTATGCCTAAAATTTTGAATCTTTATGAAAGTTTTAATCTTTAATGTTCTTGATAGTAAATCTGAAATTTTATTGTAAAATTTCATGCTTTGTTATTGCTTATTTCTTATTGCCTTTAATTAATCGATTTTATGTTTGTTTAATTGTTAAATATAGCATGAACTCGATTTAATTTTGAATGTTTTAGAAGCAATCACGTTTAATGTTGTTAAACAGTAGGTGATACATGAAATAGGTTTAAATTCACAAAATAGGGTTTTGTAGAATTAATTTTCTGATTTAGTTTATTTACGGTAAATATGAAAAATCGAAATAAAATATCAAACGAACTCGAAAATTTTTGAAATTTTTACTGGAGGTGTCTGGAAGTGGTCTGGACTTTCCATAATTTTTGTAGATTTTTCCCAATTAGATTTTTAATTGAGTTTTCAGATCTGAAGTGAATTAAAATTCGATTAATTCTCTGAATTTTATAAATTTGTAGAAATTTGTAAAACTTCTGAAATTTTTACAGTAGGTTACTGGGTAACCATAATTTTAGGGAAAAAAATTTCCGTTAATTTATCCGATCAAATTATATTTTTAAATTTAGATTTTCAGATCTCAGAGAAATAAATTCGTTGCTTCTCTGAATTTTGTATATTTATAGAAATTTGCAAATTTTCTAAAAATTTTACAGTAGGTTACTGGGTAACCATCCTGTTATGGATAAAATTTTCGTGAATTGTCGAAATCGTTTACTAAATTTCCTTTAATTTTCAGATTAATAGAAAAGTATAATTGTTTACTTTTCTGAATTTTATTCTAGTTTTCGAAATTTGATAAACTTCTGAAATTTTTACAGTAGCATATTGGATGAACCTACTGTATAGGAAAATTATAAAATTTTATTTTTTAAACTTATCGGACTATTATTATTTATTTTCCTCTTAAACGGAGAATTAAAAGGTTTAATTCCCTAAATTTTAACAATCTTTTAGAAATTGTTAAAATTCTGGAAAATATTCATATTGGGTTATTAATTAGATAACACTGTGATATGAAATATTTTAATTCAATAAGTTATGATAATTTTATTTAAGTTTTTCATTCACGAAATTAACCAAAACTGGGAAGCAACACGGACCGTATTGATCCAACACGGACCGTGTTGTCAGCAGTTTTGGTGAATTCGTGTGTTTTAGGGTTTGTAATTAATTTTAGAAATTAATTATTAAATCCTATTACTACTAAATCAGATAATGAGCATAAAATCTATTATTTTGTAAAGTTTAGGAAACTTATAATAGCTTTGAAAGATATAGTATCTTTTAGACTCCTTGATTTTAGGAAAGTCAAGTATTTTGTATGTATAGGTATAAAATCCTTAATCTGTTTAGGTAACTAAGATAAACTTTGGATTTTGTTTATTATATTATTCATTCAAACCTTTTAGGAAATTTTATTTAGTATTTATTTCCTTATGTGTTATATTGCAATCATATATATGCCTTTATAATTTGTTATTTAAGCATGTGTTATATTTGATATATTTATTGCAATATTACATGTTTGCATGTGCTTCTAGTATGGCCATAGATAGTCAGTTTTACCGGTCTGCGTACCGGGTTGGGTGATATACGGTTTGCGTACCGTCTTTGAATTAAATTTTAAATTTAAATTTCAGTTAATTTTATTTTCATATTCATGTAAGGACTCAATTGTGAGGTCCAAATTGTAAATCGGTTGTAATTGGAGACATCAAATTGAGTGGGAGCCCAACAGCAATAGAGGTGGTATTACGAGTGGGAGCCCATCCAAAGAAGTTGCAAAATCCAAGAAGAGTTTCTTGAAGACTGTCAAGGCTTAGTTAAAATTAGTTTGATTAAGTCTAGGTGGCCATACTAGGGGTTTTATTTATGCTTTAAATTCGTTATTGCATGTTTTATTATGCCTTTTGTGCTTTTCGAAAGAGTTCACCTAGAATTGCATGCTTAGGATAATAAAACCTACTCTCAAAATGAATTATTGCTCAACCTATCGAAACACCACTTAGATGGATAAATAAAGAAAGCCAAAGCGAATTATTTGTCCGTCATTAATAAGTAGGGTGGGAGCTAGGTCAATTCAAATTGGCTATCAAAATAGTTTTGGGCCAAGCGCAAAGGAAGAGAAATATTCTATTCGATACAAATTTCTTGCCAAGAGTCATTTTGAATGATCGATCATAAGACACCAAAGATAACATGGGATCGAGTTTTGTTGGGCCAAAGTCCACTTGAACCCATGAGTCTTGTGGGTCTTGGTTAAAATTAAAACACTAAGTGAGAGTTAATAAAGTGTTTTGATTTGAAATTAAAATTAGTTTAATTTCTTTTGATGAATAATAACTAAAATGAACTAACTTGTATCGTGGAATTATTTATGTCTTTTCACTCAAATATCCACCACTAATAAAATATTGTTTTCTCCTTGAGAAAGAGAAAAACAATTAACACCAATTCCTTAATTGCCATTGTCATCGCAAGATTGTCTTGAAGGCGATTAAAAGAAACATGTCTTTGATATAACATTGAGCTAGGCATCAATATTAAGGGGTCAATCAAGCCAAATGAATACATGTAATGTCATAGTATTCATACAATTTTAACTTCAAAATGTTTGAAGATTAGAGGAAGGATTTCAATATTACCAACTCAAAACCAAGTTCATCGAACTAGTTAGAGTTGATAAATATGAAACCAATAACCAGATAGTCTCGGTTGAGCTAGATAAGAGCCAATTGATGGCGCTCATATTCTGAAATAATTTGACTATTTTAAAACATGAGAAACCTCGGATCCCCTTTAGCCAAAAGATTGGCGACCAAAGATAGTCTTTTAGTCAAAGGGAAAATAAAGATTTAAGAAATCTATCAAAGACAAGAAGTCAAAGGAAAGGTAAGGACAAACAGTTGTGCATACCCAACCAATGACAGCAACCGGTTATCAACCAGATCATGTATGACACTGGGAGCGTGAATAACTATAAGGAAGACTTGAGATATGATTTCAATTCTAGGCAAATGCGTATATAATACACACTACCCTTATTAAAACCATTTTGAGTATAAGATACCGGCTGTGAAACTCGCATTTATGCAAATGTGCAGTATCTACAGCAAAGTAGATGTGCATTGAAGGATGAGAGTCAGCCTACAAATAGGAACATGCAATTAGTTATGGTTCCTTATGAAGAGTTGGTTGTTTATCCATTTCCTCAAGACTTATGAGAGAAATTTATAGGTGATTCTATGTTCTCATTATAAGTATTTCTTACTCTCAATTGGAGAGAGAGAGGATCTCGGATAAACACACCCAACACATCGAAACCAAAGGGTTTAAAAGGAATAACTCATATTCAAACATAAAACTTGTAACTATCTATTAAGTCATGCAAATCAGAGCGCATTCAGAACCGTCATAGTGATAGACTTTTTGATGTCTGCAAAGGATGACTGTACCTTTTACAAGAAAGGGTGAACGTGCCAACAAACACTCATGCATATGGATGTATGTAGTCCAATTGAGCACAAGTACAAGGGATGGATTACTTCAAATCTTCAAAGATGAATAACATAACACACGGTGATTCATGTCTATGAGATTCATCTGAAGCTGGAATGTTAAAATAGTTTAAAGATTTCCAAAATGAAGTAGTCTTGGCGAAACAATGAGAGCACCTAGATACAATCGAAGTGATGCTAATAGTTGAGCCAAGAGTTTGAACAAATGACTCAAGTGAAACATAATTCTGGCACTATAAGCTTAAGTCATATTAATCAAAAATGCATTCAGAAAACTGCATAGTGCAGGATTTTGGAAAACATAAACTTTGAAAAGTTCAATGTTTGTAAAGCATGTCTGATGGTTAAGATGACTAAAATCACCTCTTATTAGAACTGGTGAACAAGCTAATGACTTATTAGGATGCAAACATATTGATGTATGTGGGCCTATGAGCACTAGTGCTAGAAGAAGGTTTGTTGTACTTTTCATCACTTTCAGTGACGATTTTTAGTAGATATGGGTATATCTACTTAATACGCCACAAGTTCAAATCCTTTGAAAATGTTCAAAGAGTTTCAAAGTGAAGTACAAAACCAACTTGGCAAGAAAATCAAAACCCTTCAACAAGGTTGAGGATGTAAGTATTTGAGCCATGATTTCACTAACCATTCCAGAGAATGTGGAATTGTTTCATAACTCTCTCTTCTAGGAATACGACATCTCAATGGTGTATCCAAGAGGAATCACACCTTATTGGATATGATGCGATAAATGATGGTTGAGTCAACATTGCCGATTACCTTTTGGGGATACACGCAATTAACCATAGCTCTAATTACTGAATAAAGATTATCTGAAGCACTAGAGAAGACACCATATATGATATGGAGAAGAGAGGTTCTTGAACAGTCTTCTGAAAAGGAGTATCACTTCTACAAACTGTTGTAGAGAAAAGTGTTTGTGTCTCAAAATACTTTCTTCTTAGAGAATATGTTATTCTCTAAAAGAAATAGTGGGAGAGATTTTGAACTTACCGAAGTTCGAGAGACACAAAACACTATAATCATCACCTGAAACTCCACTACTTGATCCTATTTCAAATTTTCCTATTGGTCGGGAAATTAAAAACAAGGTTGAGGTAGTTGAAGTTCCTCAAAACGTTGAGGAGGAGGTGTCATGAACATTACTCCAAGCAAGATCAGGTAAACAACTCCGTCAACCACAGAGATATCGATCTTCTATGGATGAGCGTGAGATGTTACTTTTAGAAAGTAATGACTCTACCTACAACAAAGAAGCTTTAGCAAGTCAAGATTCCATAAGGTCTAAGATGGACTCCATATATACAACCAAGTTTAGAACTCGGTTGATTTGTCTGAAGGTGTGAGCCATCAGGCATATGAGGGTTTTAAGGCAAAATATGGGTTCATTAAGATAGACATCAAGACTGACTTCAAAATAGATTTTGAAGAAAGGTGTGTACTTGACACAACTGAGTGGTCTTTTGTTGGAATACTTGTAAACTTCAAGAGACCATTTGTGGTCTTAAGGAAGCTTCTAGGAGTTGGAATCATTGACCTTCTTGACCAGGATATCAAAAAGGTTTGACATACTGGGAAGTGCCAAAGATAATATTGTGTTTACAAGAAGTTCAGTGGGAGCAATGCGTTTTCTGATATTGTATGTGATTGACATACTGCCTACTGAGAAGAATATTCCAATGTTGCTTCTATTGAGGTTGACTTGGAAATAATTTCAAAGTGAAGGATTGGTGGGGCTAAGAATTTTATTGGAAACAAGATCTATAATGATAGATTAAAGATTTTGATTGTTTGAATCAAAGTTAACTAGGTGTTGAATAGTTCAACTCACTTCGAGAATGAATTAATTTCCAAAATCATGGCATACCCTTACGGAATTTGATTGTCTCAAAACAATCAGAAGTTCTAAGAAGGATGAGACATATAACTCATGCTTCAGGCGTGAGATTAATGTATGCCATGAGATGTTCAAAGTCCAACATAACATATACATTGTATATGTATAAGCAAAACTAAGGATGTGTCCTAAGTCTAAAGCGGTTGATAAAAGCTAAGTGTGAAGAGTTGCATTGATGCTACACTCATGCAGAAATATGATTATCTGAAAGGTCAGAGAAAGTTATACGATCTGTATTGAGTGGTATTGAGGTGAACTGGAAGAAGTTCCTAACATGACATGTGGTTAATTCTACAAATAAGACAAGTATGACACGACTTTAGAAGTTGTGGCAGAAACTGTTAGGATTGCGAATTTCGTTTTTAGAACTGGGTGATGTTTCTAGCCTTGCGAGAGAAATGAAGCCTTATTGATAGGAGCCATCACTCAAGCAAAGGAACTGAAGCTCACTATGAATCCAAACATGTGTTCCGGAAATATCTTCCTATATGAAAGGTCATTAGTGAGATGGTATATGTACGAGGTTCATTGCAAGTATTATGTACTAAACCCCTGTTGTAGTTATAGCATGATAGTCATGCATGGACAATATGTATTAAACACATTCCAGAATATTAACAAGTCAAATTTGCATGAATTGTTCATGAATTATGACCTTGTTGATTCATCATTGAGAATAAGATTCCAAAATTTACATCAATTGTGGTTTAGAATTATGTAAATGTCCAAAAAGGTTAGCACATTCAAAATGGGAAATTGGATGAGGTCCGATTTCTGAAACCCCATTAGTGAACTTGATAACGCTAGTCTTGGTCGATAGTCGACCTGGTTCCTAATTGTATTATCACGTAGGAACAGTGATAATATCAACACAATTAGCATGTAGGATTGAGGTGATGATCAAGTTTCGTGATCATAGTGATGTGATGACATCATAAATCAATCACATGGGTACTGTTGAGAACAACTACCGAACTGACCCGCAGTGGGAGCTCTTTAAGTTGGGAATTGTCATAGGAGCTCTCACTACTCAAAATTCCTAAATCCTGAGTTCAGTACATAGACTACATGGTCTGTTGTGACTTTGGAGCGCGTCAAACGCCTTTCGTAACAGTAGGCTATAAAGGCGGTGTCTGGGTTACAGTTGGATCATGTGAGAATGTGTGTCTGAACAAGATGGCATTGTCCTCCCTATTAGGGACAATTGTCTTTTGGCCACTCGGTGAGATTGGACTGAAAATGTTTGGCCGAGCTCAATTGAATCAATAGTTGATCATCTGTTTTTCAAAGTCTAAACTCGGAGATTGAGGAACGTTTCGGGCCTTACATAAGGATGACATCAGCTTACCTTATCCGAACATGAGACAGTAAGTGACAAGGGAATTCAAGGAATCGAACACTTGTGGGACAAGTGGGAGATTGTTGGGAATGTCCCGACAATGTTCGATATACACGGAGTTTAAACCAAAGTGATATAGTAATTATATGTCTTGCTAGAGACCTCTATAATTAGTAATTAAATATGTTTAATTACAACTATATTATTTGGTCCTACTGAGTCACACAAGTCAGTGCCCTGGAACAATGTATGTAGTCTTTGAGAAATCAACCCAACACGGACCGAATTGGGTTCAACACGGGTCGTGTTGACCCAACACGGTCCGTGTTGAGAAACCACGGTCCGTGGTGTCCATGGGCCGAATAATTGGACTCTCTGGAGTCCAATACGGACCGTGTTGATTCAACACGGACCGTGGACCGTGTTGGGCCTGAGAAGTGCGCTGTTGCGTTAAGTCGGCCCTTTAGGGTTTTGAACCTTTTCCCTAGGTTTTCTAAACACTATATAAAGGGGTCTCTGGGAGAGACTATTCAACACCAACTGCTTAAGACTCTTGGAGAGATACCAGGGTGATTTCTTGAGTTCCTCTCTCTTTTAGTTTGCAGTTCTAGTTTCAGGAAACATTCTCTGTTTCCCGAAACAATCTTACATACATCTTAGATTGAGATTCGTCTCGATCGGGTCGATCTAGCAATCGGGTTCCCGGAGTGCTGCGTGGACTTTTCAGTAGAGGATTTCAGCATTGGAATCTGGAAGGTCAACCTCTTCTTCAGCCGGAATTAGCAATCAGGTATAATTACTAAAGCCTCTGCAATTGTGTTGATTAATTGTTTATAACTGTTTAATATTCCGCCAATTAATCTGTATCTGTTTAGGAAATAGATAACCTAAAACCTAGCACTTCCCCTATTACACATTCCTCTCATGTGCGAGATTCTGAGAATGAATATTTTGATGACTATAATAGCTTTACTGGTAGAAGATCTAGACCACAAACAGGGAGATCACAACTTGATTTGTATTTGGAGGAGCCGGGACTTGACTTGGATATGGAATTGGATATTTTGGAGTTTTGGCATAACAGTGCCTTAAGATATCCGGTTCTTTCTCTTATGGCTCGAGATTTCCTCACTATTCCAGTTAGTACAGTTGCCTCCGAGTCTGCATTTAGTCTAGGAGGAAAAACAATCTCACCGACACGTAGTTCGCTAAAGCCTAAAACAGTTCAAGCTCTAGTGTGTCTTCAAGACTGGCGTCGCGCTAAATATGATGAGACTTTAGCGGTTGACTTTGATTCTGAATCTGATGAGGAGGTCAATGAAGATGAAGAAGATGACGCGAACATTTTCTTTTAGGTAATATTAAGTGCTTATAATTCTAAACAATTTGCAACTTTAGTTAATATTTCTTATTTACTAATAAGTTTTTTTTATTGGGTTATTTACTAACAATTTGTAGAGATCCGAGACAGAATATTGATGGATTTTGCAAGAAGAATTAAGTTGGAAAGGTTGAGTTGTTTAGGTAATATAAAGTACCTATAATTATAAATAATTTGCCACTTTAGTTAGTATTTTTTTTAAAATTTACTGATAATTTTCTTTATTTGGGTTGTTTACCAATAATTTGCAGAGATTCGAGACAGAGATCGGTGGATTTTACAAGAACAATTAAGTTGGAAGAATTTGGTTGTTTATAAATTTATGTAATCTTTGGTGATTCGTAGTTGAAGTTTAATTTGAATTTGCTCCGAGTGGATTCCAGCACAGGGATCTTGATGATGATGTATTTGGAGTTCTGGAATTTGCTCAATTTTTCTCACAAGTTTTCAAATTCTGTGATTGTAATTCTGTGATTCTAGCACAGTGATGATGATGTAACTTGTAATGTTTTAAGATGTAGAAATAGAATGTCAGACAGTGAGTTGTATCATGGAAAAGGTCACTACCTCAGGCCCTGAAGGTCACCCAAACCTGGCCCGGCCGACCCGTTTAAGGCCCACTTAAACCCAGTCCATTTGAGCCCAATAAAAAATCCCCTGGCCTGGCCCGACCCGTTTGTGGTTTGCCCGAACCCGGCCCGGCCCGGCCCGTTGGCCACCTCTACATATATGTATTCATTGAGTAATGGCATATGTAACATCAAACATGATTAGATAAGTATAAGATTGAACATGATTACTCATGTGTTTTAGTGTATTCATAAATATAAGTTGAATACATGTTTGTCCTATTAACTTTTCAAGTTTATAAGAGCATGTAGTAGAATATAAGGAAGCATTTTTATACATAAGGAATTATGCATACTTGCGATAGACTATAGTTCATGATTATGGAAATGGTTATTCTTTGAGGTTATACAAGTTCATAAAGTTTAATTTTTGAAGTTTCCGGATAATCATGATTGAGAATGGTCTATGTTGTTTGCATAAACTGAGTATGCATATATCAAGTTTATTTGCTACATAAGAAGTGTATAATTTTTTGTACATTTGATTATTCTAAATTCATGATAATATATATATCAATGGATTTGGAAATGACAAAGTTTAAGCATTATGTTTAAGTCTTCATAGCTATATGCTTTGAAGGGTAGACTTAAATATAAAAGGAGAGAATACAACCAAGGTAATGTGATGGTTTAATCATATACTTTGTAGTATACTCTACAATATAATCATTCATGAGTATGAAACCATTGTTTATTCAATGAGTTAAAGTTATAAGTTCAAGTATGTAGCAAAGGATTGAGATGTAATGATATAATTACATACAAGTTGGAAATTCGATTTTCATATAAATCAAAGGTTAAGTGGTTTGTCAAGTGCGAGGTTATTTTGTTCACAAGTTTGTATCCATGGTGTTTTGGATGATAAGCATATAAAAGGATCCATATCAAGTATACACATGGCATAATGTGTTTATATCCAAAAATAATATGACGGTTTATTCATATTATGGTGAGGATATTCTTATTAAGGTCATGGTAAAGATATAATTATATATCTAGTGGACCTTGTTGTTAGAGATGGGTTAAGTAGCCTAAATATCTACTACTTCACAACAATGACTCAACTTTACGAATTAGAATACCACCAATTTCTAAAGTTCAAATGAGTACGGAGTTGTCTAAAGTAGTAGGAAGCATCGATTTTATACATCTCAGGTTAAGTGATACTTAATATCTGTAATGACAAGAGGTTGAGTAGTAATACTCTTAATAGACTTTGTGGAAAGCATAACTACAGGGGTGGTATAATTACAAAGTCTACCTATGTAAGTGTAATGTATGGCCGCATAAAGGAACTATTGGCTAAAGTTCCGAAACACTTACTAAGGATAAGGACACAAGACCGGATAATAGTGTCAAAGTTTTAACACTTAAGATTTAAAAACAAACGTATGTGTATTACCAGTATAGTTAATCAATATAAATCCAAAGTTCAAAGACATGTCTACTTCGTGATTTGGATTCAATTTTGGCTTGTATATACTAAGTGAAAAGTTCAAAGAGCAATCTACTTTTCATTATGCATATGTTTGTGGGTTTCTCGGGTGATTACAAGTTAAGGTATATCTCAAATGGCGGGGGTGTTAACTCCTTAAGTGAAATTATTTCAAGGGTTTTACATACTCTTGAAATAGCGGGGGATTGTTGGAAATATTTCAAGAGTATAAGAAGATTATATGGCATGATGAATCATGTGTAATAAGTATAAGGATCATATATAAGATAAAGATAGAAAATATGATCAACACGAGTGTATAAGAGACCAGCACGAGTCGTGCTGGACTCCAGAGAGCAAGAAAAACCATTATGGGCTCAACACGGACCGTGTTGCTCCCAACACGGACCGTGTTGAATGCCAGAATGTGTTTTTAATGCTAACGGCTATATAATCTTGAGTATTAAGTTTATAATATAAAAAATTAAGCTCGGTATTAAGATCCAACAGCTATATTATCATGACCAAGTCAAGGTCTTTATTCTCCATTAAGTACTTTAATTACACCTTTGACTAAGGGGTGTGATTAGGGTTGGATTAGGGGGGAATTCTCCTATAAATAGGAGACATTCCCAAGCCATTTGAAATCATCACAAGCATCAATTCTTCCATTCTATAATCACATCCTCTCAAGTATAGACTACAACTATACTTGAGAGAATCAAGTGAGAAACCTATGTCTTGAGTGCGACAAGAGCTAAGTTTTATCCCTCTGAACATTTACGGTATAGTTAATAGTTCTTAAGGAAAATGAGTACGATGTCATGACTCTTAGCGATATCCAAATAAGTTAACCATTTGGTTATTAAGCCATATCTCCATCTTGTCATACATACCGCAAGAAGATCAAGAAGTCAGGCCAAATGAAGATGATGAAGATTCAAGCCAGTCAAACAGCATTTTCCCAACACTGTACAGAGATGTAAATGAAAAAAATGTTAAATAAAATAATATAAATAAATATTAAATATACATCCAAACAATTTAATAAGTTCTAATGAAATGTACAACACTTGATGCTAATTGGCAATGATATAGAACATTGTTTATCATGAGAAATTAATAGTAAAAATTTTCAAGTTTGACTGACATCTAAATTAAGCTGACAATTAATATCAGACGAAGGGAATATTATAAAACCACCAATCAGAAGACCATTAGCATCAGCGTGACCATGGGGAAGAATGGATGGCATGACATGTGAGTGGTTGCAATAGCATGGGAATCGATTTTAGTGGGAGTGATTGCTAAAGTTCCATGGTGTGTGTGGGAGGCAACTTGTGTCACACAAAGGATGAAGAAGAGGGGAGAGGATAGAGAAAGGAAGCGAAAGAGGAGAGAGAAAGAAGAGAGAGAAAGGAAAGAAAATTGTTGGGACCAGGGTCAACGTCCTTTACCTGCGCATCCACGAAGGACCTTAGGTTTTAATGAAAGTCAAAATAGACGAAACAATAAACTGGAAGTATACTCTGTTTTAATATAAATATGCCATGTTTTAATATCTAACTTTCCTCTCCATATTTCTAACCAAACTAATCGATTGCACTATCTACTTTGTAGGAAACAATCGATGAAGAAAATGGAAGGAAGAGAAGATTATGATTTCCGGAAAAAATCTCAGGAAGAAGGAAAAAGAATCGAACAAACTTGGAAAGAAGAACAGAGAGCGAAGAAGGAAAGAATCAATTCCAACGGCTACCAAACTGCACTTATAAATAAACGAATTGAAGATTGAAGAATGAGGCGATTCCACGGAAGTAATCGCAGTGCGGGAAATCCATGGGATTTCCGAGTGTGTAACCAATGGTTCCAAGGTGAAGGTAGTCAGTAAAGGACTTCTGGTGTAGGTATAGCCAAGGACCTTGGTGAGTGTTCGTTGCATCCGTATGTGATAGTGCGAGTTTGTGTAGCAAAGTCTTGAAGGACTAAGACTTTGTGAGTTTGAGCTTCAATTTAATCCATCATGTTCCAAATCGTCGTTAGGGTTTTTCCAACGACGATCTTTATATGTAGCTGTCTCAAGGACCTTAGGCCTTGGTCAGTGAACCTATCAGTAACTGCCTTCAGGCTGTTACTTCTTGCTTTGTTTCGTAAGTGTATCTTGTTCTTTTATTGTTATAAATATAAAGTGGTATTTCAGTTACACCTTGCTTTGATCCTTGGTTTGAAACCAAGGAAGTTTGTTCTAACATCCTTACCTAGTGTGTAGATCTTATTTGTCAAATTCACTCCCCTCTTGGGTTCCTACAAAAATTAAATATGGACAACAATTACTTCCACTGTATTTACACTCTACTATAGAACACTTGTAATACTCCCACTATTCTGTCTATAATACTCACACTATTTTTCCCACTATTTTGTCTATGATACTCCCACTATTCTATCTATAATACACTCCCAGAGAGATTCCAAAAGAAAAGATGTAATAAATTTGGGTTCGAAGTCAGCCCACCAACCAAATTCAACCAACTGCCTCTTCCATTAGATCACTTTGTTTTCTCCAATTCGATCATTGCCACTCATTCTTTTGTGTCCAACCGCCTTGTCACTACTCACCTACCACATTTCTTGCCATTAGACACACGCCCACACATTAATATCTATTTTAGTATTCATATTATAACAAAACAATTTCCTTAACCTTTTCCATATTTCTTTGGGACCATTACATCTGAATCATAATGTTAAACTAGCCATTATATACCTTTTACTGTTTCAGGAGGTCTCTGTAGTTATTCAATGTTTCTGGAATTCTCTATTGTCTTCTGCTTTGCTTTCGTCTCCCCTCCTGCCTTCATCTTTTAAACCAAAAATAAATGAACTTCAAAAGTCAATCTTTAAAAAAATTATAAAAAAACTCCTAAAATGTGAAAGTGGAAACTAATAAAAATGGGAAGAAATGAAATGTAACCTAACCATATATACAATATTCTTTTATATTTGAATCTGTATCTCTGTTATGCCGTTCTCCATCTCCAACCAAGGAAACCAGGCCACATGGCCCACACCAATGTCTTATTAGCATCCATGAACCATATTACAGTAGAAAAAGAATAAACACAACCTTGAAAACAATGAAAAGGTGAAAACGATAAATAAAGCCTTCGGGTGAAAGGTATTTGTATTAAACTACAATTGAGTGTTTCGTCTGTACTACAAGACATTGATTTGTAATATCTATGTCTCTGAGAGAGTTATGTGAGGTATATCAATTGTGAGTATTGATTCCTCATGTTGTAACTCGAGAGAGATCGAGAGATTGTGGAGATCCGAGAATCTCTGATAAATACCATTGTAATCCTCCGATGTACTACATATATAGTTCTTGGTTTTTTCCCAATTTTAGTTTTCCCACGTTAATCCTTGTGTCAATCTTTATTTTCTGTTTTAGCCTTTATTATTGTTTGTACTGCTAACAACCCCTGAGATCTTAACAATTGGTATTGTACCTTTGGTTGGAATGTTGTTGATCTGCAGATTGAGAAACAACAGAGGGAGAAAATATAAAGATTGCATAGCTTGATGGGAAAGACTACGCTTGAGAGAGGATATGTAAATTGATAATGTGTTCTATCAGCAAAATTGCATCTGGCGTTAGTGAAAAATTGAAAGAGATGGAACAGACGAATTAAGACTTGGTTGACTGTCATGGGCGTTGTTCGATGATGCTGACATTAGCGAAGAATGTGCCTTTCAACATGAAGGATGAGAAAATGATGAAAGGTACACAAGAAGCTTTGAAGAATATATATGAGAAACCTTTGGCGGTGAACAAGGTACAATATATTGTGTCGTTTGTTTTAACTTAAGATGCTTGGTTTTGGTGATACGCATAATCATATTAATAAGTTACGTATGATCTTCTCTAAATTGGATTTTGTGGGATTTACTTTTGATAATGAGACCAGTGCTTATATTCTGTTGGCTACCCTACTTAAAATTTAGGATAACTTTACTACCTCTGTTAGTTCTTCTAGTGGTAAGGAGAAACTAGAGTTTAATGAGTTGCAGAATAGTGGCCTAAGTGAAAACAATCATATGAAAAATTGTGATGTCAATATTATTTATGACGTGTGTTGAACTATACTAACATGTGATTATTTCTTTTGGCAAGAATTTTCAAGTTCGGAAAGTCACATGAATTATGGAGATCCGTGACTAATTCACAATCGAGCAAGGATGGTAGGCGAAGTCTTGATATTTTCCAATAGAATATTTGGACAGAATATGCTCTGATATGCTTTTGGATTGTAGCCAAGAATATGAAGACTTATTTCCCGATGTCAGAATCTGCCATATTCTGTCAAGGTCCTTGACAAAATCTCTGACGAAGATTTGACTGAAAAGAATCAAGAAAATATGGAAGGGGTTGTTTAAATGCAACGACTAGAAGATCTCTATTGAGTATCAAAAGGGCAACTAGATGATTCAACAAGATGAGGGATTCATGGCTTGTACTCCACTCCATAAGAGAGAAACAATATAACTCCATATCTATTATCCTCTTTTAATTAAGTCCATACTATCTTATTCAAACAAGACTAGCTTGTATTAAGTTAGTTGGGAAACTCACTTGGATAGCGAAGTGTTGTTTGATGCTTATAATGAGTTGTAGATCAAGATTATGTTGCCTTTATTGAGTTTATAAGCTTGCCTTTGAAGAACTCAAGGGAACCAAGTATGATTTGTAAGCTTGCCTTGGAGGAACTCAAGGGAACCAAGTATGCTCAACCACGTTGTACTTATTAAGTGAACAACAAGTGAAGCGGTTCAAATTCTAAGTGAAGATATGGTTAACTTCGGTGATGTTGCCTTGATTGGGAGGGTCGAACATTGACCAAAATCCTTTAGTATTGCCTTCTTTAATTTTTGTCATTTATATTATGATTTATTCATTGACCTTGGTTGTCCAAGAACCTTGACTGACAAGTTTGATAAGTTTTGTAGCCTTGACTCATCTTAAGTCAGCCACCTTAATCAACCTCCCTCAAGAGTGTTTTCAGTCAACACAAGGTAAAAATCCAATGCGTAATTCCCCTAAATTGTTGACGAGAGTACATATGTCGAAGTTGCAGACTTGGGATAAGTTCAAGTGGGAACGTGTATGAGATAGAGTAGTTGATGAGAGAGGTCAACTAAGACATTTGTTGATTTTGCTAAATAAGATCATGTTGGATACAATAGAGGATTTGAGGATATCTTGGGGTGATGATCGATGATCAATGAAGGCTATAATTGAGTATCCAAGTAGGAGATTTTTATATTAATGATTGAGGAGCCCAAATTATTATATTTGTGGGATAGATTTTGGAAAGCTAAAATTGCTTGTTAGATAAGGGATATGATTTATATAACATTGAAGATATTTCCAAAATTGTATTCATTAAGGAAAGATATTGTACAAAGATGAAATATAATATTATTTTGGAATTAGTGTCAAATAAGTGAGAAAAACATTATTTACGAAAATGTAATATTATTATTAACCCTACTATTATATTGGGTCTTGCCTATAAATAGAGCATTAGTGTGTTATTGTATAAGGTTTTTTTTATTGTATTACGAAGGTGTTCATATTTACTACAAGAGATTGATCGATCTGTAACATCTGTATCTTTGAGGGAGTTGTGTGACACATATCAACTGTGACTGTGAAGTCCTCAAGTTATCACTGTAAAGAGATCGAGAGAGATCATGGACATTTGATAATCTTTGATAAACATCATTGTGATCCTCTAATATAGTGCATCGTTTGTGGTTTTTTCCTGATTTGAGATTTTCCACATTCATCTTTGTGTCAATCTTCATTTTCAGCTTTAGCCTTTATTTTTGTACGTGTTGTTAATTGTTAGAGTATAAAACTATTATTGGACCTCTAACTGTTAGCTTAAACTTTTGGTTAAGATGGTTCCACATGGTATTATAGCCAGATTAATGAACAAGAGGTCTCAGGTTCGAATCTCAGCATTCCCCATATTCATTTGCGCAAGGTAAAAAGGAGGGGGGAAGGGGAGAGGACTTTGCAGCATCCACGCTTCAAACCCAAATGACAATCACATGAGACAACATGTTAAAAGCATAAAATGATTATTGAGCCTTTAACCATCAATTTAAGCTTTTGGTTGAGATGATTCTACACTAACAATGCCCTAAAATCTTAACATGGTCAGATTGCACATTTTGAACTAGGTTTATATATATTAAAAAAGCTAATTGGAGTAGCCTTTTGGGGTTAGCAATTCGAGTGTTTAGTTGTTTGGCGAGATTATATTACCATATTTTTTCAACATTGTGATAAAATTACTTTAAATATCATATGTTTTTACTACTCAGATATTTTAGGGTTAATTGCATGCAATTTTTATTTAGCATGTTGCGATTTTCACTAGTACTTTATAAAATATCTATTTATCTTGTAAAAGTAAATGGTATAATAGTTTTAACCTTAAGAAAATTCGGTGATTGATGAACAATGTAGTTATTAATCTACTAATACAAGTATTGATCTTGAGTGGTTATTTGTTGGTTGCCCAAATATGGATGAAAAAGAACTAACAATAATTTTTTTTAAAAAAAAACCATAATATTTAAATAAATGCTAAAAATGTAAACTAACGATATAATTGTAATTCAAGAAAAAAGTCATGTTACAAACAACAACTCTACCCAAAACTTTTCACAGAAATAGATAATTCAAACAGCTAAGATAAACAACTAACAAAATAGTCAAAAATCAAATTAATAAAACATTTAACAAGCAAAAACAACCAATAGCGAACAATTAGTTACCGAATAGCATTGTAAAACTGTGAAGCTAAAACAATCTCTTTTTTTTTTGGATTTGAATAATCCTAACTTTGTGCCATAATATACCAAATAATCTGAACTTGCAATGACATACCTAGGATTACCCATTGAAGAGAATATGAGGAGGAAAGAAACATGGAAGCATGTGTTAAAGAAAATCCAGATGAAGCTCAAGAGTTGGAAGGCGAGTTGTCTATCTAAGGCTGGCAGGTTAGTGTTGATTAAACTAGTACTTAACGATTTGCCCAACTACTACATCTCCTTGTTTAAGATGTCGAAGTCGGTTGCAAGAGAGATAATTGGAATGCAAAGAAGATTTTTTTGGGCTGGGAGAGAAAGAGGAAGGGTGAATTAATGCAACCATCAAGTGGAGTATAATTCAAAGACCCAAGTCAAATGGTGGTCTTGGTGTAAGACATGTCATAATGAAGAATTTGACATATTTATTCAAGTGGTGGTGGTGATATGGGTATGAAGAAGGAGTCCTATGGAGAAGAGTAGTAAATTCAATCCACAATGAGGATGACTGCCTTAAACCTAATCCATACAGATTGCGGCAACCAGGTGTATGGAAGGAGATTAAAAAAGCAATCAGAGAGGAGGATTACAGTCAAGAAGCTGTCAAGGAGAGTTTTAAAATTAGAGCGGGAGATGGCAGGAATGTGAAGTTTTTGGATGATAGATGAATGAAGATGTCCTCAGGGAGCTCACTGCTTTGGACGTTGAAAGGGAGCTGGAACTGATGAATAAATTGATATACATCTATCCAGTGAAGTAAGAGGCAGACAAAATTATCTGGAAACACTCTAAAGAATATAGAGCTAGAGATACGGTTAGAAGGGTTAAGGAATTGGCAAAAGGAGATGTGCACGTGGACTTCATAGTAGTGAAGGCATGGTTGAAGCCGGCTCCACCCAGGGTGGAGATTATGGTGTGGACAACATTGGCAGGAAAGCTCAACACGATAGCTTTTCTACGGAGGAAAGGTCAACTGGATCCAAAGCATGATTTCTGCCCATTTTTTCAAGGCCTTGGAGAGGATATCGATCATATGCTCATACAGAACGAGTTTGCTAAGCAAGTATGGAAGAGTTTGATGCAAGAATTGGGTCATGAGGCAATTCAGGCCGACACATTCAGACAGTGGTTCATCAATGGATTGAGGCAAGAATTCCAAACAAGATGAGGAAGAAAATTTGGATTGCTAGTTGCTTTGCAACCATTTGGACCTTATGGAGGAATAGAAATGAGGTAATTTTTTACAACAAAAATCCAGATTTAACATTGTTGATGGAATCCATCAAAAGAAAAGTAACAATGTGGGCAACAATTTGAAAGGAGAAGGTACCATACTCAGAGGAACAACTGGTGAGGAACTTCAATTTTATTCCCAGCATATTCAATTAAGGCAGAGATGGATGTGTGAACTGGGCATGGGAGGCAGTGGTGAGCAATGTCAGAAACAGAGATTGGCAAGAAATGTAATGAAAATGCAATAGGGTTGTATTTGTCACAGTTGGAGATATGGTAGGAGGCTTTAGAAATTTTGTTGAGATGTAATTCTATGGCCCAAATTTTGTTTTTGTTTTGGTTGGATTGGGCCTGTGCAATTGATGGGCTGGAACCTCATTGCCCATTTTGTGTTTTAGGCTTGTAAGTGGCATGTGCCTTGTGGCACGCACTTTTAGTGATTGAATAATATGGTAATTTCCTGTTAACTTTTTGATAAAAAAAATTGAATTTGCAATATACATGACAATAATCTGAACGTACTTTAAGAGTATTGGATTTTAATAAACTATTACCAAGCTTTTAATCATTATAACTCTGCAGAGAGTGACATAGGGTTAGATATTGTTTTATTTTAGCGCTGCACTTAGGATAACGTTCTTACCATATCACTCTGATCTACCACTAAGTTAAAGTGGTCGAAATTCAATGCTAGTCTACTAAAATCCAACATCTTAAAGATTTAGATTATTGTCGTGTATATTAAAAGTTTAAATTATTCGATATGTCATGCCACAAAGTTGAATTTATTCAAGTCCAAAAACTTTTTTTTTCTCCATTTGGGCAAATAATTAATAATGCAAGTTACATCCAAGCAGAAAGTCACAACTCCTTTAACACCCTGCTTTGTTAGGTAGTCAAGCAATAGCAAGCATAATAGTCTAAGAACAGCTGTTTTCAAATCCTACAATTCTACTAAAGAAGTTGCACATGGATGCATAGTGCTAAAGTAGCCTGGACTTATAAAGGAATCTAATGTTCCCAAAAGTGGACACATGCATAACTAATTAGCCTAGCATACTTTTCAAAAATTAAAATCATATCCAAACTGAATCACTTCCATTTTTAATTTAAGCTCTATTTTGTGAAATGAATTTAAATAAATTGATCACCCTGTGTCTTAAAGCTAACTTGTACCAAAATAGCATAATTTGAACAGAAATGTGGATGAAGTATTATTTGTTTGATCATGGTCTACTGATCAATTTGACAAGAAATAATCTTAAGGGTCACGATACATACACATCTTGACTCAAGATGGTTAATAATCATCTTGAATCATAGTAAAAAATGCACATTTTATGCATAGTTTTATATTTATGAAAAAATATAAATAAATATTTTTATATAGTTTATGGGTTATAATAACCCTCAAAGTAATGAAACATACCTTTATAATAATTTAAATATACTTACATTTAATTTTATAAGTGATTTAGGTGATATGCATAATGGCACATTATCTAGCCCATCTCCAACGTAACCGATCTCCATGCAAGAGAGGGTGTGGGAGTTAGGGTGGCCTGATACGGTCAATGACTTGGCCAGTCAGGACTTGTGTAACTTTTTGAACTCATTCTAATATAGCCCCGTTTTTTAGCGTCCAAAAAACAAAAAAGAATCATCTTGTAGCAAGATGTTTATCATTTACCGGTCGTTTTTCCCTCCACTACATTCATCAATATGCTCATTGTTGAAAACCATACATAAAACTGAGGGTTATAACTTATAAGGGCATGAGACTCTTGAAAGTAAAATCCTGATTCTAACTCTTTAGAGAATTTTTGGTAAAAGAAATATGCTTTAACCAATATTTTGAACAAATTAATATTAACATATTATAATGACGATCGAAACAATTTTTATTTACAAAAACATTTATATCATCTCATTCTTTTCTTTTTCTAATAGAATAATAAGTAATGAATATATAGTTATCAACTCTAAAATGCTTCTTAAGTATCTTATCATTCACCAAATTAATATTTTGTATAATTTCTGATACTATTTTTTTTTAATAGTAAGTATTTATGATCAATTATAAGGAGCTTTGAATGAACAGGCTATGTTAATTAGTACAATTGATACCCTAATAAAATTAACATCCGTTAGGCATTTTTTGAAATATAAAAAAAATATATGGATGAAAATATAACTTTATGTAAGTTATATGTAATATTATAGTGATAAAATTCAATCATATCAATTCCTTTCAATTTAATATATAACTATATCATTTTAATAATACGACAAACACACCTAAAATATATCTTATCTAAAATTCATATTATTTTCGATATTATTATATCTGACCGTGCTCCACAATTGAAGCCAACTTCCTATATATGGTACTCTTGAAGTATTCATTTCAGCATTTGATATTTGGTTATTCAATGCATACAAAGTACACTGCGTTGTCAAAGGAAGAAAGCCCTACCATTTTCCACTCATCTGAAATTTGATGATTAATCTCTGCATTTGATATTTGGTTAATTCAATGCCTGGGACAAAGATATGAGAAAATTCCAATGGACCACAAATAATTAATCATATCAAAAACATAATTTAATCATGAGATATGATAGCATTCATATGATATGTGCTGTTGCTAGCCTATTTAGAAATCATTGTGGATCTGTAGGTTTAAGGCTAAATTCTGACAATTAATTTTGTTAATTTTACAGATAAATGGGTCTGGAGTTGCATGGGGTAATATAGTTAATTAATCAAGTTGTACTAAGTCTGAACTGTTAACTAGTTAATTAATAATTGGCTTTGCTGTAGAGTGTGCACCAGTCACTAACTTTTCAGACTTCTAAGCCTATCTGAATGAGCTGGGTTTGAGTGTTAACTCTCTCTAACCAAATTCATGAGTGTTTGATTATCATATTCGAACAACACAAATTCATTGCAATTGTTATATGATATATCTTTTAGAGTATCTATCTAGATCCACTAAAATATTAAATCTTTAAAAAAATCAACAATATTTATTATAAAATGCATCGTAAGTTTATCAAAATTATTGCAAAATTTATCAATATTTTTTAAATTTACCAATTTCTTATACAAGTTCGATCATCACGTAAAAATTGGTCTATTTTAATATACGTGGTGGACCTCGGTCCACCCTATAATTTATATATTTTTACTTAAGTGGTGATGATATATGTCTTGACTCAAAATTTCTGAAAAATGTCTTACATTGTATCAATTAAACGATTTAACTGAAGAATCTGTAGAGATTGTTGGAATTCGATAGGAACATAGTAGTAGTTGAGTGGGCTAAAATTTGGAAATAAAACCTGACATTTACATATGGGCGTGGAGAATATTATATTACAAGGGGGAGATTAGATACATGACGATGGTGGGAGGAGCTTCGTATATGAGCTAATTAACTCCACCCTCAAGAAGCTATTTAACTCCACGCTCAAGAATATACACTCAATGCCTATTTATATGTGTTGTACTCAAGTAATGGAATAAATTATCTTAATCACCTTTCTATTTGTATTCCAACATTCTAGATTTTTCTTACATTTATCTCTTGATATATATAGGATGTTTTATGATATCAACTTCACATGATATCCTAGATTTTCTCATAGATCTTTCTAGTCAATCTTGTCATTATTTTCTATATTAACATTTCCAATGGAGATATTGGAACCTCTAGTGACGAGAAGAAATAAAGACAATAGTGGATTAGTGCAACCCTGACCTCGCTCCAAGCTATGACGATTCAACATAAGATTCACGAAACACATATAGTCAGTGGTGAGTGAAGATTCCATTTCAGCACCTTGAGTTCGGGGTTTTTTTGAAGAAGGAACCACTTCGGCGACTTTAACACCTACAAAAAGAGGCAAAATTCATTAAAGAGTATAAGTCAATTAACATAGTGGGGAGTTTATAAAAAATTGTTTCCAAAATCTTGTGTAATAGGTTGTGGAAAGATGTACTACCAAAATTAGCAAAAGTCCAAGTCGTACGTGCGAAGGGTAGACAGATTCTTGATGTGGCATTGATAGTAAGTGAGGCACTACGGTGAGTGAAACTAAAAGGAATAAGGAAGGTGATTTGTTGAAGTTGGATTTTAAGAAGGCATATGATATGATTTTGTAATGAGGATGTTATTAAACAAGTGATGATGTAGATGAGAGTTTACGCCTAATGGATGCAATGGATGAATAAATGCGTGTGAACAAGTATCTTAATAATCATCAATGGAGCACCATTAAAGCCCCTTAAGATGGAGAGAGGGCTCAAGCAAGGGAATCCTCAATCCCTATTCCTTTTTGTGCTTATAGTTGAATTTCTCAATAAGTGATGTTGAACGGAGCGGAAAGAAATCACTAGCATGAAATTGAAGCGGGTAAAACAAATTATCAAACTTTCACATTTACAATTTTTTGACGACACTTTTGTGTTTTCCTAGGCTGAAGAGGATGTTTTGATCAAGATATTTGAAGCAATCTCTGGATTAGTAGTGGATGTCACAAGTCCAAGCTTGTCATATTTGGCAAAGATGAGGCATGGAGAAAGTATATAGAAAGAAGCATCAATGCAGCTTGATTGAGTTCCTCATAAATTATTTAGGCTTCCCACGTGGCTCAAATATGAAAGGGAAGTTGGCGTGGAACCAATCTTCTGCAAATACAAGCTAGGTTGAAGAGTTAGAAGGAAAACACTCTATCAAAAGTTGGGAGGTTAGTCATCTTGAATCAGTTCTCAACAACTCACCTAACTATTATCTATCTTTGTACCTGATGCCAAAATCGGTTGTGAGGGAAATAATTATACTATAGAGGAGATTTTTGTGGGGAAAGAGCGGGGGGAAAACCAACGTAATGCTCTTGTTGGTTGGGACTTCATCCAGAGGCTAAGGGTTTAGGAATGGGTGATGTGTTGATGAAAAATATAGTGTGCTTATGAAATGGTGGTGAAAAATACAGTTTAAAAAAAGAGACTTTATGGAGTAATATAATCAAAGCGATTGATAATAAAGTTAGAGGGTTATTACCTTCAAAATACAAAAACAGAAACTGAAGTCCATAAGGAGACATTAGAGAGTTGATGAGGGCAAACAACCAACAATTGAGGCTTTTAACACAATGACAACTTCCTAGGTGATACACATTTGAGCGTGGTATGAGCGATCCAAAATGTATGTAGTCTTCACCCCATGAACGAAGCTCATGAAGAGACTTATTCCAACGAATTCGGAAAAAACAATTTCAAAAGCTACATTGGAAACTAAGAGTGAACATGAAAAGAAACCCAATTGAAAAACATTTGAAATTTTTAAAAAAAAACTCAAAAAAGACCAAGAAAAGAAGTTTGATAAACTAGGAAACTACATACCAGTTTGCTCAATGTAACTAACAAGCAGCTAAAATGTACCTGCACAACAAAATCAAATAAAGGCCAAAAGACAATAAACCGACTCAAAGCACAATGCCATTCCTCACCCTACAACCTTAATAGTAGCTCGCCAAATCCCTCTACATAGTGTCATGTCCTCCGCAAAGCCTATGTATCTTAGGCCTTCTCTTGTCACATCTCACATGAACTTTTTATGTCTCCCATGTCCCGGATGCCCTAAGGGTATCTCAAACCCTTCGCAACCTCCTAACAGGTGCATCCTGACTTCTCCAAAAGACATGCCCAAACTATCTCAGTCCAGTCTCTCTCAACTTTTCTTCAATGGGTGTTTCCCCTAGTTTAGCTCGGCAAACGACATTCCTAATCCTATCCAACCTGGTATAGTCACAAATCCATTGAATCATCTTCATCTCCAGAACATTCAACCTCTGGAAATGCATCTTCTTGATCGCACAACACTCAACTCCATACAACATCGCTGGTCCAACTACTCTGTGGTAAACTTGACCCTCAAGCTTTAGCGGAATTCTCTCATCAAACAACACACCTGCAACTGGTTTCCACTTATGCCAAGCAACTTGAGTTCGTTGCGTAATATCATCATTAAATTGATTTCCGTGACATTGTAAGACAAAACTAAAGTACCTAAACTTCTCAACCCAAACCTCTCCAATTGTTACTTCTTGCATGTGAGTCTCGTTCTTAAGTCCACTAAAACAATACATTATATGTTCTGTCTTTGACCTACTCAATCTAAAATCCTTAGACTCTAAGGTATCTATCCAAATTCCTATCTTATCATTTAATCTTTCCCTTGACTCATCTATAATCACAATATCATCCTAAAAAAGCATGCACCAAGGTAACTCGTCCTGGATGTCCCCAGTCAACTCACTCATAACCAAAGTAAAAACAGTTTAACTCACTCGTAGTACTCACTGCTATTTGGACGCTAGTTAACATTATCATACATGTCTCTAATGGCCCGAATATAAGGATCTTGAACCCCTTTCGCCCCTAGATGTCCTACATTACTTCCCTAGGGACCCTGTCACAGACATTTTCTAAATCTATAAACACCATATGAAGATCATTTCTCCTTTCCCACTATTACTTTGTCAAACCCCGTAGTAGATGAATAACTTCTATTGTCGATCTACCAGGCATAAAGCCAAACTAGTTCTTAGACACATGTATAAACTTTTTCAGCATCTTCTCAATCACCCGTTCCTAAATCTTTATCTTGTGGCTCAGGAGTTTAATCCCTCTATAATTGTTACAACGTTGAACATCTCCTTTCTTTTTGTATAACAGTATAACTATGTTACTCCTTCACTCATCTAACATTTTAAACGTCCAAAGAATATCCTTAAAGAGATATGTCAATCAAAGAGTAACCTCCTCTCCTAAATATTTCCATACCTCTACATGAATCACACCTATACCCACTGCTTTGCCCCGCTTCATGCTCTTTAAGGACCCCTAACCTCTTCAATTCAAATCGGTAAACATATTGAATTGTCTATACTCCCTATGTTATGTCGTATGCCCCCTTTGTGAAAAGTTACACTCTTTTCCTCATTAAAAAGTGCATCGAAGTAGTTTATCCACATCTCGTTTATTTAGGCTTCCAACAATTGAGGCTTTCAATACATGCCTACAAACTAGGTTGGGAGATGGAATGACCACAAGTTTTTGGGAAGACCCTTGGTTCGGTGAAAATGTGCTAAGGGAATAATTCCCTTCCCTTTATTATAATGTATATATCATCACAAAAGAGGTGGATGGTAGGAAAATTGGTTAATTGGTTTGAAGGTGAAGAATTGAGATGATTTTTTACTTTTAAAATGTATCTAACGTTACATGAAGTGGAGCAAGAACAACTACTTATGCTTTGGCTCCAAAGCAACCAACCAACAATAGATAGAAGAGACCAAACATGTTGGGCAATAGGAACACTTATTTTTTAAAATCAGTAGTGAGCAAAGTTAAGGAAATTGTTAGAGGGGTTCAAGTAGACTCTACTTTTTGTAGTGTATGGAAGCAAATAGCCTCACCTAAAGTGGAAATCATGGCCTAGATGGTGCTCGTGGGTAAGTTGAACACATGTGCTCACTTGAAGAGTAAACGAATCATTCAAGAGAAAGAAAATTATTGGTGTCCGTTTTGTGATGAAGTAGGACAAGAGATTGACCATGTGTTACTCAAGTGCCAATTTTCATGAAGGATTTGGGAGAAAATTATGAGGAAATAATTTGGTTGTACTCTTAACCAAGTTGATACATTCAAATCCACATATGAAGCTTGTATGAACTCTCATTTTAAAAACATTACAAGAAAGAGACATGGGCGACGTCATGGTTTGCAATAGTTTGACCTCTTTCAAGTCATAAGAACAAGAAAATTTGGAGGGGGCAAGAAAGAAGTGGAGAGTTGGTGTTGAGTTCAATTCGAAGGAGAGTAGTGAATTGGGTCTAAGCCGGGCAGGAGATGTCTTATTCTCCATAAGCATTGTTACCAACTTTAGCTCACTCCCATAACTTTTTCCATAATATGACAATGAAGAGCAAAGATAAGGCAAATGAAAGACAACAAGGACAATAAAGAAAGAGAGAAGACAATGGGAAAACGTTTACCTTGGTTAATGAAGGTTTGATAAGTCTTGATTGTATAAGGGGTAAAAAGAGTTTGGAGGGTGAATTGCATTTGGTTATTTTGGAGTTGACAGCTAGAGAAGAGGGATGAAAAGTAGACGTTGCTTTCGTAATTGTTTTATAACCGTTATATATCTTGCTATTTGATGGGTATAACCGTTATACGAGTAAACAATTATGTTATTGAGAGTGAACAATGCGTAGGTATACGCTAACAATTATGCTATTGAGAATGAACAATTACTATATTTGGAGCACATGTTCTAGTTGCATGTAATAAATTGCAGGTATAAGTATACTTTTGTTGTTGGAAAACCCTTGTTGGAATTCAATGTTGTAGAGCACTGTAGTGCTATATGACATTGTTGGATTGTTGAGAAAAATGGGGTGTTTGTCCACTAATTATCAGAAAAAATGAGTTTTGATATTAATAATTAACTTCTAATAGATATGATAAATTATCAATAATAAGATGATTAACATGTATTGACTACACCAATAAATACAAAACAACACTCTAATCGAATCAATCTCATCTATTAGATGTATTTTAGACCATATTTTTGTGAATTCGAGAAATTATGGATGAAAATATGAATTTTATACAAAATTTTAACATTTAATATTTACTAATATAATTTTTACATTAAGATATATGTGTCTTGCCAGAAGACTTGTATCATTTTCTTTTTGTTTTTATTATTAGCAAGTGCAAACTTGACACAATTACATTGTTAAATGACTATCGCAATCAAAATTCCAAATAAACATGAGACATTCAACAACTTTATGGATGATTCATCATGCAATATTTTCCCATTTGAGAAAATGAGACTTTGAAGGAATGGAAATTTGAATGCGGATTGCGTCCGCGAGCTAAAAGAAGGATTCCAATTTGGAAGTAAAGAGATTTATCATACCAATAAGTAATAACAGTTTTACCAAAATCTCAAAGTGATTATTAGTTTGATCACAATTACTATGACCAAATAAAGCTTAGTCATACACTTATCTAAATTTATGTCACACACATGTTCTATTATTTTCATTTTAATGTTTTATATAAACTTATTCCAAATAAAAATTAATAAAACTAATTTAGCATTATAATTTAGGTTGCAATTGATTGTGGTAAAAAGTTCAACCATTTCAATAAAAATTCTTTTAATTTATATTTTAATGAAAAAATAAAATTAATACTTTGAAAACTGTCGTTTTTGTTTCGCTTTCGCTAATATTTGGAAATAAGAGGAATTCCTGTCGCCTTTTACCAACCAATCTTTTCGAGCTAATTTACCTAAGTATTTTTGTTGATATAATAGCATTTTTTCCCGTGTTTAATCATGCGATTCAACCAAGAGTTCAACCGGACGCTTTGTGGATTTTCGAGTAATTTTTCTTCGATGTACCCAATTTTATCCAAGTTCTCTTCCAGTTTGGACTTGAAATTTCCAAACTGTTTTTTAGCCATTCTCTCAAACCACTCTTGACCAGTTTTAATTTCTGGGTAACTTGAAAATGTCGTATACCTTTTTGAGGCCGACTCCATAGTTTTTGGTAATCTGCTTCATTTGATCATATTGACTCCAACAACGCTGATAACGGAAGGGAGCAATTTTTTGCTTATTGTTAGAAACTCTATTAGTTTCCATGATCACCGCACAGTGATCTGAGAACGTGAATGATCCATGCCAGGACACTGCTTCCAGATATCTAATTAAAAAATCCTGTCAAAAAATTACTCTATCTAGTCGTTCATATATCCAGTGACCATCCATTCGTTTTTTCCAAGAAAATTTATTTCCTCGCACTACTGCTGATTCCCCATTTATATATGTTAGGAATCGTGAGAGTCGTTCCATTCTAGATGCTGAAATTGGAGTTCCGCCCCTTTTCTCCATCCTTGATTCTAGTTCATTAAAGTCGCCCATAATACACCATGGGAGATCAAAAATTGTGTAGATTCATTAAGTTATTCCAAAATGCCTCCTTCTCGCTATGTTGAGTAGGATCATAAACTCCTGATACGATGCAATTTTGTTGTTTATCAACATCATACACTAATAAGTGAATAGCTCTGTTGTCTTTACTGAGAGTCGCTATGCGGTATTGGCTATTATTGTTCCAAAGGGCCCAAATTCCACCAGAGTGGTTTATGGGTACGATAATTTCTGCATTTTCGTAGCCTAATTGCCGTATGATTGTTTCCGAGTTGGTTAAATTCGTCATTGTTTCAATGAGAAACAAAATATCTGATTTTTGATTTCTTTTAAGCGCTTTTAATTCAATCACAATTTGCTGACTCTTCGTTCCACACACATTCCACGCTATAACTTTCATTTAACCAGTTGGAAAAACCAGCTTGCTAGAGGCTGGTGAAATATATATATGTCTATCAAATTCATTACTGTAGAATTTAAAAATTTTGAGATGCACAAATATAGAAACAAAATGCAAATGAATAGAAGTAACCTAGCTATAAACAAATATTGTGCAAGGAACATAAGCTTTATTCTTTATATGATTATTACCAACATCTTTTTTTTAATAGAAGATTATTACGAACTTATTACTTAGGCGTTGTTTTTGGGGATGTAAAATAAAAATTTTACTTATCTTACTTACTTTTATTTATCTTATCATTTTCTATTTTATCGTAATTACTTTTATACTTCGTTGCCTATCTTACATAATGTATATTTTAAAAATCATCTATTTAATAAATAATGTGACTGATATAAATTACTTTACTCACAATATATATCTTATTAAAAATTATAAAATACTCCATCTATTCCATATTATTTATTACTTTAACTAATTTTTCATTTCCTACAATAATTTTCATTTTAGAATCCCAAATTCCAAATGACATATTTATTTTATTCATTTAGCCAACTTTATCCTTTCTTTTTCAATATTATACAACTATTCTCTCTCTAACACCGCTCCCAAAAACAATTCAACTATCCATTTTACAACACTTTTTATTGATTTTTATATTTTTCTCCAAAAGTGAATTATAATACTGGATGGAGGGAGTATATGTTTAAAAATCCATATAAATGGGATTGATGTGACTGATGTAATCAAGGTTACTTACTTAGGCCCTACTATTTTAAAATAGGCGGTGCGGTGCGGTATAACAACTTACGATACCACTCAATATTCTTCCACATTTTACCATATTATATCATACTTTATCATAATCATTATCAATGTATGTCTTCATTTTTCCGTCTCATCATTTTTTTCTTCTATTTTTCACATTCTCTCTCCTCATCTACCACATCAATCAGGGGCGGATATGTGGCATGGGTAGGGGTGTCCACGAACACCCCTGGTCGAAGAAAAATTTGTGATTCTTTAATATTATTTAGATGAAATTTTCTTGATTGGAACAAGTGGACACCGTAAAAAAAAAATCCCAAAAAACATAAGATTTTTGGCTCAAAATAATCCGAAGTCGGAGGTCACTGGCCGAAAATAATCAAAACTCACTTTTTGACTGAAAATAATCCAAACTTTTAACCTATTTACTCGGACTAAACCGGAATCGATTTCGACGTCAGAATACTGACTGGTCAGCTTATGTAGACCCCGGTCCCGGTCAGCATAAGTTCAAAACAAAAATCAATCAAAGAAACACGTGCTCCGGCTACCCAGTCAAAATTTTGACGCCGGAAATCGATTTCGGTTTAGTCCGAGTAAATAGGTTAAAAGTTTGGATTATTTTTAGCCAAAAAGTGAGTTTGGATTATTCTCAGCCAATGACCTCCGACTTCGAATTATTTTGAGCCAAAAACCCAAAAACATAATAGGAATGTCCAATTTAGTAGCAACCCAAAAACCCTAAAATAATACTCCCTCCGTCCCTAAATATAAGTCGTTTTAACTAAATTTTTTTGTCCCAAAATGTTTGTCGCTTTTCTTTTCCCAATACAACTAACTTCTTATTTCACATTTAATAATTAATTTCCTAACACTACACTAAATATATCATTAATTACATTTTAATCACAATTTCCATTTTAATCACAATTTACTAGTAAACTGTCAAGCTCATTGGTTCTCTCAAAACCCTTCAAAACGACCTATAATTAGGGACGGAGGGAGTACTCCCTTTGTCCCAATAATTTGTCCAAGTTGACTAATTAGGTCAAAATTTTTAATTTTAATCGTTAATTTATCAATTGTATGTTGAGTTGTAATACAAAACTACCACTATTAGATTTATAATGAAAATATTTTTACTTGAATATAATATTATTAGTCTTACTAAGATAAAATGTGAAAAAGTAATGGTAAAAAATGTTGTACCGAAGTCCGTGAAAAAGTAAATTGGACGTACGAATTAATTGGGACGGAGGGAGTATCAAATTATTTTTTTATAAACAAAAAGTGTAAGCCAATGAATTGGGTAATTAGATATCAGTATAAATTTAAGATATACATATCTAGTTAATGTGAAATTTCAATTTAATTGGTTGACATATTTATATGATGATATGAAATTTTATTATGCTGGTGAATATGTCATTTAATATTTGATATTTGATATTTGTTTTTATTTTTATTGTTATTTATTTAAATTTTATTATTTTGTTTTTAAAAAACACATATGTAATAACATGTATATTGGACACCCCTAATCACACTTTCTAAAAATCTTATCATAAACCATTCTATTACTCACCTCACTTTCCACAATTTCACTACGCCGCACCATTTTTTCATCATACTAACCGCACAAAAGAACTGAGACCTTACTTATCATACATTATATATATTTTCTATTTACCTTACCAATTTTTACTGACATTATCTATCTCTACTAACTTACTTTTTAGTTATCAACATATGACCTTAATCTAATTTAAATTTATTTATTTTTCTCCATTCTTTAACTTTTATTTAAATTTATTCCTTTTCATTTTCCATCACTTTATTTTACATCATTTTACTTAAAGATCAGGCCTAATGTGACATCCATCATTCATGTCATATATCCATCATTTTCACTTCTGTATGCTGTAAATACATTTGTCCCTATACCTCTTGGAAACGGGGGTAAAAGACGCAAATCTTCCTATTAAAAGAAGCTGTAGTAGTAATAGTAGTAGTCACCAAGTACTACTCTACTCCTGTTCCCATCTCCCACTTCCCTTTTCTTCTTTTTCTTTGACCACCACTACTCATTACTCAAACACACAGATCCAGTAATGTTACACAAAACATCTCATATATAGCTTCTCTCTGGGCTTATATTTTCTGAAAGAAGAAGAAAAAAAGAGCTAAACATGTCACAGAGCAACAGCAATGAAGAGAAATCAGAGAAGAAGAAGGAGGAAACGTTGCCGTTTTATCAACTCTTTTCCTTTGCAGACAAGTATGACTATGTTTTAATGGGTTTGGGAAGCTTGGGTGCAGTTGTTCATGGCTCCTCCATGCCTGTTTTCTTCCTCCTTTTTGGTGAAATGGTTAATGGGTTTGGTAAAAATCAGTCTGATCTTCACTCCATGACCCATGAAGTTTCCAAGGTAGTAATTAATCCCCTCTTCATTAGATCCATCTTTCTTCCTTTTAGGGTGCGTTTGGTTGGTCAATAACTCCGGGAAAATGGTCAATTTTCTGGGTTGATTTATTTTTCTAATGTTTGGATATGGGTTCACCGTAGGAAAAATTTCACGATGGACCCACTATTTTCTTTATTTTCATAGGGTAACCCAGTGAAACCTTTTCCATAGAAAACTTCCCATGGAAAATTTATTACTGTATCTGACCATTATTTACCTATTTGCTTTGTCTGTGCAGTATGCCTTGTACTTTGTTTATCTGGGATTGATTGTTTGTGCCTCCTCCTATGCTGGTAATCCTCATTTCTGCACTGTAATTACTTCTGGGTTGTGATTCTAGTTTCATGAAAAGAGTTCTGATGCAGAATACTGTGACAAAGAAATAAATCAAAGCATATTTCACCTTATTAATTTAAAAGTTGTCACGAGAGAAAGATATGGATGCAAAGATGATAGCTAGCTAGGGCCGGCATCAATTTGTCCGCCCGATAAACCGAATTTGTCCGAAAAAGAATGGAATTTTCGTCCAAGTTTTGACATTGATTAATTTGACACAAAAATCACAACCTAAAATACGTGTATCACTAATTATTTTTTTTCCAATCAATTTAAAATGATAGGAAAAATCAATCATTTTAATAACTATTTCATATTTTAACTATTTTAAAAAAATTGATGTCGAAAAAAAGATTGGAAATTTCAACCAATTTTGCTAAAAAGATGATAGAAAAAAGGTAGGAAAGATGGTTAGTAATTGGACCATTAAACCATTTTCCCAACCATTTTCAAATAGTAAGAAAAAAAGATGATAGAAAAAAATTTACAACTATTTTATCAAAAATAGTTGGAATTTTCAACCTTTTCCCACATAAATGTTTTTGAATAATAGTTAGAATTTGGAATGGTTAGTTTTTCCAACAATTATAATACACATATTTTTAATTATTAATTCAAACAGAACTTTTCAAATTTCTATTATCCGAACCGGGTTTAAATCCAATACAAATTTATTATTGCCCAACCCAAAAATCCGTGAAAAATGGATATTGGACATTAAATTTTTTCATTCATGTCCGATTTGTTCGAACTCGAAATCACCCGGACCCGGATTTTTTTGATATCTTTACATTAAAAGTGGGGACTGATGGCTGTTTTGGGAACTGGGGTGGGGACTGTTTCTGGGTTTGGTCAAGTAAAGCTTCAAATCAGAACCCCAGTTGGTAGGTGGATTACTGACGCTTTGCACGTGGTCCTTGACTATGTCTTGGACCATCTTCTTGTCCTTTTATTCACTATTTTCTTCCATTTCATTATTTCTGGGTTTTTTTTTGGTTAATTTTTGAAAAGAATCAGTTTTTTTTTTTAGTGGAAACTTGACTTAAGAAAAAAAGTTGATGATGATGATGGTGATGGTGATGCAGAAATTGCATGTTGGATGTACACTGGTGAGAGGCAAGCAGGAACACTGAGAAAGAAGTATTTGGAAGCAGTTTTGAAGCAGGATGTGGGGTTCTTTGACACTGATGCTAGAACTGGTGACATTGTTTTTAGTGTTTCCACTGATACACTCCTTGTCCAAGATGCCATCAGTGAAAAGGTTTCTTTCCTAATCTCCTTACTTATAGTGTGTTTGGTAGTTTTCTGGTAAAGATTTTCCCTGAAAAGACTTTCTCGGGAAAGACTTTTCCTAACCCTCCTCGGAAAATGTTTACGGAGTATGAGAGTGAAATAATGGATCCCACATTAGAACTTTATCACCTGTGACGGACAATCAAACATGGGAAAGTTTGCTAATCTGGGAAATTTGTCAATTGGGACATGGGTGCTCAATTTGCAAGGACTATAGGTATGGTAGCCCATATGATTAATATGGGAAGGCTTAAATGCTAATGACCCATATTCATTATATTTTGTTATGATGCATTTTATCATGCTGCCTTTTCAGGCGCCTGTTGTATTGCTGATTACAATCATAAATGTTGCTTGAACTTTTGATGCTTCCTTGTTACTATAAATACTTGGCTTTTTCCCCCTTTAATGGAGCAATATTATTTTGCTTAAGAAACCAAAAGTTTTCATTGATTTCCTTTTATTTTTACTTTTCTGTTGTTCGGTACGAGTTAGTGAGATTTGTTGGGTGGGAAAATGATTACGAATTGGAACCAAAACAAATTGTGTTACCATATCAATCAAAAGCTTACGCTGATGCTTAACACACAAATGTCCTTTGGGTTTGTCTCATAATGTAGAACCATCTAAATCGAAAGCTTAAGTTGATGGTTAAAGGCTCCAATGATGGTTTTATATTCTAACACAAACTAAATGACATTTACGCAGGTGGGAAATTTCATACATTACCTCTCGACATTCCTGGCGGGATTGGTGGTAGGATTCGTCGCAGCATGGAGGTTGGCGTTGCTGAGTGTGGCGATCATCCCTGGGATTGCATTTGCTGGTGGTCTTTACGCTTACACTCTCACTGGTCTAACGTCCAAGAGCCGTGAATCGTATGCCAATGCTGGCATTATTGCTGAACAGGTACTTTGGAAAACTTGTCATCTTTTTTACCAGGGGGGTAAATGCTATAGAGAAATTACTGTAATTGAGTTTAACGTGCTTAATGGCTGCATGCGTTCAATCCTGGCCTCTTCACTACCTGACTTGATTATCACTACTTTTCACTCTCCTTAATGATGGTCCTTTTTGCAATTATCATGCCAAAGATACTGCAATGATACTTTTCAAAACTTTGCATTTATTATGATGTCTTTTTGCAGTTTCTGATCTTATTGCTATATGCAATTATACTTGTGAAAACCTCCTGTGGCGTACGTCATGCTGATTATCGGTTGTTTGATAGGCCATTGCACAAGTGAGGACGGTTTACTCGTATGCTGGTGAGAACAAGGCCCTTAATTCCTATTCCGAGGCCATCCAAAACACTCTAAAACTCGGTTACAAGGCTGGAATGGCCAAGGGTTTAGGGCTTGGATGTACGTATGGGATCGCTTGCATGTCGTGGGCCCTTGTGTTTTGGTACGCCGGTGTTTTCATCAGAAATGGGGAGTCCGATGGAGGGAAGGCCTTCACTGCTATTTTCTCCGCCATTGTTGGTGGCATGTAAGACTTCAATACCCATGTACCCTTGTCAACTTACAGGAATTTTGGACCGTAATACAATATACAATTTTTTTGGACGATAATATACTGTACTTAAGCAATCGATGTCGACGATTACAGGAGCTTGGGTCAATCATTTTCGAACCTTGGGGCCTTCAGTAAAGGAAAAGCAGCCGGGTTCAAGTTGATGGAGGTCATCAGACAAAAACCCACCATAGTTGAAGACAAGTTAGATGGCAAGTGCTTGGATGAGGTTCAGGGCAATATCGAATTCAAGAATGTCTCTTTCAGCTATCCTTCGCGTCCTGATGTCATGATCTTCCGGGATTTTTCGCTGTTTTTTCCTGCCGGAAAGACTGTCGCAGTTGTAGGGGGTAGTGGTTCAGGAAAGAGCACTGTCGTCTCCCTCATTGAGAGGTTCTATGATCCTAATGATGGTATGTTTGGATACTTTGTTTTTTCGAATACTGAAGTGAAAAACAAATGAACTAATTTCTTCATGTGAAAAATTGGTGCTGGATGTACAGGGCAGGTTTTGCTAGACAATGTTGATATTAAGAGTCTGCAACTACGATGGTTGCGTGATCAAATCGGGTTGGTGAACCAAGAGCCAGTACTTTTCGCCACCACCATTCTCGAGAACATTCTGTATGGAAAATCTGATGCGACCATGGCGGAAGTTGAACTTGCTGCCTCTGCTGCGAACGCCCATAGTTTCATTACTTCACTTCCAGATGGATACAACACCAATGTAAGAATTCTTTGTCAAACCTGAGACTTCTTACACAGTCTGACTTTGATATCATGTGGAACCATCTGAACCAAAAACTTAAACTAATAGTTGAAGGCGTAATGGTAGGTGGGCGAGAGAGGTGTTCAGCTTTCGGGAGGTCAAAAGCAGAGAATTGCGATCGCCAGAGCAATGCTGAAGAACCCCAAAATCCTCCTCCTAGACGAAGCCACAAGTGCTCTCGACGCAAGCTCTGAGAGCCTCGTCCAAGAGGCTCTGGACCGGATCATGGTGGGCAGAACGACTGTTGTCGTCGCCCACCGTCTCTCCACGATCCGAAATGTTGACATGATCGCCGTGATCCAACAAGGACAGGTTGTCGAGACCGGATCCCACGAGGAACTCATGGTGAAAGCCGGTGCGTACTCGTCCCTAATCCGGTTCCAAGAAATGGTAGGAAACCGGGACTTCTCGAATCCTTCAGTAAGGCGGTCACGGTCAACCAGGCTGAGCCAATCACTCTCGACTCGGTCCCTGAGCCTTCGGTCCGGGAGTTTGAGAAACCCGAGCCTGCGGTCCCGTAGTTTGAGGAATTTAAGCTACTCATTCAGCACGGGACTTGATGGCCGGATTGAAATGGTCTCTAGTGCTGACGTGGAAAGGAAGAACCCTGCACCGCGGGGTTACTTCTTCCGGCTCCTCAAGCTCAATGCCCCTGAGTGGCCCTACTCGGTGTTGGGTGCGGTGGGGTCCATACTTTCAGGGTTTATTGGTCCGACTTTTGCCTTTGTTATGGCCAATATGATCGAGGTTTTCTACTATAAGAACATGTCCTCCATGGAGAAGAAGACCAAGGAGTACGCGTTCATCTATGTTGGGGTTGGTGCTTATGCAATTGTCGCGTACTTGATCCAACACTACTTCTTCAGCATCATGGGCGAAAACCTTACCACTAGAGTGAGGCGAATGATGCTTGCAGGTAGGTAGTCGTCCTTCTAAGAAACAATCTTAAATTTTGGGTCAATTGGAATCAGTCTCTTTAGATTACAAAATTTAAACGTAAGAATGCTACATCTGATCCATCCATACCTCACCTTGGTGGGATTTCAGAGTATTGGCCGTATCAGTATGTGAAATGTGTGTCGTTGCTTTGATTTGTTGTGGCAGCGATTTTGAGGAATGAAGTGGGATGGTTCGACGAGGAGGAGCACAACTCTAGCCTCCTAGCAGCTCGACTAGCGACCGATGCAGCCGATGTGAAGTCTGCCATTGCTGAAAGGATCTCTGTCATTCTACAAAACATGACTTCACTTTTGACTTCATTCATAATTGCCTTCATTGTGGAATGGAGAGTTTCTCTTCTCATATTGGGAACATTCCCACTCTTGGTCCTTGCAAACTTTGCTCAGGTAACCTCTATTTCTGTTTTGGCAACCTTTGATGCATATAGAACATAGTTACCGGAACACTCATCTGCCCTACTATCTGCATTTTGTAACGCTTGTTGCAAAATGTGGGTCGTTTTCTTACCCTTACCGCTTGCAAAACATTCTAGGCAATCCCTTTTTTCAAAGTGAACAGAGGGATTGGGAAAGTGACTTGGGATTTCAAATTTCAAGCAAGGAGAGAAGGCAAAAATATATGATGAAATTAGTAGCTCTCTTAAGGTGCATTCCTTTAGAAATAAGGTATGTTTGGGTAAATTTTGGTAAAATTTGGGTTGGGTTGGGCTGATAGTAGGATAAGTTTAGGAAGATTAATGAAATGACGTGTGAATTTTGATCGGGTTAATAATTTTGACAATGGTTAAGTAACCCACAAAAGTGTAATTAAATCTCAATTATACCCGATATTCTAACACGGGCATCAGCATTTGTCATGTTTGGATAATGCCAGGCCATTCGTGCGCTTAAATTAAGAATGTATTTTCGTATATTATCATACCATACATGTTAGGGTGATCCCACATGATTAGGGAGATCGTTCAATTCTAGCTGTTCTGTTCTGTTTTGTTCTGTTCTGTTTTTTTCTTTTCTTTTTTTTGTGTGTGCCGGGGGTGGGGGTGGGGGTGGAGGGCTAGAGTAGATAAATAGAGGATTTACAAAAATCTATCCGGCCCGATAATCAAGATATGTACGAATCAATTGGGTATGATCATATAATTTTGGTCTGAATTTTGATATTGACTGATTTGACAGAAAATTCAAACACATTTTTTTCCGAATTTCTATTGTTTGAACCCAATTTAGACCCAAATATATATCTGTCCAACATGAGCTCGACCAGAAAAACACGCGAAAAAATGAATACCAAACATCAAATTTATGTCTTCTCTAAAATATAGGCTCTGGTGGAAACCTTTGTGGACTAAAGGTTATTCCATCCAAGAAAAATGATTTGTTTTTTTGGTTATTTGGGTGGTTTTCTAGCTGTTTTTAGGTGCCTTTTCGAGTTTTCCTGGCTGTAGTTTCTGTTTTTGCTGTTTGTTTTGATGGTTTGCCTCTGCTGTTTGCTGTTTTAATGGACAATTTGTAGCATTCTTGATGCTTTATACCCTTTTTGGCTTCCAACGATAATAAAAAATGTGGACAACTATTAAATATCAGTGAGAGTTGTGGCCAAATTGTCAAAGACTATTAATTAATTAAGTCAGTTGCTTGGATTCATATATAGAGTGGGTGCAGTCCCCCAAGGCCCTTCATTTCTGGGTCCTGGTGATCTCTGGGAATCTTGTTATTATTGCGTGCATAAACTATAGGGCAAAAGCAAAAGGACACATTTTTTCCTCGCATCTGTCTGCTGCTGCACGTGCTTCCCTTTCATATCCTCTCTTGACCAAAAATCCTTTGTAATCCACACCAACTCTATAAAATAATACTAGCTCCATATATTAATCTTTGTAACAATGATCCGTAGAATAAAATACTTAGGTAGTAACCCCACAGAAATTTTTTCCAGGGAAATGGAGAAAATGGTGGACCTATCGTAAAAACTTTGACGAAGTCAACACGCATTCTAATATGGAGAAAATAAGTCAACCCAGGAAAATTGACCATTTTCCTTGGGGTTATTGACCAACCAAACGCATCTGGAAAAAAAGAAGAATAAAATACTTAACGTTTTCAAAATACTGATATGAGATTCTGGGCACTCCGCTCCCTCCTCTTCCCAATATTTTTGGGGAGAAAAAAAAAAAACAAGTCCCTCCTCTTCCCAATATTTTTAGGGGGAAAAAAAACAAGCAAACCAAAATTAATTGCTAGTTATCGTGGGTTAGATGTAGCAGTCTTACAGTTTCATCCATAGATTATTTAATTAGAGAGATTGGTTAGCAATCATTTGTTATCTACTGCTCTGTGAAAGAAGCATGAAGGAAGCATAAAGGGGTTTAATTTAATTGAACATTTTATTTTAGTCCAATATTGTAATTTAAGTTGAAAAAAAATAATGTTTTTCACTAGCTCATGGCTTTCAAGATCACATATAGTTACTGCTCCTAACTGTTAGCATGAGCTGAAACTTCAACCTGAGTTACTTTTCTCTTTTTATCTTGTGCTTATCAGTTTTTAAGATTGATTAGTGATGAAACATCTCATATTTAAGCTCAAAACAGAACCAAATTCAGTAATCATTATCAATGTTACACTTTCCCTTGTAAAAGAACTCATGTACTGGTATAACAATGCCATGCAGCTTTGTATAGCTCATGCACCACATTTACCTATTATAGTGATGGTTATATATGGACTAGCTTGTCATATTTTCTTCTCTTGATCTTTGTTTTATTTTATTTATTTATTTTTTGTCTTGGGCCGAAAAGATCCTGCAATTTATTACATGCTCTAAATACTATGATTCTTCACTTTATTATTATGATTGTTTACTCTTCTTATTGTGATATTGAATCATGATTCTTCACTACAAATATACTGGAACATTTGCTCAAAGTACATGTAATATTATACTGAAAAAACTCTTTCTTATGGTGATGGTGTTTGGACGTTCTCTTGCAGCAACTTTCTCTCAAAGGATTCGCCGGAGACACCGCGAAAGCCCATGCCAAAACAAGCATGATCGCCGGCGAAGGCGTGAGCAACATCCGGACCGTCGCAGCCTTCAACGCCCAGGAGAAGATCCTGTCCTTGTTCGGGCACGAGCTCCGGATCCCGCAGCGCCGGAGCCTCTGCCGGAGCCAAACCTCCGGCAGCCTCTTCGGCCTCTCGCAGCTCGCCCTGTACGGCTCGGAGGCCCTCATCCTGTGGTACGGCGCCCACCTTGTGAGCGTGGGGTTGTCCACGTTTTCCAAGGTCATCAAGGTCTTCGTGGTCCTGGTGGTTACAGCCAACTCGGTGGCGGAAACTGTCAGCCTGGCCCCTGAGATCGTCCGAGGGGGAGAGGCGGTCGGGTCTGTGTTCGCCGTCCTGGACCGGCCCACGAGGATCGAGCCGGACGACCAGGAGGCGGACCCGGTCGAGTCCCTGCGTGGCGATGTCGAGTTCCGCCATGTGGACTTCGCCTACCCCACCCGCCCGGACGTGCTGGTGTTCCGAGACTTCAGCCTCAAGATCCGGGCGGGCCAGAGCCAGGCCCTGGTGGGGCCCAGCGGGTCCGGGAAGAGCTCGGTGATCGCTTTGATCGAGAGATTCTACGACCCGACGAGCGGGAAGGTCATGATCGATGGGAAAGACATTAGAAGACTGAACCTCAAATCTCTTCGCCTCAAAATCGGGCTCGTCCAACAAGAACCAGCTCTTTTCGCAGCCAGCATCTTCGACAACATCGCCTACGGAAAGGAAGGCGCGACGGAGGAAGAAGTGATGGAAGCTGCTAAAGTCGCGAATGTGCACGCCTTCGTGAGCGCGTTGCCCGAGGGCTACAAAACTAACGTGGGTGAGCGTGGGGTCCAGCTTTCAGGAGGACAAAAGCAAAGGATCGCGATCGCTAGGGCCGTGCTCAAGAACCCAGCCATCCTTCTCTTAGACGAGGCCACGAGCGCCCTCGATGCAGAGTCCGAATGCGTGCTTCAAGAAGCCCTAGAGAGGCTCATGCGAGGCCGGACCACAGTCCTGGTGGCCCACCGCCTGTCGACCATCCGCGGGGTCCACAGCATCGCGGTGGTCCAGGACGGACGCATCGTCGAGCAGGGGAGTCACTCGGAGTTGGTCAGGCGGCCCGAGGGCGCATACTCGAAGCTCTTGCAGTTACAGCTACACAATGCTTGAGATATATTTATGTATTTGTGGGGTTTGATTGATGATGAATGATAATCTAGGGGTGGCATGGCATGGATTGTTAGTAACAATATTTAGTCTCTTTGGAGTGGTTAATTTATGCATTCTTTTGAAGTGAATTTGTGGTGGTGAATGCTGTAGATATATGAAATATGAGCATATAGCAAGTGCATGTTTTCTACTCTCTTCTCTAATGGAGGGAAGTGATTGTATCATGAAAATGTGTTAAAGTTGTACGTGAAAAAACTGTCCCAAAAGACCATTTTTCACCGCTGCAAAACGCTTCTTTTTCTTTTGGTTGCTAACTTGGAAAGCCTTTTCTCTGACAAATACATGTGTTTCTTTTCTTTTCCCTCCTTTTTCTTCTCTGTTCTTGTGACTGTTTGATGTGGCTGTTTGATATATACTTTGATTTATAATCACTTTGATTTATAATCTCAAAACACAACATACTTTTTATGTGATCACGTAAAATATTGTTGCTAGCATCAGTTCACGTTGCCAGACTGTAGAAGGTTTCCTTTTTGGAGGCCCTACTGCTTGAACTGTCAAAAGTGCGCATGCTGTGGGAATCAAAGTTAAGCTTTCTACAATCTCTGGTAAATTTGAGTGATTGATTGTTACTTTCTGAACTGAATCAGCTTTTGTGTTTATGGAGTAGCATCCCACATAAAGACTCACTATAGTTGGAGGATACGTGGAATCATCTCAATCAAAAATTTAAACTGATGGTTGAATGTTCAATGATGATTTTATACTCTGCGAATGCCTTTCGACTTGAAGCGTATATGCTGAAAATACTTATTTCCTTGCACAAATGAATATGGAGGGGATGGGGGTTGTTGAGATTCAAATCTAAGACCTCTTGCTCAATTCAGCTCTGATACAATATAGAACTATATCAACCAAAAGTTTAAATTGATGGTCGAATGTAGGGGTATATTTAACATGAGTTCACGTGGGGTCAAGTGACCCCGCTTTAAAAAAAATTTGAAAGTATCTTGTTTGAGAGTAAATTTGATTTTTTTTCGTATATTTAAAATATATGACACCAAAGGATCATATAATTACTTTTGGTTGGATGGTTAGCGCGTGTTATAGTGTATATTGTAGGTAATGGTTGTGTGTTCGAACATAACGCGGTGCATAAATTCCAGTTTTTATTCTCTTTTCATTTGTAACACGAATCGCTAAGGGTCGCGCCTACAACCTCCCGTGTCGACCAATGATGTGCATGCGACTCAACTTCCTGGTAATCTTTGGCCCAGTTTCCCGAACAGCATCACGCCCATGACATGGGCGGGGATCTACAAGTATCGCTTGCGACGGACCTGGGAAAATCGGGGTTCTAGCCCATTTCCCTCCTCTTTTGTTCTCCTTTTTGTGTAATTCCTTTTTTGTCCCCTTCCCTTATGTTATGTAACACCCTCATTTAAGGGACCCTTTTGTAATTGCACACCCCAAGTCCTCTTCCTCCTCAATGCCACCATAAATACATGACATTTAGAAGGAAAAAGACATTGATTGTTTATGAATGAATGAAAAAGCTCTTTGCTTGCTCGTTCTCTCTTAAAATCTTGTTTACTTTATTCATTTCATTAATGGTGGTGTTACAACTTCCAAGTTTTCCTTATATGGAGTTTGTGGTGGCCTAGCCTTTAGCAAATTCTTGGTGGGTTGCAGTTCTTGGGTTGTGGATTTTCTTTACCTCAAGTCCATATCGGGTTCAAGGTTGTTTTCTGGGTTCGAATTCGTCATCCTCCATCTTCTCCAACTCGGGCATCATCGAATCCCACCACGATATCCTTCATCTGGTATTAGAGCTAAGGTTAGGGTTTTGCTTGAATTTTATTCTTGTTGAAATTGGGAACCCCCATCTCTTGTGAAATCTCTAAGTGTTTTGGAGTTATAGTTTTGCTATTGTGGTTTTGTGATGGTTGTTATTGGAGTTGTTTCCCTTGTCGTGGTTATTGTTAGGGTTGTTGTTGGGGTTGTGCTTGTTGATGTTAGGGTGTTGTCATTGTTGAGACAAATGGGTGTTGAAAACGCAAAGAACCCGAGTCCAAACACAAACTAGCTATAAGAAAACCCCCAAGCTCCACAAAATTACCCAAACACATACCATCCCATCCCCCCCCCCTTCTTGAGATGGATGAAGCTAATTAATCCAAATCAAGAGGAGTCGAGCCACTACGTAAGGTCTCAAGGCCCAGTTATGGAAAGTCGCGTCTCTTCAGTCGAACGAAATCTTGAGACACTCATGCCTCAAGTGAACAACATCGCCACATACCTTCACTCTCGACCTCGTGGGGAGCGTATGAGATCAATCCCAAGCCTATTCGTCCTCCTCCCACTTTTGAGTCGAGTGAGGACGATATAGGCTCCCCTCAATGTTATCATTGACGGGAGATGAGCGAAAGACCCGCATAAGAGGAATTCCATGATGTCAAGGTTGAAATTCCCAAGTTCAATGGCTCCACCGACCCCGATGATTATCCTGAGTGGGTCCAAATCATGGATAGTATCTTCGACATCAAGGAATATAGCGATGAGAAAGGCGTTTAAACTTGCTAGTCTGAAAGCTCACCAAAACTACATCGCTTTGGTTTGAGAATGTGAAGGCACAATGATAAGTGTGTATTTTATAGTATTGATTAGGCGTTTAACTTGTGTATTTTGACTAATCATGGACTTAAATACTGCATTTCTATACCGAATTATGTGATTCCTTCACTTGGTTTTAGAGATTGGTATGTTTTACAAGGTCGAAGGAAAATCCTCCTAAAAGCAAGAAAAATGAAGAGGAAGAGAAGAAAAATTAAAGAAAAGAATAGAAAGGATTGAAGGGAAAGGAAAGAAACACGAAGCGGCACACAAACCACAAAGCCCAACCCAGTTCAGGGCGGATAAGCCAGGCGTTGTCCACGCCACCAGCAAAAGCACCCTTATGCGTGCAAACTAGAAGACGCTGCCTGGGGTAGAACATTGACAACCAGCGCCTTTTCCTCGGAGGCTAAGACGGACAAACCAGACGTGGTCAACGCCTCCAAAGACGCTGCCAGCGTCTAGTGACCTAATTCCAGCGTATAAAAGAAATTTGCTTCGTCCATTCAAAGGGAATTCATTATTCCGTATAATTTAGTTTAGTATTAGAGAGAAAATTTAGATAGTATTTTGAGAGTGTTCTTGAGAGTAACGAAAGACGAGACGACGATCGAATCGACTGAAACGAAGAGATCGAATTCGACGCTTTGGATATTCAATTAATTTCTGTTTCCCTTATATTTTGCGAATCGAATTCAATTGTTATCTCACCAGTTTTTATTATCATGAGTAACTAGATTCTTTCGTTTAGGGGATAAACTCGATGTTTCTTGACTGATTGTTGATATGATTTCAGTGTGAAGTTCTATAATTGTTTAATCTTAGTGTTTCTTATGTCATAGTAATTGATTGATCATCTTTTACTTGGTTTATATTCTTAATATCAGATCGAACGATTGTTATTTTGATTTGGATAGACGAAGATTGAATAAGTATATAACAGAGTTAGAAATAATGGGTTCTTGCTTAGAGTCATGTTATTATCCGTGCTTATCTTTGATTGAATTAAATAGCCATGAGAATAGGTGTTTAGTTTAATCACTGCAACTCACCTTGGATCTAATCATCTAAAGATTGATGTGATAGGTCTTAAACGATTATAGACTTCGATAATCCTAACACTACTTTGCATTAGAATTACCTCTTAATCGGTTGATTGAATAGCGTGGACTCCCCTAAACTCCCTTAATTATTTGTTAGAACTCTAAAAGTTTATAGCTTTTCTTATTTTAGTTTAAAATCTTATAAACACATAAACACTTTGGACGACCTAGCATCCTTTGTAGTGAAAAAGTTTAGTGCGTAGTTGAATAAATCCCTGAGAGAACGACCTTGATATACTACATTGTGCACCGTGCACTTGCGGCCGTATCAAGTTTTTTGGCGTCGTTGCTGGGGATTTGTTTCCCCAACCGCCATTAAAGCACTCTTTTTGACTAGGTTATTTGTTTTTAATTTTCTTTTTTTTATTACCACCTTTAATTACGCTTGGTGTTCTTGTTTTTGTTCTTTTTCAAGTTTATGCTAAAAGATTTCTTGTACGAATTTGACCCTGAAATCGAACGCATTCTGCGAGAAAGAAGGAAGAAGCAAAGACTGGAAAAGGAAAAGCAAGAAAAAGAGGAAGCTAGGCAAGGGGAAGAGATGACCGATCCACAGTGAACATTGGGGCAGTATGTGACACCCAACGTCACTAATCCTCAGTTCGCCATCACGGTGCCCATTGTTGCAGCTAACGACTTCGAACTGCGATAGTCTCTAATTAACTTAGTGTCCAAAACTCCGTTCCATGGGCACCCTAGTGAAGATCCAAACCGTCACCCGCGCATCTTCCGCCAAGCCTGTGATACATTCAAGGCAGAGAATGTTTCAGAAGATGCAATCAAATTGAGGTTGTTTCCGTTCTTTCTAGAAGAAAAAGCACAGGAGTGACTTGATTCGTTGCCACCTAACACCATCACCACGTTTGATCAGCTCGCCAGCATGTTCCTAACAAAGTACTTCCCTCCCAGCAAGCTAACTAGCCTGAGAAACCAAATCTCAACATTCGCCCAGGAGCCTGACAAGATGTTTTACGAGGCATAGGAGAGATTTAAGGACCTCCTCCGTCAGTGTCATCAGCATGGATTCAAGCTGTGGATTCCCATCCAATAATTCTACAATGGAGCGAGCGAATCAACAAGAGGGAGCATCCTCTCAACAGCTGGAGGTGATCTAATGAGCAAAATTGTGCCCCAGCTCACCAATCTGATCGAACAAATGGCGTTGAACTCATATCAGTGGTCTAAACCCCACCATAGAGCGGGAGGTAAGCTTGAAGTTTGATGTAATTTCTTTACTGTCTTTTAAGCTTGACACCTTAACTCAGAAAATGGACCGCTTAAATTTACATGCGACCCCTATTTTACCTTGTGTCTCTTGTCAATCGACTAAACATGTTATCACAGCCTCTTCCTCAGGAGTGGTCACTGATGACCCCACTCAACAAGTCAACTACGTTGGCAATAAAAAACAGAACTTTGACATGTACTCCAACACTTACCACCCAGGGCTAAGGGACTGCACCTGAATTTCTCATACAGGAACAATAACTCGACCGGTCCTCTTCAAGGGCAAAGACAGGTCGCAGCAGGATTCCAAAGACCTCCACATCAAGGTCCACCCCCAAAGTCTAACCTGGAAATAATGATGGAAAACCTGTTGTTAAACCAACAAAAGCAAGATGGGGTAATTAAGAGCCTAATGGAGATGGTAGAAGCCTTAGCGACCCACAATAAAATTTTAGAAAACCAGATCGCTAACACAGTAACTCCTTTCACCAGTTTGCTCCCTCAACCTATCCCTAATCCAGGAACCCAATGCAATGCCATAGATTGCAAAGTAGACAACCTTAAGACGTGATGCTCTTGGAGAGCGTATGACACTCGAAGTAGCCGATGGAGCGGTTCCCGATGCGTGGTGGATTAATGAATGATGAAATAGCTTGAGTTGTTGTTGAGGGTATGCTTCCTTTTATTTGATTTTTTAGTTTGTGTGTTTCCTTTGATTGTTTTTAGTTTTCCTTTCTAAGTTTTCTTCTTAGTTTTCTTTCTAATTTTAGAATTGCATCCACCTAGCTTGCATTAGTTAGAGCATACTAGATTTTTCTTTCCTTTCTTTTCTTTGTTTATTTTCTTTTTCTTTTTCGTTCTTTTGCATTCACTTTATCCAAAATCCAAAAAAATTAGAGAAGTCAAGAAAAACCAAAAAAATATATATATATATAAGATAGGATTAGGATTAATAAACCGGAGCACCTTCGGTGATGATTTGTAAGCCAATCTTATTTTCAGTTTTCCTTACTTCACCTAGAAAAGTCTGGATGAGAATTTAAAAGTTTTTGAACCCATTTTCTTTAAATCTTCTGATTATGAGTCAAGTTATGAATAGTGTGTTTAACTGGTTTGACTATATTAGTAGATGTAAATATACGTGCCGCAAATCTTTGGGCTAGGTTTAGTTACGTTGATTGAATCCTATCCCGTGAGTCCACATAACCAAAAGTTTGGATTGTTCACTTTTATCAATCCTTTATTCAGGCCCGGCCCTGACATTTTCGGGGCCCTGGGCGATAGAGTAGGTCAATCTGTAAATTGGGCCCTTTTAAAAAAATGCATCAACATTGCTACTAAACAATGATACTAAAAATTTAGTCAAAATGTATACATGCGATGTTCGACTAGCCTACAAGCTGAGAAGCAGTGGATGAATTTACAGAATATGGTGGGTGATTAGACATGAGACAACACAGGGAGCCTGCTGTTGAAAGCAAGATATCAAAACTAAATCAAAATTGGATAGAGACAACCTATTGCATTTTTTGGATGGCTTTGTCTAGTTGTTGACTACTTTGCTGGGTCGTTGCCATTTATCTGAGACACATAACTCAACAATATATTCAAAGACAACTTCTAAATCCTAATCCACCATTTCGATCAAGAGATGAAGGGATTATAATCCAATTCAATCAAATAATCAATTTAACTATTTATGACCATATGCACAAGATTTCAACAATTTCTTGTAACACCCCAACCTTTAACCACAAGATTAATCCCCTAATCAAGAACCAAACCTGTGATTAGCGCAGCGGAACACTTAGGTTGAAGTATTACCGCCGTCCCCACTCGGGACAAGGCAACACAACCACCAAATTTTCAAAACCACAAGGAAAAAATTAAGCTTAACTCCAACAAATGCCAACTTAAAATACAACTTATACAACACTTAAAATAGGTACGTAAACATATTAATAGGAAGGTTCCACAACTTCTTCAACTCCTGAACACCCCTGCCAACTCGCGATAACCCTTAGAGTCTACCTTGCTTGGATCAGATCACTTCTGACTGGATTTACCCTTGTCTTGGGAGCTCGAACCTCCTAAAACAAAACATTCAAAACAGTCGCAAAAGTGAGTGGGGAAACACTCAGTACACAAACCTCCAACACGTCAAACCGTTCGAAAACGGTTTTCGGTGCCGGCATTTAAATTCATTTTGAAAACGGGGACGGGGCTAAACATGTATTAAATGGATTTGGCATAGATGTAAACATATAAAAGTAGACATGATATATATATATATATATATATATATATATATATATATATATATATATATATATATATATATATATATATATATATATATATATATATATATATATATATATATATATATGAAATAGAGTGGTATCCCTTACGATCAGTGCAAAGCACCTAACACGTGCACCCAAACCGATCCGAGTTTGGGTTGGGTGATCACTATGCGATCGGACATCGCAGTCTGGTCACTCTGATCAGGAGCACCCTATAGATGAATAAAGGCTAGCACTTCACGTGACTAGCTAGAATTATAATAATATGGCGGGACCACTTTTGAAAATAATAGTGTATGACATGGATCATGATATAAATTGATATGAATAAGCATCGTAACGTGCTTGAATGATAAAAGTTGGACAATTTGCGTACCTTGAATCGGTGCGAAGTTAGGCGGTGCGTCTCGGCCTCGGGATGGCTTGGGTGACTTGGAAACTAAGATAAGAGAAGTAGAAAATGGAGAACCGAAAGAGGTTCTTAATGAGTTCCAAATGCTAAGTAAAATAGGAAACTAAGAATGAAATAGATTATAAAGAAAATTTCAGGTTTTCAAGAAATAAAGTTTTTAGCATAACTCGGGCTACAAAACTCGGAATTAAACAAACGAGTACTTCTCGAAATAGGGAAAATCATGATCTGCAACTTTATCAACATGACCGAGATCTAAAAATGAAGGGAAGGGCCTGAAAAGTGGCCCGGATAAAAGCTGAGTGAAATGGTATTTAACGCATTCGGGTTGAGCCTTTGACGTGGAAATGGTGCAAAACCTTGGAAATAGACCATGGAAAGCTTATCATGTGTAGAATAACTTAGATAATGAGATTGGTGAAGTAAGAAAGTCGAGAAATGGAAGGCTAAGATGAGAATTAAAATGTTCTTTGAACTTAAACGGAAAGTCATTCAAGTGACGAGAAAGAGATTCTTAAAGATAGAATGATGGATTCCGGAAACGTTTGGACAAGGCATTGAAGTTAAGGACTTAGAAGAGTGTTAACTCTCAGGATAATTAGAGAGTAAGGGAGTCTTAAGCTTGACCAAAATCCCAAGTTTCAATCCAAACCTTCTTGGTATCCAAGAACTAAATTTGAGTCGGATAAATTCAATCATCAAATTTGGACGAGAAATCTATGTTCGGACTCGATTTTGTTTCGGGTCGGATCGGGTTGAACAATCCGAACGAAGCTAAAATTGGGTTTGGATAATAGAAAAAGAGAATTGCATGTCCGAATATTCGATCAATTCGGTCAATATCAAAATTCGGACGAAAAATCTATGTCCAGACCCAATTTTTTTCCTAATCAGACAATTCGAATATTCTAGATCGGACAAAATTTTATAACCTCTAACCTCATCCAAGTTGGTACAATGCACAAATATATACATTGGCAAGATATTAGTTTCTTGGAACTAGTATAATTTCTCGCATGATCATGTTCTTATCAATTTTTCATGGTTATTAACTTATTATTTATTACTGAACCATCAGATCGAGCCAAAAATAAACTCTATACAATTTCGCAAATAGTATTGCAAACTCTACAACCTAGTTTGAACTTTAAAAAAAAAACAGAAAAAAAGTGTAGTATTATGATTTACTTATAATAAATAATTATCTCAAGTTGAAAACATCATCTTGTTTAATTCAATATGATACAAATATCGAGGAATAAAAAGTTCTCACTTACAACCACCATGACTTACTATGGTAACCCAATCTTTGGGAGATATCCTTAACCACTAAAAGATGGCACTTTTAGCTTAAAACACACCTTGGTTATCCTAGTATTGCACAAGGAGTCCCCAACATCTAGAGTCTTTGAAAGATCACATTTGATTCACTAAATCCCAAATTAATGATAAAAATTTCTGGGCAGGACATATATTGACAGCCCTTACTCGCGACCCCATAACTCTCACTCCCGATATCGAATGAATACAAACCATACCTTTCTGGAAAGCCTGAAATGTGACCTAAAACTTTCATGTTTACCACAGAAACTAACAAGGTCTCCAAATGGACGAAAAATTGCTCTCAAGTCACTGACTCAGAAAACGTAATTAATTTCGTGTCGTTACGGTTTTGGCCATATCTCGGGCCACACATGTCGGAATCTCGAAATTCCAAAGCCTATAGTTAGCTAACACCTTGGGCTATCCTATGGAGTCAAAATCTGGGCAAAAATCACACTTTCAATCCTCTGTAAAAATCAGATTCCCAGACAGAAACTTTCATGCCCTTAATTCCACTTCTAGTGTTGGTTTAAGCTTCTAAATCATACCAATTCACAACCAAATTTCAAATTAGCTAACATCTATCATATTTCCAGAAATAAACACACACAAATTACTTAAATGCAACCATAAACCTCACATGCAACCATGGATTACAACATGCTATTCGAAACAACATTTAAACTAGCACTTTCTTCATGAAAACTCTCCAAATCATAACATTAGAACATAAAAACACTTACTTAACATAATCAATACTTATAATCAGTCCCTAAACTCCCTGTTTCTTCAATAAACTCACATGCATAAAGGGGAAATCATCATCCATCATAAATTCATCAAAAACTCCTCAAGAATATCCCAAAAAATTCACATGCATTCAACATAACTCAAACCCTAACTTAGCTAATGTAATCCTAACCTTGAATTCATGCTAAAAGAGTATAAAGGAGATAGAAATTGCAAGAATGACATATAAAGAGCATAAATTTCAGATTAGGGTTTAATTTGATTTGAATTGGGGGTTTGAGAGATTACCTTTGAGGGAGAAATTGGATGAAAACACAAGAGAGGGGAAGGAGTGGCCGGCGGCCACCTTGGGATGGCGGCTGGACCGGTCGCCGGCACCGGAAAACGCCAGGGACGGCTGGTTGGGCACGGCAGAAACAGGAGAGAGAGGGAAGAGGGAGATGGGGTATGTTGGTGTCTTGAAATAAAATGAATTGGATTAAACCCCATGACCCCTTACTAACACTATATAACCCCATTTAATTGAAATTAAGACAACATTAGGAGATTAGGAAGAGTAAATTGAAATTAAGCTAGTAAAAAAAATAATAAGTATAATTATTGGGTTGAAAATAATCAATTTGTACTAGATAAATAAATTGATAACAAATTGATAAATTAAATTGGAACTTGAATCAAAGAGGAATTAAATAGCTAGAATGTAAATATTTCTTGTAATTAAATAAAAGAAATACAACCCAAACAAATTAAGGTTTGGATAATAAAATATAAATGTTAAGGAGTAAAATATTTAAACCCCTTTTTGGTTAAAGAAATAACTTAAACGATAAAACCCGAAATAATTTAACTTATCGGGTGAGTAATGTAATCGAAGATTTTTAAGCCGATAACTCGACACCTTTAGCCATCTCCTGCTCGAGACTTGTCACCACTAAACAAATAAATAAGACGAAATCGAAAAATTTTATAACGTAATTTGGCTAATTACGATGGTTAGTAAATTAATTAATACGGTTTTAGGACGGGTTGTTACACCCTCCCCCCCTTAAAAGAAGTTTCGTCCCCGAAACTTGCTGCTGGATTAATCGCGTTCGAAAAAACCTTAAAAAGGTACGGGTAGCTTGTCTTTATGACTTCCTCGATTTCCCACGTGGCTTCCGAGGTGTCTTGATTTGCCCATAAAACTTGACTAAGGAAAACCCTTAGAGCGAGGTCGCTTGATTCTATGATCCAGGACTTGGATCAGTAGCTATTCGAAAGTGAGGTCTTCGCTAGAAGAGGTTCTCCCTCCTGAATGTGCGTCGGGTACTGACAACTCATGCTTTGCGCTCTTGTGGAGAAACCTTTGAAATTGACGGTACTTCCACAAATTCTATTGATAACAATTTGTTTACACAGGCTCTTAAATATCAATAACAAGGCACCTCATAAGGAAGTATCTACCTTGAGGGATACTCCTAATGTTTTCTTGTATCCACTACTATGTAGCATAGACTCCCCATGACTCACTTTATTTCCTAGTTCGTACTAGGGCGAGGTTTATGATTGATAAGGAGAAAACTTTCCTTTAAAAGATAGATAAATTGCAAGGGATGAATAGTGTAATGGAGAGAAATAAAAGATAAAATAGGGATAGGCAACCACATAACTGCGAAATCTCAAGATAATGGTAGATTTGACATCTAGAAAGAAGGCTCTGGCATTGTTTGGCGGGGTGGGGATAACCTACAAAACTGGAATAACTGCCGCATGGATTTTCGACTAGCACGAGATGATAAAAATGTCAACGAGCACTATGGTTTTTGGAATGAAGTAGTAATAAGATATAGTGAGCTTAAATGAGTTAAGAGAGGTATAGAGGTTTACTTTTGGGGTTGAAAACATGGACAAAGGTTTATTGTAATGACTAATCAATAAGGGTAGTACAAATGATAAGAATTTAAGATTGGGCATAAGGATTTGAAATTTTAGGATCTATGCCAAGCGTGATTAATTAACAATACACAAAGGGTGGATCAAATGACAGGTACCGATAAACTATTTGGGACAAGGTAGTTGTCTAGAATGATGAACTGGATTAATTTATAAGGAAGTAAGGATATGAAGGATGAATTCTGCATTCAAGGTGGTAGTCTACTAGGGCTGATAGTAACTAAGAATGAGAGATGAAAAAGGTCTGTTAGGCCAAGAGTATCATGGAATAAATAAGATTAGAAATGAGGAAATGAATTCGACATTAGTTAAAAGAGATGGGAATTAAGTATGAAAGAATCAATCTGAATAAGTAACTAGAATTATGGAGGATTGAGTGGTTGAGGCAATTGTGATAAGTTTGCAAGGATGGTAATGAATGAATGATAGAGGAGCAATGCGGACACCACATTATCTAACAATATGAAATGGTATACTTGGTATGAGATTAAATGAAGGAAACGTAATGATTAAGTAGGGCTTACTATCATGAGAGAAGGGTTTATATGGAAGGGATTTATAGCATGAATCAAGAGGCTATAATTCAGGTCATGTAATGGAAATGAACTAGAATGGGTTTAGTGACAGAGATTTGAATTGTGCAAAGGCTATTTAAGGAAACTGATCCAGGAAAATAAATAATTGGAAACTGAAAGAGGCTTAAGGGAGTCATTCAACCCTATAATCAAGCTAGATATTACCCCAAGTAATTTGTCCATACTACTGCCGCTAGCTCTAAATTATGCGTCGGATAATTCTTCTCATACGACTTGAGCTGCTGTGAAGCATAAGCTATCACCTTATCGTTTTGCATCAGCACGCACCCCATCACTTGATGTGACGCGTCACTGTACACCATATACTTTTTTCCTTCCTCAGGAAGGGATAAAACTGGATCGGTTGTGAGCTTCTCCTTATGTACTTGAAAAGCCTCTTCACACTTGCCGGTCCATTCAAACCGGGTCGTCTTCTTGAGGAGGTTGGTTGAGGGGAGGGCTATTTTGAAAAAAGTTTGGAACGAACCTCCTATAATATCTGGCCATTCTTAGAAAGCTTCGAACTTCAGTGACCGCAGTGGGTCTTGTCCAATCTTTAACGGCGGATATTTTGCTAGGGTCCACTCGGATCCCATCACTGGTCACTATATGACCTAAAAGTCCTATTTCGTTAAGCCGAAACTCACACTTCGAGAATTTAGTATACAATTGTTGCTCCCTTAATGTCTGGAGTACCGTTCTCAAATGGCTCTCATGTTCTTCTTGACTCTTCGAGTACTCTGGAATATCATCGATAACACTACGACAACTTATCCAAATAAGGTTTGAACACCCGATTCATTAAATCCATAAACACTGCTAAGGCATTCATAAGCCCAACATGCATTACTGTAAACTCATAGTGCCCATATCTTGTCCTAAAAGCAGTCTTAGGGATGTCTTCTGCCTTAACTCTGAGCTGATGGTATCCGGATCACCGGTCAATCTTAGAAAACACTCCTGCCCCTTGGAGTTGGTCGGACAGATGGTCGAATCTTGGGAAGGGGTACTTGTTCTTGATCGCGACTTGGTTCAACTTTCGGTAGTCCAAGCATAGACTTCTCTACAATACACGCTTGAAACTTGATCATGGCATGTGTCTGGCGTGGGTATACAGCCGGTTCATTCCTTCCGTATATTTTCATGATATCTTATCTAATCCTAAGGTTACGGTCATCATCGCGACTAGAACACTACGCCAGCTATTCATAAAACTTCCTTTCCTTTCTACCTCGCTTTCCAAGCCAATTCATTGTCAATGGGTATTACCTTTCTTCAGCAGTCCCAACACACTAGGTTTTACTTTTATTAATTATCTGAATACTCCCTCTTCGGAAATGATATGGTAAGAACGTTTCCTCTCTCGGATGTACTCATATGACTGTTATTCTTCTAAAAAAAGAGCTAATCTTTCTCCAAGTGTTCACTATTCTTGACTTTGTGAACAACTTCATCATAAAATGTCTTGATTCGAAGGTCCCTAGTATTCTCCTTGAATAATTGTTTTTCTACGTTTCCCATTTACCTCTAGTATCTGGATAATTCCATACAACTAATACATCTGCACTTCGCTTTTCCTTACTTTATTAAACTTTCCTCCTGACATCTATTTTCTATAAAAGGCACTCACAGGCGTGGAGGAAAAACATGATAATAGGGAGATACAGTCGTTAAGAGGTATAAACATGAATTTTTGAAGTTAATGATGAAGCAAAGGTTCATACTGATGGATTTAAGGCTTCATGGAGGGGCATAAGAATTCTTTAGTCCAACGACACATGTATATTCATTAAGAAAACAAGGATCAACAAAAGATAGCATACTTGATAAAGATGGTGATTATAATGATTTCTGATCAAGGAAATTTGAAAATACTTCGAAATGGGCTTGATTTGAAAAGGAAAGATACCAAGATCAAACTTCCGATTTTCGAATTAAGACAATTAATGTTTGGAACGCATGAATATTTTACGGTAACTTCCTGGAGTGACAGGGCATAAGTTTTGATCCTGAACAAGATATGACCGTTATTGAAACTAAGCTTTGAAAAGAGGATGCCGATTCATGGTGGAACATGACAATTACTTGGAAAAGATAAATCCTAGCGTATAAAAGGGTCATATGAATCTAGTGAAGTTTATCCCTAAGGAGATAATGAGGTACTAGCAATCAAAAGCAGGTAATGGTCATGAAGGAATTGACCGTGAAGGGATAACAAGTCAATAAAGACAAGTCATTGAATGTCTTATAATGCTGGACCGATAACAACGATAGAATCTGATAAGGATTCTAGGAAATGAACAATGATAGGAAACGAGAAGCTTGGATTTAATATTGCGATGAAGGGGGTGAACTTTACTACGAAATCGTACCATGTGAGTGTGGAATCCAAGTTGAATTCGAGCAATGAACTTGGAGTATAATGGCTATGACGAAGATATTTGGTTCTCCCATTGGTTGTTCGTTACCAGACCTACACCAAGCTTTGATTGTCCCTTGATACTTTCCCTTAATAGTTTTCCACCAAAAAAAAATAAAAAATTAGCTTCTCTTTTCAACTGAAAGATCCCTATTGTCAGCTTCTTATCTCTAGGTACGTCAACTATTACAAATATCCTTTCCAAACCTCTAATCCATTCTTCTAGCATCACGGGTTCAGAACTCCCCGCATAAGAGGTCGGGTTTCTCATGGTTACCTTAATAGCGTAAGTCTCTTTCCTAGGCTGGCTTGCCTGTCTGAATGGCGAAAAAGGTAGGTGCCTGAGTAACTTTTTGAATTAAGACCCAACGTAGTCAGGGTATGGTGGTGAATTAGGAGGGATAGAACCTACGGATGACTCAAGATGTGTGACTATTCCTGGGTTATGTTGAGGACCTTGCCAAATAAACCGATTTCCCCTCTATAAGTTGGTCTATGAAATCTTAAATTTTAGACGAGTGCACTCCCATAGGGTCCTCATTGCTTCATAAGATTATAACGCCCACATACTTGTTCTGATAATAGGAATACTCCAAATAAATTTCTCATGATTCTACAATAGCGTACAACTCATCACCCCACAAGGCTATCACAATACATGAAGATTAAAAGTCTTAACACATGATACTAACGCAGTCACTCATAATCGTTCGGGAAAATTAGGATTCCTCTCCGATTTATCCTTTGGGTATCCAAGGCTGTAACACCCCAACCTTAATCACAAGATTAAATACCTACTTAGCACCCAAACTTGTGATTAGCGCAGCGAAACACTTAGGTTGAAGCATTACCGCCGTCCCCAAAAGAGACAAGGCACACACACTTTCTAGAAACCACGAAAAGATGAACTACTAACTCCAAAACTCAACATAGAACAACTTATACAACCATTGATCATAGATACATAAACTCAAAACATAGGAGATTTCCACGTCTCCAAACTCTGATTTGCTCTGCTATCAAGCTGTACCCATAGGAACTACCTCACATCATGGATTACTTTTGAACGGCTTTGCCTTGACCTTGGGAGCTCGAACCTCCTAAAACAAAACATTAAAACATTGCGAAAAGTGAGTGGGGAAACACTCAGTACGTAAACCTCCAACACGTAAAACCGTTCGAAAACGGTTTGATCTGACATTTAAATTCATTTTGAAAACAAGGGGCGGGGTAGAAGCGATAAAGCGAAATGAAGTACATATATAACATACATGAATAGCGCGTAGTAAGCTAGATGAATAAAAGCGTGGAACCCTCATGATCGGTGCAAGCACCTCACACGCGCACGCCAAATCGATCTAGATTTGGATTGGGTGACCGCTAAGCGATGCGACAGCGCAGTCAAGGCACTCTGATCAGGAGTGCTAAAACATGAATAAACATATAAATGATAGCATAAGACGGGTCCACCTTAAAACATAAAAGATTTACATAAAGCATAAAACTTGATAATACATGAATCATGAACGCGCTAAGGCGGTAAAGGTTGGACAATTTGCGTACCTTGAGATGACGTGAGTTTAGGTGGTGCGTCTCGGTTCTGAGATGGCTTGGGCGACTCGACAACTAGAATAAGAATAAGTGAAAATGAAGAACCGAAGAGGTTCTTAGCTAACTTCAAATACTTAGTAACTTGAGAATTTATAAAAGAAAATAACTTAGAGAGAAAATTCAGGTTTTATAAAAATAAAGTTTATAGCATAACTTGAGCTAGAAAAACCGGAATGAGGCAAACGAGTACATCTCGGAATAGGGAAAATCATAATCTACAACTTTGTCAACAGAACCAGAGGCTAAAAATGAGAGGAAGGGCTCCAAAATGGGCCCGGACAGAAGCTAAGATAGGATAATTTAGGAATTCCGGAATGAAATTACATAGAGAAATTGATGTAGAAAGGTGAAATCAAAAAGGGCACTTGGACCTTGGAAAGATAGCTTAGATTAATGAAGTATAGGAACCAAAGATTGGAGGTGAATATGAAATTAAAAGGGTTCCTCTAGACTTATTTAGAGAAAAACGATGTCGATGACACGGTTGATGAAAGAAGAATGAATTATGGAGTTTGAGAAATAAATTTGAGTTGAGAACTTAGAGGAACTTAACTTGAGAGCTATTTAGAACTTGGAAGTCATTAGCTAGATAAAACCTTGACCAACTCAAAGATATTGAACTCTTAAGCTAACACTCATTGGGAGATATATATAACTTGTGTTTAAATCACCACCCTGGGCTAAATGGCCTTAGGACATATTTTAGGCTTCTAAAACCATACTTTTCACCCTTACGACTTTAACCTAAGGTTATAACATATAACCATAACTTATCAATGCTTAAAGTTCCCTATTGGCTTGGTTTAGGGCCTTAGAAATGGAATTTTATAAAGAGTAAACTGGGCAGAAACTTCAAGTAGACAGCCCTTCTTCCCGGGATCATATCTCACACTCCCGACATCGGATAAATACAAACCATACCTTTCCGGAAAGTTTGCAAGGTGACCTAAAACTTTCATGTTTACCACAAAAACTAAAGAGGTCTCCAAAGGGACGAAAAACAGCCCTCAAGATACTGACTCCAGAAACGTATTCCGAAACGCAATGTTACGGTTTTGGCTATATCTTGGCCTATACAAGTCGGAATTTAGAAATTCCAAAGCCTATGGTTAGCTAACACTTTGGGCTATCTCATGGAGTAAAAATCTGGGTAAAAATCCAACTTTCGAGTCTCTGTAATTTTCCAGAAATTGAGCAGAATCTTTCTTGCACTTAAACTCAACTCTAATGATGTTTTAAAGCTCATAATTCATACTAATTCCTTACCAAACTTCATTTTAGCTATTATCTACCATATTTCCAGAATTAAACCTTCACAACTTAGCTCATCAAAGACCTTAAATTTCACATGCATCCATGGATTCAATATGCATTCTTTCATATACAACTTAATTTAGCACTCTTTCACCAAAATGTCATCAATTCACCCAAATTAAACATAACAACACTTAAACATCAAACTTAACTTTTATAAACAACCCTTAATACTCAGAATCTCATCAAGAAACTCACATGCATTAAGATTAAATCATCATCCATTAAGAAATCATCAAGAAAACCTCAAGAACACCTCAAATTTCACATGCATACTCTAAACTCAAACCCTAACTTGACTAATACAATCATAACTTTGAATTCATGATTAAAGAGAGTAAAAGAGGTAGAATTTACAAGAATTACACATATAAAACATAAAACTCAGATTAGGGTTTAAAAGAATTGAATTTGGGGGTTTGAGAGATTACCCTTGGGGTTAAAATTTGATGAAAACACAAGAGAGGAGGAAGGAGGTGGCGGCCGGCGAGGTGGCGGCGGCTGGCTCCGTGGCGGAAAAAATGGCGGCGGTGGGCTCTGTGGCTGGTGGGCAGAGAGGAGGAGGGAGGTAGAGAGAGAAAGAGAAGTGTGTTTGAGAAATTAGAATGAGGAAATGGGTTTACTAATACCCATTAGTAGTATATTTTCCTTCCACTTAATTAAAACACTAACTAATACTTAACAAATCTGAATTTTGATTAAGTAAAATAAATTGTAAACAAATACTAGTTTAATAAAATTAGTTTGCACTAAATAAAATTAATTGGTAACAATTGGGTTAAAATAAAATAGAACTTGAACTAATAAAATTAAATGAATGGAACATAAATATTACTTGTACTAAAATAAAATAAACATAATCTAAAAATAAAATAAATTAAGGTTTGGATAATAAAATATAAACGTTGAGAAGTAAAATAATTAAACCCCTTTCGGTTAAAGAAATAACGTAAACGGTAAAATCCGATATAAATTAACTTAACGGGTAATTAAAGTGAATTAAAGGTTTATGAACCCGTAACTTAATACCCTTTGCCATCTCCTGCACAAGACTTGACACCGATAAACTAAATAATTAAAAGTAAACGCGAAAAATTTATACGTAATTTAGATAATTACGGTAATTAGTACTTAATTAATCGTGATTTTGGGGCGGGTTATTACAAAGGCCTACTCGGCGGACTCTCTTGTGTTTCGTCCTTGTAGTGATGGCCCCGAGTTAGCCTTCTTCTTCCCTTCCCTAGGGTCCCTTATTCCTAATCGCCGCCCTTAGGCTCTTAGTTTACTTCCTCTTCGTCTAGATCCATGTCGATCTTTCTCTTCACTTACGCGTGCCCAAGGTGATGGTCCGCGTCGTCAGGATGGTACGGGAGATGTCGAACGACCCGTAATAAGAGGTGTAAATCGTAATTGGACCTCGTCCGCTGGCGGTGGGAAAACGTGCGGAGGGGTTAAATCTGCGTCGGAGGAGCAGACCACGACAACATCTCTTGAAGAAAAGGCCCTAGCTCGCTCACGTGTAGACGCATAGATTGAGCAATTGGGGCAATGATAGCTTCCAATGCAATTTGATTCCATGCCCCTAGGTAATTGAGGCACCACGCGTCTCGTCCGGGTCCTCCTCGAAGAAGTAGCTGACGATAGCGGCTTCTTATGTCGTCCCACGTGCTCTCTTGGGGAAGGGTGGCCAGCAAACAATGAGCTCGGCACACGTCATCACGTTATTCTGATTGCGGATTAGCCGCATAATGGGCGTCGAAAGCGTCTTGTAGAACCTTGAGGTGAGCTTGAACGTTAGTAGTAGTTTCCAGTAACATTGCGAAGGGATTTGGAAGAGGGTCACCATGGTGGTCCATCTACATTATATGTAAAATGCAGACGCAAAGCCTTAAGGGTCTCAACAAATTTAAAAAGCTTGTTAATCGCAAATATAAGAAACAACACACATGGCAAGGTTCGAGTCTCAACCAAGCTAACCCCTTATAAGCAACCAAAGAAGCTCTTGTTCAATTTTTGAACTCACCGCAACTCATTTGGCGATTTCTTGTACCCATTAAATCACGTCATTTTTGGACGTCCTTAAAGATTCCTTCCAAACTAAGATCGAGTACTCATTTCACCCTACACCAATCCCACTTGGGACTTTGTCGGAGAAATCTTGAGAAAAACATGATCTCCAACTTGGAATTCAAGAGGTTTTCGCCTCTTATCTGCGTAGCTCCTTTGCCGACTCTGGGCGGTCTTGATGTGCTGTTGGATGACTCGGATCTTATCTGCCGTGTCCTGAATTAACTCTGGGCCTATGACTAGCGCTTCGTCTAGTTCTCCCCAACACAACAGGGTACGACATCTTCGACCATAGAGCACCTCAAACGGGGCCATTTTAATGGTGGCTTGGTAGCTATTATTATATGAAAATTCTATGAGTGGGAGGAATTCATCCCAATCCCCTTGAAAATCTAGAACGCATGCAGGTAGCATATCTTCTACAATCTGGTTTACCCTTTCGGTTTGACCATCACTCTCCGGATGGTAGGAGCTACTAAAATTGAGTCGAGTGCCAAAAGCTCTCTGCAATGCGCTCCAAAACCTTGATTGAAATCTCGTATCTCGGTCGGACACTATATCTTTTGGAATTTCGTGTAAACGGACAATCTCTTGAATGTAAGTATCCGCTAACTTATCTACCTTCCATCCTTCATGGATAGGAATAAAATGTGCCGACTTGGTTAGGCGGTCCACAATGACCCAGATGGTGTTCTTTCTTGACATGGTGAGGGGTAAACCCATGATAAAATCCATAGAGATCGACTCCTATTTCCATGTGGGAATTTCCAAAGGTCTAAGCTCCCCTGATGGCCGTTGATGTTCTGCTTTGATCCTTTGACAAGTTAGACACTTATCCACATAATTAGCTATATCCTTTTTCATATTTGGCCACCAAAAAGTTTTCCTTCAAATCCCTATACATCTTGGTGCCTCCAGGGTGTACTGAATATAACGAGTTGTGGCTTTCTTCCAAAAGCTTTAACCTTAAGCCTCCCTTGTCAGGTACACACAACCTATTCTGGAATCTTAGGGTTCCATCTTCTTGAATCAGGAATCCCGACATCCTTTTTGTGACAAGACTATCCATGATCCTCTTGAGTTCAGAATCGTTCACTTGTTCCGCCTTAATTTCCTCAATAATGGACGGTTGTAGGGATAATGCAGCTAACTTGTTTGTCACTTCCCTTTGCCTGACTAGCTCAATACTCTCTTTACATAGCTCCTGTTGTAGTTTTGGGTGAACCTCTAAACAGGTCAACTTTCCATGCTGAGTCTTCCTACTCAGAGCATCTGCTACTACATTTCCTTTACCAGGATGGTATTGGATATCTAAATCATAATCCTTGATAAATTCTAACCATCTTCGCTGCCTTAAATTCAACTCCTTCTGAGTGAATATGTATTTGAGACTTTTGTGATCTGTAAAGATAGTCGTATGAACTCCACATAGATAACGCCTCCAAAACTTCAGAGCAAACACCACTGCTGCGAGCTCTAGGTCATGTGTTGGGTAATTTTTCTCGTAAGGCTTTAATTGCCGTGACGCACAAGCTATCACCTTATTGTCCTGCATCAGCACATATCCTAAACCTTGGTGGGATGCATCACTATATACCACATACTTTCTTCCTTCCTCGGAAAGGGATAACACCGGTGCGGTTGTTAACTTTTCTTTGAGCACTTGGAAGGCTTCTTCACATTTGTCAGACCATTCAAAACGAGTTGACTTTTTGAGTACACCCAAATATCATCTAGAAACACTACTACAAACTTATCCAAATGGGGTTTGAACACCCGATTCATCAAATCCATAAATACTATCGGTGCATTGGTAAGCCCAAACGGCATCACTGTAAATTCATAGTGCCCGGATCTTGTCCTAAAAGCAGTCTTGGGTATATCCTCAGCCCTAACTCTGAGCTGGTGGTATCCTGACCTTAAATCTATCTTGGAAAACATTCCGGCTCCTTGAAGCTGGCCAAACAGATCATCGATCCTTGGAAGAGGGTACTTGTTCTTGATGGTAACCTTGTTCAGGTCTCGGTAATCAATACATAGCCTTAAGCTACCGTCCTTCTTCTTTACGAAAGGCACTGGGGCTCCCTAGGGTGATGCGCTGGGTCTACTGAATCCTTACTTAATAATTCTTCCAGCGGTATCTTCAACTCCTTAAGCTCTACTGGCGCCATCCGGTAAGATGCTTTGGATACTGGCCTAGTTCCAGGAATTAATTCAATCTTAACGTCAATCTCCCTCTTCGGGGGTAATTCCGTAATTTCCTTGGGGAAAACGTCCGGAAACTCGCGCACCACTGGAATCTCCTCTATCTTGGTTGGGTCTTTATAAATTAAGCAAAACATTGGTTATTCTAAAAAGGTTTAAGCTTTACTAGTCTAAGATTTATCTTCTCATATTGGTAGTTAACAAGAGGTAACACAATTGATGGGGATAAGAATTATAATGATGTTATGAATAAGGAAATCCATCAGAGATGCTGAAATGAGCTTGATATGAAGGAGAAGATCTTGAGTAAGCTTTTGATAATCAAATCTGGGTTTGGGAGATGTTTATGCATGTTTTCAGAAATATCATGGAGTCTCTAGTGTTGTACAGAGGCAAGAAAACCTTCAAGCTTCAGAGGGAAAGGTTTTGGGTAAATATGTCAAGAATCTTGAATTAGGAAAATCAGTATCGGGGATGCATGAATGATTTGGCAAAAGTTGCTTGGGATATGCAAGGCGTAAGCTGATGAGATGGGCCGAATAGTAACTTGTATTTAAGCTAAATCTTGGATATGAACTGTAGATGTTGTTGAGAATGATGATTATTTTGGGAAGAGAAAAGATGATCAAATAAGAAATACGATAGAATAGGTGTAATCCATCACCACTGGATGTATGAGTAGATTATTGTTAGAGTAAAGACACTTATCCAAAAAGGAAATTGAGAAAAGAAAGAGTTACCAATAAGGTGTGGGCATAACATTAAGGTGCTAAAATGATTGGTCGGTAACGATGACAAGATCTCCTAAAAATTCTTGAAAATGGGAAATGATTAGAATTGACGAAGTTGATTGCTATCTTTCGACGATGAAAGGTGAATTTGGGAGGGGAATGTACAATATGAGTGGGAGGTGAAAGCTTGATTTAAATAATAAACTCGAGGTATGATAGCCCTACAGAGGAGGGTTGAAACTTACAATGGTTGTTCATCAAAGGAGAAGGCTAGGGGGATTCTGATACATGTGTATGGTTAAACGAGATCAGAACTTCTAAAACCTCATAATTTTGTTGGACGTCTCTAAGATACCCGTATACATAATGAGTTTTTCCTTCAATCTGCATTTCCCTCTTAGTCTCGCTCTTAATTACAAATCTCTTACTCATATGAATCTCCTCATTCATTATGACTCTATTGCCTCCCTTTTTTGTTTCCTCCTAGTTCATGATACAGGGTTAGGAATGACTATTATTAACTCCTCAACCGGGGCCTAAATCTCTGTATTCGTGCTAAAGCCCCCATTATGGGTACCATGTCCTTGAAGTCCTTGTTTACCTCATTGACCACTATTATTAGGTTCTTCACACCATTTAATCAATTCAGATAAATATAAAGAGTACTTCTTCCTCTTATCACTTCAAGCTGACTTTCCTTGAAGCCTCATTCATGGGCTCTCCCTGTGGTGAAGAATTCCTTGAGCTTTGCAACATGCTACATTATTACAGCAAAATATATTTTTATCTCGCATAACTTATTGCCACCACTTTTTTCCTTTCTATAACTTGTTTCCTAACAACTTTGATTTTAAACGATTGTATCCTCATAAGGTTCTCATTGCTTTGCTCAATTATACGCCCACATACATGCATCTCATAATAGGCAACCTCAAATAAAGTTCTCATAACCCCTATAACAAAATCGACCCGATTGCCGCACAAGGCCATCATAGGTATATATATATAGAGAGATTAGAAGCCCAACATATGATACTGTTGCAGCTATTCAAGCGTTCTTAGAAAACAAGAATCTCCTGCAATTCGTTCTATGACATTCTTTTTCCACTCTTTAACCAAAATATAACGCGATAAAAGGGACGAGCTCTACTATTCTTGGATTACATGCAGTGCCCCCTTTTCCCAACAAATCATAGGGAAGCACCAAAAACAACATAACTAACTAGCTATAAGGGGGATTTCCAAACATACGAGTTGACTAATCGCACCCCAACAACATAATCGTCTTGCTAAGGTAGGTTAGCTTCCTAGCTATCTCTGCACAAAAGTTAGTGTAAAAGGGTAGGTTCCTTAAACTTGTGAATTCGACCCCTCTTGCTCACTTGCTTCTTCCACGTGATGGAGCCTCAAAGGACGGGTATTCCTGCGTTGAATATGACAAATCTTGGGCCTCAAGGTGGTCCAATCGAAGTCGTCCTCCACCGGAATGGCGGGTGTAGATGCTCCCATTTCATGGTCCTTGACTTACTTTGGTTCTGAGCGTACTTCATCTTGATCCAGATCCATGCTAGGATCTCCTTCTTCTCCGGCTACCTGGGCTGTGGGCGTGGTCTCCCCATGTGAAGATACATTCAGAACAATTGGTCGTCCCGTGATGAGTGGTGAGAAATGTAAACGAACTTCGTCCGCCGGTAGAGAAAACACGCGCGATGGCGCTATTCCTGCGTTAGAAGGCGCTGGTAGTCCTAGCATTTCACGGAGATAGGGTCCTAGTTTCCTAACGTAGAGAGTTAGTGATTGCGCAGTTTGAGTGACCATTGCTTCCATCGCTATCTGGTTCCAAGCCCCGACATAGTGGAGGCACCGTGCATGGCGTCCTGGTTCTCCTCGAAGGAGCAATTGGCGGTACCTGTCCCTGATATCATCCCACGGGCTCTCGTAGGGAAGAGTTGCTAGAAGGCATCGGGCTCGGCAATGTCGTCGTGATATTCGGATTTTGGGTTCGCAGCGCAGTGCGCGTCTAGAACGTCTTGTAGAGCCTTGAGATGAGCTTGAACGTTAGTAGCAGGGTCCATGAACATCGCAAACGGATTTGGGAGGGGATTGCGTCGCATCCATCTATACTATACATAGAGTATAACGCAAGGCTTTGAAATTCTTACTATAGCAAAAAGAGCTTGTCAATGTAAATAATAAAAACAAACTTATGACGAGGTTCGAGACTCAACCAAGTTAACCCCTTATGAGCTACCAAAGAAGCTCTCATTTTAACTTTTAAACTTGCCCTGGGCTTAACAATTTCTTGATTCTGCAAATTATACCATCTTTCGGGCTCCTTTAAAGGTTTAACCCATACTAATATTTAGGACCCATTTCATCCTACACAAATCCCACTTGGGACTTGCTTTATAATCTTTTTGTTGACTCTCAAAGACTCTTGAGAAAATACTCTGACATACTTCATGATTTCCCAACATATTCATAACTTTACTTGTATAAACTACTAGGCTCAACTCAAGTTCACCTAGTTTTCTTCCCTTTTAAAATTTTAACTAAAGCTTTCTAAAATCCTGGAAAAAATTCAGCAGCACTTCCCCAATAAATAGAGCTATCCCAAATTTACATAATCTTGAAAACCTGCAAGGAAGAGCAATTTACATACTACACCAATATTTAGAGCTGCATGCTCCTCAACAATTCCCAACATAATCATCACTTATCATACCAACCATGGAGATACTCATTCTCACATGCCTAACTTTCTCCTTAAACCATAACACAAAATCAATGTCTTAGAGAATTCTATAATCCCAAATTCTAATTAACTTCTGCTCTGATACCACAACTGTAACACCCCAACCTTAATCACCAGATTAAATACCTACTTAGCACCCAAACCTGTGATTAGCGCAGCGGAACACTTAGGTTGAAGCATTACCGCCGTCCCCAAAAGAGACAAGGCACACACACTTTCTAGAAACCACGAAAAGATGAACTACTAACTCCAAAACTCAACATAGAACAACTTATACAACCATTGATCATAGATACATAAACTCAAAACATAGGAGATTTCCACGTCTCCAAACTCTGATTTGCTCTGCTATCAAGCTGTACCCATAGGAACTACCTCACATCGTGGATTACTTCTGAACGGCTTTGCCTTGACCTTGGGAGCTCGAACCTCCTAAAACAAAACATTAAAACATTGCGAAAAGTGAGTGGGGAAACACTCAGTACGTAAACCTCCAACACGTAAAACCGTTCGAAAACGGTTTCAGTGCCGGCATTTAAATTCATTTTGAAAACAAGGGGCGGGGGTAGAAGCGATAAACTGAAATGAAGTACATATATAACATACATGAATAGCGCTGTAGTGAGCTAGATGAATAAAAATGTGGAACCCTCATGATCGGTGCAAGCACCTCACACACGTGCATGCCCAAATCGATCTAGATTTGGATTGGGTGACCGCTAAGCGGTCAATACTGGCCAGGTCAAGGCACTCTGATCAGGAGTGCTAAAACATGAATAAACATATAAATGATAGCATAAGACGGGTCCACCTTAAAACATAAAAGATTTACATAAAGCATAAAACTTGATAATACATGAATCATGAACGCGCTAAGGCGGTAAAGGTTGGACAATTTGCGTACCTTGAGATGACGTGAGTTTAGGTGGTGCGTCTCGGTTCTGAGATGGCTTGGGCAACTCGACAACTAGAATAAGAATAAGTGAAAATGAAGAACCGAAGAGGTTCTTAGCTAACTTCAAATACTTAGTAACTTGAGAATTTATAAAAGAAAATAACTTAGAGAGAAAATTCAGGTTTTATAAAAATAAAGTTTATAGCATAACTTGAGCTAGAAAAACCAGAATGAGGCAAACGAGTACATCTCGGAATAGGGAAAATCATAATCTACAACTTTGTCAACAGAACCAGAGGCTAAAAATGAGAGGAAGGGCTCCAAAATGGGCCCGGACAGAAGCTAAGATAGGATAATTTAGGAATTCCGGAATGAAATTACATAGAGAAATTGATGTAGAAAGGTAAAATCAAAGAAGGGCACTTGGACCTTGGAAAGATAGCTTAGATTAATGAAGTATAGGAACCAAAGATTGGAGGTGAATATGAAATTAAAGGGGTTCCTCTAGACTTATTTAGAGAAAAACGATGTCGATGACACGGTTGATGAAAGAAGAATGAATTATGGAGTTTGAGAAATAAATTTGAGTTGAGAACTTAGAGGAACTTAACTTGAGAGCTATTTAGAACTTGGAAGTCATTAGCTAGATAAAACCTTGACCAACTCAAAGATATTGAACTCTTAAGCTAACACTCATTGGGAGATATATATAACTTGTGTTTAAATCACCACCCTGGGCTAAATGGCCTTAGGACATATTTTAGGCTTCTAAAACCATACTTTTCACCCTTACGACTTTAACCTAAGGTTATAACATATAACCATAACTTATCAATGCTTAAAGTTCCCTATTGGCTTGGTTTAGGGCCTTAGAAATGGAATTTTATAAAGAGTAAACTGGGCAGAAACTTCAAGTAGACAGCCCTTCTTCCCGGGATCATATCTCACACTCCCGACATCGGATAAATACAAACCATACCTTTCCGGAAAGCTTGCAAGGTGACCTAAAACTTTCATGTTTACCACAAAAACTAAAGAGGTCTCCAAAGGGACGAAAAACAGCCCTCAAGATACTGACTCCAGAAACGTATTCCGAAACGCAATGTTACGGTTTTGGCTATATCTTGGCCTATACAAGTCGGAATTTAGAAATTCCAAAGCCTATGGTTAGCTAACACTTTGGGCTATCTCATGGAGTAAAAATCTGGGTAAAAATCCAACTTTCGAGTCTCTGTAATTTTCCAGAAATTGAGCAGAATCTTTCTTGCACTTAAACTCAACTCTAATGATGTTTTAAAGCTCATAATTCATACTAATTCCTTACCAAACTTCATTTTAGCTATTATCTACCATATTTCCAGAATTAAACCTTCACAACTTAGCTCATCAAAGACCTTAAATTTCACATGCATCCATGGATTCAATATGCATTCTTTCATATACAACTTAATTTAGCACTCTTTCACCAAAATGTCATCAATTCACCCAAATTAAACATAACAACACTTAAACATCAAACTTAACTTTTATAAACAACCCTTAATACTCAGAATCTCATCAAGAAACTCACATGCATTAAGATTAAATCATCATCCATTAAGAAATCATCAAGAAAACCTCAAGAACACCTCAAATTTCACATGCACATACTCTAAACTCAAACCCTAACTTGACTAATACAATCATAACTTTGAATTCATGATTAAAGAGAGTAAAAGAGGTAGAATTTACAAGAATTACACATATAAAACATAAAACTCAGATTAGGGTTTAAAAGAATTGAATTTGGGGGTTTGAGAGATTACCCTTGGGGTTAAAATTTTATGAAAACACAAGAGAGGAGGAAGGAGGTGGCGGCCGGCTCCGGTGGCCGGAAAAAATGGCCGGCGGTGGGCTGCTGTGGCTGGCTGGGCAGAGAGGAGGAGGGAGGTAGAGAGAGAAAGAGAAGTGTGTTTGAGAAATTAGAATGAGGAAATGGGTTTACTAATACCCATTAGTAGTATATTTTCCTTCCACTTAATTAAAACACTAACTAATACTTAACAAATCTGAATTTTGATTAAGTAAAATAAATTGTAAACAAATACTAGTTTAATAAAATTAGTTTGCACTAAATAAAATTAATTGGTAACAATTGGGTTAAAATAAAATAGAACTTGAACTAATAAAATTAAATGAATGGAACATAAATATTACTTGTACTAAAATAAAATAAACATAATCTAAAAATAAAATAAATTAAGGTTTGGATAATAAAATATAAACGTTGAGAAGTAAAATAATTAAACCCCTTTCGGTTAAAGAAATAACGTAAACGGTAAAATCCGATATAAATTAACTTAACGGGTAATTAAAGTGAATTAAAGGTTTATGAACCCGTAACTTAATACCCTTTGCCATCTCCTGCACAAGACTTGACACCGATAAACTAAATAATTAAAAGTAAACGCGAAAAATTTATACGTAATTTAGATAATTACGGTAATTAGTACTTAATTAATCGTGATTTTGGGGCGGGTTATTACAAAGGCCTACTCGGCGGACTCTCTTGTGTTTCGTCCTTGTAGTGATGGCCCCGAGTTAGCCTTCTTCTTCCCTTCCCCTAGGGTCCCTTATTCCTAATCGTCAGTGCCCTTAGGCTCTTAGTTTACTTCCTCTTCGTCTAGATCCATGTCAGGATCTTTCTCTTTCACGGTTACGTGCCCCGAAGGTGATGGTCCGCGTCGTCAGGATGGTACGGGAGATGTCGAACGACCCGTAATAAGAGGTGTAAATCGTAATTGGACCTCGTCCGCTGGCGGTGGGAAAACGTGCGGAGGGGTTAAATCTGCGTCGGAGGAGCAGACCACGACAACATCTCTTGAAGAAAAGGCCCTAGCTCGCTCACGTGTAGACGCATAGATTGAGCAATTGGGGCAATGATAGCTTCCAATGCAATTTGATTCCATGCCCCTAGGTAATTGAGGCACCACGCGTCTCGTCCGGGTCCTCCTCGAAGAAGTAGCTGACGATAGCGGCTTCTTATGTCGTCCCACGTGCTCTCTTGGGGAAGGGTGGCCAGCAAACAATGAGCTCGGCACACGTCATCACGTTATTCTGATTGCGGATTAGCCGCATAATGGGCGTCGAAAGCGTCTTGTAGAACCTTGAGGTGAGCTTGAACGTTAGTAGTAGTTTCCAGTAACATTGCGAAGGGATTTGGAAGAGGGTCACCATGGTGGTCCATCTACATTATATGTAAAATGCAGACGCAAAGCCTTAAGGGTCTCAACAAATTTAAAAAGCTTGTTAATCGCAAATATAAGAAACAACACACATGGCAAGGTTCGAGTCTCAACCAAGCTAACCCCTTATAAGCAACCAAAGAAGCTCTTGTTCAATTTTTGAACTCACCGCAACTCATTTGGCGATTTCTTGTACCCATTAAATCACGTCATTTTTGGACGTCCTTAAAGATTCCTTCCAAACTAAGATCGAGTACTCATTTCACCCTACACCAATCCCACTTGGGACTTGGATTATAACCTTTCCATTAACAATTATAAACCTTTAAAGGATGCTTTGATATGCCTCATTATTCCCTAATATACTTATCAAACCTTACTTGCATAGACTACTAGACTTAACTCAATTGCACTTAAATTCCCCTTAAAGTTTGACTAAGGTTTTCTAAAATCCTGGGGAAATTTCGATAGCACTTCCCTTATAAATAGAGTTATCCCAAAATTTACATAACTTGTATTCCTGCAAGGAAAAACAATTCATACTCTATACAACATCTAGAGCTTCATGCTCTTCAACAATTCCAACAAGATCACCAATTTTTCCAAGCTAACCATAAGAGATACACATCTCACACATGCCTAACTTTTCTTCAGAAGTCTAAAGAACAACACTTAATATCTTAGGGAATTCCACAACCCCAAATTCCACTTATAACACCGCTCTGATACCAACCAAGTAACACCAACCTTTAACCACAAGATTAATCCCTAATCAAGAACCAAACTGTGATTAGCGCGTGAACACTTAGGTTGAAGTATTCTGCCGTCCCACTCGGGACAAGGCAACACAACCACCAAATTTTCAAAACCACAAGGAAAAAATTAAGCTTAACTCCAACAAATGCCAACTTAAAATACAACTTATACAACACTTAAAATAGGTACGTAAACATATTAATAGGAAGGTTCCACAACTTCTTCAACTCCTGAACGCCCCTGCCAACTCGCGATAACCCTTAGAGTCTACCTTGCTTGGATCAGATCACTTCTGACTGGATTTACCCTTGTCTTGGGAGCTCGAACCTCCTAAAACAAAACATTCAAAACAGTCGCAAAAGTGAGTGGGGAAACACTCAAGACACAAACCTCAACACGCCAAACCGTTCGAAAACGGTTTTCGGTGCCGGCATTTAAATTCATTTTGAAAACGGGGACGGGGCTAAACATGTATTAAATGGATTTGGCATAGATGTAAACATATAAAAGTAGACATGATATATATATATATATATAGGAAATAGAGTGGTAACCCTTACGATCTGGTGCAAAGCACCTAACACGCGCACGCCCCAAACCGATCTGGAGTTTGGGTTGGGTGGATTCTATGCGATCGGACATCGCAGTGCAGTCACTCTGATCAGGAGCACCCTATAGATGAATAAAGGCTAGCACTTCACGTGACTAGCTAGAATTATAATAATATGGCGGGACCACTTTTGAAAATAATAGTGTATGACATGGATCATGATATAAATTGATATGAATAAGCATCGTAACGTGCTTGAATGATAAAAGTTGGACAATTTGCGTACCTTGAATCGGTGCGAAGTTAGGCGGTGCGTCTCGGCCTCGGGATGGCTTGGGTGACTTGGAAACTAAGATAAGAGAAGTAGAAAATGGAGAACCGACAGAGGTTCTTAATGAGTTCCAAATGCTAAGTAAAATAGGAAACTAAGAATGAAATAGATTATAAAGAAAATTTCAGGTTTTCAAGAAATAAAGTTTTTAGCATAACTCGGGCTACAAAACTCGGAATTAAACAAACGAGTACTTCTCGAAATAGGGAAAATCATGATCTGCAACTTTATCAACATGACCGAGGTCTAAAAATGAAGGGAAGGGCCTGAAAAATGGCCCGGATAAAAGCTGAGTGAAATGGTATTTAACGCATTCGGGTTGAGCCTTTGACGTGGAAATGGTGCAAAACCTTGGAAATAGACCATGGAAAGCTTATCATGTACAGAATAACTTAGATAATGAGATTGGTGAAGTAAGAAAGTCGAGAAATGGAAGACTAAGATGAGAATTAAAATGTTCTTTGAACTTAAACGGAAAGTCATCCAAGTGACGAGGAAGAGATTCTTAAAGATAGAATGATGGATTCCGGAAACGTTTGGACAAGGCATTGAAGTTAAGGACTTAGAAGAGTGTTAACTCTCAGGATAATTAGAGAGTAAGGGAGTCTTAAGCTTGACCAAAATCCCAAGTTTCAATCCAAACCTTCTTGGTATCCAAGAACTAAAGTTCTCACTTACAACCACCATGACTTACTATGGTAACCCAATCTTTGGGAGATATCCTTAACCACTAAAAGATGGCACTTTTTGCTTAAAACACACCTTGGTTATCCTAATATTGCACAAGGAGTCCCCAACATCTAGAGTCTTTGAAAGATCACATTTGATTCACTAAATCCCAAATTAATGATAAAAATTTCTGGGTAGGACATATATTGACAGCCCTTACTCGCGACCCCATAACTCTCACTCCCGATATCGAATGAATACAAACCATACCTTTCTGGAAAGCCTGAAATGTGACCTAAAACTTTCATGTTTACCACAGAAACTAACAAGGTCTCCAAATGGACGAAAAATTGCTCTCAAGTCACTGACTCAGAAAACGTAATTAATTTCGTGTCGTTACGGTTTTGGCCATATCTCGGGCCACACATGTCGGAATCTCGAAATTCCAAAGCCTATAGTTAGCTAACACCTTGGGCTATCCTATGGAGTCAAAATCTGGGCAAAAATCACACTTTCAATCCTCTGTAAAAATCAGATTCCCAGACAGAAACTTTCATGCCCTTAATTCCACTTCTAGTGTTGGTTTAAGCTTCTAAATCATACCAATTCACAACCAAACTTCAAATTAGCTAACATCTATCATATTTCCAGAAATAAACACACACAAATTACTTAAATGCAACCATAAACCTCACATGCAACCATGGATTACAACATGCTATTCGAAACAACATTTAAACTAGCACTTTCTTCATGAAAACTCTCCAAATCATAACATTAGAACATAAAAACACTTACTTAACATAATCAATACTTATAATCAGTCCCTAAACTCCCTGTTTCTTCAATAAACTCACATGCATAAAGGGGAAATCATCATCCATCATAAATTCATCAAAAACTCCTCAAGAATATCCCAAAAAATTCACATGCATTCAACATAACTCAAACCCTAACTTAGCTAATGTAATCCTAACCTTGAATTCATGCTAAAAGAGTATAAAGGAGATAGAAATTGCAAGAATGACATATAAAGAGCATAAATTTCAGATTAGGGTTTAATTTGATTTGAATTGGGGGTTTGAGAGATTACATTTGAGGGAGAAATTGGATGAAAACACAAGAGAGGGGAAGGAGTGGCCGGCGGCCACCTTGGGGATGGCGGCTGGACCGGTCGCCAGCGCCGGAAAACGCCAGGGACGGCTGGTTGGGCACGGCAGAAACAGGAGAGAGAGGGAAGAGGGAGATGGGGTATGTTGGTGTCTTGAAATAAAATGAATTGGATTAAACCCAATGACCCCTTACTAACACTATATAACCCCATTTAATTGAAATTAAGACAACATTAGGAGATTAGGAAGAGTAAATTGAAATTAAGCTAGTATAAAATAATAATAAGTATAATTATTGGGTTGAAAATAATCAATTTGTACTAGATAAATAAATTGATAACAAATTGATTAATTAAATTGGAACTTGAATCAAAGAGGAATTAAATAGGTAGAATGTAAATATTTCTTGTAATTAAATAAAAGAAATACAACCCAAATAAATTAAGGTTGGATAATAAAATATAAATGTTAAGGAGTAAAATATTTAAACCCCTTTTTGGTTAAAGAAATAACTTAAACGATAAAACCCGAAATAATTTAACTTATCGGGTGAATAATGTAATCGAAGATTTTTAAGCCGATAACTCGGCACCTTTAGCCATCTCCTGCTCGAGACTTGCCACCGCTAAACAAATAAATAAAACGAAATCGAAAAATTTTATAACGTAATTTGACTAATTACGACGGTTAGTAAATTAATTAATACGGTTTTAGGACGGGTTGTTACATTTCTGAAAAGCCAAAACACATAGATGAAGCTAAAAAAATTCCAAACTGAAATAAAAAAAATGAAACCCAGAAAAGTAAATCCACAGACCTTACTATATTAGCAATTCAACACTGAAACGTAAATCGACAAACGTTACTGTATCAACCCAGAAAAGAATATATGTATAAGATTGACATGATAACCATCCTAATACACTAATGAACCATTAACTCTAGGGATTCATAACTATTAGGCAAGGTTATATTCTCCATAGTTAGAGTATATTGTATATATCTTTGTTATTCCCTTTCCTTAGTAATAGGTCTTCCTTTAGGAAAGTGTATCAGTGTATCTTTGATAGTTTGTGTATATATGGTTGTGTGTCTATGGCAATGAAAGATAAGCGAGTCTTTATTCTCTCTTAAACGTCAGTCCAGTTTCCTTGATTTTTCATGGTATCAGAGCCAGGAGTGAAACTGGTGAAAACCCAAAACTTGACCAAAACACAAAGATTGAAATGGTGAAGAGGATACCTTCACCATATGATCTGAGTCCCAGTGATAATCCCGGGACTATTATCACTCAAGTTCAACTGGTGGGTGATAACTATGAAGAATGGGCTAGGGTTGTGCGAACATCATTGAGGGCAAGACGAAAGTGGGTATTCGTTGAAGGGAAAATCAAACAACCAGACACCGAAACTCCAGAAACGGATTAATGGTGGACAGTCCAATCCATGATTGTCTCATGGATCTTGAATGCAATTGAACCAAATTTGCGAAAGACCGTGTCTTACACGGAAAATGCAAAGGACTTGTGGGACGACATCAAAGAGCGGTTTTCTGTTGCAAATGGGCTCCGAATTCAGCAGCTTAAAGATGAATTGACGAGTTGCAAGCAAAAGGGGCTGTCTATTGCCGATTACTACGGAAAATTGAAAGTTTTGTGGGATGAACTGGTGAATTATGATCAGACACCTACATGCACGTGTGGTGGCTGCAAATGCGAAATCGGAAAGAAACTAGACAAGAAGCGTGAGGAAGAACGAGTTCATCAATTTCTTGTAAGTCTTGACAGAGACGTGTATGGGACAGTGCGGTCAAGTTTGCTAGCCACCGACCCTCTGCTGTCGCTAAATAGAGTCTACTCAACTCTGGTTCAAGAAGAACAAGTCACCACCATGAGTCGCTTCAAGAGTGAACAAGAGCAGTTGATGGCTCTTGCCGCCCAGACTGGCTACAAATCAAAGGGAAGAAGTGACGGGCGAGATAAAAACATCATGTGTAGCCACTGCAAAAGGTTGGGACACGAGGCTAAAAATTGTTTCCAAATTGCGGGCTACCCAGAGTGGTGGGGGGAACGTACAAGAGACCAAAAGGGCGCAGATCGTGGTAGAGTGGTGACCGGCAGTATAGGTAAAGGCATCATGCCCAAGGCTAACGCGATACAAGTGGGTGGGTCTAGAGATGTTGGCATTGGAGAAGGTCGTCTGCCATTAGATTTAAGCAAAGAGCAATGGGATAGCATTCTGCAAGCGCTCGAATCTTACAAAATCCAGTCAGCCGAAAAGATGACCGGTAAGACAAATTGTGACTCTTGGATTATTGACACTGGAGCTTCAACTCACATGATAGGAAACTTGGGAAGGCTAAATAATGTGAAACCAATTCCGAGCTGCCCAGTGGGTTTGCCTAATGGTAGTACTGTGCTTGCTACCCAAGAAGGAACCGCGTACCTTGATAATATGGTTTTGTCAAATGTTCTCTATGTTCCTAGTTTGGCCTGCAATCTGATGTCTGTGTCGCAAGTCATTGATGAATCAGATTGTGTCGCAGCTTTTTCTAAACATTTGTGTGTTTTACAGGACCGCACTTCGAAGACGCTGATTGGACTGGGTGACCGAAAAGATGGACTCTATTACTTCCGACCAAAACATAGCATAAAGGCTCATACAACGCAGCGGAAACAGACGGTTGGTTTGTGGCATGCCAAGCTGGGTCATCCATCTCACAAAATTATCAAGTTAGTTCATATAGTTGATGTTAGGGCAAGTAATGAAGATTTGAATAAACCTTGTGATGTTTGTCATCGTGCAAAGCAAACAAGAAACAGTTTTTCCCTTAGTCATAATAAAGCATCTGATCTGTTTGAACTCGTACATTGTGATTTGTGGGGACCTTATAGGACTCCCTGCTCTTGTGGTGCACACTTTTTTTTTACTATTGCGGATGATTATTCTCGTGCTATTTGGGTAACTTTGTTGGTCGAAAAAAGGGAGGTACCTCAAACTTTGAAGAATTTTTTCGCCATGGTTACTAGGAAGTTTGATAAACAAGTGAAAATTGTTCAAAGTGATAATGGTACTGAGTTTATGTGCATGAGCAACTATTTCCTAGAAAATGGAATAATTTTTCGCACTTCTTGTACTGGGACACCCATAGTTATTAAAATCCCGATCCGGATCAATGATTCTACGAGTTTACGATCCAAAAATCTTCCATCAATCCAACTCTTACTAGGATCTTAAAGTAGTTATGCTCATACGATCCTGATTTTGCCTGAATATATTGTGTTAGAATCGCAATACGATTCTACGATCCTGCGATTCGATCCACGATCCTACCTAAATTTGATAATGTTTGCGCACAATATCATCTTTAAAACTTTGTCCTAACAATTAGATTTTGTATTGAAGTTATCAGCTGATATACAATTTAACGTATTGCTTCATTACTAGTGAATAAAATGTTAAGATTTTAACTATCATAGAACTTTATTTGATATTTTCCTGTTGTATTAAAATCTTACGATCCTCGATCCGATTCTACGATTCCGATCCTAACTACGCCCATCGATCCTAACTAGGATCCCGATTCTAACAACCTTAGGGACATCACAACAAAATGGTAGAGTTGAGCGGAAACATAGACATATTATGAATGTGGCTCGAGCTGTTCGATTTCAAGGGCATTTGCCAATCAAATTTTGGGGGGAATGTGTTTTGACTGCTGCATATTTGATAAATAGGACCCCCTCTCTAGTATTGGATGGAAAAACACCTTATGAGCTTCTTTATGGGCACACACCTTCCTATGAGCATCTTAGAGTCTTTGGATCCTTGTGTTACGCTCACAACCAAGGAGCAAAAGGAGACAAATTTGGAAGCCGAAGTCGCAAATGCGTTTTTCTAGGGTACCCTTATGGTAAAAAGGGTTGGAGATTGTATGATTTGGAGTCACAAAAATTCTTTGTTTCATGAGATGTAGAATTTTGTGAGGATCAATTTCCCTTTGCCTCAGATGCTACTGACGTCGCTGAACAAAAGAGGGGTTGTCAAGATGAGTACCATCATTGGGAAATAGATGGGTGTGAAGAAGTGAGGGGGGGCATGGAAGGTACTGATGTTCATGTATCCTACAATGACACTAGTGAAACAAGGGACTGGCAACCAGGGTCACATGGAGATGGGGTAGAGCAAGATTCTGAGGCCCCTGTGTACACTGCTGAGAACCCAACAACCCAGGAAGACGACAACCCACCGAATCTTGAACTACTAGGTCGCGGGCAGTGAAAGAAAATGCCTTCAGTTCGTTTACATGACTATGTTACTCATACAATTCGGAAATTGAGTCCATCTGATTGTGCACCCATGAGTCAGCGCCTTCCAGGTACGCTCTATCCTATAGCACACTATGTAAGCTACGATCATTTTTCTGTGCAACACAGAAATTTTCTTGCAGCAACTGCTTCCAGTCGTGAGCCTGCAACTTATTCGGAAGCGGCGAGAGATGAGCGGTGGAGAGAAGCTATGCGACAGGAGATAACAGCCCTTAAGGATAATGCAACTTGGGACATTGTTGATCTGCCATCTAATAAGAAAGCTCTGGGGTGCAAATGGGTGTTCAAAATCAAGTACAAATCTGATGGCCAGGTTGAGCGATATAAAGCATGGTTGGTCACCTGTAGAAACCAACAGATTGCAGGAATCGAATTTACAGATACTTTTGCGCCTGTGGCAAAAATGGTCACTGTTCAAATATTCCTTGCTGTGGCTGCGGCAAAACAGTGGGAATTGCATCAAATGGATGTGCACAATGCGTTTCTCCATGGTGAGCTGCATGAGACTACCTCCTGGATTCAGAGTTTCCGACACTAAGAAGGTATGTCGACTTAAGAAGTCGTTGTATGGCCTCAAACAAGCCCCAAGATGTTGGTTTGCCAAGTTGTCATCGGCCTTGTTAGCGTATGGTTTTACTCAGTCATACTGGGACTATTCATTGTTCACCCTACGAAGTAACAACACTCAACTGAATGTTTTGGTTTACGTGGACGATCTGATTATATCTGGTGACAGCCATGAGGGCATTGTGAAATGTAAGTCATATTTGTCTGAGTTCTTTCACATGAAGGATTTGGGGGCTCTCAAATATTTCTTGGGAGTTGAAGTCGCCCGCAGTAAAGAAGGGATATTCTTGTGTCAGTGAAAATATGCGCTGGACATCATCTCTGAAGCCGGGTTACTGGGAGGCAAACCTATTAGTACACCTATCGAGCAACAACATCGTTTGAGTTTGGCTGATGGTCCTTTCTTGGACGATCCAGAAAAGTATCGTCGCTTGGTAGGTCGCCTCATTTATCTCTGTTTTACGTGCCCTGACCTGTCGTACTCTGTCCATCTGCTGTCTCAGTTCATGCAACAACCAAGAGAGGCACATTGGGAAGCAGCATTGGGGGTTGTCCGTTACTTGAAAGGGAACCCGGGTCAAGGAATTCTTCTTCGTAGCGACTGTGACCTCTGAATCAATGGGTGGTGTGATTCGGATTGGGCTGGGTGTCCATTGACACGTCGATCTCTTACAGGTTGGTTTGTCTCCCTGGGTCAATCTCCTATTTCTTGGAAGACCAAGAAACAACACACTGTCTCACGCTCATCGGCTGAGGCAGAGTATCGATCAATGACTATGACTACTAGTGAGCTTAAATGGATCAAAGGGGTGCTCTCATCTTTGGGAGTTGAGCATAAGGAGTCCATGTGTTTGGGGTGTGACAGTCAAGCAGCATTACACATTGCTAAAAATCCAGTGTTTCATGAGCGTACTAAGCACATTGAGGTTGATTGTCATTATGTTCAGGATGAGATACTCAAAGGAGTGGTTTCTCCTAAGTATGTCCCTACACAAGAGCAACCTGCAGACATTTTTACCAAAGCTCTTTGTCGACCGCAATTTGATTATCTCCTTTGCAAGTTGGGCATTTGCGACCTTCATGCGCCAACTTGAGGGGGCTATTAGGCAAGGTTATATTCTCCATAGTTAGAGTATATTGTATATATCTTTGTTATTCCCTTTCCTTAGTAATAGGTCTTCCTTTAGGAAAGTGTATCAGTGTATCTTTGATAGTTTGTGTATATATGGTTGTGTGTCTATGGCAATGAAAGATAAGCGAGTCTTTATTCTCTCTCAAACGTCAGTCCAGTTTCCTTGATTTTTCAATAACCAAAAATGAAATCAAGAATATCAACATTATGTACTGACTATTGACTAACTAATAATAATAATACTAAGGCCCTGTTTGGCAACTAGCTGGTAGATGTTAGCTGTTAGCTGTTAGCTTATAGCTGTTAACAGATAGCTTTTTGGATTAGCGGTTTGACTTTAGCTATTTGGGTTAGCTGATTGCAGGAAAAGTGTTTGGTAAAGTAACTTTTTGTGAAAAGCTACCTCAAAATACTTCGTCAAGTAGCTTTTTGGGTCCAAAAAGCTAAAAACTACCCAAAAAAGTTGGGTAGCCAAACACCCTCTAAATTTACAAAACCCCCATGACTTCACATGATGAATCGATGATGAATCATGAAGTATCCAACCTAGGTTTAACTTCTCCAACCTTCTCATCACCCTTTGTTCAAGCGTAATTAGTATATTCTATTTTCCCAAACCTTGCCACATAGTAGTATGGCAATATAAACATCAACACCAATAACAAAAGCAAGAACATGAATCAAAACAAAAACAAAAATGGTTGACAACTATAAGGCATCACTTGTAAATACATGACACATATCAAAATAGAAAGACACCCAAACAAACATATATACTACTAACCGAAGAATGAAAACAAATATATATTGATATTGTGCGAGGTTTTAGGGTTCCAACCCTCTTTAATTTGCACGTTCCTGCCCAATGACAAACTCATCTGCAGTTTGATTCATGTTCATCCAAGCCCAACACATGCTCCATAAACTAAAATTAAGGAGGAAGACATATCTTGTCTATAGATTCACCCTTCGATTCAGCATAGACCAATTGTTTTCCACCATTGGTAGGTCATAATCCTCCGACATGTCAGTAGATGAATTAAAGAAGACAAAAGGAACAAAGCGTGACCGTGTGAGGGTGGGCAATGGCAGTTGTGCAAATCGAAGGGCGGCTGCCCCTCTGACCTACCCCTAGAGCCGGGCCTGCCTTTATTCCATGAGTAACTCCACCATTAGTTGCATCTCTAGAACTTGTTTTGCATCTTGCTTGAGACTATATATTTGCATTGCACGCTGTGACAAAGTGATCGAGGCATTCTTTTCTTTATTATTGAAATTACATAGCAAAACAACCTCCCTGATATTATAATTACCATTCTTTTTGCCCCGCCTAGCCTTTGTTTATCCTTCTTTTATGATTGAACCCTGACAATACAAGCCTTGTCTTGTAATAATTCCTATCCTTTGCCTTGCTTGGATCTGTGAGAGTTTGTTAATTTTGAAGAGAAGATTTGGTTTGGTGTGCTTTGAATGAAAATAAGGAGTTTGGGAGTGATTGTGATCATTGTTTCAAATTGGGAAAAGATGAATTTCAGTTTTAATTCAGTTTGTGTGATGTTAATTTTTAAAAGTATGAGTAGCTAAATACCTTTGTTTGAGGGGATAAACTCGATGACCTTCAATTGATTTTGAATACAATCTCGGTGTGAAGTTATTCTTTTTAATCGTTTAATCTTCGTAATTTGCCTGTCATAGTAAAATTTGGCTAACCGCCTTTTGCTTAGTACTAGATTCTTAATAACATAACGAAACTTTGAATTTTGAATTGGAAAGACGAAGATTGAATAGGTTAGAAAACAGTTAGAGATAATGGTTTCTTGCTTAGGGTCAATTATAATCAGTTCTTATCTTTGATAAGGTTAAATAGCCATGAAAATAGGTGTTTAGTCTAATCATTGTAACACACTTCGAATCGAAAGGTTGTTGTGAAAGGCCCTAGAAAGGTTATAGATCTCGAATACTTTTATTGCTTTACATCGGGATTGTTGATTAGTTAATTGATTTACTAGAGTGGACTCCCTTGAACTCTTGTAATTATCTGTTAAAATCCTGAAAATTCCTACTTTCTTAGTTTAGTTTTCTGAATCGTTACCCACAACTATTTGATCAACCTAGCATCCTTTGCAGTGAACTAGTTTAATGCGTAGTTGAACACAAATCCCTGAGAGAGAACGACAAGTTTTATACTACACAGACCCATACACTTGCAGTAGTGACCTAACACATTTTAGGCTTATCAATTTCGCTTAACAATTCCACGTTTAAGCTAGAATTGATCTTGTCTATCCAATCTAATTGACTTTACATTACCTGTCTTATTCAACCCTATAGTACTATTTTCCCTATTAGTACGAATTAAATTATATACAAATTTCATAATGTGAAAGGAAAAAAAAGGCTTGGGTTACTCTTGAATTATATAATACTAGCACCTATAAATAGAGTCGTGTTTAGGGATGAAAATGGGCCTTTGTTCCGGCCCAAATCTATGGACCCAGATTCAATTTTAAGGATATAGGTCCACTAATTTTAGACTCAGAGGATATGGGTAAGGATATGGATCCAATGGTAAAAAACGAATATGGATTCGGGTCCAAAGGGTAGGACCCATATCCTTACCTAGATCCGCTATGTTATATATATATATATATATATATATATATATATATATATAATAAGTAAAAAGAAATTCCCTTTTTGTTAACACTTAAGATGAATTTAATTTTTTAATTTTTTGTATGTTGAAGCAAGAAAGTGAAAAAAAACCCTAGTTTGATCTTTGTAGATTTTTAGCAAAAATTTTATGGGTTTGCTAATTAATATGCAGTAAAAGTTCAATTTAAATGTTGGTAACAAATGATGTGGGTAAGGATATGAGTCCGGTCAAAAATATGGATAAGGATATATGAATCTAGTTAAAAATTTGGATAAGGATATGGATTCAAATGGACCCTTCCGAGATAGCATATTTCTACTTGTTTTGTGTATGGAATTAGGCAGAGAAGTGATAGTGGTCCATGCCTGTATAAGGGGTAAAGAGTTGGAATTACTAAATCTTAATCTATGGGGTGTTACGTGTCATATGAACTCTAGTTAACTACAAATGCACGATGTAGATGTAATAGTGACGAATATGTATTAAAAGACAAGTAAGTCCATTCATAGATATATAGATGGGATGGAAGTAACTGGATTAAGCAACCATTGTTAGCAAACCCATTTTTCTCTCCATCAGTTCTCAGAATTTTTCTTATTAAAAGATATGTTTTTCTCGTTGCTTGGTAAAACAATGTTGCCAATAATAAGCTTTGGGTTATCACGATTCATAATTTGTCAAGTTTCAACGTATTGTATTTTATTCATTTTTCTTTGTAGTTTCAATTGGAAATCTCCTGAAAATTCCATTATATATTCTAAAATTCAATATGAGTGATGATATGTGTTTTGGGTAAGACACTATTTTAATGTTTTGGTCTTTATTAAATTAATAGCTATTATCATTTCTAACATCGATTTTTTTGACAGTTACTATTAATTATCCGTGTTGAAGAGATTCAAGGTGGGAGCCCACTTCAACCGAGGCTCATGGTACATAAGTTAATTGATGTTAAGAGTAGCCCACTTGACTTATATACCATGTGCTTTCTCTTTACTTTTTCGATGTGGGACATTTTTACTCATTGGTGAATCCCAACAATCTCCCCCTTCACATATGAGTTTCTCCCTCTTGATCGGAAGCATTTTTTTACCAAGGTTTCAAGCCACCATCAAGAGCCCATCATAGCCGCACCTTACTCTATAGAGTCGCACCATACTCCATCTGAGTTTCATGCCACCACTCTGCCTCAAGAGTCCCAGACGCATCTTACTCTACAGAGCTGCACCCTACTCCACCTGAGTCTCATGCCACCATTCTGTGCATTTAGGAGACCCAGCCGTACACGTGCTATGGTCCTTCCTCTTGTCCATGGTCATCTTCCCTCACCTTGCACGCGCCTAGCCGAATGAACCATCGGCTCTGATACCACTTGTTGGGGGAGATTCAAGGTGGGCCGGAGCCCACTTCAATCGAGGCCCATGGTAGTCAAATTAAGTGAGGTTTCATCTTCAATTGGTATTAAGAGGAGTAGCCTACTAGACTTATATACCATATGCTTTCTCTTTACTTTTTTGATGTGAAACATTTTTGCTCATGGGTGAATCCCAACAATTCGTTAGGCATACTTTTGACATTTTTTTTGTAAATTTTAAAAATATAGATAAAATTGTAATTTTATACCAATTATATTTGTTATTATAGTTATAGAAGCCAATAATGTAATTTTTTTAAAATTTAATTTATAAATATATAAATTTTATACAATGGTAAGACACTGAGATGTATCTTGCCCCAAGATATTTATCATTTTCATTTTAGTATCACGCTTCGCATAGAGGAAACAATGCTACCAATATTAAGCATTTTTGTTCCCTGCAAAAGTCCACAATCTGTCACAAAATTTCACATCAAAAAAGTTCCAATCAAATGACTTGAACATTATTCAAATTAATATATATGTGCTGTTCTTTGATGACTATATATACTTTTAGGATGCTTGACTTCATGACTTATGACCACAAGTACCAAGCTAATTAAGCCTTACACTTGCCCAAAATTATTGCCAGAAATCATGCGTCCAAAAAACACCCAAACAAGTTTCTTCACTATAACTATTAACGGACAAAGGGGTTTTTCTATGATTAAAATTGTTACAATGACTTCTCTTTACGTGCATGTCTTAGTTTAGTTTCAAGAATTGTTAACTAGCTTTCTTGTAGTATTATCATTACTTTTTAGAAAAGCAACTCAACTTTTCCATCAATCGTATCAGCAAAACGAGTTCCAAGAGGATTTATTGTCCATTTTGCACAAGAAAGATCTAGACATATTCCAACCCCTGATTGAGCAATATTCTACATTTCAGGTGTACACAAAATTATGGCACAAATCAAGGCCAACAAATAAATTTGTAGAGATAATGACAAGGAAACATGAACCCAGGTCTTAGTTTGTCCCGTGAATCATAATAATGGAATAGGGAAGATAAGGTTATGTAAGGCCAATCATCACTTGCCTGAGTGGCAAGAAGTCTACCTTCTACCCCAGGTGTCCAAGATTTGAATTCTGGGGACGACATCTCTCTCTTATCATTTCGGAGAGTGTTGTGGGTTGGAGTGGGGCCTATCTTTGGACCATTAACATCCCCTGTCCCGATCCCTTACAAAGGTCTTGTTGGGTTATACCCATGAGATAGGGGTCCGATGGGCTGGACTATTACCTATGTTAAAAAAAAAAGTAAGGTTATGTAAGTATTTATGGGTAGTATAGTGTTTATAGTTAGGTAAATCACATTTAGTGGCGGATACAACATTCAATTCAGAGGTGTTCAATATACTTTTTATTATATAAGTGATTTTGAAAAATAAAATAATAAAATTTAAATAAATAACAATAAAATTTAAAATGAATATTAAATGATTTTTGTTTATAAAAAAATAACTTGGTACTCCCTCCATCCCAATTAATTTGTCCAATTTTCTTTTTCACAGTCTTCAATGTAACACTTTGACCGATAAATTTTCACGTTTTATTTTAGCAAGACTAATAATATTGTATTCAGGTAAAAATATTTTTTTATCACAAATATAATAGTGGTAGACTGATAGTCATCGATAATAACTCAACATATAATTTGATAAATTAATGGTCAAAATTTGAAAATATTGTAAATGTATAATAAGATATTGTGAATATATAAGACAAGCTACATTAGTTACATTATTTATTAGATATATAAATTTTTAGATGTAATGTTGCATAAGATAGATAAAATAGTATGAGAACATAATAAATTATGAAATAAAAAAAGTTTGTGTGTGAGTGAGTTAAAAATGATAAAATTTGTCCCACCTCTAAAAGGAATAGGGCCTACGGGTGTGTAAAATTCATGGGAAAAAAGCACTCGGGTAAAAGTTAATTTTTGGTAAATTTTAGTAAATTTTGATAACTTTTGACAAATTTACACTAGTATATCAAAATTAATTTTTTATATTTTTTTAACTTTGGTAATTTTTGATAATTTTTGATAAATTTAGGTAAAAACTGATAAATTTTGATAAATTAAATTTACCTATGAATTTGACAGCCCATTTAAATCAATGGTTAATGGGGCACTTGCTCCTAATAATTTAAGGACAATATTACCTATCAGAATATTTGTATTAAATACAAATTTGTACAAGCGTAATTAATTAATTTTGTTGGGGAAAAAATAAGTTTAGCAGAATGAAAAGGAAAATACTCCCATAGATATGGACGTATGATTGGTATGAAATTGTCAGGTAGAGAGTACACGCCAGCATGACATACATTTGTTTGACTTTTGAGTGCCCTGAAATCTAGGAAATATATTTGTGAGCCTGAGCCTCAACCTGTGACTTTTCATTGAGTTTGTTTTTGTGCATGGTTAAAGGCAACTCATTTTCTTCTTCTCCTGTTGTGTCTGCATCTTGCACTGCCCAACGTTGATTTGTGCATGAAATATTGAAATTCATGATTACGGGTGTCAAATAATCGAGTTCGGGCAATTTGGATCTTCGGACAAAATTTCTAAATTTGAATACTGTCCGAATTTTAAATTTAGATAATTTCTGATGTTCGGATTTGGATATAAATTGTCCCAATTTGCCAAACATGAAATTATATGAAACTTACACATGATTTCAATTAGGGCGGTTCATCGGTTCAAAACAAATCGAGTCAAAAAATCGAAAAGTAAATAAGACCTAAACTCAAAGCCGAACAAAAGTTTTCTGTTTTAAACCGAAAATCAAATAAAATTAGCTGTCGAATCAAATAAGAACCGAACATTTTTGAACATCATTGTCATACTTCCATTGCTATTTGACATCGACTACTGCTATACCAGCCTACTATTCTCGGACTTTTTAAATAAACCGAACAAGAACCCATTATACCGAATAAGCATCGAATAAAATGAATAAGAACCATGCTCGGTTTTTCAGTTTTGAACCGAATAAAATGAAATATTCCTTGAACTGAAAACCAAATAAACCATTCGGTTCGGTTTGGTATGGTATGAGTTTTCATTTTCTCGGCTCAAAACCGAATAATGCATAGCCCTATATTTTATCTGAATTTCAATTTGGGTTTGGGTTCAAACATTGTCCGGATATGTGCGAACTTGAATATAACACAAAATTCGGATAACTCAATTTTCTTACTTCAACCCGAACCAGACCTGATTTTGAATTTGGACATGACCAAATTGTTCGAATTTTGAATTCGAATAAAACATTATGCCCAAACCCAATACCCAATTGGATCGGAATAGTTTTCGCCAGCACTATTCATGATGTTCAAGTTCCTAATTTAAGCCAAGCTAGCAGTTCATCCACCATCGTTAGAAGGTAAATTCTTAATTAATTACAAATTTTTTTGAATGGAGATAAATAAGATTATCGAATAAATTTTTAGGCGCTTGTACTTCCCTTTTTTGAATAACTAAGTTCAATAAGCATATTTCTAAAATAGGAATTTAGTTCCAAATTTGAGGACCAAACATATACCATAGTCTATAGTAAGCTAATTTGACTCTCATTTTCATTTTTAAAAATTGTCAACAACGCTTAAATTTTTTATAGAAAGCAGTTCGGTGAGCAAATTGTCAATAAGGCGTAAATTTTGATTACTCCTATGTTCCAAATAAATTGTCCATTTTGTTTTTTCACAGTCTTCGAGATCATACTTTGATTGCTAATATTTTACGTTTTACCTTAATAAAACTTGTAATATTATATCTAAATAAAAATATTTTTCATCACAAATCTAAACATGAGTCTTACATGATAACTCGACATATAATTTCATAAAATAACGGTCAAAATTTACAAAGTACAAGGGAATAAATAATTTATGTGACAACTATAGTGTTTGCGCAATTATTATAAACAATTTAACAAGTTATCTAATATTTTTAAAATTCATTGACAACTAACGGTAAGATAGAGACTTTAATAGATGACTCTGCTTGCTATTCACTACAACTACCAGTCCTAGTGAGGCTTCATTAACGCGGGGTTTTAAAAAGTTTGTAAACAGTCGTCTCCTATACGCAAAAATGCATGAAAAGGTTAGGACATAAACTTTTGAAAAGTGAGTTGAAACCGCCCCTTCTAAACCATTTTGAATCTTTTGATACTTCCAAATACACTAATGTGAAATGAATCCAACAAAATCACCACCCAATTTGCAATCAATTTTGTTATTTCGTGGCTATGTCTGTATACAGTGAGTTGGTCGGTCATCATAGGTCTACTTTCAATCGAATTATAAGATACTAATGTCTGATGAAAGTACAGGTTTTACTCAATTCAGTTCAATTGGGATAAATTTTGTAATATAGATGATTTCATTTTTAAGGCTCTCCCCTTTTTTTTAGTGTGGTGCGGTAGTACAATTTACCATATCACTTAATATTTTTTTACACTTTATCATATCATATAATATTTTATCATAATCATTATTAAGGCTCGTTCTTTTGTGCGTTGTGTTTGCGTTGCGTTGCGTTGCGTTGCGTTTGCGTTAAGTTGCGATGGAAATAGTTAAAAAGTAATGGTAATTTACGTTATGTTGTGGTAGGGTTGCGGGCATCGTTCTTTTATGCGTTAATGCACCCAAACGCAACGCAACTCTACCGCAACATAACGCAAATTACCATTATTTTTTAACTATTTCCAATGCAACTTAACGCAACGCAAAGCAAACGCAACGCACAAAAGAACGAGGCCATTATATCTCATCACTTTTCTATTTTCTCATGTTTCTCCTCTATTTTTCACATTATTTTTCTTCATCAATCATATCAATCACACTTTGAACAAATTTTTCATACCATTTCACACCTTATTGTACTTTTCATAATTTCACTACGCCGCATAATTTCCCTACTATACCATTTATACGACAGAACATCGCTAAGTAACTTTGGCACGCCCACTAGACCGCATCAGCTGAAAAAAATTTTCTCCGGTTAATACTATAAGGATGGATCACCTTGGCCCACTATTCAACCGCTACTACACCTCAGCATTTTATTTTGAAAAATGAACTAATCTCTAGAACATACTCAAAACCTACTTTTTATTAGGGATGTTTATATTCTGGTCCGGATTGTAAATCTAGAAAAGACCAGTTGAACATTCAAAAAGGACCGGACGAAAACCCGAATCCAAAGTGGACCAAATGTAAATCGGTCTAATCCTTTATTTATAAAAGTACTACTTTTAGGTTTTGGTTTGGGTTGGTCTAAAACCTAAGACCCTATTTTTTTTATAGGTAAAATGTGATAATGGTATGATATATTAAAAATATGGATAATGTGATATGGTGTGGTACGACGTGGTAAGTTGTAATAAAATTTGTCCTAAAAATGGTTGGTATGACAGATGAGGAGAGAGAAAAGTGAAAAGTAGTGAAAGAACAGAGGAGACAAAAGTGAGGAGAAAGAAATTATGGTTGATGTGATAAAGTGTGGTATGACATAATAATATGTGATGATTTGTGGTTAGTATATTGAATTGTGGTAGGCGTGGTATGGTATCACACAAAATAACAGGGTCAAATAACCCAAAATTGGACAGCGAACCCAATTGTTTTATAATTCAATTTTCTTTCAAGTGCATAATATAAAAATGATTTTTGGACGCTAATATGTTTTATTTTGGGGGTGTTAGATAATTATGCACCAAACTTTTTGCTTGGACAATGACATGCTATACTTTGATGGTATTAGACAATATTGTACATGGAACTATAATGCCACATATAAATTGTATAAAATTATATTTGCATCTATAATTTTTCAAATTTTTTAAAAAATGTCTAAAATATGCCTAATAGAAAATATTTATTCGATTAAGGTGTCGTTTATAATTGTTGGCTTAAACAACGCATTTAACACTTTTTTTTATAATTGATAAGTGAGAGTATCTATCCAAAACAATTAATTAGTGTCAAAAGCTAGTCATCATAAATATTAATTTCATGAAAAACAAGATATTAGTGTCATGTTGTAAGACACGTATCATCACTCTTATAGGAAGTTGGTTCCGGTAGATATCAATTGAGGACAACTTCAAAGTAGATATAAAAAATCAATGCGTATTTTGGTCCTGTAATAATTGAAAAACTAACTATTGGGTACCCCGAGGCTTGGCGATTGATTTATTTGGTACCACATCTTTGAAGCGAAATTATTTAGTTCCCAAACTATTAGGCAATGACTTAAAAGGTAACAATTTGAAAAATAACCTATCGTCCGGTGAGTTTGACTAGATTTCATGCTGGAGACTTTACTAAATGTTCAAAACTGGAAAAAGAATAAGAAATTGAAAAATTGAAAGTCAAATTAATGTCTACTTATTCAAAACCCTTGACGATTAGTTGAAAAAACAGAGTGTCCATACATAAAACAAGTGAAGAGTTTTGGATAGGTAAACATTAATTTGACTTTAAATTTTCAATTTCCCTTCTTTATTCTAGTTTCATACGCTTTGCAAAATCTCAAGCAAGAAATATAGTCAAAATCACTCAACAACGGATCATTTTTCAAACTATCTGTAGGAGGCAAAAATTTGTTGGCAAATCAGAAAATGACACGTAGAAAATAATTTAAATTTATTTAGCTGCCACGTGTTAAATTAATTACGGCAGTCCATTTAATTAAATTTTAAATGGAAATATATCATGGTCAATAGCGTCGCGACACGTGTCAATTATGATGCAGAAAATCATAATTATTCCTTTATTTTAAATAAAGGTATAATTAATTAATTTGGGCCCAAGCCCAAAGCCGACTCAAACCCTAGACAACCCTAGGCCTCCAGAGTCTATAAATAGGGGTCTTCTCCCTCATTTTCAACAGACACTCGACAGTCTACCCCGGAAGCATTCGGCATTCTGCACTCTAGAGGCTTCAGAAGATCAAACTGCCCGCAGCCTCCAGCTACCAAGCGCCAAGGATCGAAGTCTGCAAAGCTCAAGATCGAGTCTCCAAGCCTCTACCGCGTCAAGATCAAGAAGTACTTCAGAGTTCTTCACCAAGACCTGCGAAGCCTTCAGAAGATTGAACTACAAGCGACATCAAACTATCAAGCGCCAAGGACCAACGTCTTCTAGTTCAACAACTTCTGTTCTTCACATCAAAGACTGTAGTCATCTTCTTCCTCTGGTTCATCGATCGAGACCAAGCACTCAAGCCCTCGCATCCAAGAACTTGAAGAATTGCAACCAACAATCAACCTGCAAACAGTCAACCTTTGAGCAGCCTCCAGCTACCAAGCACTAAGGAGATCAACGCTCAAAACCTTCAGCTCAAGAACTACTATAGAGCTCTTCAGCTATTCAAGATCGAGATCAAGCGTTCGCGCCCTCGGCTCATCCAAATTTAAGGAGATCGAATCAGAGGACTACTTTACTGTATTCAATATAGAGATTGTACCCGCATACATTCAAATATCAATACAAATTAATTTGTTTCTCAATTTCCAGTCTTTATTTATTTCAGGCTCGAAATTTGTGTTCACAAATTTGGCACGCCCGGTGGGACATCTCTGCCTCTCATCTCTTTCTCCAAGAAGTCAAATTCGACCTTCGATTCAAGCGACATGAAGGTCGTCAACATGGAAGGAAAGATAGCTGAACTTGAGGCTATGTTAAACTGGCTCGCCAGGGAAAGTGAAGAGAAAGGCAAGAAGATCAGCGAACAAAGTGAACAGATCGCGAAATTGATGAGGAAGATAGAGAAACGCCCTTATGAAGAGTCTGATGAAGAAACTGACAAGGAGGAATCTGACAAAGAGTCTTCTAAGGGTGATGGTGATGGCGACGGTGAAAAAAAGAAGGTCTCGTCTTCAGGATCAATGACTGCGGAAGAGATCCAAAGTATGATTGCGAATGCAGTAAGGGCTCAACTCGGAGAGGCATCGAACAAGAGTCACTTGTACACCAAGCCCTACACAGAGAGGATCGACGCACTACGGATGCCACTGGGTTATCAACCCCCGAAGCTCAACCAGTTTGATGGGAAGGGTAACCCTAAGCAACACGTCGCACATTTCATCGAGACTTGCAGCAACGCTGGGACGGAAGGAGACCGACTAGTGAAACAGTTCGTTCGATCATTGAAAGGGGTAGCATTCGACTGGTACACGGATTTGGAACCTGAGTCTATCAACAGTTGGGAAGAAATGGAGCGAGAGTTTCTTAACCGATTCTACTGCGCTCTACGAGTTGTCAACATGACAGAATTGACAAACACCAAACAGTGGGAGGGCGAGCCAGTACTTGACTATATCCATCGTTGGAGAGGCTCTTAGTCTTGAATGCAAGGATCGCCTCACCGAAGCTTCAGCTGTCGATATGTGCGCTCAAGGTATGCATTGGGATTTACTCTATGTCCTCAAGATGGTCAAGCCTAAAACTTTTCAGGAGTTGGCGACCAAGGTACATGATATGGAGATCACCATAGCAAGTCGACGGGGAAGGAATTCGCCTTCATCCGAATCAAGGAACGGTGCTAGTGGGTACAAGAAGAATGGCAAGTGGTCAAAGATTTCAAAAGAAGAGTCAACGGCTATTTCAACAAGCGAACCAGTGCGAATCTCTGCTAAACCTAAACCTAAAAGGGAGAAAGTCACTTCTTCGAAAGATGTTGAAAGGAAGTGCCCTACACTGAAGGAGCTTCAAGAAAAGAAGTGCCCATTTCCAGACTCCGATTTGTCAGGAATGATCGACAACCTGTTAGAGACGGGAGTTATCGAACTTCCACAGCCAAAGAGGCCGGAAGAAATGGGAAGAACTACCGATCCAAGATACTGTCGTTATCATAGGGTAGTTAGTCACCCAATTGAGAAGTGCATCACGCTCAAGGAGCGGATCATGAGGCTAGCTGAGGAGGGAAAAATAATATTGGACTTGGATGATAACGTTGAAGCCAATTATGTTTCAGCACATCCAATTCCAGCCAGGAGAAACGAATTCTTGATGATTCAGTTTGGATGCCAAAAACCAGTTCCTCTTGCTGTACTAGTCCAGACCCCTCAAGATGCACATGAGCAAGAAGTAGAAGCTTTTGTTGACGATGGAAAATGGATCTCGGGCACTCGAAGGAAGACTAGGGGGCAAAGGGAAGTCCAAACACCACGACTCCAAATGCATCAAAGGAGAAGGAACAATCCTCAACCTTCGATGGAGAGGAAGAGGCTTGAAGTCATCAAGAAGCAAGAAGTGGGTTCAACTGAGTCGCTTGAGCTAGGCCCTCGTGTTCCTATCACAGTGGAAGAATATTTTCCGAAGTACTTCTCTGAAGAAGTTAACAATGTTGCAGCTGTGAACATGGTCTCTTGCTTCGAGATCGAAGAAGATGATAGCGAAAGAATGGAGTATCTGCCTAAGTCAAAGCTCTCTGTGTTCGATAGGTTGGGACGGTCAGCTTCCCACAGACAAACTTCTGTCTTCGAGCGGATAGGGTGTCGAGGAGAGCGCAAGACCTCGGTCTACAGCAGGATCAAGGGTGGTTCAAGATCAAAGTCTTTTGTATTGTCAAAGATCAAAGAAGCTGAAGAGGTGGCAAACTCACAAGCCGACCAGGAAAAGAACTCCGCATTCATCCGCCTTGAAGTCATCAATGAAGTTCAAAGCACCATCCCATCTCGCATGAAGCGGTGCTCAACATTGGAAGTAAAAACTGAAGGATCCCTTAGAGTGAAGAGACGCACTATGATCTTCACCAGTCATCAAAGCAAAAACAACATCGACATGGAGCTTGAGCGAGAGGATTCGTTTTCTTCTGCCGAAGTCAAAATCTAGGAAAATGAAGATGTAGCTCCCGAACAAGAGCCTAAACTGTTCATAAAAAAAAGATTTCATTTGCATTTGAGTTCCTTTCATTTTCATCATTGTAATACTCTTGGTCCGCAAGAGTATAAAATGTGCACGGCTAAATTAATAAAAAAAAATTTCATTTCTCCATCTTTAAATTTGAACTACGTTTGGCTTGATCCTTATGAGTGTTTCATTCTTAAGGTACGTAGGCAATTTGGGGTCCAGACCCAAATACAGTCATACACAAGAAAAAAAAATCAATCACAAGCCACCAAATTTTGAAGACTTTCAAGTCAACAAATTTTAAGGACTTACAAGTTAGTAAATTCAAGACCCACAAGTCCAAGTTCAAAACTTTCAAGTGAAAGACTCTCAAGTTGTACAAGTAGAGCTCATAAGTGACAAGTCTAAACCCAAAGCTTTCAAGTCGGACTCTCAAGTCACCAAAGTTAAAGACTCTCAAGTCGAAATTAAAGACTTTTAAGTGAAGAACTCCTAAGTCAATCAAATAAAAGACTCTCAAGTCACCAGATTCACCGACTTTCAAGTCAACGGAAATTAAAGACTTCCAAGTTAGCAAAAATTCAAGACTTTCAAATCAACAAACTTCAAAACACTTAAGTCACCAACTCTCTTGACTCTGAAGTCAACAACAAGACAAAGACTTCCAAGTCAGTCCAACCCCCTCATCAACGAGCCTCATGACTCCCAAGTCGACAAAATGAAAGACTTTCAAGTCAATCAAATTCAAATCAACAAAATACAAGGACTCACAAGTCAAGATCACGAATTCCAAGTCAATAAAATTCGAGATTCCCATGTCAACAATGCATACGACTCTTACGTCAGCAAATCCAAAGACTTTTAAGTCAACAAACTTCCTGACTCTTAAGTCATCAAACCCATTTCAGGATACTACCAGAATTCTCAGTCAAGTCTCTAACTCAATCACCATCACCAACTCAAACTCAAACTCCAACCAAATTCCAACTCCAACTCCAACTTCTTCTCCAACTCCAATTCCAACTGCAACTGCAACTCCAACTTCAACTCCAACTCCAACTCCGACTGCCAAAAATTTATCCGACTAAATTTCTGATGAAATTTTTTATCCAAACTGAAAAGTTGTGATAAAAAAATTATTGTCCTTAAATATTCGAGACTCAACTGCTTAAAACACCAAAAATTTGTGTCCGCGACTGACTCTCGAAGGGGGCATTTGTAGGAGGCAAAAATTTGTCGGCAAATCAGAAAATGACACGTGGAAAATAATTTAAATTTATTTAGCTGCCACGTGTTAAATTAATTACGGCGGTCCATTTAATTAAATTTTAAATGGAAATATATCATGGTCAATAGCGTCGCGACACGTGTCAATTATGATGCAGAAAATCATAATTATTCCTTTATTTTAAATAAAGGTATAATTAATTAATTTGGGCCCAAGCCCTAAGCCGACTCAAACCCTAGGCAACCCTAGGCCTACAGAGCCTATAAATAGGGGTCTTCTCCCTCATTTTCAACAGACACTCGGCAATCTACCCCGGCGGCATTCGTTCTCAGACTCTAGAGGCTTGAAGATCAAGCGATCGCCAAGCCTCCAAGGATCGAAGTCTGCAAAGCTCAAGATCGAGTCTCCAAGCCTCTACCGCATCAAGATAAAGAACTACTTCAGAGTTCTTCGCCAAGACCTGCGAAGCCTTCAGAAGATTGAACTACAAGCGACATCCAGCTATCAAGCGCCAAGGACCAACGTCTTCTAGTTCAACAACTTCGGTTCTTCACATCAAAGACTGCAGTCATCTTCTTCCTCTGGTTCATCGATCGAGACCAAGCACTCAAGCCCTCGCATCCAAGAACTTGAAGAACAGCAACCAACAATCAACCTGCAAATGGTCAACCTTCGAGCAGCCTCCAGCTACCAAGCACTAAGGAGATCAACGCTCAAAACCTTCAGCTCAAGAACTACCATAGAGCTCTTCAACTATTCGAGATCGAGATCAAGCGTTCGCGCCCTTGGCTCATCCAAATTTAAGGAGATTGAATCAGAGGACTACTTTACTGTATTCAATATAGAGATTGTACACGCATACATTCAAATATTAATACAAATTAATTTGTTTATCAATTTCCTGTCTTTATTTATTTCAGGCTCAAAATTTGTGTTTATACTATCGTCTTTTTAATAATCACCTAATAGTTTGAGGATCAAATAATTCAGTTTCAAAAATATGGTACTAAATAATTCATTTGTTAACTTTCAACCAATTCATGAACTGAATTGAACACAACAGAAAAACATTCGAGCAAGGAAGAGATAAAAAAGTTGAGAAAAGTAATTGTGATTTTTATTCGTGAGAAATGAATGAATGGATTTTACAAACAACATGAGGTATTTATATGTACATAATTAATTAAATAAAAAAACATAACAGAATATTCAAGATTTTGTTAGTGAGGCAAGTAAGGCAATAACTTGTAGATTTTGTTAGAACAGCAACGAAGGTAGGAGTACTGACACAATGTAAAGAAGTGAAAGGTTCCATGTATGGAGTAATGTGATCATTGACACAACTATTTATTATCCAATCACAATTGGCAAAAGAAGTAGCAAATGATAAATGTTTATCTAGAATCATAGTTATTAAATTCCAGATCCGGATCTATGATACTATATATGATTTTACGATCCAAAAAAACTCGAAATGTTTCTATGATCCTATACTCCGGATCCACGATCCTATGTGAATTTGAAAATGCTTGCACATATTATCAGATTAAAAACTTTGTCATAATAATACAAATTTTGTATTTAAGTTACTAATTAACATATGGCTTCATTTAGTGAATATATGGTAAGCTTCTGACTATTATAGAACCCTTTTTCAATTTGCCTAATATATTATAATCTTATTATCCTCGATCCAATTCTACGATTCCTATTATAACTACCCACATCGATCCTAACTAGGATCCCGATCCCAACAACCTTGTCTAGAATAAACACATTACCATTGTTTGGAATTGAGGAAGAAGCAACAAATCCACTGCCATGAACTGAAGAAGAAACATTATTCTCCAATGATTGTTTGTTCATGAAATTCAATAGAGTATGTTATTGTGCTGGAGTCATGGGAGACAGAGATATCACTTGGTTCTGCATAGGATTCTGATCAACATAAGTAGAAATAACGCAAGTATTGTTGAACCAAGACTATTGATCTTGTTCTTGAATAACAGCTACAACTATTCTTTTTTCTTAGATTGCTTGTGATTCAGTGGGTAGCCATAGATCTTACAACATCGGTCAATAATATAAACTTGCATCTTGCAAAAGTCACAAAAGAAAGGTTTCTTGGTACTAGTAGGTTTACCCTGATAATGACTTTGCTAGAAGTCCACTTAATCAATGATCGAATGGTTTGATCACAACTGTATTAGTTGGTCCCGCATAGGGTCACACAAGTCAGTGACTTGAAGGCAACGTGTATGTGGAAAAACTTTCGGGACAATACGAGATTGAACCAGGGGATGCTGTGAGGCTCATTTTAGTGAAAATGGGGCCATTATGGAGGTGGCTAGGCCACCACAGTCCGTGGTGGTCCTGCCGTGGTTTGTGGTCGCCACTTCTTCAAAGAATTGGTTCTGTGGTCCACCATAGTCCATGGTGAAGTGTAGGGGCATGTTTTACATCAAAATATTAAATTTACCTTCCCCTTTTTTTCTTCTATATACATGAAGCCCATGGGATGCTAAAGAGTGTCTTTCCACTCCATGAGACCTAATTAAGGGTAATCTCCCTTTAGAGATTTTGGGGAACCGGGAAAACTTTCTATGAGAAAGCTTCTGATTTAGACTACGAGAATGATTCCTCGAGGTCTTAGAGTTGGAAAGATTGACCGTATTTGATACAGTCCACATACTCCTCTGATATCGATTGGATCGAGATCGGATTAGCAGCCGGTGTCACAAGTGTTACATGGACTGTTGTGGAGGTCTCCTATTTTGGAGACTTCCCACTCAGAGTCCGGGGTAACGTGTTCAAGAGCCGAAGAGATCGATGTGTTCAAGAGTTGAAGGTCGGCTGAGGCTTGTCTGTTCGAGAGACTGCCAAGTAAACAACTTAACCTCTGTTATTTGTTTCTTTGCTTTTGTTATTGTTTTAGGTTACGGTAGATTAGGTGAAGTCCTAAGGGTTAGGACTTATTCCGCCCCTATTCTGGGTGGACCTAATTAGATTGGGCCCACATCCTTTGGGCCTAGATAGGATTTGGCCCTGGGACCCCTCATAAGCCAACAGTTTGGTCTTGGACCATAATATAGATGTTGAGACGAATTTCTGCCATTATAACTCACACTGTTAGCCATCAAAACATCTTGATTGAAATATGCATTAAAGGCAGGATTGACATGAAATGAAGCAGATTGAAGAATAGGTTGACTATCAGAAGACATCTCCCATTGATTTTCTTCTTGTAACAACATGTAATAGGGCTTCACTAACCTTGGGAAGAAGTTAGTCATCAAAATATTGCCTCTAATAGCCTTATACAAATCATTTAGACCCACAAGTAGTCGAATCAATTGTTCTTTGTCGAGCATCTCATGAACATATTTATATGTATCACAGTCAATGCCATGTGAACAAGTAAGGATTGAAACCTAGAACCTTGTTCATCCCAGGGCTTCTTAATATGATTAAAGTAAGATCCAATGTCACGGTTACCTTAAGATATAGAATAAATATCTCTCTTGACTTGGAACAACTCGGTACCATATTATCGTCCAAAACACTGCTCAAGATCAACTAAGATTTTCGTTGAAGTATTCTAGTAAAGGATACAATTTGATATAGTCAGCTCCACTACATGCAACAATCAAGATAGCATCATCTTGTCACAGTGATACCACATAGACACTGTTCGCGAGTTCTCTTCTAGTTTAGGATACTTTCCAATGACGAAATCGAGCTTGCAGTTAGCAATTACGACAATCTCCATGGATTTGGAATGGCTTCGGCAGGAATCATAATTCTTGATATTTAATAAATTGTTGACCAAAGACTATTTAGATTGTTTGATGGATGAAGAAAAAGAATGTTAGAAGGACCAATTTGTGGATTTGGAATGGCTTCGGCAGGAATCATTATTTGAAACTGAAAAGCTAAGATGAAAGTTTAGAAGGAAAGGATATATGAGAATTTGTTGGGAAGAAAAACGTCGCTAGAGCAAGCTTGTGGCGAAATAACTAACATACTAGATGCTTTAGGTATCAAGAAAAATAATGCAAAAATAACATAAACAAATGATACAACATTTAATATGGGAAACCCAAGAACTGGGCGAAAAACCCACGAATGGTAAAAGCACGAACAAGCTCCACTATCAAGGTCAGAATACAACAATATATCATATAGATCTACCACAATAGACCAAATTACATAAATAGAATACCACTCTCAAAATTCTCACTATGACAAGCCTTCCGATCCTAGTGAATCTATCTACTTACATATCTCCCCCACCCCCCAAGAGAGACACCTCAAGGAATCCTTATTGCCACCATGGTCTCCACAAGACACCTGATGCTCTCACCACCGCACATAATACCTTTAGCAACTTGGCCTAATTAAACTAGCCTAATTAAACTTTCCACTATTTATTTTCCACCAAGAGAAACACGATTCTTTTAATTTTCACTTTTAATTTTCCACAATTTATTTAACTAGCCTAATTAAACTTTCATTATTGACCTAAAAGCTTGTCTTTTCTCTCGTAGGTTGGTTGATCTAAAGCTTCAACCCTATCTGTGGCACGTTACCTGTGGTATGTCTTTGTATTTGTAGGGTCACCTGGAAGGACTTTTCCTCGTCAAAGTTCGCGACAAACAAAAATTATTCACAAGAGTACTATGCTCCGTAGCAGAATGATATACAACACAAGTATTTGCAATAATTTTGTTAATAGTATCACGGAAAATTTTCATTTTATGAGCATATGTATATATATTTATTAATTATATATATATATATATATATATTGAATGATGAGGAAAACCCGCCCGCTTGCGCCAACAGTAAACCCAGGCCACGTGCACCCACCCACAGACACACGTGACAGGCAAAGCTAGGGTACTCAGAAGGAGTAATACTGTAACACCTCGAATATGTGGTTAAAGTGTGGCTTAAAAAGGATTGAAATGACTACTCATATCACCAAGGTGCACCTTCTTTTATGGTAGCTCATCCGTTGGGAACTCTTCAGTTAAACGTGCTTGGCTGGGAGTAGTCAAAGGATGGGTGACTTCTTGGGAAGTTTTCTCAGGCAGCGTGTGAGCGAGGATGAAGCACGCTGGAAATATTCGTGGTGATTTGTGGGGCCAGTCAGCGATCCTTGAAGTAGTTATCGGTAATGTCCGCGACCCGGGTGGGGCCGGGGCGTTACAAATGGTATCAGAGTCGACCCGCGACCGTGAGCTGCGCCAGTGGACGGGAGAGCCATGGGCAGTCACCTAGCGGGGCAAAGATTCTGGATTGGATTGTTGCACAACGAGGACGTTGTGCGCTTAAGTGGGGGTGACTGTAACACCCCGGATATGTGATTAAAGTGTGGCTTAAAAAGGATTGAAATGACTATTCATATCAACATGGTGCACCTTCTTTTATGGTAGCTCATCCGTTGGGAATTCCTCAGTTAAACGTGCTTGGCTGGTAGTAGTCAAAGGATGGGTGACCTCCTTGGAAGTTTTCCCAGGCAGTGTGTGAGCGAGGACGAAGCACGCTTGAAAGACTCGTGGTGATTTGTGGGGCCAGTCAGCGATCCTTGAAGCAGTTATCGGTAATGTCCGCGGCCCGGGTGGGGCCGGGGCATTACAAATACCCCAAGGAGACAGAATGCCAAGCGTTGGGAATCGAACACGACACCCTTCCACTCACTTTTATATATATATATATATATATATATATATATATATATATATATATATATATATATATATATAATCAAGACTATAGGAGCATAATACTTTGGAGGCATAATCCCAAAAAATTGTTGGGGGGTGCCACACATGTTTTTTAATTAACTCGTGGGTCACAACTTTTTTTAATGCATTCTCGGGGGACATTAAACTTACTTAAATGGCTGAGGGGTGACAATCCGGTTAACTTACTATGCCATTCATCCCTCTTTCTCTCTTTTCTTCATCCATAATTCAATCATTTTCTCTCTTTTCTATCTAATTCCGAGCACTCCGACCTTGAAGCCTCCGTCGTTCGGGAAGCTGATTGCAGCAGCCGGGTGGTCGCCGCCGTGGATTCATCGAAAAAACGCCCCAGAAAACGGGGGAGAAAGCCGGCGAATGGCCGGGAAGAACCCCTGAATCACGTCGAGGCCGAACGACAGAGAAGAGAGAAACTCAACCAGCGATTCTACGCCCTCCGAGCAGTCGTCCCGAACGTCTCGACTATGGATAAGGCGTCTCTTTTGGGGGACGCCATTGCTTACATCAACGAGCTCAAATCGAAGCTCCAAAACTGCGATTCGGAAAAGGAAGGACTCCTGGATCAAATCGAGGCCCTGAAGAAGGAACTCCTCGCCACCAAATCCGGTTCGAATTCGCAAGAACCAAGACAACAATCACAACAACAAGCAGAATCTGAATCAGCCATTGATGGACCTCGAGATAGATGTAAAGATCATAGGGTGGGACGCCATGATTAGGGTTAACAGCAACAAGAAGAACCACATGGCAGCGAGGTTGATGACGACAATGATGGATCTGGATCTCAAAATCAAGTGATGAAATCCCTAGAAATCTTCGGCTGAAGCTTCAATTCTAGGTCTACATTAGGATTCGAGTTCAAGAGCAACCGATCGAGTTCAAATTGAGGTGAAAATGGAGGAAGAAATGGACGTTGAAGTTGCGGTTGAGGAGGAGGAGGAGGAAGATGAAGAAGTTATGGTGTATGAAGTTGTGAAAGTTGATTTTGACTACGAGTTTGATGCTCCTAGGTTCTTTGATTTATCTCGACTTGAATCCGAGCACGAAGTTCGTCGGTCTGTAGCGTGGTTTGATTCTACTATCAGCTATCCGCCTTCTCGTAAGTTTTTGAGGCTGTTTGATTATGGAGGAAGAGGATTGAATTATGGATGAAGAGGATGAAGAAAAGAGAGAAAGAGAGATGAATGACATAGTAAGTTAAATTAGAGAGAAAAATAAGAGCATTTTCGTCCTTTTTAACATATCATCCGGATTTCAGTCAAAATAACCGGATTGTCACCCATTAGCCATTTAAGTAAGTTTAATGTCCCCCCGAGAATACATTAAAAAAAAGTTGTGACCCACGAGTCAATTAAAAAAGATGTGTGGCACCCCCAGCAATTTTTTGGCATAATCCTAGTTCTAATAAAGTGGATTCATAAGCCTAATATATCAAAGATTTTATTCCTTGGTCCTTAAAAAAACCTCTTTAACCAAAATTATACATACATATTATAAACCAGAAATAATTCGATTATGGCTAAAAAAAGATAGAGGTTGAGACATGTTTATATATAACTCAACTTTGTGTGCATTACGGACTTGAATTGAATGATCACATGGGGGAGTTGTGTCCCCAGTGGTTGATTACACATCAAGGCCCACTTTGTTAGCTTGTTCATAAACATATCAATTTAAACCACGACCATTAACCCTACTTTGCGGACATCTCTTCTTCACTTCCAAATCTTTTATATGATTTTTTAGCTAAATTTTTCCATTTCATATTATCCGTCACTTTACAATTTCAATTACTATTTCTCTTATTTTACCCATAAAATTCATTAATGGAGGAAAATAATTTTTTAAAAAATGATTTTCACATTTTGAGGTGTTTGGTGGCAAAAAAAAGGGAAAATCGGTTTCAGTGAAAATCATTTCCTCCCTCTCTTTGTAAACGATTTTCTTAGGTCCAAGCTTTAAAAAAAAATCCAACTTCTCGGTCCATATCACTCTTTGGGTCCAAGTTTCTCGCGTTTGCTCTTATCCCTACTGGAAACAGTTTTTATCAATTTGGATTCTAGTGGTTCAAAAATAAATAAAATTGTATTCTGGTGGGACATCACCAAGCCAAGTGATGGTGACTTGGTGGTATGCTGATGTGTATCGGTAAGAGTGTGTTTGACCAAAAAATTATTATTTTAGTTCTATTATAGTGATCCCATTTAAATTGTTATTGTATTATACGAGTCTCATTGACATACTTATTGTATTTTAGTGGTCCCATTTCATAGTTGATTATGTTCTGGTGGTGCAAATTCTTAGTCAAACACACTCTCGCCGGTACTCGTCAGCAAACCACCAAATCATCACCACTTGAATCGGTGACATCCCACCAAATTACGGAGTACAATTTTTTTTTGGACCACTAGAATCCAATTTGATAACATGAATTATTGTTGTCCAATTCATAAACATAACGATTATTAAAATCTAATTTTCTTTAAAATATGACTTGAAAACTTATTTTTCTAGAAAACTATTTCTTAGAATATTAACTTTTGAGCAACACCTTTAAAACTGATCTTAAATAATTTTCTCTCAAAAGCACATGTTGTACTCACAGCCAACACTGCTGTCTAACGTAATTGCACCCCTTTTCTCAGACTTAATTGGTGGTGCATTGCCCCCCACCTTTTTTCACCATTTATAGTCTCTTGAGTCATCTAAATAACAACAACATCCTTCAAGTTAATTGGTGCTTACCTATTTTTGTGCTTCTAGTTAGCTAACTTCCTCTTTGCTACTACATGCACAAACATAAATAACAACAACATCCTTCAAGTTAACCCTAGTTTAGCAACTTGAATATATAAGAGTTGGGAATTCTCCTAAACATATAGACATATAGAGCTACATAAATTGTGTTCGATCGGCGAGCTAGACATTTTTGGGGTAGTTCGCATATATATTTGCATTCATAGATAGGGATCGGGATGTCGTCGAGTAGAAGGTCAAGGCAACAACCAGCAAGTTCGAGAATTTCCGATGACCAAATCATTCATTTGGTGTCCAAGCTGCAACAACTTGTTCCTGAGCTTCGACAAAGTCGCCCTAACCAGGTAAGTTATCATGAAAAAACTTCATATTTATTTGTTTGAAAATAACTTGGAAATGTATGAGGATGTCTTGAATCAAGCTGGTTAAGGTCATCTTAGATTGCCTATAGTTTCTGTTCTAATGACATTAAATAATATTTTTTTTGATAATTACACATATTTATTAACAATAAGAGCATCATATTTATTAACTACATGGACAAATATAAATAATAACCATTAATGAAAATGACATTATTTGTGTGTTCTTTGGTGGATAAGTATCCAATATCTTACCCAATTTAAAACAGATTTACGTAAGTTTTCATCAATTTTACTAAAACATAGCTAATATTACCAACATGATCCTCTAAAAGAATAGACCATAAAAACTTTATACTTTCCATAGTAAAAAAGCTACTCCATAGTCCACACTTATGCTAGAAGTTATTTAACACCTGCATTATTCATTGGCATGCAACATCAACTTTTACTGTTCCCTTTTTACCAAATTTCAATTCAGTAATCCAGATAGTTGACCTGCAATCTCTTTGACTGTTTGAAATCGACATCAAACATAATATAAACTATTAAAATTTAAGTTTCAAAATAATTATCACTAATTCTATGATACTAATTAACCAAAAATCACGTAATCATGCCATGTATCCACGTCTTCTCTCAGTTGTTTCATGCATGCGATGTCCAAAGTAGCCATGTTTTTCTTTTTCTTTTTTTTTTTTAGTTTTCTTTCTTAAAGCAAAAAGTAGCTATATATGTTTTTGGTCAAATTAAGCATAGGAGATAAGTATCATTTGCGTCGGTCTTTCACTAATTAATGATCCCAAACTACCCCACATTCAAATAAGATATGATATTGTTCCTCATGAAAAATGATGATCTAGTATATTATTTTCCTTCTTTCCATATTATTTGTCACTATAATTTTTTATCATTATAATTATAATTTCCTCATTGACATATAATATTTGTCACTTTGATTTTGTATAATATAAATAGTAATTTCCTAAATTATTCTTATTGTTTGCTATTTTCGGATTCTCTCTCTCAAGTCATTTATATTTCTATATTATACAAGACTGATAAATTTGGTATTGTGAAACTATACGTATCAATAGTGATTATTTTCTTAGCATTATTTAGAAAATTCTGAAGTGACAAATAATATAGAAACGAAGGAGTGCTTGTGAGACATTTAATCCGTGTCATGATATGAAAGTGGCATACTAGTTAGCTCTCTCGGAATAACCGGAGCTTTTGTTTTTTTTAATTAATTTTTTAAGATGATTCCCGTAATTTGTCAAAGCATATCTTAACTTACAACATAACACTATTACCATTAAATCCCCTAATAAAAATGTTATCATAAAACTACTACCTCCATTTTTGTTTTATTTGTCGCCTAGGAAATTGTGGCAAAAAAATTTGACCGTTAATATCTTAATTTGTATAATGATTCATCATACAAAATTGATATCATTAGATTCGTAATAAAAAAATATTGTTGAAAAATTATAGTATTATATTCTTTTTATAAATTTTTTATATTAAAAGTAATTGATTAAAGATTGACGCTGAAAACCGTAAATGACAGATAAAAAAGAACGGAGGGAGTATACTCTTTTATTGTTTTTTGAAAAACATCAATACAAAATAATGGCCCAATATTTTATGTTAAACACTATAAAAAACGCTATAAAACTCTTGATTTTAGTACCTCCAACATCATATATAAATCTATTACTTTTCTAACTACATTGAGAATATGAGATAAGGAATTATTTATTTTCACGTAAATAGTCCAACATTAATGCAATTTATGTCCACATTATAGTCATATATATATATATATATATATATATATATATATATATATATATATATATATATATATGGAATTGATTATATGAGCATGACTCTTTGGTGAACATGTGAGCATGGTTAAATATCTAGCGAACATCAAACTGTGTTTTCGTGGACATAAGTACGAAATGTGGACATAAAGTATTGTTTTCATGGACATCAAATATGCCAATAGAATATAAAGATTTTGTTTGGCGAACATCAAATGTTGATGTAGAACATTTATACTTATTGCCTACGAAAACAATACTTAATGTCAACATTTTATAACTGATGTCCACAAAAATAATACTTAATCTTCGTAAGAAATCAAACTATGCTCACATGCTCAAAAAAGGCCTATGCTCATATGATCATATATATATATATATATATATATATATATATATATATATAAAAAGACAGAGACAGAGAAACAATTTTGGAGGACCCGTAGTTATAAATGGCGACAAGTACAATCTGGTGGAAGTTTCTAATTAATAATTCGGTAGGTGTAACAAAAATATTGGTTAGATTAGTTATTGTACGTTGATCACTAGAGAAACAGAGGCCTCACATGATCATGATAAGTTGGTTCCACAAGAAACCAAGGACTAAAAACGACTTGTCCAATATATACACAACTAAAACAATGAAATTTCCAACCATTAGGGCCCCATCACTTGAGAAAATGACTATCGAGGCAGACGTGACAGACAAAAAAATATATGAAAAGTGCGATATTACTAATCAGGAAGTCATTATATGCTATCTGATTTCGCCATTTGGATTGATAGATTTCTTATCGTCATGGCGTAAACGATTTAGGAATCAAGACGTGACAAAATGCGATTGAAATATGCCTTTTCAATATATATGTTTGTCTTGGTTAATGTTGACTGCTTGATTGTGTGGCATTGAACCTCCCTCTTAAATAAAATCAAAAGTAACTCGAGCTTCCAATGAAAGAGATATGTAACTCAACAAGAGTGCGTTAGATTAAAATCTGTTTCATACTATAGGTGTCTTAGAATATTTTCTACGATGACAACTTAGGGAGACTTAGTGTAGAAGGGTTTCATGATTTGCTGGATATCACTTTCTATCCGTGTTTAAAAACAATAGAACTTTTATGGAAAAATCTAATCCAAAAAAAACATCGTGTAACGACCAAATCCAATATATCAGGGAGATCAAGTATAATTAATGAATGAGCTTACCAAATAGATGGTAGCCAAGTTAATTATAAACATATAATCATCCCCATCTTCCATGCACTCGGTGAAGATTCAAGTATTGGTGGAAGTAAAATTTCATTGGGGAAATTGCGAGGTTGATGGACAGTTTGGTACTACCTATTGAGTTCGTTGGTAGTTACCTTGAGATAGAGCTCAATGGCGAACTAAATTTATCCGGTTTAAAAAATTTAATGAATGAGTCCAATCTTACTTGAGATCAATGGCGAGAGAAGAATTCCTAAATATCAATTACGTGAGTAGATTTCAATTTTAAGACTAACACTCCAAAATTCACAACCCGTTGTCTCACACATGATGATAAAATAGAACATACCACACATCCCTCCTAAGAGATGTACTAGAAATACTCATTTCAGTCGGACATCACGTGGTTGTTAAACAACTCAATTGATAAGGATAAACTCTCTCTAAACTTACATTGATCCTCATCCAATTAGATTTATTACATTCGAGAAACTCAATATGATGAGAAAAGGTAAATAATATCTTTATAAAATTAGGAATCAAATTGTGTAATTGATAGTTTGAGGGATCTTAGAATACAATCCTAACATAAACATTAAACTACATATTAAAGCTTTTGTTCGGATTAAAGATTAATGATTATTGATCATGCATGATATTAACTTTTTGGTTTCTTCAAGTTGGTGGCCAAGGAAATTTCTTTTCTTATCTTTTACCAATATGATACCTTAGAAAATATTCTCTTCCACTAGGTCCTGTTAAATTCATGGATAATTTCATTTTACCAAAATTTATCAAGCTTTTCCTAAATTTAGCAAAATTTATTAAAACTTACCAAAATTTACCAAAGTTTAAAAACAAACAAAATTTAATTTTAGTATATTAGAATGAATTTGACAAAAGTTACCAAAAATTATAAGAAATTACCAAAATTTAACTTTTACCAAACTGTTTTTTACCCATGAATTTAACAGAAGGGATCACCTTATCCAAATATCCAGTTGTTATTGTAACGCCCCGGCCCCTCCCGGGCCGCGAACATTACCGGTAATTGCTTCAAAGATCGCTGACTGGCCCCACAAATCACCATGAGTCTTTCTAGCATGTTTCGTCCTCGCTCACACGCTACCTGGGAAAACTTCCCAGGAGGTCATTCATCCTTGTACTACTCCCAGCCAAGAACACTTAACTGAGGAGTTCCCAACGGATGAGCTACCATAAAAGAAGGTGCACCTTGGTGATATAAGTAGTCATTTCAATCCTTTTAAGCCACGCTTAACCATATACCCGAGGTGTTACAGTTATTATACTGCATCACTTTAATCAACCAAGCTGATTCTGGGAACATGGTCAAAACATGTACATTTGTAAATTGTACAATTCCTAGATGGTTTTAGACACACCAAGATCAATCAAAGCTAAAATCTCCTAATTTGATATATTAACAATATTCTAGGAAGTTACTAAATCTACCCTAAGATACGACACACTAGAATCTTATCTTCGCAACTTCACTCGATTATCTTAACTGTCTTGATGAACAACTTCATGTACAAGGATCTGATCCACGAACCTTTAGAAGATTTTTAAGGCATTGTACATGGCGCTATAACGAATTCCTTTTTCTTTATCCATGGCGCTCCAAAGCAGGGTCACTTACGACTCAAAATGGTCTTGTGTCTGCTCAATGGAAAGAACTATAGGAATGTACACTTTTTGAGGAACTTCCCTTTCTTATCATGAGATATTTAGGCCCTGTTCTTTTGTAAGATAAGTAAAAAATTGTCTTACCTTATCTTACCTTACCTTACCATATATACCATTTAAAAGATTAGAGCTTTAGTCTTTTAAATTTTGATGAGTAATCTTTGGGGTTATTTGCATTTTGGACCCCGAAGTATAGGGATATTTATTTTCTGGACCCTTAAGTTTCATTTTTTATTTTTGGGACCCTAATGTTTATGGTTGAATAAAAAATGATCTTAAAGTTTGTAGTTTGAAGAAAAAGGCATGTGTACTGTTTTTCTTTTTCTTCCCATTATTGAATTTATCTCCCGATTAGCGCCAAACTTCAGGTATAAGGTTAAAACTGATATTGAAGCTATAATACACCTCTCTTATTCATGTCAAAACTAATTAGACCCTGAAGTACCAAGGGTCTAAGTAGTTCCACCATGAATGAGAGAGGTGCATCACAACAGAGTCTAATTAGTTCTGGCATGAATAAGAGAGGTGTATTACAACTTCAATATAAGTTTTAACCTTAGTCCTGAAGTTTGGAGCAAATCGGGAGATAAATTCAAACGTGGAAAGAAAAAGAAAAATAGTACACGAGCCTTTTTTTTCAAACTACAAACTTTAAGGTCCTTTTTATTTCAACCAAAAACTTTAGGGTCCCAAATATAAACAATGAAACTCAAGGGTCCAGAAAATAAATACCACTATACTTCGGGGTCCAAAATACAAAAAACCCATAGTCTTTTTCCTTTTAAATTTTGAGATTCTTATAAAACATTAAAATATTTAATATTTAGGCATGAAACATCATGCATGCATGTTGAATCGAAAATGAGAACTATTACATTTCCATATGAATATTCTCAATGATTAGTAGTTGGCTTTCCTTTATATATTGTGAACTTTTTAGATGATTTCTTCTCGTTATGTCTATTTTTACTCATTATCACAATAATATTTGCTTAATAACCTGTAGCAACTCACTAGTAACATTGAACTTTGAATATAGGCAGCAGCTTCAAAGGTGTTGCAAGAGACTTGCAACTACATAAGGCGTTTACAGAGGGAGATGGATGATCTTAGCGATCGTTTATCACAGCTCTTATCTACAGTAGAGGACGATAGTGAAGAAGCAAGAATTATAAGGAGTTTACTTAATTAGATTTTTCCACTCATTAGTGCCTTTTTAGTGCACACTTTGCTGGAAAATTTGCACATACCTCGTTGACGTTTATGACATTTATTACTCCAACCATGACCTTTTTAAGTTAATATTTACCTCCCTGACCTTTCGAACCAATTTCGTAGAGCAAAATTTCTGGTGAATTTAGCAACCTTTTCAGTGAATGTGTGATTTGTGATGATATTTATTCGCTAAATAATTGACGGCAATTTTAGCAAACAAATTTTATCACAAGTCACACCTTCACCAAAAAAATTGCTAAATTCACCGGAAAAGTTTCTAAATTGAATTGGTTCAAAAGGTTAACGGAGGTAATATTAAATTAAAAAGATCAAGGTTGAATTTATAAATGTCATCAAGCTGAAGGAAGGTGTGTGCAAATTTTCTCACTTTGCTTGAGATGGGATGTGTTTTTTTCCCCCTTTTCATTACCAGCTTCTAAGACCTATTTTGGTACTTTGCCAACTAATTAGCATCACTAATTACTACACTGTGTGCCTCAATTCAGTAGCTTATAATTGAAATATAAGTTGAACTAGCAATTTTTGTAGTTAAATCCTATAAATAGTAATGTAATAAGGGTTTCCCCTGAATTTTAGTTGTTGTTCTAGTCGTTGTAGTAATATAATAAGGGTTTTCACGGGTGTAGTTCTTTAATCATGCATATGTTTGGTTAATCTTGATGTGGTCATTTTGTTTATTGATCAGGTTCCAATGTTTCTCTTCGTTCTTATTTTCATTCACACTGTCCCTCTTTTCCAAATGGACAATTTTTTCATGTCGAACCACCCTCAAGCAATATTTACGATGCATTTCTCATAGAAGGACATCAACCAAGGTTGTTAGAATCGGGATCCTAACTCGGATCCATGAGGTAGTTAGGATCGGAATTAACCCATATAGAATTGTGGATCAGAATGTAGATAGTAGAATCGCATTGAGGATTTTGAATCATATAATCGTAGGATCGTAGATTAGGATTGGGATTTTAATAACTGTGGTATCAACATATATAATGTACTTCCGAAGTATTAACACATAACTAAGTTAAGCCAGCATAATGTAGGGGTTTAGTGAAGACTTACGTCCGCGCCTTGATAGGTATAAAGGGTTATTTTGTGATTTCTCTAGCTAAAATCTGCAGCGGATAACGACCAGTAGAGCTTCTGATTATATCAACATGAGTTTTTCGGTAAACGATATCACAAGCTCTTTGGAGTGTTCACTTTTTTTTTTTTTTTTATGATGACTCCCAATATTAAGCAAAATTGAATAATGTGTGTGAATCTATTGAGTTTAATGATATGCATGAGATTAATATTATGAACGAAACAGATACATGCATATGATGCAAATAGATACTACTTAAGATCAGAAACAACATGATCAATGCTCTGTAGAATCCATATCACTATGATCCTTGTTGTTGGGATTCACCAATGAGTAAAATGTGCCACATCGGAAAAGTAAAGAAAAATGATATGGTCTATAAGTCAAGTGGGTTATTCCTCTTAACACCAATTGGTTCTAAGATGGAACCTCATATAACTTGTGTACTATGGGCCTTTGTTGAAGTAGGCTCCCGCCTTGGATCTCCCCAACAAGTGGTATCAGAGTCGATGGTTCGTCCGGCTAGGCGCAAGAAGGTGGTTCTGTAAAAATCACCATGGACAGGAGCAGGGACCATGGTGGGCGCGGTTCGGTTGCCTGAATGCGTAGAGTGGTGGCATGAGACTCAGGTGGAGTAAGTGGAGCGGTTCCGAATGCGCGGTGGATTGAATAATAAACTTAGCTTGAGTAGTTCTTGAAGAGAATATGAGAGAAGACCATTTGAGTATCCATAATCAATAGAATAGAGATAGGATGAAACACACTTCAAACAACCATGCTTGGTTCATCACAATAGTAATCAAGAACTTGCATAATAATCATAATCATCTAATATCAACAACCTTGAACACCAAAGGGATTGAAAATGACCTTGGATAAAGGAGAATCCATCACCAAAGCCTAACACCCCACCATGACCATCCTAAAGGAGAACTCCACCAAATGATCAACAAAGGAATGACTTGCTAACACCACCATTAACAATGGATAAAGTAAGAACAAGATTTTTGAGAGAAAAGGGAGCAAACCCTAACAATGCCTTAGCAATTCATTCAATATCATAATCTGCCTAGTAAAGGGTGCTAAACATGGTATTTATACTAAACAGGAAATTAGGTTAAAAACATAACAAAAATACGAAACAACGCGTCCATCGCGGAAGGGTGACTCAGGCGAGTCTCCGGGAAGAGCGGGCGAGACAGCCCACTGTCCGCCAAGATCCATCGCTGGCCAATAGGGGTCGTGGGCGTGACCAGGGCGTCGCGGGTGCGACAGATACCGGTGACTTCGGCGAGTAACGGTGGCGAGTCGGGCGACTTTTCTCGCTGACTTCCAACGCGCATAAATTCTTCATCCGGATTTCGTTTTAGGCCCATAAGATATCGTTGAAAAGCTCTCATTGTGTACTGTAAGCTCCCAAAATTTGAGATCTATCGGAGTTATATTGAAGGATTTATGACCCAAAGTGTGAAGGCGCTTCCATTCCGACAACCCACGCTGACCCGTTTGCGCTTATTCTTGCCGAAGGACTCCGAACCCTTTTAAAGGCCCGAAGTAGGTCCCGATGTTGACCCATAGCTCCACTACCATGGTCCGAGGTCCCATTTGAAGTGGATGCCACACCAGGTGCCGTTCAGCTCATGATTCCAAGGTCCCGAGTCCACCTTAAAGTGTACTCCGCACCCCACCCCGACGTCGTTTTCCTCGTGTTTCATGGAGGGGTTGCGGGAAAACTTGGTGACCATGAGAATCGATACTAGGGCCCCAGCCCGATACGCTCCGTACTCCCCCTCTTGAAAAAGAGTTGCCCTCAACTCTTGGGATTAAAATGAAGGTTCGCCCCAACATTCGACCACCCATTACTTGAATCCTCCAACAAACCGATCATGACTACACTATGAACTCCACCTTGTTTGAAGAAATATGAATTCTTGAAGAGGCTTGGGGGTGAAGGACAAAGGATGGAAGGATGAAATTTTTGTGGAGCTAGGGAACACTCAACCTCACTAAGTTCGCGACTCGATGAAGACAAAGCTAGGGATCGCTTGCCCTCACCAAGAGCAAAATCAACCCGTGTTTCGCTCGAAAGGAGAAGGTTCATCAACTCACTTCCCACCCAAGGTTTGATTTTATGTGGGGCTAAGGGATTCAAGTGATCACCGTCATACAAATGTTTTTCTTTCAACATACTCTTCCAAAAACATTGCACGCCAAATTTCCAATAGTACGCATTCAACGACAATTCCTCAAATAACCAATGTCGACCAAACATCATGTATGGCATGTTCAAATAGTTCACATCACAACGACCAACATGCAAGCAATATTCATCGAAGGACAACACAATTGAAGAGCTCAAAAACTTAGGTTGAACTAGAATCAAGGCATCTCCAATTCCAAATTCACCACTAAACACCAAACGGAAACCAAGATTCCAAGTATACAACTCAAAACAGTAGGAATTTTCAACCGGGGACTTCACATGCTCATTATGCAACTTATCTCGCCAACAAACTTCATCAAACAACTAATGTCTCCCAAAGATCATGCACGACTCACCCAAAGACTCTACACCACATCGTCCATCTTTCAAGCATGGTTCAATAAATTTTAAAGGAGAGTCTTCGGTTACCTTGTTCTTCCCATGGAGAAGAATTTGGGTGCCCACGGATGGAAGGGAATGGGAGTCATCGCCATTGTTGTTTGATTTCTTGGTTGGTGGCAATGATAAACCCAAAGGAACTTCTTCTTGAGCCTCTTCAACAACGATAAGAGGAAGGGCAAGATCGATGTTCTCAACCACCTCTTGGCTTGGAACTTCAACAATAGCTTCGGAAGCCTCACAAGGTTCAACGGAAGCTCCCTCGTCGGGCAAGGAATCGACCTTTGCTTGCTTAGCCTCTTCTACCATGTCACTTGTATGTTCTTCAGCACCAAAGGATTCCTCAATCCAAGCTTCAACCATAGCCATTGTTGGACATTGCAAAGAATCGTGTCCCACATGCCGACATTTGACACACTTCCGGGACGTGACGGTCGTTAGCGGGGAATAGTAGAATGGCTCCTCAATAGTGTCCCGTCGATGATGGCGTTGAAGAGAATTTCTATCATCATCACTCGACTCGTAGGAGGGAGGAGGACGGATAGGACTTCGTGCGGGTCTGCGACATTCATCTCGGGGTTGTCTTTGATACTCTTGGGCTAGGTTGTTCACTTTGACCTTAAGGTTCTCAAGAGTTTGCTCGATGGTGGAGAACCGGTTCTCGTAGGTGGAGAGTCGGTCCTCGTAGGCGGAGATTCGATTCTCGATAGTTTGAACTCGAGGACTTTGGCGTCGGCTTGATTACTTCCGATTGGAATTATTTTCACCATCCATATCGAGGGAAGGGTATGGGACGGTATGTGTTTGGGATATTTTGTGGAGTGTGGGGTTTTTTTTTGTGGTTGGCTTGTGTTTGGCTAAGGGTTCTTTGTGTTTTTTTCACTTAGACATTTCATCGAACACCTTGCGGGCACTAATTTCCAACTTCACCTCAAAGCTCCAATATGCGTCAAAATCAACAAACACAATAGCAATAAAAACTTCTCCAACGCACTTGGAGGCACAAGGGATGGGGAACACCAATATTTGAAAACAAATCACAAAACCAGACAATAGAGAACTATACTATCAAGAACAATGAACAAAACTCAAGCTAGAGAAAACCTTAGCTCTGATACCAAATGGAGCGGTTCCCGATGCGCGGTGGATTGAATAATAAATTTAGCTTGAGTAGTTCTTGAAGAGAATATGAGAGAAGACCATTTGAGCATCCATAATCAATAGAATAGAGATAGGATGAAGTACACTGCAAACAACCATGCTTGGTTCATCACAATAGTAATTAAGAACTTGCATAATAATCAAAATCATCTAATATCAATAACCTTGAACACCAAAGGGATTGGATATGACCTTGGATAAAGGAGAATCCACCACCAAAGCCTAACACCCCACCATGACCATCCTAAAGGAGAACTCCACCAAATGATCAATAAAGGAATGACTTGCTAACACCACCATTAACAGTGGATAAAGTAAGAACAAGATTTTTGAGAGAAAAGGGAGCAAACCCTAACAATGCCTTAGCAATTCATTCAATATCATAATATGCCTAGAAAAGGGTGCTAAACATGGTATTTATACTAAACAGGAAATTAGGTTAAAAACAGAACAAAAATATGAAACAACGCGTCCATCGCAGAAGGGTGACTCGGGCGAGTCTCCGGGTGGCGCGGGCGAGACAGCCCACTGTCCGCCAAGATCCGTCGCTGGCCAATAGGGGTCGCAAGCGCGACCAGGGGGTCGCGGGTAGAGCTGGCAAAATTTTGTCCGACCTGGATTACCCGAATTGTCCGACCCGGAAAAAACCGGGTCTGGACATAAATTTTTCGTCCGAATTTTTATATTGTCCGAATTGACCGAATATTCGGACATAAAATTTCTCTTTTTTCTATTGTCCGAACCCGAGTTTAGCTTTGTCCGAATTATCCGACCCGGTTTGACCCGAAATAAAACCGGTCCGGACATGAATTTCTCGTCCGAATTTTGACATTGTCCGAATTTGTCCGACCCGGATTTACCCAGACCCGGATTTTTGCCAGCGCTAGTCGCGGGTGAGACAGACAGCTGACTCGGGTGAGTCAGTCTTCTGGGAAGCTTTTCCCTGCCGACTTCCAACGTGCATAACTTCTTCATCCAAACTCCGTTTTAGGCCCGTAAGATATCGTTGGAATGCTCTCAGTGTTTGCTGTAAGATACCAAAATTTGAGACCCATCGAAGTTATATTGAAGGAGTTATGATCCAAAGCGTGAAGGCGCGTCCATTCCGACAACCCATGCTGACCCGTTTGCGCTCATTCTTGCCGAAGGACTCCGAACCCTTTTAAAGGCCCGAAGTAGGTCCCGATGTGGACCCGTAGCTCCACTCATATGGTCCGGGGTCCCATTTGAAGTGGATGCCACACCCGGTGCCGTTCAGCTCATGATTCCAGGGTCCCGGGTCCACCTTAAAGTGTACTCCGCACCCGACCCCGACGTCGTTTTCCTCATGTATCATGGAGGGGTTGCGGGATAACTTGGTGACCATGAGAATCGATACTAGGGTCCCAGCCCGATAGGCTCCAGTAAGGTGCGACTCATTGGAGTAAGATGCGGCTGGGACTCTTGAGGCAGAGTGGTGGCATGAGACTCAAGTGGAGTAGGGTGCAGCTTTGTAGAGTAAGATATGGCTATGATGGGCTCTTGATGGTGACTTAGAACCTTGGAAAAAATAAGCTTTCGATCATGGGGGAGAGACTCATGTGTGAAGGGGGAGATTGTTGAGATTCACCCATGAGTAAAATGTCCCACATCGAAAAAGTAAAGAGAAAGGACATGGTATATAAGTCAAGTAGGCTACTCCTCTTAACACCAATTGGTTTTTAGATGGAACCTCGCTTAAGTTGTGTACCCTTTCGGTCAAGGGAGAGAGACTCATGTGTGAAGAGGGAGATTGTTGGGATTCAATCATGAGAAATGTTCCACATCGGAAAAATAAAAAGAAATGACATGCATAATATATAAGTCAAGTGAGCTACTTCTCTTAACACCAATTGGTTTTAAGATGGAACCTCACTTAACTTGTGTACCATGGGCTTTGGTTGAAGTGGGCTCCACCTTAGATCTCCCCAACACTTGTTAATAAACAAAGAGGAACTAAAGTCTTAACGGAAAAAAGTCGATATATGTAGTTCCTGATGACGAAGTTGTAGAAGAGCACTGGCATGATAGATAAAATATCTTAGAAGTTATGCAAGTTGAGTTTATGCTTGAAGAATGAGGACAAGAAGATATCAAATTTCTTATTTAAGTCTAGTGTTATTCATGTTTGAAGGGGTACTATAACTATGATTTACTAGATTCAATATAAACGCTCTAACTAGCTAGGGGCTAGGCAACTCTAATCAAATAAATCCTAAAATGGTCGCAACTGAAGAATACTTAGGGTTGAAAAATGACTAATTTCAAAAGTGATGAAAATGTATTATTCAATTTGCGTTAGGTAAAGGTAACTTTCCTAATATCAGTAGGATAATATATTTGGTGGTTTACGGAAAATATTTGACATAGTTAACAAGAACAAGGAGACGCGGTTTCCAAATTCTAAACAAAATAAATTACTTTCCTAAGCTCTAACTTGTAGGTGTTGGAAATATGGGGAAACACGGTCACTTGCACAAGATGGGGGATCACTTGGGTGGCTAGTATGAGATTTTGTAAACATTACAAAAGAATGCATAGTTCAAAGGCTTGCCGCCTACTAAAGCATTCTATTTGTAAGTTCAATATGAACTCATATAAAGACAATATATAAATTTTACCAAAGTCTATAATGCGATGGTTTAGTCGTATTATGACAAGGGGTAAAATATTTCTTAACTAATCCTATAGTGTGGTGGTGTAATCATAACTATGATTAAGGGAAGAAATGTTAAGTTAAAGATATGATTATAATAATTAAGGTCATGGAAAGATACATATATATCTAGTGATCTTAGGTAAAGAGGCGCTCAAAAGTATCATGATCAAATCCTTACAAGGTCACATGATTATCTAGTGATCCTTGATAAAGGGGATGGGAGTAAAGCCACTCAAAAATTGTCAACAACGAAGTTCCAACTCACACTTGACATATGTGGTCAAGTCTTGAGTTTAATGGTCGACGACGTTGTAGGATAATTAGAGCATCAATTCTATGATTCATACCAAGGTCAAGTGATGCTCAAGGATATTAATGACAAGGAGGTTTGAGTCTATGACTCATTAATAGACTTTGAAATCTTTAATATGGGGAGCTCAGTTACGGGAGCGTAAAAATTAGCCTATGCAAAGACGTGAAGTGGGTCGCTTCGAATATCCTAGGGCTGGGCTTGATTGTCTTTGTAGAGGGTAATGAACACATGTGATGTTTAAAAATAGTGTCATTTTTTAAGCGAGGTTTGAGTTCTATGTGTGGTATGTATCCAATTAGTCAAATAAGGATAAAACGTTCAAAGACTTGTCTACTTTTACATTCAAACTAATTGTAATTACGTACACTAAGTGAAATTTCAAGTCAAGATACACTATCATGACGCATACTAACTGTTGATTTCTCGGGTGTTTAAGTTCTCTAGGAGGTGTCATGTATGGTGGGGGTATTTATACCAAATTGGGAATCCCGGGCTATTTCAAATGAAACTCTTTAAATGGGGCATAAAAGTATAAATTATAAGCATAAGATTGACTGGGAGGTCAAAAAAGAGCTTAATAAGTTAGATGGACCCAACACGGACCGTTTATGGCTCGATACGGGTAGTGTTGGGGTCTAGAGAGCACGATTACACTACACAGGTCCAACATAGACCGTGGTGGATCATCACGGACCGTGTTGAGGTCAATACGGACTGTAGTGAGACACCATAACCTGTGGTGAGACACCACGACCCGTGTTGAAGTCCAGCCAAGTCTTAATTGCGTAATCCCACGACCCGGGATTTATCTAATGGATTAATGTATGAGATTATCATTGACTTAGAAATCAGTCAAGATCATCCCATAATAGTCCATAGACAAATCCCATATATTATGCCTCTTGTTTTAGCAAGGATGATTGTCTTGAATGCTCCTTAAGTCCTATAAATAGTGGCTATTTGTGTTCATTCAAAGACACTACTACAACCTCTACTTTTTCTCCTAGAGAGCTTCAACACACTCCTAACGTGTTGAGCTGGAACAACATTCTTAAGAGTCCTTGAGAGATCTTGTAATTTTGCTTACAAGAAGTTAGGTTTTACCCTTGAGTCTATTCGCAGTCTAGTGAATAAGTCTTAAGGGGAGACAAGTTTACCCTCGACTCCTAGCCACCCAAGTGATCCCCCATCTTGTGCAAGTGATCGTGTTTCCCCATATTTCCAACAGTAGGTTGGTTATCTACTAACTATATAAAGGGTTCATTACTCTATCAATAATAAAAGGCTCTTATGTGTTAAACCCTTGGGAAATATTTTGAGAAAGAGCCTGTTAGAGTTGAGTGTCAAAGGTTTAAATTTGTGTTTCTATTGTGTTAACTTAGAGCATTGTATTTGATGTATTGTTAGGAATATTGTGTCCTAAAATTTCCATGATTGACCAAATGATTTATTTTCTAATTGTGTTTGGAAATTTTTTTAAGTTCCTTTATTATGTTGGTTTCCTAAATTATATTTGTAACGCCCCGAAAATTCAATTATCGAAAAGTCAAAGTCAAACTAACGTTAATAGACAAAATTTAGCGGAAGACTTAAACTCTTATTGGGCGTCACTGCCGTATCCCCGAAGGAATACAAGGCAAGAAGGAAAAACAACGACTGTCTGTCAACGGCAACCAACTAACAAACTCATACTTAGAATATAAACCTCAACTAAATTCAAGTCTTTCAAAAAGAAGCATAACAAAAATTAACGACTTCTAGACATGTCGTCCTCACTTCTAATTCCCGTCCCCAGCATATTGATCATCACCTGAAAACAAAACATTTCAAAAATGAGGGGCAAATCTCAATAATGTCTACCCCTAACATTAAAAACAAGTTAAGTTCATTTCAACTCATTTGAGGGAGAGGGAACGAGTCAACCATTTCACAAACCTTTAACCCTTACAACTGTTTTCCTCAACCCATCCAATTCATATTTTATTATGCGGGCGGGATATCAAATCCCATATAGTAACATCGCCTACCAAAGGCATCAAAACAATCGCCTACCAAAGGCATCAAGGTAACCGCCTACCAAAGGCATAAATATAATAATCGCCTACCAAAGGCATCAATAATCGCCTATCAAAGGCATAAAAAAATCGCCTACCAAAGGCATCAAAGTAACCGCCTACCAAAGACATCAAAGTAACCGCCTACCAAAGGCATAAAAGTAACCGCCTACCAAAGGCATCAACAGAACAAACCCGCTTAATGTTTCACTTGAGTTATTATTATCTTATGCAATCTCATCTCACAGCTCTCAAGTCAAAGCCAACCCAGGTTTATCAAAATCAAAATAAAACCACTAATAAAAGACAATCTAAATTTCCTCAACTCATAAATCAAAGATCACAAAATTACAAACAGTTATCCAAAACAGATGGTCACATTTCAACATAAAGTCCCCTTTCGGGATGCAATTCTCAAAACAGATTAGAAAACATTAAAACACATTTAAAGAGCATCCCAGTAGGGTTTAGAGCATAGACATTACCTGGTTAGCTTCACTTCATAGCAAAACGAACACACTTGAGCTCACTAACGACGCGAATTAGCTCTGGCCTAAAATAGAATAATTATTCTAATCAAAACGCGCCCTTCGAAGTTAGTATTAACTACCTTCTACCTAACCTTCCCTTAGGAACACTATAGGTTCCTATCAATCATGAATTCACACTTTAAAACATTTAATACAATCCAAGTAATCACATAACCAGCTCAAAGCATCACTTTCACACAACAACATTTTTATTAATAACAAGCATTAACAAAACAGATTATAGCATCCACATAAAAAGTGTCGTAACTTGACTTCCCGACATCTTATGGATCTGGTTATGGATTTTTCGTAAACCTCGGGATGTCTACTAAAACTCTTAAGTTGAACTCGAAACACAATACACGCTTTAAGGTCCTCAAAAACCGTCATCTTCCCAAACTGTCCAGATCTGACCTAGGTCTGGTAATCAGGGTATAACTGGAATTATAAAATTCCAAAGTCCGGTCCGTAAAATTCCTATTAAAGCTAACATCTAAGGGAAGCTCCAGTCCAAAGGGTTCGATCAAAGGACAACTACACTAGTTGTGGTGACCCGATCTTTAGACACTAACGAAACTGTCCAGATCCCAATTCTTATTTAAAATTATAAATTCGGTTCTAACTTTCACCATTGGGTCCCGGGGTTCTAATTTGGGCCTAAAACAGTAGCTAGGGTCCAAGGTAATTAGTTTAAACCATATAAAGTCCAAACATCAAATTCCCTATCACTAATACCAAAATATAACACATGAAACATTAACAACATTATCCTACACATGAAATCTAAAACATACTACTTCAAGACCCTTTAATTACAACATGAATAATCATAAAGTACGAATTTCTTAATCAAGAATCAAGAAAGGTCTTAAAGAACATGTGAATAAATTATAAAGAACATATAAACATTCAACCTACCAATCAAGAATCCTAAACAAAACTAATTTCTTTAAAACAAAGATTCAATCAAGAACCAAGAATTAATAAACAAGAATCTCAACTTAACTTATTAACAAGATTAACCTTAAGCATGATTGAAATAAACAACATGTGAAAACTGAACTAACGATTCAAGAATTAAACTAGGTAAATAAACTTTAAGAATTCGTGCATACAATAATAATGTTATCTAAAACCTTAACATGATTCACAAGAAAACAAAGTACAACAAACAATTGAACAATAATAATTTTACTACAACTATTACAACCCTAATACACCAAATTAAACATACAAGATTACATATAAAGAACTAGACAAATTACATGTAAATAAAAATATTACAAGAACAACTAATTACAAATAATAACTTAGCAAAATTTACACCCTAATTACCCAAATTACAAGATTAATCAATCAAGAAAAGTAACAATAATAATAATAATACAATAAATAATAATAAAAATCAGAAATAAGGAAAGAAAAGAATTTGTAAAAAAAATTAGGGTTTACGTTTAGGGTTAGAGCGCGCAAATGGCAACGGTCGAGCGGCGTCGGTGAGCGTGAGGCGTCGAGTCGGCGTGGCGATGAAGCGTCGGAATGTGGTCGGCAGCCGCGGTGGTCGGGTCAAACCCAGCAGCGACTTCAAGCAGCGGCTGACTGTTTCTTCGCGTCGGGGTGGTTTCCAGTGATGACGGAGGTTTTGCGACGGTCGTCTGGTGGTCGGGAGTCGACGGCGACGACCAAGGTAGCGGTTGGTGGTGGCGTCGCGGTGGCAGGAGGCGAGAGAGACAGGGAGATCGAGAGGGAGAGAGAAAAAGAGAAATAACGAGAGAGGGAAGCAGCGGTGGTTGCGGTGGTGCAGGCGGCGGGGCTGCGGTGGCGTTCGGCTGGTGGTGGCGGCTGCTGGGGCGCGGCAGAGAGGACGGGGAGAGAGAGATGGGAGAGGGAGAGAGAATTAGCTAGGGTTAGGGTTTGAAGGGATTAGGGTTTGAGGGAGAGAAAAAGAAGTTTTTATACTACCCACTTAATTAGGGTCCAATTAGTCTAATCCTAATCCTAACCCAACCCAACACTAAAACAATTAAAATCTGATTTTTCTAAAAACAACTAATAATACTAATAATAGTAATAATAATACTAATAATAATATTAATAGTAATCACACAGCAATTAATATTCACATAATTAATCACATAACTCAATAATATTAATAGTAATACTAATAATAAAAAGAGTAAAACTAATAATACTAAACCCATGAAATTACCGATATACCCTTGTTACTCTCTCACGATCCTACGAGCTCAAGTGTTAGCAAAATAAACACAAACGAATAATAATAAATAACGAAGTCAAACCTAATTTAATAACGATGTCACGGTCAACATCTTTGGATTTTTCGGAGTTTTACATCATTACCTCCTTAAAAGAAGTTTCGTCCTCGAAACTTAACCTTAAGCCTAACGGTTCGGTAACAATCCTAATGGTTCCGTTCTCCCTAAAACTCGAGGTTTTACATCATTACCTCCTTAAAAGAAGTTTCGTCCTCGAAATTTAAACTTAAGCCTAACGGTTCGGTAACAATCCTAACGGTTTCGTTCTCCCTAAAACTCGAGGTTTTACATCATTACCTCCTTAAAAGAAGTTTCGTCCTCGAAACTTGATGCACCTTATGTGTCGAAAAGGGTGCGAATACTTCGATCCTATCTCCTTTTTGGATTCCCATGTGGCTTCAATTGTAGCATGGCTTGTCCATCACACTCTTACTAGAGGTACAGTCTCGATATCTTTGAAGCTGCTTGTCACAGCAAATTAAAAATCTCCAACAGCCGCTCCTTGTGGGTCAAGTCCTCTTTCAGCCTTCGAATTCTCATCGAAGGTATTCTTCTAGTTCTAGGCCCTCCTCGAGGCTATATTCCGTACCCACCTCGAGTTTTTAAGTCTTTCAAAGGAGCTAAAGTCTTATTCTCATAGCCAAGGCGACGATATACAGTCCAACATATGAAGAATAAAATAATTAAGCACGCACTTACAACATATAAGAAATCCAAGAAACAGACAAACATTCCATACCCCCATCCTACACTCATCACTCCGAACGTAGCATCCTAAGGTCTAACTAAACCTAAGAGACACTTAGGAGCTACCATGTCGGAACCCAGAGCTCTGATACCATTCTGTAACGCCCCGGAAATTCAATTAACGAAAAGTCAAAGTCAAACTAACGTTAACAGACAAAATTTAGCGAAAGACTTAAACTCTTATTGGGCGTCACTGCCGTATCCCCGAAGGATTACAAGGCAAGAAGGAAAAACAACGACTGTCTGTCAACGACAACCAACTAACAAACTCATATTTAGAATATAAACCTCAACTAACTTCAAGTCTTTTAAAAAGAAGCATAACAAAAATTAACGACTTCTAGACATGTCGTCCTCACTTCTAATTCCCGTCCCCAGCATAATGATCATCACCTGAAAACAAAACATTTCAAAAATGAGGGGGAAATCTCAATAATGTCTATCCCTAACGTTAAAAACATTTTAAGTTCATTTCAACTCATTTGAGGGAGAGGGAACGAGTCAAACCATTTCACAAACCTTTAACCCTTACAGCTGTTTTCCTCAACCCATCCAATTCATATTTTATTATGCGGGCGGGATATCAAATCCCATATAGTAACATCACCTACCAAAGGCATCAAAACAATCACATACCAAAGGCATCAAGGTAACCGCCTACCAAAGGCATAAATATAATAATCGCCTACCAAAGGCATCAATAATCGCCTACCAAAGGCATCAAAAATCGCCTACCAAAGGCATCAAAGTAATCGCCTACCAAAGGCATCAAAGTAACCGCCTACCAAAGGCATAAAACTAACCGCCTACCAAAGGCATAAAAGTAACCGCCTATCAAAGGCATCAACAGAACAAACCCGCTTAATGTTTCACCATAGTTATTAGTATCTTATGCAATCTCATCTCACAGCTCTCAAGTCAAACCCAACCCAGGTTTATCAAAATCAAAACAAAACCACTAATAAAAGACCATCTCAATTTCCTCAACTCATAAATCAAAGATCACAAAATTACAAACAGTTATCCAAAATAGATGGTCACATTTCAACATAAAGTCCCCTTTCGGGATGCAATTTTCAAAACAGATTAGAAAACATTAAAACACATTTAAAGAGCATCCTAGTAGGGTTTAGAGCATAGACATTACCTGGTTAACTTCACTTCACAGCAAAACGAACACACTTTAGCTCACTAACGACGCGAATTAGCTCGGGCCTAAAATAGAATAATTATTCTAATCAAAACGCGCCCTTCGAAGTTAGTATTAACTACCTTCTACCTAACCCTCCCCTAGGAACACTATAGGTTCCTATCAATCATGAATTCACACTTTAAAACATTTAATACAATCCAAGTAATCATATAACCAGCTCAAAGCATCACTTTCACACAACAACACTTTTATTAATAACAAGCATTAACAAAACAAATTACAGCATCCACATAAAAAGTGTCGTAACTTGACTTTCCGACATTTTATGGGTCTGGTTTTGGACTTTTCGGAAACCTCGGCATGTCTACTAAAACTCTTAGGTTGAACTTGAAACCCAACACACGCTTTAAGGTCCTCAAAAACCGTAATCTTCCTAAACTGTCCAGATCTGACCTAGGTCTGGTAATCAAGGTATAACTGGAATTATAAAATTCCAAAGTCCGGTCCGTAAAATTCCTATTAAAGCTAACATCTAAGGGAAGCTCCAGTCCAAAGGGTTCGATCAAAGGACAACTACACTAGTTGTGGTGACCCGATCTTTAGACACTAACGAAACTGTCCAGATCCCAATTCTTATTTAAAATTATAAATTCGGTTCTAACTTTCACCATTGGGTCCCGGGGTTCTAATTTGGGCCTAAAACAGTAGCTAGGGTCCAAGGTAATTAGTTTAAACCATATAAAGTCCAAACATCAAATTCCCTATCACTAATACCAAAATATAACACATGAAACATTAACAACATTATCCTACACATGAAATCTAAAACATACTACTTCAAGACCCTTTAATTACAACATGAATAATCATAAAGTACGAATTTCTTAATCAAGAATCAAGAAAGGTCTTAAAGAACATGTGAATAAATTATAAAGAACATATAAACATTCAACCTACCAATCAAGAATCCTAAACAAAACTAATTTCTTTAAAACAAAGATTCAATCAAGAACCAAGAATTAATAAACAAGAATCTCAACTTAACTTATTAACAAGATTAACCTTAAGCATGATTGAAATAAACAACATGTGAAAACTGAACTAACGATTCAAGAATTAAACTAGGTAAATAAACTTTAAGAATTCGTGCATACAATAATAATGTTATCTAAAACCTTAACATGATTCACAAGAAAACAAAGTACAACAAACAATTGAACAATAATAATTTTACTACAACTATTACAACCCTAATACACCAAATTAAACATACAAGATTACATATAAAGAACTAGACAAATTACATGTAAATAAAAATATTACAAGAACAACTAATTACAAATAATAACTTAGCAAAATTTACACCCTAATTACCCAAATTACAAGATTAATCAATCAAGAAAAGTAACAATAATAATAATAATACAATAACTAATAATAAAAATCAGAAATAAGGAAAGAAAAGAATTTGTAAAAAAAATTAGGGTTTACGTTTAGGGTTAGGCGAGCAGCGATCGAGCGGCGTCGGCAGGCGTGAGGCGTCGGGCGACGGTGGCGCGGCGTCGGTCGTGGAGTGCGTCACAGTGAAGCGTCGGAACGTGGTCGGCAGCCGCGGTGGTCGGGTCGAACCCAGCAGCGACTTCAAGGAGCGGCTGACTGTTTCTTCGCGTCGGGGTGGTTTCCAGTGATGACGGAGGTTTTGCGACGGTCGTCTGGTGGTCGGGAGTCGGCGGCGGCGACGTAGCGGTTGGTGGTGGCGTCGCGGTGGCGGAGGCGAGAGACAGGGAGATCGAGAGGAGAGAGAAAAGAAATAACGAGAGAGAGCGGTGGTTGCGGTGGTGCGGTAGCGGTGCGCGGTGGCGTTCGGTGGTGGTGGCGGTGGGCGCGGAGAGAGAGATGGGAGAGGGAGAGAGAATTAGCTAGGGTTAGGGTTTGAAGGGATTAGGGTTTGAGGGAGAGAAAAAGAAGTTTTTATACTACCCACTTAATTAGGGTCCAATTAGTCTAATCCTAATCCTAACCCAACCCAACACTAAAACAATTAAAATCTGATTTTTCTAAAAACAACTAATAATACTAATAATAGTAATAATAATACTAATAATAATATTAATAGTAATCACACAGCAATTAATATTCACATAATTAATCACATAACTCAATAATATTAATAGTAATACTAATAATAAAAAGAGTAAAACTAATAATACTAAACCCATGAAATTACCGATATACCCTTGTTACTCTCTCACGATCCTACGAGCTCAAGTGTTAGCAAAATAAACACAAACGAATAATAATAAATAACGAAGTCAAACGTAATTTACTAAAGACGTCACGGTCAACATCTTTGGATTTTTCGGAGTTTTACATCATTACCTCCTTTAAAGAAGTTTCGTCCTCGAAACTTAACCTTAAGCCTAACGGTTCGGTAACAATCCTAACGGTTCCGTTCTCCCTAAAACTCGAGCTTTTACATCATTACCTCCTTAAAAGAAGTTTCGTCCTCGAAACTTAAACTTAAGCCTAACGGTTCGGTAACAATCCTAACGGTTCCGTTCTTCCTATACTCGAGGTTTTACATCATTACCTCCTTAAAAGAAGTTTCGTCCTAGAAACTTGACGCACCTTATGTGTCGAAAAGGGTGCGAATACTTCGATCCTATCTCCTTCTTGGATTCCCATGTGGCTTCAATTGTGGTATGGCTTGTCCATCACACTCTTACTAGAGGTACGGTCTCGATATCTTTGAAGCTGCTTGTCACAGCAAATTAAAAATCTCCAACAGCCACTCCTTGTGGGTCAAGTCCTCTTTCAGCCTTCGAATTCTCATCGAAGGTATTTTTCTAGTTCTAGGCCCTCCTCGAGGCTATATTCCGTACCCACCTCGAGTTTTTAAGTCTTTCAAAGGAGCTAAAGTCTTATTCTCATAGCCAAGGCGACGATATACAGTCCAACATATGAAGAATAAAATAATTAAGCACGCACTTACTACATATAAGAAATCCAAGAAACAGACAAACATTCCATACCCCCATCCTACACTCATCACTCCGAACGTAGCATCCTAAGGTCTAACTAAACCTAAGGGACACTTAGGAGCTACCATGTCGGAACCCAGAGCTCTGATACCATTCTGTAACGCCCCGGAAATTCAATTAACGAAAAGTCAAAGTCAAACTAACGTTAACAGACAAAATTTTAGCGGCAGACTTAAACTCTTATTGGGCGTCACTGCCGTATCCCCGAAGGAATACAAGGCAAGAAGGAAAAACAACGATCATCAGCGGCAACCAACTAACAAACTCATACTTAGAATATAAACCTCAACTAACTTCAAGTCTTTCAAAAAGAAGCATAACAAAAATTAACGACTTCTAGACATGTCGTCCTCACTTCTAATTCCCGTCCCCAGCATATTGATCATCATCTGAAAACAAAACATTTCAAAAATGAGGGGGAAATCTCAATAATGTCTACCCCTAACGATAAAAACATTTTAAGTTCATTTCAACTCATTTGAGGGAGAGGGAACGAGTCAAACCATTTCACAAACCTTTAACCCTTACAACTGTTTTCCTCAACCCATCCAATTCATATTTTATTATGCAGGCGGGATATCAAATCCCATATAGTAACATCGCCTACCAAAGGCATCAAAACAATCGCCTACCAAAGGCATCAAGGTAACCGCCTACCAAAGGCATAAATATAATAATCGGCCACCAAAGGCATCAATAATCGCCTATCAAAGGCATCAAAAATCGCCTACCAAAAGGCATCAAAGTAATCGCCTACCAAAGGCATCAAAGTAACCGCCTACCAAAGGCATAAAAGTAACCGCCTACCAAAGGCATAAAAGTAACTGCCTATCAAAGGCATCAACAGAACAAACCCGCTTAATGTTTCACTTGAGTTATTAGTATCTTATGCAGTCTCATCTCACAGCTCTCAAGTCAAACCCAACCCAGGTTTATCAAAATCAAAATAAAACCACTTATAAAAGACAATCTAAATTTCCTCAACTCATAAATCAAAGATCACAAAATTACAAACAGTTATCCAAAACAGATGGTCACATTTCAACATAAAGTCCCCTTTCGGGATGCAATTCTCAAAACAAATTAGAAAACATTAAAACACATTTAAAGAGCATCCCAGTAGGGTTTAGAGCATAGACATTACCTGGTTAGCTTCACTTCACAGCAAAACGAACACACTTGAGCTCACTAACGACGCGAATTAGCTCGGGCCTAAAATAGAATAATTATTCTAATCAAAACGCGCCCTTCGAAGTTAGTATTAACTACCTTCTACCTAACCCTCCCCTAGGAACACTATAGGTTCCTATCAATCATGAATTCACACTTTAAAACATTTAATACAATCCAAGTAATCACATAACCAGCTCAAAGCATCACTTTCACACAACAAAACTTTTATTAATAACAAGCATTAACAAAACAGATTACAGCATCCACGTAAAAAGTGTCGTAACTTGACTTTCCGACATTTTATGGGTCTGGTTTTGGACTTTTCGGAAACTTCGGCATGTTTACTAAAACTCTTAAGTTGAACTCGAAACCCAACACACGCTTTAAGGTCCTCAAAAACTGTCATCTTCCCAAACTGTCCAGATCTGACCTAGGTTTGGTAATCAGGGTATAACTGGAATTATAAAATTCCAAAGTCCGGTCCGTAAAATTCCTATTAAAGCTAACATCTAAGGGAAGCTCCAGTCCAAAGGGTTCGATCAAAAGACAATTACACTAGCCGTGGTGACCCGATCTTTAGACACTAACGAAACTGTCCTGATCCGAGTTCTTATTTAAAATTACAAATTCGGTTCTAACTTTCACCATTGGGTCTCGGGGTTCTAATTTGGGCCTAAAACAGTAGCTAGGGTCCAAGGTAATTAGTTTAAACCATCTAAAGTCCAAACATGAAATTCCCTATCACTAATACCAAAATATAACACATGAAACATTAACAACAGTATCGTACACATGAAATCTAAAACATACTACTTCAAGACCCTTAATTACAACATGAATAATCATAAAGTACGAATTTCTTAATCAAGAATCAAGAAAGGTCTTAAAGAACATGTGAATAAATTATAAAGAACATATAAACATTCAACCTACCAATCAAGAATCCTAAACAAAACTAATTTCTTTAAAACAAAGATTCAATCAAGAACCAAGAATTAATAAACAAGAATCTCAACTTAACTTATTAACAAGATTAACCTTAAGCATGATTGAAATAAACAACATGTGAAAACTGAACTAACGATTCAAGAATTAAACTAGGTAATTAAACTTTAAGAATTCGTGCATACAATAATAACGTTATCTAAAACCTTAACATGATTCACAAGAAAACAAAGTACAACAAACAATTGAACAATAATAATTTTACTACAACTATTACAACCCTAATACACCAAATTAAACATACAAGATTACATATAAAGAACTAGACAAATTACATGTAAATAAAAATATTACAAGAACAACTAATTACAAATAATAACTTAGCAAAATTTACACCCTAATTACCCAAATTACAAGATTAATCAATCAAGAAAAATAACAATAATAATAATAATACAATAAATAATAATAAAAATCAGAAATAAGGAAAGAAAAGAATTTGTTAAAAAAATTAGGGTTTACGTTTAGGGTTAGAGGCGAAAGTGGCGTCAGGCGGCGTCGGCCAGGCGTGAGGCGTCGGACGGGTGTGTGGCGTCGAGTCGGCGGGTGCGTCGGAGTGAAGCGTCGGAACGTGGTCGGCAGCCGCGGTGGTCGGGGTCGAACCCAGCAGCGACTTCAAGCAGCGGCTGACTGTTTCTTCGCGTCGGGGTGGTTTCCAGTGATGACGGAGGTTGCGCGACGGTCGTCTGGTGGTCGGGAGTCGACGGCGACGACCATGGTAGCGGTTGGTGGTGGCGTCGCGGTGGCAGGAGGCGAGAGAGACAGGGAGATCGAGAGGGAGAGAGAAAAAGAGAAATAACGAGAGAGGGAAGGAGCGGTGGTTGCGGTGGTGCAGGCGGCGGGGCTGCGGTGGCGTTCGGCTGGTGGTGGCGGCTGCTGGGGCGCGGCTGAGAGGACGGGGAGAGAGATGGGAGAGGGAGAGAGAATTAGCTAGGGTTAGGGTTTGAAGGGATTAGGGTTTGAGGGAGAGAAAAAGAGGTTTTTATACTACCCACTTAATTAGGGTCCAATTAGTCTAATCCTAATCCTAACCCAACCCAACACCAAAACAATTAAAATCTGATTTTTCTAAAAACAACTAATAATACTAATAATAGTAATAATAATACTAATGCTAATAATAATATTAATAGTAATCACATAGCAATTAATGTTCACATAATTAATCACATAACTCAATAATATTAATAGTAATACTAATAATAAAAAGAGTAAAACTAATAATACTAAACCCATGAAATTACCGATATACCCTTGTTAGTCTCTCACGATCCTACGAGCTCAAGTGTTAGCAAAATAAACACAAACGAATAATAATAAATAACGAAGTCAAACCTAATTTACTAACGATGTCACGGTCAACATCTTTGGATTTTTCGGAGTTTTACATCATTACCTCCTTAAAAGAAGTTTCGTCCTCGAAACTTAAACTTAAGCCTAACTGTTCGGTAACAATCCTAACGGTTCCGTTCTCCCTAAAACTCGAGCTTTTACATCATTACCTCCTTAAAAGAAGTTTCGTCCTCAAAATTTAAACTTAAGCCTAACAGTTCGGTAACAATCCTAACGGTTCCGTTCTTCCTAAAACTCGAGGTTTTACATCATTACCTCCTTAAAAGAAGTTTCGTCCTCGAAACTTGATGCACCTTATGTGTCGAAAAGGGTGCGAATACTTCGATCCTATCTCCTTCTTGGATTCCCATGTGGCTTCAATTGTAGTATGGCTTGTCCATCACACTCTTACTAGAGGTACGGTCTCGATATCTTTGAAGCTGCTTGTCACAGCAAATTAAAAATCTCCAACAGCCACTCCTTGTTGGTCAAGTCCTCTTTCAGCCTTCGAATTCTCATCGAAGGTATTCTTCTAGTTCTAGGCCCTCCTCGAGGCTATATTCCGTACCCACCTCGAGTTTTTAAGTCTTTCAAAGGAGCTAAGGTCTTATTCTCATAGCCAAGGCGACGATATACAGTCCAACATATGAAGAATAAAATAATTAAGCACGCACTTACTACATATAAGAAATCCAAGAAACAGACAAACATTCCATACCCCCATCCTACACTCATCACTCCGAACGTAGCATCCTAAGGTCTAACTAAACCTAAGGGACACTTAGGAGCTACCAGGTCGGAACCCAGAGCTCTGATACCATTCTGTAACGCCCCGGAAATTCAATTAACGAAAAGTCAAAGTCAAACTAACGTTAACAGACAAAATTTAGCGGAAGACTTAAACTCTTATTGGGCGTCACTGCCATATCCCCGAAGGAATACAAGGCAAGAAGGAAAAACAACGACTGTCTGTCAACGGCAACCAACTAACAAACTCATACTTAGAATATAAACCTCAACTAACTTCAAGTCTTTCAAAAAGAAGCATAACAAAAATTAACGACTTCTAGACATGTCGTCCTCACTTCTAATTCCCGTCCCCAGCATATTGATCATCACCTGAAAACAAAACATTTCAAAAATGAGGGGGAAATCTCAATAATGTCTACCCCTAACGTTAAAAACATTTTAAGTTCATTTCAACTCATTTGAGGGAGAGGGAACGAGTCAAACCATTTCACAAACCTTTAACCCTTACAACTGTTTTCCTCAACCCATCCAATTCATATTTTATTATGCAGGCGGGATATCAAATCCCATATAGTAACATCGCCTACCAAAGGCATCAAAACAATCGCCTACCAAAGGCATCAAGGTAACCGCCTACCAAAGGCATAAATATAATAATCGCCTACCAAAGGCATCAATAATCGCCTATCAAAGGCATCAAAAATCGCCTACCAAAGGCATCAAAGTAATCGCCTACCAAAGGCATCAAAGTAACCGCCTACCAAAGGCATAAAAGTAACCGCCTACAAAAGGCATAAAAGTAACTGCCTATCAAAGGCATCAACAGAACAAACCCGCTTAATGTTTCACTTGAGTTATTAGTATCTTATACAATCTCATCTCACAGCTCTCAAGTCAAACCCAACCCAGGTTTATCAAAATCAAAATAAAACCACTTATAAAAGACAATCTAAATTTCCTCAACTCATAAATCAAAGATCACAAAATTACAAACAGTTATCCAAAACAGATGGTCACATTTCAACATAAAGTCCCCTTTCGGGATGCAATTCTCAAAACAGATTAGAAAACATTAAAACACATTTACAGAGCATCCCAGTAGGGTTTAGAGCATAGACATTACCTGGTTAGCTTCACTTCACAGCGAAACGAACACACTTGAGCTCACTAACGACGCGAATTAGCTCTGGCCTAAAATAGAATAATTATTCTAATCAAAACGCGCTCTTCGAAGTTAGTATTAACTACCTTCTACCTAAACCTCCCCTAGGAACACTATAGGTTCCTATCAATCATGAATTCACACTTTAAAACATTTAATACAATCCAAGTAATCACATAACCAGCTCAAAGCATCACTTTCACACAACAACACTTTTATTAATAACAAGCATTAACAAAACAGATTACAGTATCCACATAAAAAGTGTCGTAACTTGACTTTCCGACATCTTATGGGTCTGTTTTTGGACTTTTCAGAATCCTTGGAACGTCTACTAAAACTCTTAAGTTGAACTCGAACCCCAAAACACGCTTTAAGGTCCTCAAAAATCGTCATCTTCCCAAACTGTCCAGATCTAACCTAGGTCTGGTAATCGGGGTATAACTTGAATTATAAAATTCCAAAGTCCGGTCCGTAAAATTCCTATTAAAGCTAACATCTAAGCGAAGCTCCAGTCCAAAGGGTTCGATCAAAAGACAACTACACTAGCCGTGGTGACCCGATCTTTAGACACTAACGAAACTGTCTCGATCCCAGTTCTTATTTAAAATTATAAATTCGGTTCTAACTTTCACCATTGGGTCCCGGGGTTCTAATTTGGGCCTAACACAGTAGCTAGGGTCCAAGATAATTAGTTTAAACCATCTAAAGTCCAAACATCAAATTCTCTATCACTAATACCAAAATATAGCACATGAAACATTAAAAAACATTATCCTACACATGAAATCTAAAACATACTACTTCAAGACCCTTTAATTACAACATGAATAATCATAAAGTACGAATTTTTAGCTGCAGTTGGAGCTGTAGAATAATTTACATAGGGTGAAAATACTAAAATAACCCTTATAGATTGCCAAATACCCAAGTTTTCTAGAACATAACCTTCCTTGACATACACAGACTGTTGGAGCTGTAGAAAATGTCCCTCTACGAAAATTACGCGCACCCTTTGGGAAGTCTTAGAAGAATCATTAAAGGTTCCAATGGATTTGTAATCAACCATTTTGGACACCGAATGAGCTTGTACACAACAAAACATCACAGTTTGTCAGAACTAATTTTCTGGGCAAAACAATATGAAATGAAGCTAAGATTTAGAACCTGGTTATACTTGAACATGGGCATAGAGTATCTTGCTGGAAACCTTGAATGATTTCCTTCAAATACTCTTAGGGCTCTTCCCTTACAAAGACCTCAATCTAATAAATATCGAGATCACAAAACATGTACATGAACTATTTTTCTGGGCTCTCATGTTGTTGGAACTGCTGAGGTTGTTGTTCCATTCTTAAATAGCTAAGAAATCTAATGTAACCAAGGTGGCTTGGTCCTTGATGACCTCCATTCAGAAAGTTGGCTACCATGAGGGAAATTGGAAGACTTGGAGCCAACTTTGTGTTTGCTTATTAATTGGAACAACTAAGTCACATCCTCGTACCAATGTGGTATTAATGCACTCTCTATAGACCTTGTGCGTCCCCTTATGAGGCTGAAGCGTGATGGAAATAAATCATTCCACCTTGCTGCAAAGAGTTTGTCCTCAAACTCGAATGGTTGGTTAGGTTCTTTTTGGGTTTAAGGGGCTGAGATTTTGATAGTTGGTTCATCTTTGAAAAATAAAAAGGTTTGATGAAATAATGGACTTTTTTGGCTTAGATTGCTTGAGATGGGATGGGGTGAGATATGTATAAGTTATGAGGGAACAAAGGGTCAGCATATACTGAATTTGAACATAAGGAAACCCCAATTGTATTAGTTACCTCAACTTCAAAGTCTGTGAAACAATAATCAGCTCTAAACATAGTGTTTGGTGTTGATTTGTTTCACAAGAATCCTCCTCCCCTTATTGGTGCATCTTGAAATCTGAATTTCAGCACTTCTAACTCCATTAGCTCTTTCGCATCATCATACACATCAAAGATAGGTGATTGTTCAAAACAAATGGTAATTTCATCTTCTAAGAGTAATCCATCTTCAAATGGGTAGTAAACAGCCTCCATCTCGATCTCTTTCAGCTGGAAGCTAACCACTAAGATACTAGCTAGCTCTGATAGCAAGAATGATGTATGTGTAGCTTAATCAAATTAGATTGCACGAGCTAAACTCGCACAAAAAGACTTCCAAGGACTGATTTGGTTATAACAACACTGATTTTATGATTAAAATCAACATTAAAGAAAGAAAAACAAGGAAGAAAAAGAGAAAGATTTATGTATTCTAGTGGATACATAAACACCACAACAAGAACACACAAGGGCTAGACTTGATTCATTCTAATATATACAGAAACACCACAATAAAAATTGAATCAAGCTCCACTATCACCACTTGATCTGCCACAATCAAGATACATGAATAGAAGATTGAGATTTATTAGTTACATAAAAATAAAGGAGGCTTAAAGCTCTCTCTATTTCTCAAACTCAGCTAATGAACAGAGGATTACAAACTTGGACTATATACAGCACCTAAGCAGCTACACACCTAGCTAAAATAAGTTGTTAAGGTTTCCTAATGGTGAAGAAACCTTTAGGTTGGCTTAACTAAGCTGAAATACATTAAAATGAGTTGTTTATACTAAGTTTCATACATAACTAAATTGCTTAGCAAAAAAATATGCAACATAACATAAACTTGTTGCTTAGATAGTTCTTATTGAACCAGCATATGAATGTAGTAGAATTTCATGTTAACTCCACTTCCTCTTGAGTAATTACTCTCCAAAGCCTCCACAAGATGCTACATCACCTTAGAAACATATATTTACCAAGGGTAATTCAAGCATATATAGGGTGAAAAGACCAAAATAATCCTTATAGATTGCAAAATAGCCAAGTTGCCCAGAATAGAACCTTACTTAACATGCCTGAACTGTTGGAGCTGTAGAAAATGTCCCTCTATGACAATTATGTGCACCTTTTGGGCAGTCTTAGAGGAATCATTAAAGGTTCCAATGGATTTGTAATCAGCCATTTTGGAGTCCAAATAAGCTTGTACGAAGTAAAACATCACAATTTGTTAGAACTGATTTTCTGGGCAAAACAATGTGAAATGAAGCTGAGATTTAGAACCTGGTTGTGCTTCATCATGGACATAGAGTATCTTGTTGGAAAAAGTTGAATGATTCCCTTCAAAGACTCATAGGGCTCTTCCCTTACAAAGACCTCAATCTAATAGATATTGAGATCACAAAACCTGTACATAAACTGTTTTTCTAGGCTCTCATGTTGTTGGAGCTGTTGGGGTTGATGTGCCATTCTTAAATAGCTAGGAAACCTGTTGTAACTAAGGTGGATTGGTCCTTGATGGCCTTCATTCTAGAAGTTGGCTACCATGAGGGAAATTTGAAAAATTTGAGCCAACTTTGTGTTTGCTTATTTATTGCAATAGCTTAGTTACATCCTCGTACCAATGTGGTATCAATGCACCCTCTATAAGCATCCCCTTGTGAGGTTGAAGCATGATGGAAATACATCAATAGTGTCTCATGAAAATATCATCGGGTGTCTGGTGGAGAACACCATGGCAGAAAGGTTTAGAGTTCTTTGAGGCGCCTCCCCTAAAAGGGGGGGGGGGAGAGAAGCGAGAAGTTCGCTAGGATTTGAAGAGTCATCATAGTGAGAGTACTTCTTGAGAGTTGAGAATTGAATAGTTCTCATGTAATTGGGTCTACTATGGTATATTTATACCTCTCCTATTAATCTCTTGGAAGAATAGAGATCTGTTGTTGTATTATGACTTTGATAGTGGAGTTTGTTCATGTTAGTGTTGTTCATGAGTTTTTCCCTTGTTCTTCGGTTTCCTAGATTAAATTGTGTTTCCCTTTGTTTTTGTTTATTATTTATTCTCAATATTTTTAAGCATAGATACGTTACTTTGTTTTCGCTACAAATGTACTCTAATGACATTTTCCTTCACTACAGATACAAATAGGTAAGTTATCTTTTTGAATTAGGTTTAGTATTAGTCACAATTAGAGGTGATTGTGCATTGAGAGAAAAAGTCATACGTAGCTTAGGTTGCAATCTTGAGTGAGGTTGTATTATTCATAGAAGAAGTGTGGCTTCTGTCTATATGAGAGTTGATAGGTTACAATAAAATCTTAGTCCTTGAGAGAGGAACAAATCTTTGCAATTTCCCGAAGTTATAGTGAAAAAGTTGTTTAAATCCTTCAACGATCATGGAGTTTACACCTTATTTTGGCCTATGGATTTCTATGTCGAAATTTATGGGTCTTTATTGCCATAATGTTATTTTAGTTCATAGTTTAGTTGGAATGAAGGCATTGACCATCTATTTGTTCTATACACTTGCAAAAAAATGAAAATTAGTTAACATACAATTCAACCCTCACTAACCCCCTCCCCCCGAAGGTGTTAGTTTGTGTACTTTTACGCTTGATTATTTTCTTTTCATTTGGCATTAGAGCAGTCCCTTATAATAGGTTAATACTCCCGAAGAAGTCCTGAAGATGAAAGGTCGGCAAGATTCATTTGAATAGTAATTATTTGCCAGGCCACCCTGCTTCAATGGGCACAAGTACAACTAATGGAGGAATCTGATGCTGAACTGTATCAATTCAGAAGACCTACAACTCTGGCTAAAGAATGAAACTTTCAAGCCTATGAAGGAACTTAAGGATGCGGAAGGTAAAGGGATTGGCAAGAGGGTTCCAAAACTTGAGGCAGAACTGATTCTGAAGTGGCAATGAAGGTGAAAAAAAAAAACTACATAGCAATGAACTTGTGGTATTTCAGCCTTGGTCTATATGAATACACTCGCATATGTGAGCGCCAATCTGCAAGGCAACTTGGAAAACTTTTTAGGTTACTCATGAAGTACCAATCAAGTGAAGCAATCTAGAATCGAGCTTCTAATGAGGAGTTATGAACTCATTGAGATGCATGACAGTGAAAGTGTGCAGGACATGTTGATCACTAGATTCCTTGTATCACCATTAAGTTGAAATTTTAGGAAGTCTTTCACAACAAAAGAGTTGGTCAAAAAGATCCTAAAGATCTTACCTCGTTCTTATGAGAACAAGGTTAGAGTCATCCAAGAGTCCAAAGATCTAAGCATCCTTCGTTTAGACGAGCCAATTGGAAATCTCCAAACTTGTGTGTGCACATGTACTCAGGGTTATGAATAGTGATGACTCAGATGATGATGATGATGATCATATGGTTATGACGACCAACGAGTTCAATAATTTTTCAGAAAGAAGTTTGATAGAGGCAATGCTAGGAGGATATGGAACAACCTACGAAAATGTGCTAATCATTGTCACGAGTGTGGCAGTCCAAACCACTTTATCATATATTTTCCTATTGGGAAGGAACAACTCAAAAAGGAATAGTTACTTAGTAGTGGAAAGAAGCTCATATGCTAGATACATGGGCGTGAAAGATGAAGATGAAGAGGAGATGAAGCTCAGATTGCATTGGTTGTTGATCAACCCAAAAATTATAGTATTTTTAGGCATGATCATTATTAATTTTATTTTAGTTTATTATTATTAAGCTAAACGTTTTTATTAAGAACCTAAATTTGCAAAATTTCTGTAATAGACTTAGTAAAGTTAAAATTAAACTTTCTTATGCTAAATTGTAACATTTTTAGGTGTTGGTCCATTTCAAGATTCATTTACTAAAAATTAAAGCATCAAATTTTTTATTAATTAGAAAAATTAGTTTTTATTAATTGATTTATTGGTTTATAAAAATCAGTTTTGCTAAATATAACTTTACTTAACCCGGCCCCCAAGATTAGCATGGAATGTGATTCACTACTAAAAATATGTGCATTACCGACCACTTTTCCAACCAATTTAAAATGGTTGGAAAAAAACAACCGTTTTAGCAACCATTTCATAATCCTAACAATCATTTTCCTACTGTTTCACAATGGTTGGAAAAACAGTTGATAATCCGACCGTTTTTCCAACCATTTTCAAATACTAGGAAACGAATGGTAGGAAACATTTCCCATCATTTTAGTAGAAGTGGTTGGAATTTTCAACTCTTTTTCGAACATAAAATTTGTAAAATAGTTGAAAATTAAAATTATATAAAATGATTTCTAAAATGGTTGGTTTTCCAACCATTTTAAATTGATTGGAAAAAAGTTGTTGGTAATACAGATATTTTTAGTAGCAGTTGTAGGTAATTGATATTGTGAACGAGATTAGTTTGTGCTATAAGTAGTCTACAAGGGTTCCCATGGTTACTAGCAGTGTTGTTTCCATCGACGCGGCTTGGACGTGCTCTCCACCACACCCGTGTCGCCCTGTCCAACCGTCAAATATCGGGAAAAAAACTAGGAAGTTGTTCCCTGCCTCTCCTACTATAAATAGAGGGCCTCGAGCAAGGGTTTAAACCATCTTCTTCTGAACAGATGCCGTCCATACTACTCTACACTCCAATATTGCTTCATTCCATTTCCACCTCGGAAGAGTTGTAGATCCTAGAGACAACTGAATGAGCTTTGAAGGATTAAGAAAGGAGCATCCATTCCTCACCGACGGAAGTTTTTATCTTTTTGTTTTGCTTATGAATTCATGCATTAGATGTTAACTAATTTGGTTTAGTTGCTTTTACTTTCCATGAACCCTTATATCGGATATGTATAGACTCTATGTTCAAGTTGATTCATGATTAATGCAAGTTAGTTATTCCTTTTATATGATTATATGTTAAGCCTAAGTTATTTCTTCCTTAGTATTCATTGCTTGCATGAACATAAAAAAAAAGGCGCAACCCGGTGCACAAAGCGTCCCCGCAAGCGGGGGGTCCAATCAAAAAGCTTAAGCTTTGGTTGAAATGGTTCCACATGGTATCAAAGCCAGACCTGAGCAAGAGGCCGATCTGAGGTTTGAATCTCAACACCCCCCATATTCATTAGTGCAAGGTGAAAGGGGAACGTTTGTAGCATCCATGCTTCAAGCCCAAAAGGGGCATTCGCGTGAGGGGGTGTGTTAGAGTTTGCCGACATATATCCACTCAAACCAGACCTGAGCAAGAGGCCCGTCTAAGATTCGACGGGAACAGTTTCAATATTTCAAGTCCAAGATGGGCATCGACATGTTAGAGTTTGCCGACATATATCAACTCAAACCAGACCTAAGCAAGAGGCCGGTCTGAGGTTCGAAGGGACCAATTTCAATATTTAAAGTCCAAGATGGGCATCGACATGTTAGAGTTTACCGACATATATCCACTCAAACTAGACCTAAGCAAGAGGCCGGTCTGAGGTTCGAAGGGACCAGTTTCAATATTTGAAGCCCAAGTTGGACATCGGCATGTTAGAGTTTGCCGACATATATCCACTCAAACCAGACCTGAGCAAGAGGCCGATCTGAGGTTCGAAGGGACTTGTTTCAATATTTCAAGTCCATGTTGGGCATCAGCAATCCCTATGCTCCAACTTGAGGGGGAGTATTAATAGTCTCTGTCTCAGTATTGTATTCAAATTCTTATGATAGAATTAGTGTCATGATGGTTGACAAAGTCCTCAATGGAGTTTGAGTTAGGATTGGCTTGTAGAAGTTGAAGTTGGGTAGTATAGTTGTCAGTTGTCACTATATAAATACTCTTGTAACTAACGTTAAGAGAGAAAAAATAGAAGAACAAATTCGTCTTTCACAAATATTTTCTATTTTCTTATCCAAAAATTCTTCATGGTATTAGAGCCAGACCTGACAAAGAGGCAGGTCTGAGGTTCATCTCAGCACCCCCATATTCATTTGAGCAAGGTGGAGGGACCTTTGCAGCATCTACTCTTTAAGCCCAAAGGGCATTCGCGTAAGGGGGCGTCTTAGAGTATAAAACCATCATTGGGTCTACAACCATTAGCTTAAGCTTTTGGTTGAGATGGTTTCACAAAATGGAAGTCTTGTTGGAAACTTTGAGTTAGAAACTTGATTAGGGATGGCAACGGGGCGGATCAGGGATGGGGGAGTATATCCCCGTCCCCATCCCCACTTCGGGGAATGATTCTTGCCCCATCCCCATCCCCAATGGGGATTTTTAAAGCTATCCAAAATCTAACCAAATTTTAATGGGACCCGATTTTTAATCGGTCTTGGTTTTTAACCTGTTCAAAATAGAATGTATTTAACTTGCTCAAGCAATAATACATCAAAATCAAACAATAATACATCAACAAGTGTTATTCGGAAAAAAATACAATAATATATATATATATATATATATATATATATTGAATTAGAATAAAGGTTATTTGTTATTTTAAAATTTTCGGGGATGGGGACGGAGAATTTTCCCCGGCGGGGAAAACGAGGACGGGGATGGGGAAAATTTTGTCCCCATCCCCGCCCCGTCCTCGAGCGGTTTTTAAAAAATCATCCGCGTCCCCGTCCCCAACCCCATCCCCATCCCCATCCCCAATGGGGGTTGGGATTTTCCCCCAGAGCGGGGCGAGGCCCCAACTGGTTCGAGGATTCCCCACCCCATTGTCATCCCTAAACTTGATAATACAATTGGTCTTGAAATTTGCTACGTGAGTTTTAAGATTAAAGACATCAGCACTTCAATCCGGACTAGGTAGGATATGTAAGGGATTTGTAAGCTAAGACTCGGGTAAAATGTGACACCCTTATGGAGTTGTTTTGTTTCCTTTGATTCTTTCTCTTATTTGTAGCGAGTCACCAAAAGCGAGATCAAGCTCTATTTAATACGTTTCACTTCTCTTTAACATGCTAATGATAAGCAAGCTTATATGTCTTATACCCCATCAAAATTACTAAGTAATGAGTTGATCCATATTTCCTAGGGGTACCTCACTTTGGAAATAATAACAACGGAGGGTTCGAACTCAAAAGCCGAATTGGGTCACTTTTCGAATCAACATCATCCGTTTCGGGAGTCAAGGAAGGTTAGGAAGAAGTCAAGAGGGTCAAGTTCAAGCCAAGGGGCATTTTGGTAATTTCAATAGGGTCAAACTCGGACCTATGGAACATCAAGGAGGAGCAAGGGAGAAACCGAGACCGAAGGGGTTCAAACGGAACCAAGAAAGTCCAAAGAAGGAAAAAAGTAAAAGGGAAGAAAGTAGGCGAAATTGGGCACAAGAAAAATACACACCTTCACTCTTTTGATTATAACTCCTTTAACATACCTTCGATTAACTTGAAATTTGGTAAGCTTATAGTACACACCGAGTGCTTTCCATCGATATATTATAAGTTCAAATCGGAGTTCAAACGAGGAAGTTATACACGTTGGAAGTTAGCTGACGCAGGTAGGCGCTACTCGCGCCTACAGGGACGCTGACAGCGCCTCTCTACGTTTCTTGACGGCAAGCTTTCTGGAGGAGGCGCCGGTAGCGCTTGGGAGGCACTGGCAGCGCCTCTCCCTTTTTGTCCAACATGCATTTTCTTCCGGCTTTATTTCGTTGTTTTCTGTTCCCCTTTCTCCCCCTTTTCTTTATATACTTGTTCTCCACCACCATTAAGATAATTTTTGAAGCTTTTGGATTTAGACTCAAAATTTCTCTCACTTGGAGAGCTTGTAATTGTGGGTTTTCAAACCCTAATGAATGAAAGTTAATCTTTTGGATGGAAATTGCTTGGTGATTTCTCTTCTTTGTGAGTTGGTGTTCTTCCTCCACTCTTTGTGAGATTTCTTAGGTGTTTCAAGACTCTTTGCTTGTGGAAGGTCCTTGTGCAAGTGATTGAACATCTTAGTTCAGCTGGATGAGTGATTACTCTTTACAATTGTCCATATCTCTTTTAATTCTTGTTGTATTTGTTGTTTATCTCCAAAACCCTAAAAATAGAGTTTGTTCTTGAGTTCTAAATTGGGGTTTTCTCAAACCCTAAGTAATTAATGGATCCTTTGCCTCCCATATTTATCTATCCGAAGGACCCCTGGGTTTCACGAATCATGAGTCATATTAACAATTGTTTGCATTGTTCTTGTTTCTCTTGTATAGTGTCAGTATGCCTTGTATACAGTTTTCTCATTTGCTTATTTTACATTTTGTTATGTTCTACATATTGAATCACTTAGCAATCGCATGTTTAGCCTAAATGTGGTGAACTATTTGTCATTTATGCTGCCTTAGTCCTTTCTTAAGTAATATCATCAACTTTGCATGTTTTATTTGACACCCACACCTACATATCACACCTAAACTATAATCTCTTTTGCACATGTTTTTACTTTTTTACTTGTAAATTGTAGTCCTCGTAGGATTGGCTTGACTTATCACTACTGTGATTGTAATAACCCGCCCTAATCCATGGTGATTAATGTTGCTAATTAAATTAATTCGTGCTTTTTAAATTCTTTAATTGATGTCACTGTTTTTGCAGGGCTTGAACAGCGTAACGACCATTGACTCTCCACCATAGTAATTTTTTTTTAATATATAGATGTGTCTCGAATAGTATTACCGATCCTCCCTAGTATACCATAGTATTTAGATCTTTCATCTGTCAATTTCTTATTTGAATTTATTATTATGGGAGAATTGAGTACTCATGAAGTTTCTATTAGTAGAATTTCGCATATTGTGTCTCGTAGAATTTTATTCCGGAACCCAAATTAGTGGTATCGAGTTCAAAGGAGAAATTAACAAATGATTGGGTCAGTTATAATTTCAATCTTGAAAACCCAATTTGGTACCTAAGGGAGTAAGGCTTTTTTTTAAGTGGGAATGTTAATATTAGTACCATTATTTTTCTTTCCATCCTCACATTCCAGTTCTCAAATTCTCAAAACACTCTCTCACTCTCTATCCAGTCTGCGTGCTCCCTCTCCTCTGCCCTCTCACCTGCCGCGTCACCTCGTCCCTCTGCCGGAGTCGACTGCCGGCGCCAGTCACCGGCGGCGGGCGTAGTGGTGGCCGGCCATCGGTCACTTCTCTCTTCCTCTTTGTTGTTCTCTTTCTCCCTAAATTGAAGGTAATCTCTAATCTTTTCTCCCCAAACCAAGTTTAATTGAGTGAATAGGATTTGAGTATGAAATTCTGAGTTTAACTAAGTGTTGTAGAAAGTAATAATAGTAAGAATAAAAGTTTTAATCTTGAGTTTTATTGATAGTTAGAGATGAATTTTAAGTGTATTATGATGCACATAAAGTGTTCGATGAAATGTCTCGTAAAAGAATGAATTATGATTGTTGAGATTTGTTTATGCATGATGTTTTAGTTGATGAATTCACTGTGAGAGTGTGAGTTTTAGGGATAATTATGGTTGCATGTACCAGGATTAAGGTTAGATTGCCAAACTATTGAGTATTATGATGTTAGATGATATATTCATGAAGGATTATACTTGGGTGTCAAAGTATATCAAGATTATGTGTTGCATGTTTGTAATGTGACTATTGATGATGTATTTCTGAGTGTTTAGTGCTGGGAATTAAGTGATTATGCTTAAGTTTTTATTTGGGAAAAATTAGTGAAGATTAATTATTATTAGGAGTACAAGCAAGCTCAAATAGAGAATGAATTTCAGGTCTGGATGAAATCTGAAAATTTCGGAGAATATAGAATATGATTTTGACCTATTTTATACCATGATTAGGTAGCCTAAGATGTTAGCTAACACCCGGTTTTGGAATCTCGGAGTTTCGATATGTATATCTAAAGTTATGGCCAAAACCGTGAGCATGCATATTTATATTCGATTTCTGAGATAGGTAGGTAAATGCATGTTTTAAGGATGGTTGGAGACCTTGTTGGTTTAAGTGTTCAACATGAAAGTTGTAGAGTGCATGTCAAGCTTTCCAGAATAGTCTTTTATGCGTCCATAGGACATAGGGAGAGAAAGTTATGGCCCATTCTTTTCAGCTACAAAATTAAGTTCTGCCCAGAATTTTTTAGAGGTTCTGCTGTGTTCATGGCCTAAATTCGTGCCTTTCCTATGTTCAAATCAGTTTATAATCAACATGAAAGTTTTAGTATGTCTTTCAAGCTTTCCATGGACAGCTTACATGTCCCTAACCGAGGTCTACAACCCGAGTTTATGATTTTTCGAAAAATCAGTATCCATTCTTGTATGTTCTGGACAGCCTTCTATGTTAGGGATTTTTATCCTCCTTAACCACGTTTTTGACCTTCATGGTCATAGAGAGTTGTAGTACATGAGCTTAGCTTTCCAAAAAGTCCTTATGCATAATGATACGATACTCATGGAAGAAGTTATAGCTTTCCGAATGAGCCTTAGGAAGCAAGTTTAAGTATCAAGTAATCCTAGGATTCTACTAGGATATTCTTCCTTACTCTCCTCCAAGTTAGGTTCTAATTCATGATTATTGTTCTTTCTTAAGAGTTCTCAAGAGGTCGTTGCGCCCACCTGTTCAACTCTGTGCGGGTCCAAGTCGGTATGTAAGTTTCAGGTGTTCAGGTACGCATATTGCCTACCTTTCTCAAGCTTGTTTTGTGTTGATGTCTTATGCTGATGTTTTATGTTGATGTTTTATGCTGATGTTTTCATGATGTTTAATGCAAGGAAAGTTTATGATTTTTGTTCTTTCACTTATGAGGTCTATTGTTATATGGTGCTAATCGCACTGAGGTACTTTCGATGTCGACGGGCATCTGTCATGCGATCTGGCCAGTGTCTATGATGAGGTCTATAATGAGGTTCATATTGAGATCTATGATGATGATGTTGATGATGACGATGTTTATGATGTTAATGATTATGTTTATTTTCGTTTTCTTTGGCTATGCAAGGTTTTTGTGACGTAATTGTGTTTTCCTTTTTCAAAAGAATTTTGGCAAGGCGCGAACTAAAATGAACTGTGAAAGTTTACACTGTAGGGGTATGTGTACTGAGTTTAGCCAACTCATTTGCGAAGTTTTCTTTTTTTGTTTTAGGTGATTCCCCTAGTGCGGATAAGCCAAGAATCGGTAAGAAGTCGAGTCGAATTGAAGAGCAGAAGGTCCCTTTGTTTTAAGGAAGTTATCTTTCACCTTTGGTGTGTATGTTTGATAGCTTGATGTATAAGAGTCTTGAAGATATGTGATTTTTGGGTGTTGGGTGTAATATATTGTCTTGGAAGGGTGTTGTGTTGATCCTAAGTTAGTATGGCATGTATATTGTGGTATATTAATATGTGTATCAACTTTGAGAATGTTAGGTTGAAAACAGTGCATGGTTAGCCTTGTCCATGATCATGGACGGCGGTAATGCCTTCGGATTATAAATTTCGTTGCGTTAATTTTGAGTTATGAATGATTTAGTAGTAATATGAGGATTATGAATCTGGGGCGTTACAGTGATATACACTGTGTGCTTGCAGTTAAAGTAGGTTATACGTGATTTATGACAAAACATTGATAAGTAGTAGTAGTGAACAATTATTTAAAATTGAAAGAGTTGGCCTAATAGCCTAGTCGGTAACAAAGTTTTTCTGACACCGTTCTAGTTAGTTTATATAGTGCTCCTCTACTCCCATCAAGTCTTTCTACTTCGTTATCGAGGACAACATTATGTTACATGTGAAAAAGGGCAACAACACGTTTGTTAGGGATATTAGTTTAACGTTTATTCAAATGAGATTGTTGCACTAGTGTAAGTTGTCTTTTTGCATGTTAGTTTAACATTTATTCAATTGAGATTGTTTTTAACATGGTAAACTTTTGTTTCCATAGATTTATAAAGCAAGTAAATAACTTAAATATCATTAGGATTAACCTTTCCAATCGACTAAGTATTCTTATACTTCGCTCTTTCTTTGCCTTTTTGTTAACTTTTTTACGTAACTTTTTGTTCCACATGAAGTGACAATGATTTTTTTGAGCTAGACTTGGAGATTGAGAAGACACTTCTATCATGTCGAAAGAAGCTGAAAACACGACAAGCAATAAAAGAACAAGCTGACATGGACAATTAACACAAGCCACTCAAAGACTATGCTACACCTAACCTCTAAGTTGCTAATTCTAGCATAGTAAGTCCAACTCTCAAAGTCACTAACTCCAATATGAAATTTGTCCTCATTACAATGGTACAACGTCAATTCTGTGGTTTTCCTTTAGCAGATCCCAACATGCATCTTTCAATGTTCCTATAATTATGTAATACTCTGAAAATGAACAATGTACTAACTGATACCATTCGTTTATGCTTGTTTACATTTTTATTAATGGATAAGTCATGATCTTGGCTTCATATCCTTAAATATGGTTCAGTTACCACATGCAAGCAACTTGTAGCTGCTTTCTTAGTCCAGTACTTTCCACCAAGTAACAAGACCAATTTAATAACCTGGTTACCATATGTTCGAAAAAGAACAATGGGTCACTCTATAAATTTTGGGAACACTTCAAAGATCTCATTTGTGTTGGCTTCCATCATGGTCTCGAAACACCTTATAGCTCTTCTCACTTTCTACAATGGTTTTCAACAAATCATTACAAGATTAATGATCGATGCAACAACTAAAAGGGCATTAATCACCAAGAAATTAACAAAAGCTCAACAACTGGTCAAAGGCATGCCTATCAACAACCATCAATAGTCTAATGAAAGGTCATCGAAGTTGATCACCAATGGTAAGCATAACCTTGATGCCATAATTTTGCATACATCTAAGTTAGAATCCATTTCTCGATGATTAAGTGAATTGCCTCTTAAATAAGTTCATGTTGTCGAGACTAACGTTAAAATCCCTTGTGATACCAATTGTTTGATGGAGCATCCAACACTATCTTGTCCTTACTATAGTTTTGCCTAGTTAGTCAAAATAAGTTAACTAAAGTGAATAACTTCATACCAGACCTAGACAATAGCCCGTTTTCAAACATTTATAACCCCGGTTAGAGGAATCAACCAAACTTTTGCTACAAAAACCAAGGTCGAGCAAATCAATAAAGACCTCATAGACACTTGGTGAATCCAACGATAGTCTGCCTGTAACGACCCGCCCTAAACCCGTATTAATTAAGGCCTTAACAGAATTACGCTGTTAAAATTTTCTTTCTTTTACGTTTATATGGTTATTACTGTTATTATTATTATTATTATTATTATTATTTATGCGCGACAGGTCTCGAGCAAGGCGATGGTTAAATGGGTTGATTTTATGTTATCTCGAATTTAAAGTTATTATTACGAGTTTATAAATACTTTCACGATAAGTTTTATAATTTATTTTATCATTCTCAATTTTACGCTTGTAACCGAAGAAGGTTATATTAATTTTAATTCCCATTTTGATTACGATTTATGTTATCCAACCTTCCTAATTACATTTATGGTCCAATTTATTTTATTAGTGTTATCCTACCAACTTATTTTATGTGGTTTAATACTAATTAATACTACCCAATTTATTCCCAAGTGATTTTATTTAATCATATACTAAATTAATTTACCAAGTTTATGTTCACAAATTTTATTTTAGTCAATACCAATTATTTTACCTAGCTAATTTATATTACTAATTGTCTAAGTTCATTAAAGAGAGTTTTTTATAAAGGAGGGGAGAGTACTAAGGCCATAGTGTTAATTCATTTCAGAAAATTCACCAACACTCTTCACTCTACACTCCCCTCTCTCTCTCCCTCTTCTCTGCCCAGCCAGCCCAGCCGTGCCCCCATCTGTTCCGGCCAATTTTCGGTGGCCGGAGGTCACGCCGGCGACCACCAGGCGGTGGCCGTGCACCCCTTCCACCTCTCTCTTGTTTTTCTCCTTCAATTTCTTCTCCAAGTGGTATAATTCTCAAACCCTAACTCTACTCTTTATGTTTCAAATCTGATTTTCACTTCTAATTTGTGTTATTCTTGTTGTTCTTTATCTCCTTTATGATTTCTAAGCATGAATTTAAGTTGTGGTTAAGTTGGGTTAATTAGGGTTTGAGTTTGAGAAGGATGCATGTATAGTTTGATTGGATTTTGGATGAGTTCTTGCTAAGTTCTTGTTGAATGTTGAAATTCTTGCTTGCATGTGGTTTTAGAGGAGAAATATGATGATTAAGGGACTGTTTTAGATTGTCTACTATGTTAATTAAGTGATTACATACATGGATGATATGAATTTAGTGTGGAAATGGGTGGAAGAGTGTTAATTCAAGTGTTAATTATAGTTGCTTGTGTAATCCATGGTTGCATGTGAGTTTCATGAGCTTATTTGGGTAATCTTTGAGTATTAAAATCTGGAAGAACCATGAGTAATAGTTAATTTGGGCTTTGGTTGTGTATTAGTACAAGTTAGAGGCCAAAGGAGGCACCAAAGTAAGAACCAAAGACGTAAAAAGTTTCTGTCTAGGTATCTGATTTTACAGAGGAGGTAAAATGTGAGTTTTGCCCAGATTTTTACTGGAAATGATAGCCCAAGTAATTATCTAACTCTAGGCTTTGGAATTTCGAGAATCCGGTATGTGTAGCCCGAGATACCAGCAAAACCGTGAAATGGTGCAATTATATACGTGTTCTGAGTCAGTATCTTCTTGCTAATTTTTCGTCCATTTGGAGACTTTATGGGCTTAAGTGATAAACATAAAAGTTTTAGGTCGTTCTTCAAGCTTTCCGGAAACATAAAGTTTTCATCCATACGATATCGGGAGAGTGAGATATGAGGCTGTGTTTGAGGGCCGTCAACAAAGTTTCTACCCAGAATTTTATTAATTAATTTCTATCTTTAAGGGTGCAAGGGGGTTTCTTAGGGAGCTCCCATGAGATGGTAACCATTGTGATTTGTTAAGATGAATTGGATAGGTATGCTAAGATGATTTAAGGCAATTTAGTGGTTGGAGTTTAGCTCCTAAAGGTTTATCAAACATTAGCAAAGCCGTGAGTCAAGTTGTGGAGGGTTAAAGTTCTATTGAGTGTTGTTGATGGCTAAGTCGTACTTTTGGCTTCTTAATAAGTTTATGGGTTTCCTCGATGTCTAAATAGCCCAAGGACCATCTCTTCTATGTATTCAATTCACCTGTCATTGGTTCATAAACTTTCCAAAATTCATAACCATGTCCTTATCTAATTTCCGTCGCTTGACAACGTTTCTTCCATGTTTTCATTAATCGAATAGCTTCTCTTCTTAAGCCTTCAAGGACTCCAATTCTATGCTCATCTAAGCTGGTTGTTAAGGATGCTTTATACATCATAAGCTTTCTTTGATCCTATTCAAGTTTCACCATAAGTTTCGCTTAAATTTCCAAGCCGCATGATTAATTTCAAGTACTCTGCTTCTGTCCGGGCCTTTTTCCGAGCCCTTCCTTTCTTTTTTTAGCCTTCGGGCCAGTCGACAAAGTTGTAGGGCGTGTTTTTCCCTTTCCGAAAAGTACTCGTTCGCAAAAATCCGGGTTTTCTAGCTCAAGTTATCACCAAATCTTTGATTGATCAAAAACTGAAATTTCTATTTTTCTCATCCCTTTTAAGTTATCAAGTTTTAAGTACTTTCATCCTAGCTTGTAAATGCAAGGACTTTATTTAAATTCTCAATTTTCTTATGCTCTTATTATAGTTTCCAAGTCGCCCAAACCGTCCCAAGCTCGAGGCACGTCGCTAGGCTTTTCTACTACCCAAGGTACGCAAATTGTCCAACGTTTAACATTTTTCTTATCATTCAGTATATATATATTATCATCATGTCAAAGCATTGACCTAATATCATTTATCACATTATTTTCAAAAGTGGTCCCGCCTTATTATATGTTAGCTAGTTACGTGATGTACTAGCCTTTTCTTTTAGATGCTCCTGATCAGAGTATCCTAATGACTGGCCAGATGTCATTGCCTAGCGATCCCAATCCAAATCTAGATCGGTTTGGGCATGCGCGTGTGTGAGGTGCTTTGCATCGATCGTAAGGGATACCACTCTTTTCAATTACTACAAGTTTATCTTTTTATTGATACATATACTTATTTATCTATGCAACAATCCAGTTCATTCATGGTTATCTCCCCTTTCCCGTTTTCAAAATGAATTTAAATGCCGACATTAAAACCGTTTTCGAACGGTTTGACGTGTTGGAGGTTTACGTACTGAGTGTTTCTCCACTCACTTTGCGTCTGTTTTCAATGTTTTGTTTTATGAGGTCCGAGCTCACAGGATAAAGCCAAGGCTAAGCAAAAGTAGATCGTCTCGTTCAAGGTCGTTTCTAAGGTGGTTGCTAGTCGATCCTCAAGCGTTTTTATGGGATTTGGAGACTTTTATTTTCTCATGTTGGGAAATCTTTATATAAATGTTTAAAGGGTTGTTTAAGTTGTATTTCAAAGTTTGGTGATTGTTTTGTATGGGGTTAAGTATATTTTATTTTTGGGTTATGTTTGGTGTTTGTGTTGGCCTTGTCCCGAGTGGGGACGGGTAATACCTCTACCCTGGTGTTCCGCTGCGCTAATCACAGGTTTAATTGATGGTTTAAGTTAATCTTGTGGTTAAGGGTTTTGGGGTGTTACACTGCCCCACTTCCAACAACTGCCAACCTGACCATACCTAGAAACTTTGGTCAATAGTTTTCTTGTAGCTCAACAGAAGCATGACGTGTGAGATCAAAAAATTAAAGCATCGCGTCTTAGTTTGAAATGTCTCATCACAAGGTGCTAGAAGATCAAATAGTTGATCACGCTTCCAACTCTGAGATTCCCGACCCGAGGAACTTCTTATCGGTCTCATTGTCATCCCTATGCTAGCCATTTTTATAGTAGACTATATAAGAATATAATATGAAATTGAGTGTCGCCACGTGTTATAAAAATAAAATTTAAAGTCATAAAGAACTCATGCGAAGATCATTGGTAATCAATATCGGACAATAATGCCTATTAAAGATATATATATATATATATATATATATATATATATATATATATATATATATATATATATATTTGTGATTAGTTGGAAATAATATCTCCAAATAAGAAGTGTTTGATAATATAAAAAAATCAACCAATGAAAGTACTATACTTTGGTATAAAAACCACAAAGTGGCAGACCAGACTATTCTAGGCAAAATATGTTAGGATCTCATGGCGTTATTATCAGTAGAAACAATAATAAAGACTAAAATAACATATAAATATTGACACAAATGATTAATGTGGAAAAATCAAAATTGAGAAAAAACCGCGAACGATATGCACTATATCAGATAATTACAACAATGTTCCAAAGATTCTCAAATCTTCACAATCTCTCTCAAACCTATCTAAAGTTACAATTTGAGGCCTCAAACACTAACATTTTAAACGTCTCACCCAATTCCCTCAATGACATAGAGATTACAAATCAATCTCTTATGCTATTGATGAAACATTTTCAACTACTTGTTATATTGAATAAACCTAACATCATCTCCTATTATAGTACAAGAGGCTACAACAATTAAGGTAAAAAAACAGTCCTTGGCAGTCAAGGAATGCAAAGAGGTGGCAAAACGAACCGACTTCGCGAATTTTCTACCAACAGAACAAGGACCGTGTCACATGGCAACAACCAATTCCTACTCTCTTGATCCTACACGGTCCATGGTCTACACCAGAGCACTCGTGTCATCTGTTTTCCGTTCACAAGTGAACCAATTGAACTTCACCCTCAACGAGATATTCAAATAAAGAACAATATACTCTTTCTGTTCATATTAATTGTCATAATTTTGATTTTTACGGCCTCCAATGTTACTCTTTGATTGATAATTTCTTACATAATATGTTATTAACAATTGTAATATTATATTTTATGTAGGTATTTTCCGTTACGAATCTAATTGTGGTAATTTTATATAACAACTCATTGTATATATTAAGAAATTTACAGTCAAATTTTTGAAATTCGACTGCACGATTTCCAAAGACAACAATTAATATGGAACGTAGTGAGTAATACAGAAGAATTAGGTGTTAGTTGGGTTAATTAGCATATACTACCTCCATTCTTTTTTATCTGTCATTTACGGTTTTCAGTGTCAATTTTTAATCAATAATGTCTAATATAATGATACAAAATATAATATTATAATTTTTGAATAGTATAATAATGTCTAAAAAAATATAATATTATAATTTTTGAATAGTATTTTTTATTACAAATCAAATGATACCAATTTTATATTTTTTATTAACAATCAAAATTTTTAACACAATTTTTTAGACAATAGATAAAACCAAACAGAGAGAGTAATATCATTGAGAGTAAAAGGTCTTTGTCCGTGGTGCAGCAACTTCCGCATGAAATGGTGTTGGACCGGCCCGTTAAAATAGCAAAGCACCAGACAACCGGCAACTTGGACGACCGCGTCGAAATTGAAGTCTTTGTATCAAATATTTTACTTAAGCAGACCGTGGCCTACTACATATTGATCAAGTTAGGACTGCTTAATTAATGGTATTTGTGTCTGCGGCCAAGTCTACAATAATTAGTCCTACGCTACGAACACCCACAGGTGGGGTTGACTTGGCTACCGTAATCATATGCCTGCTTGTGTTGTATGGCATTCATCTCACCTACTCCGCACTCTCAAATAAAGTTTTGATGCTTTGGAGTATGTTTGTTTAATATCAAAAGGATTAAAGGAGTCGCCTTTTCATTCACTTTGGTTGTCAACTAGTCCATATTTATTAGTATGGTTGAATGGTCAGTTTAAATTTTTGATTGAAATAATTCTGTAATGATATTTCAAGGCAAGTGTATTCGAATCTTGGTTCATGTTCAATAGTATGATTGAACAATTAGCTTAAGTTTTTTATTGAAGTGATTCTATAATGATACTTTAAAGCAACTGTATTAGGAATTAGATTATTGTCCATATTTTTTTATTAAACTAAAGGAAGGGATTCAAGTTCAATGTACCTTCTTATAGTTTTACCCCTTAAATTAGGCTATTAAGACGTTGCTTTGTAAAACCTCTTGCTTTAGTAACAATATATGTACTTAATTTTCTAGTACCCCTCACTTGCACAAAATAGTCCGTCTTAATCTTTGCTTAGTAATTTTTTTTAACAAAGGTAAATGCCACAGTCATTAGGGCCCTCTAAAGAGGTAAACTAGCTAGAGTGTAATTATAAGCACGGGTTGGGTATGGGTCACACTAGCACCGTATTAGGCCCGATGGAGGCCTCGTTAATGAAAGTATGTTCATAAAGAGTCTCTAAAAGCATAACAATATTCATTATGAAAATTATGATCATAAGGTTTTCAACTTTAACGAAAAGGATAAACCTCCAACTCACGTATCTGTTGATGCTTGCTTTTCACATGTTTGGAATGCCTATTTTATTTCCTATTTTATTGCAACATCACTATTGTAGTTGTATCATCTTTACTTGTTTCAAGTTGTTCCTTCTAGTTTCCTTTTTGGAATTGCAACTTAAATATTGACAAAAAAGATTCAGTCACTCCATAAATCAGTTCCTATAGCTTTAGAACTGAAAAGCTTCATTTACTTCCAACATTTCAGATTTTCAAGCCTATGACATTTAGGCAACATCAATACAATTTGTGAGAATTTCTTTCTCAACAGCATTCTAATAAACATGTATACAAGCCTTACACAATCATATACAAAGTACAATATTGTATAGGATACACTATGAGACGCCTTGCCACACATTACTAGGTGCTACCAGCACCCTCGTGACCTCATCCGACCCGAAAATTGGTATAGTGCATCCGAAAGTCTAGAGTTTTGAACACGATATTCAAAACCAAAACTTAAATAAACCCGAACCAAAACTTAAATTGGTATAGGCCATGGCTGTATAACAAAAATCCAAAAACATCCCCTGTATACAATGAACAGAGAAAAAGCCAACAAAATCAATACTAGAGATTGTAGATTACTCTTTACCATAGATGTATCTTAGTAGCAGCAAATCGGGCAACGAATGAGGCCATTTTCGTTGCAATCCGGGCACCTCTGAAAACCACCTTCATCCATTTCTTCAACCTCTTCATCATCGTCTTCACATTCATGGTAAATCTTACAGCTACCGGAGCACGTCTCGCATGGCAAAAACCTTATATCACCACAAGCTTCACACACACTACTAACCAAGTTATCATCATCATCTAACATTTCACAATCTCTAAGAACTTTCTCTAGCTGCCCGTCTTCGTGCATTCGCCTTATCTCGTCTACCCCTCCGACGTAATTTTCTCCTACAAACACCTTAGGTAGTGATAAGTTGCCATTGATCTCATCGCGTAAACGCTCTTTCAGTTCTTCCTTGAACCCTGAATGCATGGACACATCCCTCTCGTCGACCCTCACTCTTAATCCCTTCAAAATGAGCCTAACATAGGAACAATCCTCGTACGTTTTCCTTACACCTCTTAGACTTGTGAAGTATAAAACTACTCTCTTCTTCTCAACAAAACCAACATTTTCCTTGTCCTCGAAACCATTGATAGTACTCAACTTCTTTTCGATGACTTCAAGTTCTGTGACCACATTCTCATTGTGCTCTTCCAATACACCATTGAAAACCTCTTCCTGCGGCTGATCTTGGAGCGCCTTCCGAAATGCAGAGATAATCTCAGGATCAAATTCTGAAACCAGAGCCTCTTCTGAGATCACATTTCGATTGGACAAACTATGATCCTTCTCAGAGTAATCAAACCAAGTCTTCTCGGGTGATCTCGACGCATCTTTTTGTACTGAATCAGTCGTAACATGAAACGAGAAACTCCGAATATGTTCCCTAAGTCGAAGAGGGCTCATAATTTCTTCAAGCCCCTGCATTAAGTCCTGGACATCGATGGTCTCAGGCTCACCAGGAGGTGTTCTAACCGGGGTTTTCGGAGCGACCCGAATGATCTTTTCATCAATCATCTTGGACCAAACCTTGGCCTCGATCATACCCATTGCGAATTCCTCCTTTTCATCGATATCGAATTCGTGGGTCTTTGTGTTGTGATCATTCCCATTTGCATTTGGGGGTGGTTTTTCAAGCTTGATGGAGCCTAATGTGGAGGAAGTCAAGGCAACAACATGGTGTGTATCCCCTTTCAATTTCTGGTTTGGTGGATGATGCACACTCATAGAGAAACTCCTCCTTGTGACAGGTGAATGTTGTGATGATTCACAGTGCCTGCATCTGGAATTCTTGGAGCTTGCACAACCCATTTTGGCACTTAATCAAACTAGAAATTGGGAAGAAGAAGAAGAGCAAAGAATGATGATCAAATCAATGAGATAGAAAGTTGGTGGGTAAAAAGTGGAGAAACAGAGGAAAAACAGGAAAATTCCTATTGATGAGCTTGGAAAGACACAAAACTAGGGATTGATTAAAAACCCTCTTTTCAAAAAATTAAGTCAAGAAATGGGTGATTCTCAGAAAACCATTTCATGAAATTGAGGCACTCAAAAAAGACCCTCCATAAACATATGAAAAACAAAACAAAACAAAAAAAACCTAAACACTGTGTTTCTCCTGTTTGATAGAAGGGAGTTTCAGATCCATAAATGCATTAATACTTCAGATGAATTGTAAAAAACACGGTTTGATATAAAGATGAGATGGAAAGTACAAAAAAGGGAGGAAATTTGGAGAGTTTTGTCGGGTGAATAGATGAAGAAAGGGTTGAAGTTGAAGAAGAAAGTTGTCCACTTTTTTTGATTGAGTCTTCTTCTGAAAGTGTAGGGACAATTGGATGGGTGTGAAAGTGGAGAAAGTTCCGTTGGAAAAGTTCAGAGAAATGGAGTTTGAAGAGATTATATGTTATGGGCAAGAAAAAAATAACGCAAGCCTGACGGCAAAAAGGAAATGCAAAAAGACGGCAACTACGGGATTTATGGCTTGATAGGCTCCCCCCTCTATCTATCTCATGACAAATGACAAATTAACTACAAGTTTTTCTAAGTATAATTTTGTCTGTTTCCTTCAACACCACTCCCTACATTTTATATTATACTCCGTGCGTTTTATATTAATATTTATCGTATTTTAAAATTTGCAAATGATAAATATCTTGATGGCTCTTAATCATTTTGTATTTCTTTTAAATTACTAATAAAGTGAAATATAAATGTATTTAAATCATTCTAAAGGTATGTTTCATTATTTTCAGGGTTACTACAACTTATAAACAATTTAAAAATAATTATTTATTTATATTTATTTCATAAAAATAAAAATATTTATAGAATGTGGATTTTCTACTAAGATTGATAAAATTTAGCTATTATTATATTTTTTCACCTAGCTAATAAGTATTATATTATTATAATTGATAAATATATAAAATTATTAAAGAAAATATTAATAAAAGTCACAAAAATGTGAAATATGAACAATTCAAGATGGTTAAGAACCATCTTGAGTCAAGATGGTTATCATGGTCCTTTAAAATTCGCAATTATACAGTTAAATTTTTAAATTTTTTACTTTGAATTTTTTTATATATATAATGTGTTGTTGTATAGAATTATCACCATTAGATTCGTAACGAAAAATTTTATCATAATTAAAACTAATATTGCAATTGTTAATAACGTATTATGTAAAAATTATAAATCAAAGAGTTACATTGGAGACCGTAAAAGTCAAAATTATGACAATTACTATGGAACAGAGGGAGTATGTTACTTACTTGACTGTCACCGTTTGCAATATTAATTTTTAAGATAGTATTTTCGTTTCTAATTCGATTATATAGTAATTTTATATAACAATTCATTATACATATCGAGAAATTTACGGTTAAAATTTTATGAATTTGAAAATTCTGAAGAGGACAAATAAAATCAAATGGACGGAGTGCTTTCCCCCTTTTTTTCATCTAAATTTACCTCATTTTTTTCATTTTACATTATCTAATATTTTATCATCTTAACTATATATTAAATAAACATCCAAATTTTAAGGGTCGTATTTGTCAGCAACTCAACATCGAATTAACATCAATTAAATTCAGGTTTTTCTATAATATAGCAATATTTTATTTTTTTTGGTGATATGTAGAATGGATGTGCATGCATGTGTCTAAACCTAAAAACAATCATTACATTATAGAAAAACTCGAGTTTATATAACTTTAATTTAATGACGGGCTGCCAACAAATACAACCTCCTAAAATTTGGGATATTATATTTATTTCAAAAATAAAATTTGAGATTTTCTGATAAACAATATTCAAAGTTGGGCATTTTAAAACCAAATAATCCTATATTAAATATTTTTTTAATTTGAATCATATATTTATTGAATAAAATTAAGGGAAATTGGAATCTAATATTTGGTTTTCATAAAAATACATGATGATGATTTCAAATATAATGACAGATTCCCTAAGATTATGGGAATTATTTATTTTTGAGACCCTAAAGTTTATAGGTTGAATAAAAAAGGACCTTAAAGTTTGTAGGTTGAAAAGAAGACTTGTTTACTGCTTTTCTTTTTCTTTTCACATTTGAATTTATCTCCCGATTAGCGTCAAATTAACTTCACGAGTAAGGTTTAAACTGATATTAAAACTATAGTACACATCTCTTATTCATGTCGGAACTAATTAGACTCTGAAGTACCAAGGATCTAAGTAGTTCCAGCATGAATAAGAGAGGTGTATTACAACTTTAATATTAGTTTTAACCTTACTCCTGAAGTTTGACGCTAATCGGGGGATAAATTCGAACATGGGAAGAAAAACAAAAATAGTACACGGGCCTTTTTTCAACCAACAAACTTTAAGGTCTTTTTTTATTCAACGCATAAACTTTAGGGTTCCAAAAGTAATCAATGAAAATCAAGGGTACGTGCAGAAAATAAATATCCCTATATTTCGGGGTCCAAAATGTAAATAACCGGTAAATGATGTGCGTGTGTATTATAATGGTAATCTGGATTACAAATTTGTCATACGTGTAGAACATTTAACCTTATAATAATAAATTTTAATATACTAGTCTTAAATCTAAAGAATATATATATATATATATATATATATATATATATATATATATATATATATAAATAAGAAGATAAGTTATTTAAATAAAGAAAATACATAAAATTAAATAATACATGTGGTGATCAACAACTCAAACGAAGTATGTACAACCTGAACCACAATTATGACAATTTTATTGAGCTCATGGATAATTATCTAGTAGATGAGAATGATCCGTTTGTAACTTTTTTTTTTCTATCGTTAGAAGCCAATAGGAACGAAAGCATCAAATCTATGTCGAATGTCTCTCCTGATCTAAGGATTCTATCTTGGTTCGTTCAAAGGTCGGTGCTAGAAGTAAAAGGAGAGGAAAGCCTGTGTTGAAATCTAAATGGAAGATGGTTTTGGATGCGTCTCGGAAGTCCAAATCGATGTCTTCTGAGTCTTCGAGGAAGTTGAAGGTCATTGAAGATGCTAAAGCGGCGATTGTTCAAAAGCAGGCTCTAGTGGAAAAGATTTGTGGGCTAAAGGTTATCCCATCCAAGAAGAGTTGATTGTTGTTCTTCTTGCTTTGGGTGGTTTTCAGCTGTAGTTAGGTGCCTTTTCGGGTTCTTCTGGTTGTAGCTTTCTGATTTTGCTGTTTGTTTTGGTGTTCTGCCTTTGTTGTCTTGGCTGTTTTGTCGGATGTTTTGTTGCATCTTTGATGCTTTCTTGCCTATTGACTTCTAATGATCCGTTTATAACTTTGAGGATTGAATAATTACCTTTTGTGATGGTGGTTCTCACTCAGCGGCAATTAATTTAGAGTTTTGCAAAAGACATTTTGCATTTCTTCAAAGTTGTTTGGTTGTTTATAATAAACAAAACTCTCTCATCCTTCATATATTTCAATTTATTGTGATATATTTCTGACAGCGGTTTACCATTGTCCCAACTCTTATAATTTGGCTTTCCATTCAATATTCATTATTTAAATTTTTTTATGCAAAATGAAAGAAAATAAATCACTTCTCAAAAAACAATCCATCTCATTTTCAAAAGATTCAAAATAGAGCCTAATCCACCTAACCATTCCTTTTCTCAGTAGCAAAATATATCCTAATCGCATAGTTTTTTTTCTAAGAGAAAAAAGCTTGACTAGACCCATTTCAATTCTAAGCAAAAAATTACTTCGGAGGTACCCTAACTTATGGTGAAATGTCTTTTAGCTACCCCAACTTTTCAAAACTCATTTTGGGGTACCCTTATTTTTTGGGTTAGAAATTATTAGGTGCTTTCTCGGTCATCAGTTTGGTTAAGTGATCGAAATACCCTTGTTCTTCCTTTTTTTTGAGAAATACCCTTAAAGAAGAAGGATAAGGGTATTTCGGTCACTTAATAAAATTGATGGCCGAAAAAGCACCAAATAATTACTAACCCAAAAAGTAATGATACCTCAAAATGAGTTTTGAAATGTTGGGGTACCGAAAAATAGTTTTCCAAATACGGTTTTGCTAATCGTCGCCCTAGGGGCGATGGTTAAGAAAGAATCTTATCTACTTTTTTATTTTGTAAATCTTATATATATGTATACATATATCATAAAAGGAAAAACTTATGGTGGTCGTCAACCATGACAATCACCACAATGAAAACGATATTTATCCATATATGTATCAATTTTTATCTGCGTCATTCATTTTTTTTTTATTTAGTACAATATTATAAAATACACTTACATCTAATAAAATCTATATAAATCTTATCATTACCTAATTAATATTTTATAATTAATATTTTTAAATATAAATTTGGAAATACCACACAAAGTTGATTATATTGTGGTTTCCAAAATCAAAAGAACTAATAATTCAACGTAAATTAAAGGAGTTGCAAAAGACTGTGTGGAGGGAGTTTTACTCATTGTCGTCCAAATCAACAACCATTAATCAAACACGTATAATTTTCATAGTTTCATAGTCATTAATCATTATATCTAATCAAATCAAACCACCATTATATCTAATCAAATCAATTGCCAATTTGCCATTATATTGTATTTTCACAGCCGGTAAAATTGCTCCCAAATCAATTGAGCAAAATTGCTCCCAAAACTTTGCTTGATTTGCTCTTTCATTCTCTTGATAGATTAGGACTAATTAATAACAAACAAATCAGGTCACATAATCGATGTGGGTTGTTCTTTCATTAGATTAGGATCGACGAAAACTAATTGAGAAACTTTGATATTAGATATTTGAATGAAAAAATAATAAATTTGGGAGCTTTGGACTAGGAGTGCCTGACAAGCCATAGACGTTTGTTCGACATGCTTGGAATGAAGAAGAGCATGAATTGAATAGGAAAAGTCGAATAGGCGCTTCAAATGAGCAAGAACTAGAAGAGCTTAAAATGAATAGGAACATTAGAACAAAAGCTTCAAATGAACGACAAAAAGAATAGGAATATGGTAAATATGAAGTGTTTATCGATCGATAGGTATTTGGAAAAAAAAAAAAAAGAAGAAGAAGAATCATGGGTCTACCGATATAATAGTTGTGTTTGTTTATTCAATATTAATTAGATAACAAGAAGATTTATATAGATTTAATTAGATAATTAAGTATATTTTATTAAAAAAAATCTCTTATTATATGTTTATAAGATTTGTAAAATAAAAAAAGTGGATAAGATTCTTTGTTAACCATCGCCCCTAGGACGACGTTTAGCAAAACCGTTCCAAATATTAGGGTACCTCCAAGTAATTTTTTGAATTCTAAGAGGCCCCTCAGACTTGCCTATTCGAATTTAATGTGTTTGGGGAGGAGATATTACTCCGCCACCCCACTAGCATTACAACCCTTTCTGGGGTCCATGCCGATCTCAAAATCCTAGATAACTTCCCGAAGTTCTTCGGCCGTAGAACTGAACATGCAACTTAATTGAAAGCTACACCTTGTAGCTAGGAAAATATGAAAAGATCTTGTGTAATTAACTACATAACACCCTCGATAAATGCCTAGTCCATGCAGTCTCTTTTTAGAGAACATTTCATAGAATTTTAGAGGTATTTTGGAAATTTTCACACTTCATATCTCTATCATTTCCTATCGTAAAAGTTTTTCCCGCGCCTCCTAGGAAAATTTTTTCTGATCGTTGTGAAATTGCCAACCCTATGTAAAATGTTTTCTTCACAAATGATAACCAAACATGAAACAAAAATAGTCAACTTTGAAAAGTTAACCAATTTTTCCAAGATTTTCATGCAACCAAAAGCACTGTAATTCAACAAAACGCAGAAAAAAAAATCTCTAGCGTTTTGGTGCTCATAATTATAATTATTAAAATTTCAATCCTGATTTACGATCCTATAATTCTACGATCCAAAATCCTTGAGGCAATTCTACTATCTATATTCCGATCCACGATCCTACATGGGTTAAATAATTTCGATCCTAACTACCCCATAAATCCGAATTAAGATCCCAATCTTAACAACCTTGCTCATAATTCCATTCCTCTATTTTCTCGGTCAATCTCCCCTTCCCCTTGAATATTTGAGAACTTGAGTATCATGAAATGTTCATACCGCTCTCCAGGCTTAACAATCTGGGAAGGAAAATTGTCATGATTCACAGAATCAGGGTATCCCTGAGTCTCCAAAGCAACCCCAGCAAAAGCCCTATAAACTGCCCCTTCTTTTCCCTTAACATCTTTAAGTTGTCCTCCTGTGTAAAACTGCAACCCCATCTGATTACTCCCTACCTCCATTCTTCTTCCTGATTTTGGGTCCTCTAACACCACCATTATTCTCTTAAAACCCTCCAAATGGTCGCCATTGTTATCGTTATTGATCGCGCGATCCTGATCGAGGCAGTAGTTGATGTCGTAGCCCTTTGGAAGTTGAGATAATGTGCTCCCTATTGGCTTGGATGTCAAGAAATCGTACGGTGCGTCCTTGACTGGTGTGATTTCTCCGGTTGGGATTAGGTCGGCGTTTGTCGGGGTTATGTGGGACCCGGCGATGCGGATCGTGTGGGACAGGATGTCGCCGCTGTTGTGGCCGCCGAGGTTCCAAAATGTGTGGTGAGCGAGGTTTACTGGGGTGGATTGTTTGGATGGTTTGGCTGTCATTTTTATGGCCATGGAGGTTCCTATTAACTTGTAGGTTACGTGCACTTTCAACTTGCCGGGAAATCCTGCATGACATGTGTACGTATATGTGCATCATAAGCCATGATTATAAATTATGCCAAAGTATATAATATAGTTGGTATTCTTGACCTAGTGTATCAATTCTGTGATTTTTCTCGAGTTACATTAAAAATTATATATGGTGGTCTTGATTTACTTTCCGCAATCTTCTTTGGTAATCTTCTTCATTGTTTGTGATTGGTTGAGTACTCTACAATTAGACCTGACAATTTCTAACCTAATTCAATAACCTCACCCAAATCCGTCCGAAATTTCTGGGTTTTGAACATGATTTTTTCAACCAAAACCGAAATACACTGACCCGCCCGTTTGACCTGAAAAATTAACTTTTTAAGTTCAACTTTATTAAAATTTGTAACTTTTCGTTAAAATTTTTAACTATTAAACTATAAGTGCAACTAATTTATTTGCTATTTCTCTAATTTAAGTTAAAATAGTTACAATAACCTATCGTTACTAGATATAATCCTAAAGTTTGTGAGCTGGAAAAATAAAAGGCTCCTGTCTTTTTCTTTGTTTTTTTCCTATGTTTGAATTCATCTCCCTATTGACGTCAAACTTCAGATCTATGGTTAAAAACTTAAAACTGATATTGAAGCTATAATATACCTCTTTTATTCATGTCGGGACTACTTAGACCCATGAGTACAGGGGTTTAAATAACTCCAACATGAATAAAAAAGGTTTATTATAACTTTAATACCAGTTGTAATCTTAGTATTGAAGTTTGACGTCAATCGGGAGAGAAATTCAAACATGAAAAGAAAAAAGAAACAGGAAAAGAGTGGATTCAAGTACGACTAACCTTCTTCTCCATCGATGCTATCATAGGTGAATGTGATAAAGGGCTTGTCACTATCATTTTTATACTTATGGACTGTCCAAACAACATCAGAGAATCCTCTTACACCACCTGCTCATAGACAATAATAGAGTCCAAAATCAAGAATTAAAGATCAATATAATTATTACTGTTTGTTTTCATTTTTTTAATCAGTAACTATTTGAATTAAAGAAGAGGAGGATATCATACCATGAAGTGTGTTTCTCCCATCATTAGCAGGAAGCTTGTATGTTTTTCCATCCAATGTGAACTTTGCTCCACCAATTCTATTTGCAACACGTCCAACAGTTGCACCAAAGTATACGGTATCATTCTGTTTTAGGATCAACAACACACAAAGGGAGCGTTTACTAAGAATTCCAGGAACTTTTTTTTTTTTTTTGAGGAAAATGTCTTTGACAAGTTTTCTCTGGAGAAAATTTTCTAAGAAAACTGTACAGTGTTTGGTTTATATGCTGAAATTGTAGGAAAGTTTTCACCTTGTTTGGTTGAAAATGTAACTTTCCTGCAAAAAAAGTGTTTAGAATGTTTAAATTATCTTATTATTTATTGTGACTTTCTCGGGTTGTGATTAGGGTTTGTAAAATTAATAGGGGTATTTTCAAAATTTATTCTCCATCAAATTCTAAATTTCATAGAAATTTCTCTTACCCTCCCCTATATAACATTTTCCTTGAGAAAATGTGGAAAACTGAAGGCTCATCGTAAATTTTTTTTTTTTCCAAAACCTTAATGCAACCAAATTGGTCTACATGGAAAAGTCGACCAATTTCCTTATGATTTTCCATCAACCAAATGCTCTGTTAAACATCGGAATCATTAGGTGATTTTTTAGAGTTTTGACAGTAGACATGAAATTCACCTTGTAATCCTCAACATTGTCAAACCCAAGGACAACATCTTCCATTTTCCCTGCAAATTAATATCAGAAAATTATGAATAAAAAGATACCTTTCTTAATAAGATGTAAAGGTCAGAAATTTTGCCCTAGTGACAAAGGATGCATGCCCATTGCAAATTCTTCACACACATGGATTGCTATCAATGAAACCATGCTCTTCAATTCAAGCAATCAATTTACAATTAGCAAATGGTTTTGTTAGGATTTATATGCTAAGTACATACAAAATAAAAGCCTAAAACAATATAAGTATAAAATATTATTCAATACTGATAAACCAAAATAAAAGAAATTACCATTTTTATCAGGCACATAGAAGGACATAAGGGAAGCACCCCAATTGGTCAATTTAGCATGCATTTTCTCAGTCTTGAGTTCATAGACACCAATTTCCACCTCCTTTGCTTTCTTTTCGTCATTTTTATCATTCTCTTCATGAGAAGAACATGACACAATAACAACAACCAATACTGTAAGATGTAACAAATGAGAGAACTTAGCCATATTTGTAAGTTTCAGAGTCAATTCTATAAGCCATATAAATAACTGGTGCTCATTGATCAATATTGAACTTGGATAAGCTTTGCATGAAATTCTTATCCATTTGATTATTTTCTTTTTCTGAAGTTGTGATTATCTCATTGTCATTAATTATTGCAACAAAAAAGGCATGTTAAACTCCTGATTTGGTAGAGTATCAGCTGTGTTAGTGCGTGATCATCCTTGCCAAGAAACGAAATCTCTTGATTTTGTCCTAAAATAGTTTCTTTTCAAAAAAAGTTGTCCATTTATTGATCAATAATTTAAGCCCCTACAAAAAAGGGTAACCATGGAAATCTTTTTAGTATCCTTGTGTGCAATTAGCAATAATTCTTAGCATTCAATGATCAATGTAGAGTGTCCAATAAAGGCTAGCAAAGCCTCGGTAAATATGCATACAACCTTTGTCATGTTAAACTGTTGGGGGAAAAGCATCATCGAATGATAGATAGTTAAAGAGGGAGAAAATATTGAGAGAGAAATAGTCTCACCAATATTTTCCCAAGTGTATCATGAGAGATTGTGAGTTGAGAGTTAGAGATATTTATATTGTAATCTCCTTTCCTGTTGATCGCATCACATCCTGTGATATTGATTAAGTTGTACTCCTCCTCTCATAGTGGATTATTGTTCTGGTTGCCGCCGTCCGTGGGTTTTTCTCCGAATTCTTCGTTTTCCCACGTAAACCTAGTGTTCGATTTATCGCTTATTTTTCGTTCCTGAATTTTGTCATAATTTCCGTCATCTCTTTTATTTCGCTTCCGCTGTAACCTCGCAATTACTTACCTTTTCCCTAACAAGTAGTATCAGAGCCTCACAAGTGGTATATGAGCCTAACATAAACTTAATAGAAGTACGAAACCAACATAATGTTCCTCATCAAACTAGGAAGCTATAATATCTTAATTTTTGTGTGTGTATAACTGTGTGTGTGTGTGTGTGTATATATATATAAATACACATAAGAGGGGAACTTGCCGTTTCACTTCCTTGGGATGCCCATCACATATGGACGGCTAAGTAAGCTTGATTGCCAACTCTTGATTGACAAAATCACCGCGAGGATCAAATCCTGGAGAACTGCAAACATCTCATATGTCGGTAGGGTGACCCTCATCAATTCTGTTTTAATTGGTGCTTTCTCATACTGGGCCTCGATGATGATTATTCCACAATATGTTATTGATCAAATAACAAGGGTATGTCGCAACTTTCTTTGGAGTGCGGATGCACACTATTCAAAGACCCCTCCTATTTGTTGGACCACTGTCTGCAAAACTAAATCTTGTGGGGGTCTAGGCATAAAGAATCTGAAACAGTGGAATAAAGCACTGATTGCCAAACAAGTCCTGTCAATGTCTGAACATAAAGAAAGTCTCTGGGTCAAGTGGATTCACACAAGATACATCAAGGAGCGAGACTGGTGGGAATACCAACCGAGGGGAGATACTTGTTGGTATTTCAAGAAGCTATGTGAAGTAAAAGAACAAATTAAATTGGCGAATATCCCCAGAAACCAATACACGGTTTCAAAAGGTTACAAGGCTTTTGAAGGAGATAACCACAAATGGCCTTGGGCAAGGCTTGTGTGGAACAAATACAACACCCCGAGACATTCTTTCTGTGTTTGGATGGCTCTACATCGGAGACTTCAAGTTAAAACCAGGTTACACAATCAAGATGTCCATCCTACTTGTCTCATGTGCGGCAATCATGATGAAACGATAGAACATCTTATGTATGACTGTTCATATGCTCACAATACAAGAAAGCACCTAACCGAATGGTTCAAACTCCCAAATGCAAATAGTTGGGACCAATGGGGCAGGAAGCTGTTGAACCTGAAGGAAAACAAACTAAGGAAACATATCATCTTCGCCATCTTTGCATCATACATCTACAACATTTGGCAGGCGAGGAATAACTTGGCTTTCAAGAACATCTTTCGAGACGAGTTCCATACTGCTCATTCTATCAAACACCATCTGAGGGATAGAACTCTTTACCTTACAAAAAACAATGTCAAGTTTTCAAACTACATAGATATGTTGTGTAATTAGTTTGTAATACTTTTTTCCCTTTTCTTTATAATATACCTCACCTTTTTTCAAAATATATATATATATATATATATATATATATATATATATATATATATATTATAATCAAACTACCTAAGGATAAGGAAATCCCATAATGGTAAAATTGTGGAGGTTTTCTAGTCCAAAATAAATAAAAAAAGAAATTGAGAAATAAATTTATTCGTCTTAATATTTGAATATATGTTGGTACAATATATGTATTAAATACAATAAAGTAATCCTCTAATTCGATCTCTTACAACTTAGATGAGTCGAGGGCGCAGATGCTTGATCTCGATCTCGATCTCGAATGCAAGTCTAGTTGAAGAACTCTTGTAGCAGTTCCTGATCTAAAGGTCTTGAGTGTTGATCCCCTTAGTGCTTGGTAGTTGGAGGCTGCTTGGAGTTTAGCTATCTGAAGGTTGACTGTTGGTTGCAGTACTCCCGATTCTATTGGATGTGAAGGCTTGAGTGCTTGGTCCCGATCGATAAACGAGACAAGGAAGACGACTACAATCTTTGATGCGAAGAACAAAAGTTGTTGAATTAGCCGACGTTGGTCCTTGTCACTTGTAGCTTCGATCTTCTGAAGGCTTTGCAGGTCTAGTCGAAGATAAGATTGGTAACGGGGCGAGGCGAGGCGATTGTGGAGGGTATATTCCCCATCCCCATCCCCGCAAGGGCACCCCACCCTAATCCCCGCCCCATTACCCATTGCAGCGGCAAAATCTTCCCCCATCCCCATCCCAGCGGGTACCTAAACCCAACGGGGCCCAATGAGGATGAAAATAATACCAAAACTAAGACAATTATAGAGTGAGAATGAGGAATTATGGTTAGAGAGAATAAATTAATTATATACGCTTAGTGTTTTTGATTAATTAAAATTAAAAATTGGCCAACATTATACATATAAATTAATGTAAGAAGGGTATTTATGTATTTTAAAAGAAATTGAGCACGGGGATAGGGAATATGTGATGGGTAACTTCCCTGTACGGGGAAACGGGGGCAGGGGCGGGGACAGGAAAATTTTTTGTCCCCATCCCCGCCCCGTCCCCGTGCAGGGATTTAATTCTTTGCCCCATCCCCATCGGGAGCAGGGATTTTTCCCTAGAGCAAGGCGGGGCCTTGGCGGGTACAAGAATTCCCCGCCCCACTGTCATCCCTAGCCGAAGAACTCTATAGCAGTTCTTTATCTTGACGCGGTAGAGGCTTGGAGTTTTTACAGACCTCGATCCTTGATGCTTGGTAGCTGGAGGTTGCTTACAATTCGATCCTCTGTGGAGTGTCAAATGCCGCCGGGGGGGTTTGAATATGGAAGCCTAGCGTTTGAGTTTGAGACTGAAGAAGAGATTAGTATTATACTTAATCGCTAATTCGACTAAAGAAGATATTGACCTTTGAGATTCTAATGCGAAAATCCTCTACCGTAGGTCTACTACGTAGCATTTCGAGAACTCGATTGCTAGATCGACCCGATTGAGATTAATCTCAATCTAAGATGTATGTGTTTAGGGTATTTCGTAGATTGTTTCAGGAAACAATAAAATAACTGTTAAACAGGGAGAGAGATGAACTCAAGAAGCCATCCTGGTATCTCTAGAGAAGTGTCAAACAGTTGATTCATTAATCTCTCAGACAGACTCCCTATTTATAGTGTTGGGTGGCTTGGAGAAGGGGTTAACAAAAAACTTAGTAACCAACTTCTCTTAAAATGGCGCCTGAGGCCAACACGGTCTGTATTACAAGTGAACGATCTGTGGTGACCTCCAGAACCCGTTTAAGTCGATTTCCAAGCAACATGATCCGTGTCAGGCTTGACACTATCTGTGTTGTGTTGATTTCTCCAAGAAATCAACTATGAACACTTCCAATCATAATACGATATTATTTTGGGTTACATACATTGTTCTAGGGAATTGACTTGTGTGACCTAGTAGGACCAAATAATATAGTTGTAATTAAATATATTTAATTACCGAATATGGAGGTCTCTAGCAAGACATATAATCACCATAGTATTTTGGCTAAAACTCTAAGTATATCGAACATGTCGGGACACTCCCAACAATTGCAACAATGTTTGACTTGAGATTCTCATATATCTACAATCTCTCTCGATCTCTCTAGAGTTACAACCTAAGGACTCAACACTCACAATTGATTCGCCTCGCACAACTCCCTCAAAGGCACAGAGATTACAGATCAATTTCTTATGGCACACAACCTTAAATCTCACTTAATTGCATGTTAACAAACCTTAACCCCAAGGCCTATTATACAGTAGACCAACTACAAGAATTAAGTTAACAAACCGCCTCAAAGTCGCGAATCGGCTTCAAATTACTGCCACGCCTAACACAATTCGTGTCATCTCTAACACGTCCCATGTTGATAGTGGCACGGTTCGTGCCAGGCACAACACATGCCATGTCAGGGCCCCGCTGCCAATTCTTCGTTTTTGGACACCTACACAATCCGTGTTGCTCAAGAAACTACAGGAACAGTGAGGTTCACTTAGAAACTTTATCCCCATTCACATATGATTTTTTTTGTTTAGTTGTTCAGGTTGGGTAGACCCTGAATTTGACCCACACTTGTACAACTTTTAGTAACACCCCTTAAACCCTTTTTTTCAATCAGCCAAACCCATTTTTTCCAGGCCGCGTTTAAGTGGGTTTGTACAGGTTCAGATTTTATTATCGCGCCTATGTACTCACATATATACCTTCCATTAGTTAAAGTAATGGTGATTCTTTCATTTGTACGCCTTACTAAATGGGTGAAATTCATCAGTCATTTCAAGCAAAGACGAAAAATCGTTCAAGTAAAAATGATCCCAATAATTGTTCTACATTACACCATTCAGGGATTCCGGCATCAAGTCATTATCATTGGTATATCACATCTAAGACATCACACCTTGCCAAGTCCTTAATCATTGTTGAGTGTGGATCTCAGTTAATTCTCTAGGGAATAAGAAACAAGCGACACGGGTGTTCTGGGGTTGAATTGAATACGGACTGTGTTGAAATAAGAAGACCGAATTTTGGTTTCTGGGCCTTCACACGGGCTATATCGCACCTAAGACGGACTGCGTCGAGGCCGACACGGGGTCGTGCCCATCTGTACGGCTGATTTCAAGTTGGTTCGTGTTTTTAGTCTTTACTTAACCTAACTGCTGTAGTAGTTGTTATTATTATTAATAAGACATGTTGTTTGACTTATTTTGTATTTGGGTATATCATCTATACCACAAAAGATTGATATATAATCTTTGTATCCCTGAGGGATTTATTTAAGGCATATAAACTATGATAATTGAGTTCTCAGGTTATAACTCTAGGGAGATTGATAGAGATTGTAGAGATTTGGGAATCTATGAAACACCATTGTGAAATCCTCTAAGATAGTGCATCATTCATAGCCTTTTTCCCACCTTGGGTTTTCGACATTAATCATTTTGTGTCAATCTTTATTTATTACTTATCTTTTATTAATACTTGTTCAGTTAATAATGGTCTGAGGTCCTAACAATTGGTAACAAAACTTTAGTTGGAGCGTTGTTGATTTGCAGACTGAGAAGCAATAGAGGGTCTGGAATATAAAGATTGCAACTTTTGATGAAAAAGAATTACGTTTGGTGGAGGATGCGTATTGAGGATGTGCTCTACCAGCAGAAACTGCATCTTGCATTGTCTAACAAGCCAAAAAAGATGAAATAGGAGGATTGGGAATTGCTTGATTATTAGAAATTTAGTTCGTTGAGGCTAACATTAGGAAGGAATGTGACTTTCAATGCAAAGGACGAGAAAACAAGGAAAGGCCTACTTGAGACCTTGGAAAACATTTATGAGAAATCTTCAGTTGAACAAAGTACCCGTGTTGTATTGTTTGTTTGAGTTTAAGATGTAAGATTTTGGTGACATGCATGATAATGTTAATGAGTTGTATGATATTATCTAAAATGAACTCTATGAAATTTAGTTTTGATAAGGAGACTATTGGGATTCACCCATGAGTAAAAATGTCCCACATCGGAAAAGTAAAGAGAAAAGACATGGTATATAAGTCAAGTGGGCTACTCCTCTGAACACCAATTGGGTTTAAGATAGAACCTCACTTAGCTAGTGTACCATGGACCTTGGTTGAAGTGGGCTCCCGCCTTGGATCTCCCCAACAAGTGGTATCAGAACCAATGGTTCGTTCGGTTGGGCGCAAGGTGTGGGAAGGTGGTCCCTTAAAAATCACTATGGATAGGAGCAGGGACCATGGCGTGCGTACGGTTGGGTCTCCCTAATGCGCAAAGTGGTGGCATGAGATTCAGGTATAGTAGGGTGCGGCTCTATGGAGCTAGGTGCGACTGGAACTCTTGAGGCATAATAGTGGCATGAGACTCAAGTGGAGTAGGGTGCGGTTCTGTAGAGTAAGGTGCAGCTATGATGGGCTCTTGTTGGTGACTTGAAACCTTGGCAAAAAGAGGCTTCTGATCAAGGGAGAGAGACTCATGTATGAAAGGGGGAGATTATTGGGATTCACCTATGAGTAAAATGTCCCACGTCGGAAAAGTAAAAAGAAAAGACATGATATATAAGTCAAGTGGGCTACTCCTCTTAACACCAATTGGTTTTAAAATGGAACCTCACTTAACTTGTGTACCATGGGCATTGGTTAAAGTGGGCTCCCGCCTTGGATCTCCCCAACAAAGACCAATGCTCATATTTTGTTGGCTACCCTACCTAAGTCTTCGGATAACTTTTTAACTTATGTTACCCTTCGAGTGGAAAAGAGAAGGATCCTTTGAACTTTAATAACTTGCAAGACACTGTCTTGAGTGAATATTCGTAGGAAAGATTATGGTGTATCTAAGTCTTCGGGGAATGAATTAGCTGTCAGGGTATGAGGAACAGTAGAGCTCAAGTCAAGGTCAATCAAAATTTAGGGGTCAAAATATGGAGCACGTATTTTCTTAGAATTGTGGTGAGAGAGGTGACTATGGTAGGGATTTCCCTAATTAAACCAAAGGGCACAGGGTAAAGCCCAGTTAATGACCATGATTGTATAAGATCTACTAAGGATTTAAGTGATGCCTAAATTGTTAATGTTGATGAACTAGAAAGGAGTTGAGTTATATATTTGATTGTGTCATTTTGATCTTCATTAGTAGAGAGTCCTTCAACAACTTTAATACTTCTAAGGGATTTAAGTGATGCCTAAACAACTTTGAGAGGGGGAGGTTTGGTAAGGTTAGGCTTGCAAACAGTCATAGTCTAGAGGTGCTAGGAAGAAGTGATGCGAACGTTAATACTTCTAAGGGAGGTACTTGGAGGTTGAAGAATGTTTGGTACATCCCAAGACTGCCCAAGAACCTTGTATATGTCGGTCAACTGAATGAAGAAGACTTCACAAAAAAAAATTTGGGGATGGTCACCGAAAGGTTAGAAGGGATCTCTGCTAATTGTTAATGGCAGGAAAGAGGAGAAACTATTTTCTACTATTGATTGTACTAACAAGCATGTTCTTGCTAATGGCAGGAAAGAGAAGAACGAATGGTCAGCTGAAGAATGCATTTAACATACGCCTGAATTCGACATTGTCATCACAAGGTAAAATTCCATTCCGAAATTCTCTAAAATTGTTGACGAAGATGCATATGTCGAAGTTGCAGGGGTGTGATAATTTCAAGTGGGAGCGGGTTCGGTATAGGGGAGTTAGTTGGGAGGTCAACTGAGACCTCTATTAATCTTTGTTGAACAAGATCAAGATGGATGCACTAGAGAACTCGAGGTACTGCTAAAATGGTGGTTGATGATGATCGATGATGGCTACAAATGCAATTGATTTCTAAGTAGAAGATTGTTGAGTGTGGAGCCTAATTGATTTTCTTAGGGACAGAAAACATGCGATACGAGTATTTTGGGATGGAAAAAGGACCGTGTGGAAGTTAGAAGGTGAAATTTTGGTTGTTGGGCCCTGACATGTACAAAGCATACCGTACTAGCTGACACGGACCGCGTCGAGGCCTATAGGGGTCATGTCAACGAAGACATGGTCCATTTCAGGCTATATGGAGGATTTCAAGCCTGTTCACGTTTCTTTAGGGCTTTCTTAACCTAATTGCTATAGTTGGTGTTACTATTAATAAGACTTGTTGTTAGGCTTATTTTGTATCACATGGCATCGAATGTTTCATCTATCCCACTAGAGATTGATTTGTAATTTCTATATCCCCGAAGGAGTTGTCCAAGGTATATCAACTGTGAGAGTTGAGTTCTCCGGTTGTAATTCTATAGAGATTGATGGAGATTGATAGAGATTGTAGAGATCTGAAAATCTCTGAAGCATCGTTCTAATCATATGAGATAGTGCATCTTTTGTGAGTTTTTTTTCCTGGTTTAAGTTTTTCCTCGTTAATCCTTTTGTATCAATCTTTACATATTATTTAGCCTTTATTATTGTGTGTACTGCTAACAATGCCCTGAGATCCAAACAATCATCAAGATATACCTTATCCAAGGCGTCATGCTTTATCAAGTCATCATTGGAATATCGCATTGTAGACTTTGGTACCTATCAAATTATCAATGGAACTTCACATCCAAGTCATCGTGCCTCATTAAGTCATCATCAGGATATCTTATCCGTGGATGAGAGAGGGGGGGAGATTATAATGGGCGCATGAGAGGAAGACATTATATCATGAGATGAGGACCGCTTGTAATTCTTGTATATGGGATATCAAGTTGAGTTGGAGCCCAATGCGACAAGGATTTCAGTTCGAGTGGGAGATTCGACCATCAAATGATGCGAAGTTTCAAGAAGGTGTTCTTGAAAGATCCAAAGAGAATCCTCGAATCGTTCAAGTTGGAATTCTAGAAGTTTCAAGAAAGAGTTCTTGAAGTCTTGAAAACTGGCTTGGCTTAGTTAAAATGTTTAATTAAGTCTATGTGGTCATACTAGGGGTTTTATTTTTATGCTTTGAATGGTTCTTAGCATGCTTTATTGTTTTATTATGCTTTTCATGCTTGATTCGATAGTGTCACCTAGAATCGCATGTTTAGGATAATAAAATTTGTACTCTCAAAAATATGAACGTATGATTGCTCATCCTTATGAACACCACTGGATCATGGGTAGTCATTGCCAAAGAGTCATCCATGGATCATTAACAAGTTGGGTGGGAGTCAGGTTTGTTCATGATGGCGGGCTAGAGGGTCTAGAGTCGTGAGCAATAGAGAGAGGTATTGTATGTAATACACATATGTCTCGTGAAGAGTCGTTTAGAATGATTGATCATGAGATGATCTACCTTAGGCAAAGGGCACAAGGTTTGTTTGGGCCGAAGCTCACTCGATGTCGCTTGGGCCTATTGGATCTTGGTTACGTAAAACACTAATGAGAGTTAAATGTGTCTTATGATAAGTGTATTTTGTATATATGTGATCTTAGATTATTTAGAGTTAATTTGGGTGATTTTAGTTATGAATGTATTGTTTGTATACCCGAATTCTCTATTTTATGCTTGGTTGGAGTTTGGTATAGTTTTGTAGGAATTTGGAGTAATTTGGATCAAATCAAGCTCAAAACCAAGTTGTTGAAATCCAAGTAGATCACAAATCAAGAGAGAGATCCACCACAAGGCCCAACCTAAGGCCCAAGAATTCAAAGGGCATCGTCAGGCATCAACACAAGTGGCTTCTCACCCAGAACGACCCGTTTTAGGGTCCAGAACGTCCATAATTTAATTCCAGTGGGCAACACGACCCGTGCTGGAGTAACACGACCCGTGTTGGGATCAACACAGTCCGTGTTAATCTGGCATGGTCCGTGTTGGACCTGTTAAATGCAAAAATGGCGTTTCGGCTTCAATTTATGGCTATATAATTATGTATCCGACTGTTTTTGCTATGATTGACTCTCATTCATCATCATCCTCATTAGCATATTCATCCATCCCTTCATCCACAATTCCATCCAAGTTCATCCTTAGTTGAAGATTGAGAGTTTGTTGAGTTTGAGGATCGATTCTCAAGAAATCCATTGAAGTGGAGGAGCAAAAGTCCCCACCAATCACCATTCAAGTGAGGAACGATTTCCATCTCGGTTTACTTCTCTTTCTTATAGTTTTCATGCTTTCTAGAGTAGATTATGATATATTTTGTGTTTTGAACATGAGTAGTGAGTAGTTTGCTTTAGTTTGGGGGATAAACCCTTATTAGTTTCTCTTATGGATTGAATTTTGTTGGATTGAACAAGTTTGTTAATCTAGTTTAAATGCATTTTATTTATCCTTTGATTATGTATGTCATTGTTTTTGATTGGCCATCAAGAATATGGAATTAGATTGTTGAATGAAGTACCGAACGGAGAAGTTCGATAATCGGAACCCTTAGGATTAAACTGGTTATGAAGTGAACTAGACATAGAAGACTTTGTAATTAAGGGTCATTGGATAATTTGATCTTTAACTTAGATAAAATTGACACAATAAGAATCCAAGAGATCAATTTTACTAAGAAATCTGTTTCATTGCCAAAAGCTCGCTACAGAAGAATTTATGCGATTATCGACCCTAAAATGTACCAAATTAGTGACTTGCATGTTCAATCCACTTGTTTGATTCATATAGTGACTTAGGTTTTATCCCCTGAACATCTTTCTCATATTGATTTCATCTTGTGATTTGTGTGAATATTTGTTAGATTTGCTATTCGTTAGTGAATAGAAATAGTTATTGATTGATCCATCTTAAAACCCGATCGATTTAGCAATCACGTAGGAGGCTAGTTTGAAGCGTAGTTAGCAAAGTCCCTGTGGGATCGACCTTAATACTTGCTACACGAGCACCCATGCACTTGCGGCGTATCATTTTAATGTTGAAATTAAAAGGGTTTAATTTCTTAATTATTGATGAATAAACTTAAAATGAATCATTTGGCATGTAGATTCTTAAAGTTATCTGATATCTCGTTATCTCTTCACTATCCTTTCTTCTTATGAAGGAGAAGTTTATCGATCCCAATTACTTGATTGGCACCACGACTTAAGAAATGTCTCAAAGCCGAAAAGAAAGATACGTTCTTGAGAAGGTCAAAAGGTATACAGCCTATCAATAATGCCTTCGAAGCTATGAGAGCCAAATGAAAACATCATGTTGATGACGATATCTAAATGGCGTGTTTGATGCTGGCAAATATGTCCCTTGAACTTCAAAAATTTGTTTTAGGTCAAGGTGTCTATGGACATCATCACACAATTGAGAAGTTGTTTTGCGAAACAAGCTGAAATTGAGTTGTGTGTAGGGGTGGGCAATGGGTCGGGGCCCCATAGGGTCAAGAGGGTCGGGCCCTAAAAAATAAGGCTTGTGAAAGGGTCGGGTCATTAACAAGCCGGTCCATTTCACAATGTTAAAGGGTCGGTGAATCGACCGGACCGGGTCGGCCTACGATAACTCAAAATAAATATTTTTTCCTATTATTTTAAATGCTAACCTTATTTAAATATATTATTAATACTCCACATTAAATAATAATTAGCATAACTACTTTTTTTTGTATAAATACACCTAATTTTAACTTTAAGGTCAAACAGGTCGGCCCATGTTGTCACTAAAAAAGCCCTGACCCAACCCATTACTATGAAGGGTCGACCTTGACCCGACCCGCCCTACATCACCAATGGGTCGACCCTGACCCGATCCAACCCAGCCCGTTGCCTACCCCTAGTTGTGTGAGACCGTATGCCGGGTTTTCAAATCTTAGTTGGAGGTTTGGCAAGCCCGTTGGGCCTCATGTATTGATGGCGATTAGTCACTTCAACAACGTGAGATTGTTATTGGGTTTCCCCTATAACCAATTGGTTGGCCGTTGACACGGTCTACGCTTATTACATGATGGGTTTCGCCCTTTTAAGATGAAACATTCTAAGCAAAAGCTTAAGAACAACTTGTTGGATTTGCATGAAATGTTAGTTCAGGCTGTAAAGGACATAAAGGAAGCCTTTGAGGCTACCAAGGATGTTCCCAATGTCAGAAAGGGAAAATGGTTTGAGAAACCTGCTAAATCAAGAAAGGCCTTGATGATCGAGAAGGCAAAGGTAAACCTTGTTGCTTAAGCCTGAGATCATTTGGAAAATGTCTGCCCTTTATACCTGATGGACTTGGAGTCTAGAGATAAAGATATGATCTCGCATTCAGGTACAACATGTGATTGAACACAACCTTGTTGTCTCTACTTTTGGGTATTGGATACCGACGACTATGAATCACACATTTGTTGAAATGTGTTGGATGTAAGCTGAAAAGTAGGCAAGTCAGCAAGGTAAAAGTCGGCTTGAGCATGAAAAACTAGCAATGTGTTGGTTTAGTGCTTCTAGGACTTAGAGTGTATCTTAATAACCTTTCAAGATGATACTTGAACTCAATAAGTGGTTATTTTGTTCATGTGTCAAGCCAAAAATTGGATTTCTGATGGAAAGGAAGGTCTTTCCTTTGGAAAATGCAAAGGTGATTCTTTGATGGTTCCAAGGATTGAATCTTTTAAGATACTGACATTTGTTGAATGTCGAGTATGCATAAGATTTAGATAAACATGTTCATCACATTGTATGTATAGGCTAAAATCTGACTCAAATTTGATTCACCTTTGAGTTTACCGTAGCGGTCATTTTGATCAGAAAAAGGTCTTCATATGCTGCTTTGTGAAGGCATTTTGGTTGACTTTGAGCTTGAAACATTGATCGTTTGCGATGCCTTTTTCTGATGGGATAAATGACTGTATCACCTTTTATTGGAATTGGTGAGAGGACTAGTAAGCTTTTAGGACTTGTACATATGGATGTATTTGGCCCTATGAGAAACTAGTACTAAAGTAAAGATAAGTATCAGTACTTCATTGTTTTCTAACAGTTTGAGTATGACATGGTTACGTCATGAGTAGGAATCTTTAAATTGTTTAAAGCATTCTCGAATGAAGTATAGAACTGGATTTGCAAAAGGTTCCAAGACCTTCGGTGATTCGAGGTTGTGAGCATATGAGCCAAGAGTTTGTTGATCAGCTTTGAGATCGTGAAATTATTTCACATATCTTTCTCCTTCAAGAACACCACTGAGATAGTATGTCTGATTGGAGAAATAGTGCCCTATTGGATATGGTGCAAATGATAATAGTTGAGTCTGATCATTGTGATTAGCTTTTGAGGGCATGCTCTTGAATTTTGAATGTCTTCCTTGGTTGTCTATCTCATTTTGAACATAACTCCCTTCAAAGTTGCTAAACAAGACACCATATAAGATAGGGAAAGAAAAGGTTCCCGGTTTGTCTTTCCTTAAGATTTGGGGTTATGAAGGCTAGGTCAAGGTTTAACCAACGACTAGCTTGCACCCAGATCTAATGTATGTTTCTTTGTGGATTGGCTAGAAGAAACCAAAAGTTCTTGTATACTTGTTCTTATGTAAAGTGTTTATGTTCAAAAGCTTTCTCCTTAGAGACTGGGTGTATTTCTAAGAGAAAGAGTGTGAGAGATTTTATGAACTTCTGAAGTTCATGAGCCACAAACTACTTCTCCCCTTCCTATCTATAACACCCTACTACTCTCACTCAAAACACTTCCTGAAAGTCAGCAAGTGTGAGTTGAAGTTCAAGTAGTTGTGGTTTAGATGGATGAGGGTCAAAAGTGTTGAGGACCAGACTCAAGGAGTTGAGGGCTGGTTGGATGCAAAACTTGTAGAAGAACCTTTTGGTAGGTTTTAGACAGGTGCATCAGCTTGAGAGATGTGGTTATCTAGTTGCTGACACCTATGTATTACTTATGGAAGTAATAAGTTTACCGCCTACAAGCAAGCTTTAAAAGACCGGACTCTATCAAATGGCTTAGAGTCATGAAATCCAATATGGACTCTATGAACTTACCTGAAAGTTTTGCTAACTATCAAGTTCAAGTAGATCTTTATAGTAAAGATTGACATGGATAGTAAACTTGAGGTTTACAATGCCCGACTGGTTGCTAAAGAATCAGGTTCATAGTTGTGACTATGAAGAGACATGTTCACCATTAGTGATGTATAAGTCTATTAGGATACTCCTAATTAACCATAATGCACCATGAGATGGTGTTTGGACATCAAAATTGGTTTCCTGGATTGGTCTAGGAAATGAGTTGTGTATGTGACACAACCTTAAAGTTTTAAAGTTCCCAAATTTGTTGGGAAAAGTCCTTGAGGTGCAAGAAGGCTTTTGTGGTCTTTCGCAGGATTTTAGGGGTTGGGTTCAAATAAGTTGATCAGGTGATAAAAGAGTTTGATCTCCTAAATAATCTGGAAAGTTCTTGCGGTTGCAAGAATTTCAATGGGAGCTGAGTTATCTTTATGGTCCAATATGTGGTTAACATACTCTAAGTTGGAAAGGACATTCCTTTGCCAGAGTCTTGTGAAGCTTTTGGCTTAGGAAGAATTTCCAAAATGTGAAGGACCTCGGCAAGGCTTAGTACATACCTGAAGTTTGGATTTGTGGAGGCAGATCAAGACGTTTAATTGGTTAAATCAAACTACTTATGTTGATGAGTTGCTGAATCCATTCAGCAGAACTCCAAGTAGGATTTGATCCTATCATCAATGGCTCATCGTTTGGTAAAACAGAATGTAGTTGACATCTGAAGACCAAGAGCAGATGAATGACGTATTCTATTTTATTGAAATAGGATTAGTTGTATATGCCATAATATGTACTAAGTTGCACATGACGATGACTTGAGTATGTATAGTCGGATTTTCAATTTGATTAAAATGCTGGACTGTTTTGGTAAACATACTCAAGATTATGAATCGAACTAAAGAAGTGTCCTTACTTCATAAAGGTGAAGAGTGGATAAGTGTAATGGTTACCCTAATGTTGATTCAATAAAGACATAGAAAGTTTCCAAAGTCAATTTGGTCACTCTAATGTCTATATGAAGAGCCTGCAAGTTGGAAGAATTCCAAGTGAGACTCTTTTATGGAATCTACATATAGGCCTGAGTACATCACAAGTCTGAAGGATGCCCTGGTGACTGTGTGAATGAAAGAGTTCATCACAGGACTTGGCGACTAGTGTTGCGCAGTGAAAGGCATGGATTCCTTTTTAGGCCCATTCTCAAATTGAACAAACTAGGGCGCACTAACGAGTCCACACACTTATCCCTTACATATCACATCGTTCGAATTATATTTGAAGTGAGTGATAATGATATGTGCAAGGTTCTTGTTGTTGCGAACATCGCACTATAAACTCCTATAGTGTGCTGAGCATAATGGGTTATGCACAACTGTAGCATAACGGTTATGCCAAGGCATAGGCCTTTTGATGCATTGGAGAATGGATGGTGATTTACTTCTTATGGAAGAACAGTTAGTAAGTTATAATTGCATTAGTGAATGCGCCTAATTACTCCTCATTGTTATAATGTTCTTGAGTTGTAAGGATATTCATCGATAATATATATGAGTTCGGTTAAATTTTTGGTTTAGAATTAAACGAACGTCCAAAAGGATTAGCATATCCAAAATGGGAAGATCGGATAATGTCCGATCTTATGAAGTCCCATTTGGTTAACTTGGAATTGCTAATCCTAGTCAAATGTCGACTAAGTTCCTAATTGGATCATCATGTTGGGACAGTGATGGTTGCTATCAATTAGCATGTGGGATTGACATGATGATCGTGTTTCATGATCATAAAACATTAGATGTCAAGGTCAATCACATGGGTTAGGTGTTGGGGAACACTTACTGATGAATTGACCCGCAGTGGGAGCACTTTAAGTTTGTGAATGTCATAAGTGGCTCCTACTAAACTCAAGAAATTCCTCAATCCTGAGTTCTTTACACTTCATGCATGATTAGCTGTAACTTCGGAGTGCGTCCAAAACTTCTCGTAACAGGAGGTGAAATGGGTGGTGTTTATGTTAATTTTGGTCATGTGGTGATTTGTAGTTGAATAAGACGGCACTGCCCTCCCTCTTTGAGAGGTAAGTGTCTCACACACCACTTGACGAGCTTAGACTTGGAAATGTCTGGCACAGACGTGGATGGATCAATAGTTAATCATCTGATTTGTAAGTTTAACTCGAAGGTCGAGAAACATTCAGGATCAATAAGGATGACATTATCTTACCTTGTCCGATGCGAGACATTAAGTGACAAGGGAGTTTTGAAAATTGAACACTTGTTGGACAAGTGGGAGATTGTTGGAAATGACCCGACAATGTTTAATTTCATCCAAGTACTCTAACCAAGTTAATTCGGTGATTAATTACATTACTAGAAGTCCCATTAATCAGTGATCAAATAGGTACGATCATAGCCGAATTATTTGGTCCCACAGGGTCACACAAGTCAGCGACTTGAAGGCAATATGTATGTGGAAAAAGGTCCGGGACAATATGGGATTGGACTAGAGGGAAGCGCGGAGCCTATTTCGGAGAAAACAGGACCACCACGGTTGGTGGCTAGGCCACCACAAACCGTGGTGCTCCTGCCACGATCCGTGGTTGGTGGCCACAGTCCGTGGTGGGCCTAGGTTCAACAAAAATTATTTTGCTGTCCACCACGGTCTGTGGTGAACCCTAGGCGCGCGTCCCACATCGATGGAGGAACTCTTCCTCCCCCTTTCTCTCCACTATATATGTGACCAATGGGATGACAAAGATTATCTTTCCATCCCATGAGGCTTCTATGGGTAGTATCCGAGAAAACTATCTATAAGATAGCTTCCGATTTAGGACTACAAGGGTGATTTCTAGAGGTCCTGGAGTAGGAAAGGTCGACCGTATTTGATATGGACCATATTGATGTATAACTGGATCAAAGAATAGGGTTTGATCAATTACACATCAAGGGAGTGACGTGCAACCAATCTAGGGTTAGGGTACTTCACGTGAGAGGGGAGGGATTGAGAGAGAAATCACGTGAAAGAGAGAGATTTGAGAGATTTGAGATAGAGATTTGTGACGTGAGGTCTTTGAGAGAGATTGAGAGAGAGAGAGAGAGTTTGACATGAGTTCTTTGAGAGAGAGGGTTGACGTGGGAGTAGAGAGCGTTTGAGAGAGTATTGAATAGCCTTAGGGTTTGTAATTATCTAACTAAAAGGATAGAAAGATAAAGGGATAGTTCAAGGGAATTGAACTTGATACAGAAACACCACAAGACAATCCTTAGGGCTACTAGTTCTTCCACCTAGTTACAGAAACACCTTCTAGGTTCGGGAACAAGCTCTTCCTCACCACTTGATTTGCCAAAATCAAGATACAATAGAAGAGATCAAACGAGGGTTTAGAAAACACTCAAGGGTAAGAAAAAGCTTGTTTGTATTCATATTCAAAATCAAGTGTCTTTCAATATTACAGGCCTAAGCTATTTATAATAGACTAAGTCCTAATCCTACTAGGACTCTATACTTGGCGCCAAAGCTACCAATCTCCTACTACTAGACGCTTAAATAACTCTTTCCTCCTAGGATTTGGATTCCTAATCCTAAGGGGGGTTAGTTACAACAATATGGATCCTTCTAAGACTTGGCTTTCCTAATCCAAGATTAGTTACAAAATAAGTCATCCTAATCTCGGACTACTCTACTTGGCGCCAAAACACACACCAAACGACTACTAGGTCCTTCTAGAACCTTCTAGACTATTCTAGACTCTTCTAACTTGATGTCCAAGTTTATAGATATTACTTGGCATCTCACACAACTAGAAATAATAAAATTACATCTAATAACTTTCTAATAATAAAGAAAATACTAGAAATGTGAACTTTAAACTGAAAAGGCCAAAAATGTGAACTTCAACTTGAAATGGTCAAAACTGTGAAATTCATCTTGAGTTTTGTACTTGGGCCTTTTGACGTGGACTTGGACTTTTTAGGACGTTTGGTCGTCCTCTTGGAACAAGGAGCACATAATATGGACGTTAGGCCTCCTTGTTGAATCCTTCCTCTAGGGCCCTATCTACTTCCTTGTATGTAAGTTGGGCCTCATGTGTTGGGTTTGGCGAGTTGGACAAGGATGGGCTTCCATCTCCTTCCTTTAGGGTCTTTTCCACCTTCCTGTATATGACTTGGACCTCCTTTGGTGGATTAGACGAGTTGGGCTGACCTCCATTATTCTCCATGAACCTTGGGTCCCCAAAGGTGAGACCAAGGCTAGGCAGATCTCCATCATTGACCATATAATCATCCGGTCTCAATTGGATCGAGATCAGGTAGTTTAGCAACCGATGTCTCAAGTGTTGCGTGGACTGCTGTGGAGGTCTCCTATTTTGGATACTTCCCACTCGAAGTTCCGGAGCGACGTGTTCAAGAGTTGAAGGTCGATCGAGGCTTGTCTGTTCGAGAGATTGCCAGGTAAATAGCTCAGCTTTTGCTATATGTTCCTTTCCTATTATTTATTGCTTTGGGTTAGGGTAGATTAGGAAGTGAAGTCCTAAGTGTTAGGATTTCTTCCACCCCTAGTTAGGTGGACCCAATTAGATTGGGCCTACCACCCTTTAAGACCCAGAATTGATTTGGGCCCAAGGGAACCCCCATAACCTATCAGTAAGATATGTAAGAAAATATTAATAATGTAAAAAAAAAGGTAGGAGAAACCAAATAAAAATATGATAAATAAGATAAAAGAAAATTCATCATACATATTACATCATAAAGAAAAAAAATAGAGGCGGCAAAGCTAGTATGAAAAAAAAAAAAGAAGAGTATCAATGCTAGAAATTGTTTTCAAAAATGATTTTATGTTAAGTCAGAGTTGCCAGACAAAAATAATTCTCTGGTCATGCTACATGTCCTCATAATAGCCAAACAAATCCTTCTAGACTTCAAGAGTTTAATTATATTTAATTATCGATTTAAAATACCAGTCTTTTTTTTTTGGAGCAAAGAGACAGAGTACATATATAAAGACAAGCTAAGGAAGAGATTGGTCCCCGACATTCATTTCTGGGGTATATGCTTCCTTAAATTCCGACTCAGACTTACCTAAAAAGCAAAAACGCATGAAAACAGGATTAACACGACTAGACTCAATAAACTTAGGCTCGAGAACGTGCAAGCTACAACCTGGTGCTTTAAATTTCTTTCTGGCAAAGAGGGGGAATTCGACATCTGGCAACTGTGTCGCCTTCCTTTTCCGATGTTGTACCCCCTGTGAGCGATATAAGGTGGCTCCCTTCAAAGTGCTTCCACGGTTGTGGATCGTGCCCTCTGGTTTCCTGCACCAAAAATTACCCTTACCTGTGTGGAAAGCCCTGCTAGAATTAGAGACTCTCGGACGATGCTTCTCGGGATTCTTGTTTTGTATGGGAGTAGAGTTGCAACCGATGACAAACTTAGGATCTGTTGGAAGAGAGATGGTGTCACCGCGATCCTCCTTGGCACATTCCTTCTGCATACTGTTTGGGTGTTCAGCTTCGCTAGCATTGGTCGACAGCTTCTTCGACTTTACTTTGACTTGGACTTTCATGTATGTCATACTAAGAGGATCAAAAACTTCAATATGGTTTCCCTTGAGCAGTCCTTTGTAAGCTTCAGCATTCAAAGACAAGACTTGACCATCTTGCTGTTTAGAAAACTTCAGCTTAGACTTGGTATTTTTCATGACGCCTTCTAGAGAGCGGACATCTACCGGAGATTCCGTAGAGCTACAATCAGCCCTATCCTCCACGCTTGTCGTGGATGTTTGGTTTGCAACTAGAAGACAGTTGCGAGAATTAGTATTTCTCCCTTCCTCTTGGTCTTTCTTGTTGAAATTCCCATCAATTTCCATAGAATCGTGTTTTTCTTTCAGACGGACCTCTTTTACCATGTTCTGGCTTTCTTCCACACTAGCACTTGTCTCCACTTCCATATCCATTGTGGATGACATCATACCCAACTTCTTTTGGGCCTTTTGGAACTCCTTAAGCACTTCTTTGTTATCCGGGTCTAGTTCAACTGCCCGTTCAAGGTCTTACAAAAGGTGAGGGTTAGGTTGAAATCCCCTAACTTTAAACTACACGCCGCAAGGTTCAAACCGAGTGAGGTGCCCACTTCCACCATTAACCTGACGTCGTCCTCACCTAAAGGTTCTCCCGCACCGAGGAATTGGAAGGTCGTATCATAGGCCAGAGCAGCTTTTTTGAACTCTTTCTTTCTAAACAACTTGTTTCCTTGTTCTTTAATTTCCTTCGCTTTGAAAATGGCATGACTAGGATGTGGCATGGTGGCCACAATTTGAAGTACTTCCTCATCAATCTCGTCTTCCATACTTGGCACAAATGACAATCTGTAACACACCCAAACCTACTGAACCTGAAAGCCACTCCCAAAGGACTTCCAGACTATATTGGATCCCTACTAATAGTATCCACCTGGAGGCAACAATCCCAAATCACCCCAAGAACTTCACTACCCCGAGAAAGCAACACACAACGACAAACATAATATTCTCTGTTACCGGTAGAAGCCGCCCAACAGGGAAACCGAGCTTACTACCCTACCCACACCAACTATAAGTAGCTAAGATGAGCCTTTAAACACCAAGGCCTCTAAACCCAGCCACACCACAAATTTCCTAGTCTACAACACTAACAACAAAGCAAGCACAGCCACGACCCAAGCCACAAGACTAATTGAACCCACTAATAGATCAAAATAACATAACCAAAATAAATCGAGAAATAGGAAGTGGCCAGATACCGGGAGACTTACAAGGTCACGACCGTCGCCTTCTGAATTTCAGAGTCGTCGCCGAAGAAGGAGAGCTGATGATCCCGAGAACTGTATCCCACATCCAACGCCACACACACTGTGTCAAAGAACCCAAAGAAAACCTGACTAAAACAAGAAACGAAAGCTAAGGTTGGATAGATCGGTTGACGGTGGTGCTGGTGACGACCGTCGACCAGCCATCACCGGCACCGGCAAGGGAATTTAGGGGGTGGCCGCCTGAAGCAGTTTTCTGAGAGCTACGCGTTTTCAGAAAGTTTTGACAAAAAGAAGATACTACTGCATGTTTTAAAATACTAGTCAGTTTTACACAATTAGATCAAAAGTGAAACCAACAAAACATTTACTCCCTCCCTCTCTCTCTCTCTCTCTTTATCAATTTAGGATATTGGTGAGAAATCAAGATAATTAATATAACTAGAGGAAAAAATTTATAAAATTACTTAAACTGCTAAAGCTTAATTAATATTAGGAATGAAATATGGATATAAATTTGATAAGAATTGTATTATAAAGTGACAAATAATTAAAACATAAGAAAAAATAATTAAATAGATAAATAAATAACAACAAAGAAAATATTCCACCATAAAATGACAGATACATGCATCTTATTTTAGAGTTTAAAAGTAATCAACTTGAATTATGCAAGTGTAGGAAGGGAATATGGAGAAGCCAAGAGGAAAGTCAGCTGCAACATCTCAGTCATGTTGGAATTCAGAACACATATAAAACTATATAAAGACTTGGGCAGTTTGCCAAATTCAGATCATCATAGAGTTTCCTGGGCAACTCCATGCATTTTGATGATGGGTTTGCCACAAATACTCATCTCATTCAACCTTACATTGCTAGCCTTTCTTCTCTTCCTAATTTCAGCCTCATCACATCCTGTAAGCTTCTCCACTCACTCTAATAAATTCTTATTTACTCTGTCTCTTTGCTCCAAAAAAACAAAAATTCTTATCATCATAAATAGTTATATATGAGATCTTCATGTATACCTCGCTTAGATGAGATTTCGAAGTATTGATCTTAATTTTGATATGAATAGCTATCGAGATTGTTGACTTACATTCTGGTTAGATCAGATTTGCTGCAACTTCCGATTAATCAAGTTTTAAAATTTTCCATATAAATATACTCCTTCACTTTAAGAAAAGAGGCTTCCTTTTCCACGCTTAAAATAGTCAATATTCACGCTTGCTTATATGTGTGGCAGACATCCCTTGGCACGCTTAAGTAAACGTGCAAGCATATGTGTGAAAAATTATTAGGCATGCTTATTAAGGGGTTGTATTCCCTCGCTTATATATAAGTGCTGCCATTCACATCACTTACACGCCAATATTACACCTATTACAATTTTTTTTCTTTTGAATGTGGATTCGAACCCCCGACTACAGCGCATAAGAACAGGTGATTGATCAAAAGTTTATCACTTAAGTATCAACAATTATTTGATTCTACTAATTAATTTAATATTATATATAAACAAATACCACTTGACCTTTTTTTAATCTTTTATTTTACATTTAACGAATTGACGGATATATTAAAAAATTATAATTATAATTTTTTAAATATCTTTTTAGAAAAAAATTGAAAAATTATAATTTAAAAAATGAATAGAAGTCTGCCACATTTATATTATACGCGTGAAGAAGAGTTTCATTTAGAATCAACAATCACTCTACTTAATAAACGTGTGGTACGACTCTTATAACATGTCGTCATATTTATAAGTATGTTTATTTTCTTACTACTCTTAGTTTACATGGAAGGATGGAGAAGCAACACTTTTTTTCTTTGTAGTACTTTGACATATTATTAGTCATATTTATATTAAGAAATATTTTAATATTATTCATTGGTCATGATAGAAAGCTACTATATAAAAAATTTGTCTCACAATAAATTTAGTGAGATGATTTGATACTAAAACTTCCATTAAACTAAATAGGCAATTTGAATAATCCCTCAATATTTTTGCCAAAAGTCAAACAATCATTCAGATAAGAATTGAGCATATTTGTTTTTAAGCTGTTCAAATAATAGATGTGAGAAGTTCATTATAAAATTAAATGGAAGTCAACTTTGTGATTATCCTTTAGTTAGTTGGGTTATTATCAGAGACTTTTAACAAAATATATAATAAGTGTAACGAAACTGATAAATATCATGTGACAAGGCATATTTTAAGTGTTTTGCAATTGCATAAAACCTACATATTTGTAAATTAAATTGAAAATGAATTAAAAGATTGACTTCTATAACTATAACAATACATATAAATGGTATAAAGTCACACTTTTATATCTACATTTTTTAAAATTTACAAACGGACATCTAAAATATGTCTAACGGATCAGATTCTTCATTAAGGTATCAATTTTAATTGTTGGTGTAGCCAACACATTCTAAACTTTTTATAATTGATAATTAATATTAACTGTAAAAAAATTGAGGTTAAAAATAATAATAAAGTATTAATTTCATAAGGAACAAGACATTTAAACATTATTTTGCCCCAAGACATGTATCATCACTTTTGAGTGTAAATGTATTCATAGTTCGATATTATATATATGACGGAATGTCTTATATTTTATTATATTGTAGAAAATTACTTGCAAGTAAAATATTTAAATTAAAATTTCAAATTTACCGTCTCGTAGCATAGTGAAACATTATTCTGAGTCGCTGGGTGGAGAGTTTCTTCTATATTGGGTTTCAAAAAAAAAAAAAAAGTTTCTTCTATATGGATAACATCGCTTTACATATTTGACCCAATTTAGTACAACACTCTTTCAAAAAGGTTTTTGAACGTTAATATATTATACTTCACGTATATATGTTGGATAATAATATATTAAACATTTTTTTTGTACAATATTATATTGTATTTTGGGGTTATTGGACAATAATACATCTAAAATAATTCCAACAATAGCTAACTCGGTGGCAGTCTTATATAGTAGGTTGAGGAGCAAAAAATTAAAATTTTTGTAAAATTAATTCCGTGTCAACAAGTCCAAACAAGCGAAATTGAATTCTACGTTACTTTAAAAGAAAACTATACTATTTGGTTAGGGGAAATGTAGATTAATAGAATATTTCTATAAATAAAATCAAATAAATTCTTTTGCATTTGCTAAAATGATATTAATTTAGTCAAAATTTATTTTATGTCACGTAAGACCATCATGGAGTCTGCTACCACTGGATTTGTTTTTGGTGTATTATTGTCAAGCACCTCTAAAGTACAGTATATATTATCCAAGAAAAAAGTTCGGTGCATTATTATCCAACACACCCACAGTACAGTACATTAACGTCCAAAAATCCTTTTCAAAAATACTAAATAAATACTAAATAGATAATTAAGTCCAATTAAATTCAATTTAGACCAACAGATTATGGAATTTTAATATATATATATATATATATATATATGTGTATGTGTGCGCGCGCGCGTGTGTGTGAGATATCTAATTTTACTATCCGAATAACTAATTTTAATAGTTGAAAGTTGTTTCCTGTATAGTGCCTAAAATTAGATCAATACATTGAGTAATATATTAGTGGATGGTGATATGAATCCTGACTCTTTGAAAAGGCTTTTCCTGTGGATCCGCGGAAATCGATCTCACTATGAATTTTCTTTGTGGAAGTAAGTTTACCTACATTTAAATCACCAGACAATGTTGAAATTTGTTTGTTATGGCAGATTTTTTTTTTTTGGGTCGTTCTTGTTGTTAAATCAGTCTTGCCCAATCATATTTTTTTAGATATCTTTCTTTTTATTCAAATTAATAATTCTTCTGATTAATTAATACGCATTATGTTTTCATATAGTTATGATTAGTTACCAATTATAAGGAACTTATTGCTTGTTGGTTATATAAATGACACCCTAACTGAATCGACACATCCTTTAAGCATGTTTTATGACTTTCTGGTTAATTTGAAAAGTTAAAAGTATAATTTTATACAATTAATATATGATTATATCAAAGAGTTGATAGTTAAGTTGGTTGCATAACACCCAATCTTCAGTTTGGCACCCCTCACGACCAGTAAAGTTTGTTGGCGGTTAGCTCTGTGATCAGAGCTGGCAAATATTTGAATTTTTCGGACTAAAACAAATTGAGTATGGACATAGATTTTTTTTGTCTAAATTTCAATGTTGACCCAATTGAGCGAAAATTCAAACACACAATATTTCCATACGTTTATTGTTCGATCCCAATTTTGACCTGAACTTACATTTGTTCAAATTGTCCAACCACACCCGACCTGAAAAGACTGAGTAATATCATCAAATTCTCGTTAGAATCTTAACATTAATCAATTTGGTCAACCCAAGTTCAATCTAAATTTGAATTGTTGCTAGCACGATTACAATAGGGTATCACATTTTTCACTTTAGTATTTCCAATAGCAAGGATTTGACTTCCCATATGACTAACTATGTCACAGGTCCACAACTTTCTCAGTGTGGATTTTACATAGGGGGTATGGTATGTAACTAAGCATATTCTTGTTTGAATATCATGAGTAGGGTCCTACAATCACCGGAATCCAATGGCTAAACCACGGCGGAGATCTACACAATAGAAGATATGGTGTCAAAGAAACAAAAATAAGTCCAAAAAGTGCTTCAAAAATGCGTTTAAAATGGAGATTTGATGCAGAAAGAGACATAACAGCAACGCCGGTGATTTTCAAGGGCATCCTATATTTCCCCAGTTGGGATGGCAACATTTACGCAATTAAGGAATCAGATGGCTCCTTGGTTTGGAAGAAAAGCCTGCAAAAGTTAACGGGTTTCAATGCAACAGGGGTTGTGACCAATGTTCAGACAGTGGTGGCCAGGGCAAGTCCAACCATAGCCGGTGACTTGGTCATCATTGGGTTATATGGCCCATGTGTTGTTGTAGCCCTTAAAAGGGAGACTGGTGACTTGGTATGGATGACTTCACTTGATGATGGTCCCTCTAGCCTTATTACCATGTCTGGTACTTATTACAAAGGGTGAGGATTTTTATACTTTTTGATATCCCCTTCCATGTGTAAATTGGTTTTGAAACAATATTTTTGATCACCTTAGATATGTGGCAAGACTCCCAACATAGGTAATGCAATTGAATTTTTGGAAACAAGTTCTTTAACAATGAACTATTTCATCATCTAGCCTTTGCATTTGCTTATTGAAAAATATAATTGAGTTAGGAAATGATTAATTCATCCTCTTTTGAATTATTTTTATAATATCAAAGTCAAATAAGTTCATCATCAAAAGTCAACTTCTTTCATGAACTAACATTCAAAACTTGAATCATATATACAGAGCATTCTACATTGGGGTGTCATCACTAGAAGAGCTCCTAAGCGTAGGTGAATGTTGCACATTCCGTGGCAGCTTCGCCAAACTAGATGTTAGAACTGGAAAGATCCTATGACAAACCTACATGGTCCCTGATAACAAAGGTAAACTTGGTGAATATGCGGGTGCATCAGTGTGGGGAAGTAGCCCTCCTATTGACGTAAAGAGAAACCTTGTCTTCATAGCAACTGGGAACTTATACTCAGCCCCAGAGGAAATCCAGAAGTGTCAGGAGAAGGAAAACAACCAAACGACTCCTTCTCATCTAGACAAATGTCTTGGGTCTGATGTCCATTCTGAGTCCATTTTGGCCTTAGACTTGGACACTGGGATCATCAAGTGGTTCCACCAATTAGGAGGGTATGATGTATGGTTCTTGGCTTGTAATGATCTTTCTACCCCGAACTGTCCCATTGGGCCAAATCCAGATGCTGATTTTGGTGAAGCGCCAATGTTGTTGAGTGCCTCTGTGAATGGAACCGACAAAGACCTTGCTGTTGCTGTTCAGAAAAGTGGGTTTGCTTGGGCTCTTGATCGTGACAATGGCCAGATAGTGTGGGTCACGGTATGTTTCAATATTGAATTGTTTACCACCACATCATTAGTTAGTAGTTTATTACAATTCTTTTGTTACAAAGAAAATTCTTAGAACTATCACGCCAGCAATTGTTTGGGAGATATTTTTAAAAAAATTGTTATACTTGTTAGAGTATAAAGTCATCATTGGGCTGTCAGCTATCAGGTTAAGATGTCTCACAATCTGATGAAGTACAAGATAAAATTCATACGCAAGAATTAAGCTAGACCCAAATACTATCCCAAATCAACAATAATTGAAATTAAAATCAAGAGATGTCTTTGCTATATTTAACTACTAAGAACTAGAGTGATTATGGAGTTACTTTGACGGCTAGCTATATAGAATTTGTCCCATCTAATATTCTTAGTTGTTGTTGTTGATTTGAAAACTTGTACATATAGGAAGCAGGCCCTGGTGGAATTGCTGGAGGGGGCACATGGGGTGCAGCAACCGATGAGAGGCGAGTGTATACAAACATAGCAAATAGCAACCGAAAGGTTTTTAGTTTGATTCCATTTAATCAAACCACAACGGCTGGAGGATGGGTTGGAATGGACGCTAGCACAGGAAAGATCTTATGGTCCACAGCAAATCCTAGCAATGCTACTTCTAATGGACCTATCTCCGTGGCTAATGGTGTAGTGTTTGCTGGGTCAACAGATGGCAAAGGCCCAATTTACGCCATGAATGCTAAAACTGGAGCTATTTTGTGGTCTTACGACACAGGGGCCACCGTTTATGGGGGCATGTCTATTAGCAATGGGTGCATTTTCGTTGGAAGTGGGTACAAGGTTAACCTTGCTGGAGCTATTAATCCAGCTTATACTGCAGGCAAATCTCTCTTTGCTTTTTGTGTCCCTGATATCTAACGAGGCCTATATGTTCATGTAAATGCTTAGTGTATCTCTTTTCTTTATTTGTTCTTTTGTTAAGAATAATACAATTGATGTCATGTAAGCATGATATAATGTACTAATTGCATACTTGCAACACTTAATTGTTCAGATGGTCAAAGTGTGTCATTAGATTGATGAAAAAATTTGGTGTTAGGTTAGGTGGTATCATACTGTTATGAACTTCAACCCAAGCCTAAAACATGTCTAACAAGTAATGTCTCATAGAACGAGCAAAAAAAATGAATGAGCATGGTGCATCAGTGCACAATTAGCAATAGGTGAAAGTTGGTTTTAATTTGTAGCTATAGCTCTGAATTTTGATTCTACAAACGATCCAATTAAAAAGGAGTAACGTCATGGTGGTTGTAGGTTTGTAAACTTAAGCTCTTAAACCTAATAACAAGTAGAGCAATAGATCAATCTAGATGTCCAATACCATCCATATATTTAGTTTACGAACTTAAATCATGAATCATGACGACTGAATTAGAGATTGTTCTTTTACCTATAAAACTTGTTGGACACCCTTTTTATCGTAACTTATATGAGTAGATTTCAACATCCCAAATAAACCACACTTATAAACTTCAAAGGTCCAATTATATCCAGTGACCAACAAGTATGAACCAAAAATCCACCACAACATAAAATCAGAAGAGTTTACCAATTGTTGAACAACTAGTACAGACAAAACACATTTTCAAATTTGAACTCAATGAAACAAACTTGCATTCATTAATCTTCACCACCTATTATAAAGCCAACACATGCCCAAACACCAAAACGACCCACCTATAAATCTAGTTGTATTGTACACAAACCCCCTTAAACTAGACTAAGTCAACCGACGATACCACCTTACAAAATAAGTACACGAGAGCGTAATAGATGACACCCATGGTAATGACAATCTTACTTCAGGCATGCTCATTGTAAGTGACAACATCACAAATGACATTCTTAAGGAATATCTTCAAGACGCTCTTAGTCTCCTAGTATATCAATCCACTGACACGCTTAGCTCCCCCTTGATGAGCAAGATACTGGATTGTTGGCTTGGTGATGCCCTAGACATCATCCCTCGGCACCTTCTTGTGACACTTTGCTCTTTTGTTGTGCAAATTCTTTTCTCATTTACTACGACTATTTGGAGCAGCTTCTCAGAACAAATTTCTACAAATATATAATTTTATCAAATACTTTTTGCAGGAAACAATTGAATCATGCAATTAATCCAAAATAGCGAACAATTAATCCAAAAAAGTAGCTAACAATCAACCGTTACCTGATAGAACTTAACTCAACTCAAAATTAACCTGAATCTGCTGGAAAATTGAAGGCTTTGAAGTTTGAACATAATTTCCAAACTTGAAAGTTAAATAAACACAAAACAGAACCATATCTAACTAAACCCATTCACCTGAAATGTCAAGTTCTTCATTGTTGATGGTGGTGTGGTGGCACCAACTGCTTGGCGCTTACCAAAATTTGAATTCAGAAAATTTCGGGTCGGTCAAATTTGGGTCAACGTCGAAATTTAGACGACAAATTTACGTGCAGATCCGGTTTTTATTCGGATCACATCGGGTAGGACAATTTGGATGAAACTAAATTCGGGTCATACTTAGGTTCAGACAATAGAGAAGAGAAATATCATTTCCGAATATTAAGTCAACATCAAAATTCGGATAAAAAATCTTTGTCTAGATTCATTTTTTTCTAACTCGAACAATTCGAATTTTTCAGAGCGGATAAAATTATGTCAGCTGTACAACTGTCAAATGCCGATACTTTGTTGGATTTAAATAAAATCAGCAAATATTATCCCCTCTTTCTAACCCAAGAGCTAAGATGAACTGCCCGGGCTAAAACCCTAAACCCTTGACCCTGCATCTTCTTCCCAAATGGGTTCATTCACCAGGCTCGCGAAAACTCGGAAGTTATTCGGACAAATTCGCACCTTCTTACCGCCATTGACAGCAGCAACAAGGTCAGAAACTGGTCTGAGCTGGAGCCATTCATATTGCTCGCATTCTCGCTATTCTCACAAAGGCGCTGACATAGATTTGAGCCAATTCCCACCTGAGAGAATCCGCAACTTTTCTATCATTGCTCATGTCGATCATGGCAAGTCTACCCTCGCTGATCGCCTCTTGGAACTTACTGGTACGATCAAGAAAGGCCATGGTCAGCCTCAGTACCTTGACAAGCTCCAGGTACTTGGTTTTTCGTCCAGATTGTCTTTCGATTTTGTTAGCATTGGTTTTTGATCATATATGATTGGGCGAAATGAACGTGAGTTTATGGCTGCAATTTTCTTGATATGAGGCTTGTTTGAATATGATATTGATCTTGGTTCTTGAGGGTTGTCTTATGATTTATCTTTACTTGGGCAATTATCAGGGTAATGTCTTTTGTCACTAACTCATTATTTCGGTATTAAATGGTGTTGTTGTCATGATATTATAATGTCTGTACTCTAGATAGTTGAAAAAAGTTATATTTTTCAGCTTAGATTGTAATGCACTAAATAAAACGCCTCGTTAAACCTCCTAGGTAGCTAATGATTTCTAAATCTTGGGTCAATTAGAACGAATCTCTCTAAATTGCAAAATTTAGGGGTGAGACTGCTGCATTTGGCCCTCTATATCCTGCCTGGGCAGGATTTTGGAGTATTGGTTTCGGTTTTGTTTTCGTTGTTACATTATAGACCCCTCAATATGAATGGTTTGCTTCATTCTCACTAAGGGTCCACTTGAGCCCCTATGACCATCTATATATACTTGTTCTCATATAGTCATTTGTGCTTCTCATTCAAACTCAAAAAACATGGTTTTATAACGAAGTCTAAGTACTTATCTTAAAACGTGTAGCCCCTAGTTTCTCTTAAGTCTGAATTTGGTTAATTTAATCAGCAAGTACTTGTAAGCTATTGCACTTAGCGCCAGCATAGAAGACTTTGCCCATCATGGGAACCGAATGACCAATAACATACCCGCCCCAAGAGATAGGGATAACCCGAGTTGGAATTGAACACTACTGAATATTTCCTTTGATAATGTTTGCATTTGAAATACCAACCTCAACAGTGGCGAGATTGTCTAAAGCTGAAAATAACCAAGTTTCATGTTCACCGGAGCTGAGACTTATCAAGTCAACCTGAATTTGACTTGTCCCTGATGACAATCCTATTGCTTGTATTTTCTTTTTGTATATAGCTGTTGTCTCCTCTTTGTACGTCTCGTATTTGCATGATTTGTTCTTCAAGGTGAGCATGCTTTTTGTTCAATTACGAATGATGATGTTAAATTTGGCTCTTTAGGTTGAAAGGGAAAGAGGAATTACTGTTAAAGCACAAACAGCGACTATGTTTCACAAGTACAACTCCAGCATAGCTACTAATCCAGAAGAAAGTCCAACATTCTTACTCAATTTGGTAGATACACCTGGTCATGTTGATTTTAGCTATGAAGTGTCTAGATCCTTAGCTGCTTGCCAAGGAGCTCTATTAGTGGTTGATGCTGCTCAAGGTGTCCAGGCACAAACAGTTGCCAACTTTTATCTTGCTTTTGAGTCAAATCTGACCATTATTCCAGTAATAAACAAAATTGATCAGCCCACTGCTGATCCTGATCGTGTAATAGCCCAACTGAAATCCATGTTTGACCTTGATCCAAAAGATGCCCTCCTTACATCTGCTAAAACAGGTCTGGGTCTTGAGCATGTTCTACCAGCAGTAATAGAAAGAATACCTCCTCCCCCTGGAAAGATTGAATCATCATTGCGTATGCTTTTACTGGATGCATATTATGATGAATATAAAGGAGTTATATGCCATGTAGCTATTGTTGATGGCATGTTGCGAAAAGGTGACAAAATTTCATCCTTTGCAACTGGGCAAACTTATGAGATTTCAGATGTTGGGATCTTGCATCCTGAACTAGTTCCAACCGGTGTCCTTTTCACTGGGCAAGTGGGATATGTGGTTAGCGGGATGCGTTCAACCAAAGAGGCACGTGTTGGCGATACTTTGTTTCATGTCAAGAGTGTTGTACAACCCCTTCCAGGTAATTTCTTGGATGTTGCATTGCTCATTTATTTATGCCATTTCCCTTGTAATGAGGTCAATGCACATTCCTATAAACATCCCTTGTTGGCTTAAAAGCTCTTGAAATGGTTATGTTTTCATTAGTCTTACTGTCCTGTGACTCTTATCCTTACAATTACAAGATGATATCAACAATTGTATTAAAGGGCTTAGCTATGTGCTCATGAGGTGACATGCAAGAACGGGGAAGCTAAGCTCAAAGCATTGTTGTGAGATGCATATGAATGTTGCATACTAGGAGAATAAAGGGGTGCCAAATATGTGATACTCCCAAAGACATCTAAGAGAAAGCTACATTCCAATATCTGCAAAAGTGGAAGTGGATGAAAAATATTATTGGCTATATTAGTTGCTCCAACTGTTTGATGGTGAACAAGCGTCTTAGACATTACAACGCTTTCCCTAATTTTGACATGATACTATTGTTTTGACATGACTTGTGTTTTTTTATAGTATGTTTTTTTTTTTATTTATTGTGTTCGAGATTGGAGAACCTTCATGGCAATGTCCTTCTTTGGTTCATTCCTTGGAGCTACACATGATATCAATTAGAGTATATTAATACTGGAAAAGCAAATGCTGAAAGGTAATAAAGATTCAACAAAAAGGAAATAGTGTGAACATGAAGGAGGTGGATCAAGTGGGGATAATGACGTGGGCATAGAGGAATCTAGAATGTGACATTTTTGGGATCAAAAGCCCTTGAGGATTGAGACTGATGGAAGAGGCTGACAACAACTTTAGGGGGGGGGGGTTTGAATAGAGTATTGAAACTTTTCACAAATGTCAGGTTCTTAAAAATGAACATTGACTAATAAAAATAATAAGCAATGATAAGGTATGTTTTAATGAGGTTCAAATCATCCACCAACTAGGATGTGCTATTTCCTCGCATATAGGTCCTTTCTTTAGGAGTTTAGATGGCCTCATGGTATTAGTGGTATTCAAGAAACACTACACTTAGGTTCTTAGTACAAGTCATTCAAGGCACCTACTTTCTTGTGACTAAACACTTGAATTACTCCTTTGCTTCTCTACCAGTAACAACTGATCACACAACTCTCTCTTAATTGATAATGTAAATTGAAGCATGCAGTTGAGTGTAGTTGAATGCAAGTGAGTGCAGTTGCCTAAATGCTCTAGAGAACATCCCCAAAGATGCCATAGGCAGTTTTAATATTGGCATTAAAGAAAGCTTCCAGATCCACTTGCATTTCCAACCATCCTTGTTGTGGGGCACACAAGGCCCATAGTCTATCAACTATTGCCTCAAAACTAGTCAGCGAGGAGTTATTTGTAAGCTTGACATTAAGAATCTTGCAATCATGTTGCTTAGGATTTCCTCATGGCTTGAGAAAATGGGCTCCCATCAAGTGTTGGGAGTTGGGTTCCTTTTCGTAGAGATATGATGCAAACTTAGTTATGATTAATGGATAACCTACAGGCAGGTTGTGGCAAGGTAACCCTTTAACCCCTTTGCTATTCATTCAGGTAATGGAGGCTGTGATTAAATTGTCTATCAAAGTTGGCGATTCGGTTTTTTATAGGGTTTTTATGCTTCCAATGCTTTGTGAAAGGCTTTTGGGTTTCCCATCAACTTTTTGCTGATGATAACCTTCCACTGATTTTTAAGGCCATGTTAGGGTCTAAAGTAGCCCTCTTATTTGCAATTGACAAAATTCTTAATATTAAACATTTGGCTCATTTCTTTGGCTCTAGGGTGAGTTCTCATCCTTCTAAATATCTAATCCTTCGTTTAGGGGCTTCTTTTGAAAGCAAAGTAGTTTGAGAAGCAATTGAGGAGAGGTCCAAAGGAGGCTTGCATGTGGAAGTTTAGGATTGGTGTTTAAAGGAGGAAGATTTACTTTGGTGCAAAGTAGTTTGCGGAGTATACAGATTGTTATGCTCCCTCTGTTCTTTTTTATCTAAATTTTTAATTAAATTTTCTCATTTCGTATTACTTTACAACCCCAATGACATTAATTACTGCTTTTCTCATTTTAGACATGACATTCATACAGTGAAACACTAAATATTGATTTTAATCAAGGGTATTTAAGTAATAGTAATATTCGTACTAACTACCTGTAGTTTTTTTGGCCCACCACCTCCAAAAGTCACATGAAAAGAAACAGAGGGAGAATGTCCTTGTATACTTTCTTGGCTAGCATTGCTGAGTGCTTGTAGAAAATCACGAGGGACATCCATTGGGTTAATAAAGATCATGATTAGGTTTACATTGGATTGGATGGGATGGGATTGTCGTCCAAACTGCATAATGGATTGGGGATTAGACGTCTGTCCCATTAATGAAGCTCATGAGACCAAGTGGCTTTGGAAGTTTGCAACCAAAGATGATGCTTTAAAAGTGATTACAACTAAATATGCATTATGTACATTGGGAGTGGGTTGTTTGAATCCCTTTTTGGTACTCTAGACATTTTAAGATTCTTGTTCGTTTTGAGGTGTAGAAGGGGTTCAACGTCGGCCTAGAGGGTTAAAAAGATGGACATTGTGTGAGGCTAGGGATGAGAGTATTACCCTGTTATGATGGATGTGAGAAAGTAAGAAGAAATTGAAAATTGACACTCAGATTTTGACGTGGTTTACTAACATGTTAGATACGTCCACGGGCACAAGAAAGGATTATGTTTATTAATCTGGTGGTGAGGAAGAGAAATACAGAAAACATATTACATATATATGTAAGGATTAAATGCTACTCTTGATAGTGGTGTTTACTGTGCAAAACTAAGAATTGCGGACATGGACACGAGATACGAATATGACACTACACAGGCATGGGAACACGCGACTTTTGAAAAATTAAGGACACAACATGTAGTCCGACACATATACTAATTTTATATAGTACTTCATAAAAGACCAAATTCCATTTTTGGGCAGAAATGTTTGGAAATAAGGCATATCATTTTTTGAAAGTCTGTTGCCCCTTTGAAGGTTGCAGTTTTTTGTTTAGCAAGCGGGATCTTGAATCTCCAAATCATCTTTTACTTCATCGTGACTTTGCTAGGTCTCTTTGGGCATTTGCCCTTGGTTATCTTGATGTTTCTTGGGTTGTATCCTATTTAATTAGGAGTCATCTTCCATCTTCGGAGAGTTTTTTTGGTAGGAAACCTAAGAAGAAGGCGGCCTTGGTTATACCACGTGATTTTTTAGGTTATCTGGAAACAAAGGAACCAAAGGGTTTTTCAGAAAGAAAAAAAGGGAGGGGGGGGGGTTTGAAATCTCTCTTCAGAGATTGAAAGACAATTTTGTCAAGTCTCTATTTTTTTTCGGTGAATGAGAGGTTTAGCTCTTCCTTTTTGATATGGTAGATTTTGTGAACTTTTTGTTTTTTGGCCGTACATATCTTTGTATGGCGCTAGTTGAACATCAGTGCTTATCTTATTATTAACATAGATTTTTTTTCCTATAAAAAAAGTTTGGAAATAAGGTGAAGGTGTGATTTTTTGAAAAATTGGTATGAGTAAAGGCTAATACCCGCCCCTTATTATTATGTTTGAATTTTTGGGAAAAAAAGTGAGATAAGGTGAAGATGTGTTTTTTTGTAAAAATAATTTATAATAACGTGACATTTGATATACAATTATACAAAGGATTCCCATTAGAGATTGGAGTGTATGTAAACAATTAATTTATGCTTTCTTTTACTTATCAAAAAAATTTATGATTAGTTGGTTTAAAAAAAGAAAATATATTAGGTTGGTATTATTATTTAATGCATATATACCAAATAGAACCTAAAAATCTGAGTACCCAACGGTTATGGGTATGAAGATGGATTTTTAATACTCAATTGTTATTGGTATGTGTATGGAGATGGATTTGGATAGTTGAAGGTATAGGCAAACCCGCCCCATGCTCATTGCTATGTGAGGCTAAGGACATGGGGAGTTATTGGCTGATAACACCCAAACCAGCATTCAGCATTGTGATCTCATCATCATCGGGTGACATGCAATCACATGCAATAATATGTGCTCTGTCTAGGTATGCAAGACACATTTCTTTGTTTACAGAAAGTATATTTTGTTTTCTTGGGTTGATGAGTAATCAAATGATTACATCTAAGGGTGCCACCCGCCAAAGATTATTAAACATGACTTGGGTCATTGACAGATGTGTTAGGACATGGCCTCCTCAGCTCTCTGTCTGTAGTTTTCACATTGTTGACCTTATGTAGGATTATAAGAACACTTCGCCTCTTCATTTGCTGGCTTGTTTGCTTATACATGTAATTTTTGTGCTTGTGCTTCTCCCTCTCTTGTTTGCATTATTTGTCTTCAAAGCAACTTCTTTTGCATTATGCCTGTGTGTCTTATTCACAGCAGTAAAGTACTTTGTATCTTATCTAAGTTTGTTTGTAAACTCTATTTTTTCCCCTTTTGCAAATGTTTTTGACAGTACTTTGTAAGTGACCTCTCCACTTGTTAGGGTAAGGTATGTTGCATCTAGGAGTTTCCAAACTGCGTTTTGCAACTTGGCCAGCGAAGGCAAGTTACTCCCTGAAACTTCATAGTGTGGTTCTTTCATAAAAATTCCCAGGGTTCAAGGCTGCAAAACATATGGTTTTCTCTGGTCTCTATCCAGCTGATGGATCCGACTTTGAAGCACTAAGCCATGCAATTGAGAGGCTGACGTGCAATGATGCAAGTGTAGTTGTCACAAAAGAAACAAGTACAGCACTTGGTCTAGGGTTCAGGTACATAAGCGGCCTTTTTGTATCCTTCTTTCTATGAGCAATTTAGCTAGGATACATGGTACTAATGCATTATTTGATTAACTAATATTTGCTTTTTGTATCACAGATGTGGTTTCTTAGGTTTACTTCATATGGATGTTTTCCATCAACGTCTTGAGCAGGTATACTTTCTTAGGTGTACTTTGTAATGCTAAATTACTGTACATAATCTTCAGCGTTGTTGGTTTAGGTATTTTAGGAACTATGCTTTGGCTTCTTTATGTCTCTAGTAGCAACATAATGCATGGATGCATAATGACTGAGAAAGTGAAATAGCTAGATAGTCCCATCCTTAAGGATAGAGCTTTAATCTCATCTTGAAATACTATTTAAAATTGTTGGGATAGGATTCGATCCCATCTTTAGAGCTATAAATTTTGTAAGCGTGCTTACTATGGATGTCAGGAATATGGAGCTCATGTGATATCGACAGTCCCAACTGTGCCATACATATTTGAGTATTCTGATGGAAGGTACATTTCTGCATTAAGATGCGTAAAATCATTGCAACACAGTTGAAGTTGTGCGCTTGATAAATGTCCTGTATCTTGATCTTGGTTGTAGCAAAGTTGAAGTTCAAAATCCTGCTTCTTTGCCATCCAATCCGAAAAAGCGGGTGACCGCTTGTTGGGAGCCTACAGTTGTTGCAACAATTATCATTCCTAGTGAGTAAGCTCTCCGGTTCCCATTCTCAGGCCTCAATTGCAAAAGCTCCAAATGTTGTTTTATACTTCTATGTGCTTGACTTCTAGTTCTTGATATGAGATTAGTTTTAATAGAATTTTCTTTTACTTGAAGGTACGTCGGGCCTATTATGACCCTTTGCTCTGATAGGAGGGGAGAACAGTTGGAGTACTCCTTCATAGACAGGTAACTCCTCTTAGAGAAATTGATTGTGTGGTCCATTTCCCACATTTGTGGGATTATTCATTTTGTAATTTGATGAGTTCTGATTTAATGGCTCCTTAGGTATTTGTCGTCTCTTTTTATCATTTGCTCCTTGAGGGAGTGTGCGACAAGATACTTGATGAATATTTTTGTAACCTGATGCTTCTTTACCTTGTCAATTTCTCTGAATAAATCATTTGTTTCATATTTGCATCTCTTACTGTCATTGATTACATTAAGTTTCCTTTGTCCAGTCAAAGGGCCTTAATGAAGTACCGGATACCTTTGCGGGAAATTGTTGTCGACTTTTATGATCAATTAAAAAGCATTACTTCTGGTTATGCTTCCTTTGACTATGAGGACTCAGAGTGAGTTTGGATCCTCTCTCTCTCTCTCTCTCTCTCCCCCCCCCCCCCATTCATGCTTTTTAAAACTTGAGTAGCAGCTTAGCTTTGTGTTTGAGATATGTTTTAGAGCAGTCCAGGACATTTTGTGCTTTGTGTAATTGCCACGTCCCCTGGGTTGATCTCTTTGTGTCTACAGGGACCTCATGATAGAGATCCACCCCAAATCCAAACACTCCTTTTCAACTCTCAAAGTAGAACATTAGATGGGTAGTTATGGCCTGTATGCTTCTTATAAGATATGGAAAATATTCTAGTAACCAAGTGCACCCAAGGTCCTAGGTTGTTGGAATCGAAATCCTAACTCGGATTCATGGGGCCGTTAGGATCGGAATTAATTCGCGTAGGATCGTGAATCGTAATGTAGATAGTAGAATTGCATCGAGGATTTTGGATCATAAAATCATAGGATCTTAGATCAGGATCGGGATTTTAATAACTATGCCAAGGTCCTAAAATATTCTAGTGATCCAATGCACCCAAGGTTCTAAAATAAAGACAGGTAGATGGAATTTTAAGCTTAGCTTTGTGTTTGCCACCTTAGTTTGAAGGATTGATACTTGAAGACGTTATATTTGTTAGAAAATTCAGAGATGGGATTGATGCTTTGAGGCGTGAATGTGATCACTTTCTTTAAGACAAGATTTGCCCCTCATGCAAATTCGTGTCGCCAGGATACAACAAAGCATCCTGGATCGATTCATATATAGCAAACCAATCCCCTGTTCTTCTGATTGAAATGGATAGAATTCTGGATAGATTCAAACTGTTAGACAGTTGAATCTTATCCCCTAAAGCAACTGTCCCCAACCGCCAAAAGGATAAAATGAAAAGAAAAGAGCAACAGATAATTATATTGTTTGCTTTTGCTCTCTGCTCAAGTGCCAAGTGCGCCTAATAAGCGCCCTACAGCCCACGCCGCGCGCGCGGGTGCGTGTGCGGTTCAATGTAAAGCATTGAATCTTAATGCAAGCACATGTGAGTCCACACCGAGGCTTATTTATTTATAAACCCATAACACTCTTTAATATATAAAGAGGTAGAGAATATGATATTCTCTCCATGTGGGACAATTTTGAATTAACCTATTTATTTCCTTTAAGAGTTGGAAACTTTAGTAGCCTACCCATGTGGGACAAGCTAGGATCCCTAAACTTTTACTAACTATTTAACAATATTTACTTATAGCTCCATAATGTTCCTTTTTTTAAATTTTCCTTTCTAGGTATCAATCCTCTGATTTGGTGAAATTGGACATTCTTTTGAATGGACAACCTGTGGATGCAATGGCGACCATTGTTCATAGTTTAAAGGCACAGCGTGTTGGTCGCCAACTGGTGGACAAACTGAAGCAAGTCATAGACAGGTTCGGCTTAGTATAACGTTCTTGCACTAACTCAAATCTGAGTACTAGTTTCACGTTGCTGTCCTCATGCTTGAATCTATGATGAATAGGCTAATGTTTGAGGTATCAATTCAAGCTGCTATTGGATCAAAGGTGGTTGCAAGTGAGAGGCAAGTCATCTTATTCCCCTGAACTTTATTGCTTGTTAGAATTTCTGATTAATCCATGAGGAAGCTGTTCTTTTTTTACTGATTTTTAGGCACTTTGTGTCTGGTTATGCCCGGTAATGCATGATCTAAAACAGCAGTTCATTTTTTTTCCCCATACATTAGAATATTTCCAGAAGTGGACTGGGGCTTTTGTATTTTGTGATGGTACAAGCTCTCTGAATGGTTGCAGTAGCTAATCTTCAGTTGATACCTCTTTGCTATGGTTATACTTTGTGGAGACACCTATTTTTGTAGGAAAGGTTCGATGACTAGCAATCGATTTGTGATGTGTTTTTGACACACTGTTTCACTTACCAAATATTTGTTGTTCCTATTTGCTGTAAAATCAGACAGCGTTTCATTTTAATTAGCGTCTTGTGGAAATCCTGACATAGTGAAATTTCAGTGTCATACTATATATGGTTGAATTTTATCATTTTATGTTTTAGAACTCCATCCATAAGGCAACATGTTCTTGACAGTCTTAACAAAGTTCTATCCATTGGGAAATGTCATTCTTTATTTAACATTCTCACTTTGATTTTCCATAGGATATCCGCAATGAGAAAGAATGTCCTTGCAAAGTGCTATGGTGGCGACGTTACACGAAAGAGGAAGCTGCTAGAAAAGCAAAAGGAAGGAAAGAAACGCATGAAACGAGTTGGTTCGGTTGATGTACCGCAGGAAGCTTTTCACGAGCTTTTAAAGGTCTCATAGGACAAAGGTTTTTGCAGTACTTGGATCGGTCAATACAATCTTCCTCTTTGTCAGTATAATGATCATTAGCCTTTTTCTTTATATCTTTTGAAACAATTCAGTTCACAAGTAGGAATTTATAGGATTAGGTGACCTGACAAAAGCTGTGGTGATCAGCTGAGCTTCTCCCCTTCAATCATATTTGTGATGAGGTAGCAATATCAGCTCATGTAAGAATTCAAAAATATGTATCATTATTTTCCATTGTTTTTTGGGCATAAATGGTTGCATGAAATGGAAGTAATTTATTTATACATGTATGCTAAGATTTCTAGACGATCTGTGAAGGTCGCCGCCTATATCATTATTGGGTTTGATATGTGTAAGTGAGTCTGTAAACACAAATTTCCGGGTCTAAATAAATAAACACAAGAAATTAGTGAACAAATATAATATATTAATTTCAAAGGATTTTGGGTACAATCTCTATGTATTTGTTACAAAATAACATGTAACTCCTCCTATTTGATCTCCTTGAATGAACTTGAATGAGTCTTGAATGAGTATGGTTTTGGATGAATATGATCTTGGATGAATATAGTCTTCAGTGAATATATTCTTGGATGAATGTGATCTTGAACGAGGGTCGTAGAGACTTGATCCCGATCAAGAGGAAGTGGTTTGATCTCCCACGAATGAACGGCACGAGCTTAAACTTTGTTGTGCTTCTTGTCTTCGAGAGAGAGAGTATGAGATCTTTTGAGTCTTCCTTCGATGTTTTTCAACCCCCTTGAAATGAAGGAGAATGGTCTCTATTTATAGAGAACTTGTGCTCGCCTTTGGGCCCATTTAACTCTATTAAAAAAAGGAGAAATATTTATGTGTCACTCATGACACGTGGCATAATTTAATTGGTCAAAATATAATATCATTTAATTTATAATTAAATGATCTACCATAATTAATTTTGACATATGACATATTATAATTGGTCGAATTAAAATAATTTTAATTTCCACGTGGCGAGACTTGATTGGCTGACAAATTTTTGCTTTCTACAAATGCCCCCTCAAGAGTCGGCCGTGCTTACAACTTGGTAGTAATGGTCGCGGTCGAGTCTCGAAACTTGAACTTGACGCTTGCACAATTTTACTTTGTATGATATCCAACTTGGGCCTCAAGTGTTGTTCAACACACCATTCTTTTTATTTTTATTTATTTATTTTTTTTTGACACACACTTGAAAAATGAGTCAGTGGCAAATTATGCCATAGTTTCCGCCAAATTGATACGTTGGAGTGCATGAGCATGATCTTGGATATTAATCTCATTAATTTCATTCTTAAATCATGCTTTAATTATAAGGCAACTTTACATAATATAATCTTGGCTTAATAATAGCACCATCAATTCAAGCATATATTCCTTGTTTAGCCGACTTGACTAATTAAGATCAATTGCAGCTTATACATAAGGAAGTATTGGGTGGAGCTTTGCAACTCAGGCTGCTCATTCATTGACTTGGCTAGCACAACCTCGACCGCCGTCGCCTTCCAGTACTCTCCATTAGTATCTTTCCTCTCTCTTCCATGGCCAATTTCGTATTTCGATTGCGATCTGTTAAGAAGTCGAATCAAGAAGATGAACAACCAAGACAAGAGAGATGGGGAGTGTAGAGAAATGGCCTCATATATTGCTGGGAGATGTGGAGCTGTTGGCAGATGATTTAAGTCCTTCTCAACTAACAGGCCAGCAGGGGCACCGAATGAATCATATTGATGAGAATATCAAAATGCTCCAGAGACTTCATGATAAAGATGAAACCCAAAAACAATATAATTAATGAGGCTATCAAGCTCTGCAACGTCATGTCGATTAACACTTGATATTATAAGAAATGGAGTGCGTCACAAGGGTTCTTATTGTCCATCAATTTATGTCTTGATCTCATCATTTTTTCTTCTAAAAATCCCTTTTTCTTTTATAGCCATATACCATGAGACACCTAATCTTTGGTGTGTGCTTTTCCATATCTTGTAGACATTATCACGTAGCCTTCCACACTTTTTTTTTTTTTTTTGATATTTTGCAGGCCAACTTCTTGGTTGCAGGAAACTTCAATATATGAATCATCACCAATTAAATCATCATCTCTATGATATGCATTCCTTCTGTGGCAGCGAGGGATTCACCATCTTCATTGATTGGTTGGACCCAAATCATGGGGTTGCCCCCTTTTTCGTATTGTTTTTTATTTATTTATTGTAGGTTTACATATTTGGGGAAGGCCTTGATATTTGGAGCAGATGATATTAACGTTGATTCTTGAGGTGAAATTTATGGAGATGGAAGACAGTCCTCTTGTAAAAAAATTTGCAGACTTGGATATCAAGAATAACATTTGAAGGAGGAATCTGCAAGCTTCGAAGTCGAGCAATCGTTAATAAATGCATCTTGAAGATGATAATCGGAAGACAAGCGGTGACCTTTGATTGTCCTCCTCAGTTGGGGACATCAATTCGGCCCGTCTTGAGCATGTATTGGCGATCTGAAGACAAGCAGTGTCCTTTGATTGTCCTCCTCAGTTGGGGACATCAATTTGGTCCGTCTTGAGCATGTATTGGCGACCAGAAGACAAGCGGTGACCTTTGATTGTCCTCCTCTGTTGTGGACATCAATTCAGCCCGTCTTGATCATGTATTGGCTATCAGAAGACAAGCGGTTACCTTTGATTATCCTCCTCTGTTGTGGACATCAATTCGGCCCGTCTTGAGCATGTATTGGCGACCAGAAGACAAGCGGTGACCTTTGATTATCCTCCTCTATTGTGGACATCAATTCGGCCCGTCTTGATCATGTATTGGCTATCAGAAGACAAGCGGTTACCTTTGATTATCCTCCTCTGTTGTGGACATCAATTCGGCCCGTCTTGAGCATGTATTGGCGATCTGAAGACAAGCGGTTACCTTTGATTGTCCTCCTCTGTTGTGGACATCAATTTGGCCCGTCTTGAGCATGTATTGGCGATCAGAAGACAAGCGGTTACCTTTGATTGTCCTCCTCTGTTGGGGACATCAATTCGGCCCGTCTTGAGCATGTATTGGCGATCTGAAGACAAGCGGTGACCTTTGATTGTCCTCCTCAGTTGGGGACATCAATTCGGCCCGTCTTGAGCATGTATTGGCGATCTGAAGACAAGCGGTGTCCTTTGATTATCCTCCTCAGTTGGGGACATCAATTTGGCCCGTCTTGATCATGTATTGGCTATCAGAAGACAAGCGGTGACCTTTGATTATCCTCCTCTGTTGTGGACATCAATTCGGTCCGTCTTGATCATGTATTGGCTATCAGAAGACAAGCGGTTACCTTTGATTATCCTCCTCTGTTGTGGACATCAATTCGGCCCGTCTTGAGCATGTATTGGCGATCAGAAGACAAGCGGTTACCTTTGATTGTCCTCCTCTGTTGTGGACATCAATTCGGCCCGTCTTGAGCATGTATTGGCGATCTGAAGACAAGCGGTGACCTTTGATTGTCCTCCTCAGTTGGGGACATCAATTCGGCCCGTCTTGGATTATATCACTGATAATCGGAAGACAACTTATCTACATGAGTCTACATCACGCCTTTGAACACTTGACTGTCTTGATCTTTGATGCCTCGCACGTCTCGACCTTGGAAATTCAACATTTTGCTTTGATGACTTGAATCTTGGACTTTGTTGACTTGGGAGTCTCAAACTTGAAATTCTTGAATTTTGATTTAAGAGTATTTAACTTTGACGACTTGAGAACCTTTGATTTAAAAATCTTTAATTTTAACTTGAAAGTCTTTAATTTTCCTGACTTGTGAGTCTTTTATGTTGAAGACTTGGGAGTCTTGGTTTTGACTTGAAAGTCTTTAATTTGATGACTTAAGAGTCTTTGATTTGAAAATCTTGAACTTTGACTTGAGAATCTTCAATTTTGATAACTTGAAAGTCTTGGATTTCGACTTGGGAGTCTTTAACTTGATGACTTGGGAGCCTTTGATTTGAAAATTTGAATTTGGACTTGTAAGTCTTGATTTGAATGACTTGAAAGTCTTGAACTTCGATTTGAGAGTTTTTTTCAATTTGGATGACTTGAAAGTCTTGAATTTTGACTTGTGAGTCTTGATTTGGATGACTTAGAAGTCTTGATTTGGATGACTTGTGAGTCTTTTTTTTTTAACTTGACTTGACAACTTGCAATAAGTTCAATCGGATTCATCGCTTTCATCTTCATCGAACACAATCTTGCCTTCATTTTTAAGCCTCATGACAAGCTCCTTGAAAGTTTGACACTTCTCCAACGAATGGCTAATGATCCTATGATACTTACAGTATCTAGGGTCATTGATCCTTCCAACTTCATTCGGACGCTTCAACTCCGGAAGTTTAATAATTCCCTTTTCAAGAAGTTTGTCAAGTATTTCAGGTGTATCACAATCGGAAAAAGAACATTCTTTCTCTTTAAAATTCATGGATGAAGGAATTCCTTTTGACGTGCCCCCGAGTGAAGTTTGCTTCTCCTTGACACTTGGTCTTCTTGCATCATGTTTGGAAATTGTGAGCTACATGTCATGTGCTCGTGTTGCCAAGTCTTGAAAGTTTGTTGGCTTACTCATATGCAAAACGTAAAGCAGATCTCATTCCATGCCTTGTATACACATATCGACTGCGGAGGCTTCGGACAATCGATCTTTGCACTCAAGGCTAAGTGACCTCCAACGATTGATATAGTCCATGACTGGCTCGCGGTACCACTGCTTCGTGCTTGTCAACTCCATCATACTGACGGTGCGTTGAGTGTTGTAGAATCGATTAAGGAATTTTTGCTCCATTTTTATCCAACTGTCGATGGACTCCGGCTCCAAGTCCGTATACCAATCAAAGGCGATTCCTTTAAGGCTTCTAACGAACTGCTTCACCAGTCGATGTCCCTCAGTCCCAGCATTATTGCAAGTCTCGATGAAATGAGCTATATGCTGCTTAGGATTCCCTTTACCATCGAAGTGAGTGAATTTTGGCGGTTGATAGCCATGAGACATACGAAGGGCGTCAATCCTCTTCGTGTAAGGTTTCGTGTATAATTGAGGTTTCCAAGAGCCTCCCCCCATTTGAGCTTTTATCGCATCGGCTACTAACTTTTAGATCTGCTCTACAGACAATGAGCCCGAGCCGGAACCTTCTTCACATTTCTCTTCTTCATCGGAATCTTCGTGATTATACCCTCTGTCGGAATCTTCATCTCCTGAACCTCCATCGAATTTGCTAGCGGATCGTTTTTCTAACTTCTTTGTCAATTTCTTGATCCGCTCATCTTGTCGCTTAATATGCTCCGTCTTTTCATCGCTTTCTTTCTCAAGTCTTGCCATCGTAGCCTTCATAGTATTGAATTCTTCTTCATAGTCAACAACATCTGTGACCATAACGGACATAATAACGGTGTCGATAGAGTCACTATCAGAATCAGAGGAGAGCGAATCCCTTGGAGATTTCGGCGTTTCCTCACCATCCTCTTCACTCAATGGTTGGTGACAGATTTCATACATCCATTGAGCGACTATCTTCTTCGAGTCAGCAACTTGAGTGGAAGTAGTTTGGATTGCCCCTAGCAAGTTGGAGTAAAATATTTGCAATGGGGCACTCACATCAACTTGTTTCTTGGCCTCAGCAGTGATCTTGGCCATCCTTCTAGTGATTACTCCATATGATGTCATGCTAGTTGCTGATCCTTGTGACTTGGAGTGAGCAACTTTGTTTGAAGCACAAGAGATATTGTTCTTGGGCGCCATCTTCTCTGGATGAGGAGAATTCCGTTCTTGGAGAAAGAGATGAGAGGTAGAGAGGTCCCACCAAGCGTGCCAAAATTTGTAAACACAAATTTCCGGGTCTAAGTAAATAAACACAAGAAATTAGTGAACAAATATAATATATTAATTTCAAAGGATTTTGGGTACGATCTCTATGTATTTGTTACAAAATAACATGTAATTCCTCCGATTCGATCTCCTTGAATGAGTCTTGAATGAGTATGGTTTTGGATGAATATGATCTTGGATGAATATAGTCTTGAGTGAATATATTCTTGGATGAATGTGATCTTGAACGAGGGTCGTAGAGATTTGATCCCGATTAAGAGGAAGTGGTTTGATCTCCCACGAATGAACGACACGAGCTTAAACTTTGTTGTGCTTCTTGTCTTCGAGAGAGAGAGTATGAGAGCTTTTGAGTCTTCCTTCGATGTTTTTCAACCCCCTTGAAATGAATGAGAATGGTCTCTATTTATAGAGAACTTGTGCTAGCCTTTGGGCCCATTTAACTCTATTAAAAAAAAAGGAGAAATATTTATGTGTCACTCATGACACGTGGCATAATTTAATTGGCCAAAATATAATATCATTTAATTTATAATTAAATGATCGACCATAATTAATTTTGACATATGACATATTATAATTGGCCGAATTAAAATAACTTTAATTTCCACATGGCGAGACTTGATTGGCTGACAAATTTTTGCTTTCTACAGGGTCTGTTAATTCAGATGAAAGGCTCCGTTCTTTTATACGGTTGGTGCGGTGCGGTAGAATTTGAAAAAGTGCGGTGAGTTGTGGTAAGACTTGTGGTAGGTGGGGTAGGTGAGGAGAGAGGATGTGAAAAGTAGAGAAGAAAAGTAAGGAGAAAGAGAAATGAAGATATATATTGGTAATGATTATGGTGTGGTAGAAATTAAAGGGTTTGGTGCAGTGTGGTACCGCACCGTAACCTACCGCATAAAAGAACAGAGCCACATTTTGGCAATGTTTGTGATGGCTTGTTGAAGTAAGACCGGACATTGCATGAGTATGGAACAATGTTGCTAGAAAATATGACTATTGATGCAGGGTGCATTTTAGGAGTGTGAGCTCTACATAAACCTCAAAAGTTTGATCATCTGGTCTTTAAACTTGAAGTTCCTTAAGTGACCCTAAATAACCTTAACCTCTGAACTCTAAAAATTTAGACCTAATAGAATTTGATGCCACGTAAACATCAACTCGAACACGCTTGAAGGGCTTTGAGCACGGTTTCCAAAGTTGAAACCTAAATAACACAAAAACTGAAATGACTTTGTCTAACCAAAACGACACTAAGGTATGGGTTGCTCCAAGCCTTGGGAAAATGGTGAATGTATTGATTTTCTGTTTGCTTTGCCTCTCTTTAAAAAGGAAGTCATTTGTTCAAGAAAAAAGGGAGTTAGTTGATATCCAAGAAGGTGTGGTAGCGATATTTACCTGGTAAAATTTTGTCCGATCTGAATGTCTAAATTTTGTCAACTTGGAAAAGTTTCAATTTTGTCTAAATACGATTTTGACATTGACCGAATATTCGAACAAAATATTTCTCTTTTTCTATCGTTCAAACCCGATTTTAGCTCCATCCGAATTGTGCCACCCAGGTGAAAATGGGTCCGGACATCAATTTCTCGCTCGAGTTTTAATGTTGATAGAACGAATTTACTCGAACCCAATTTTTTGTCTACACTAATGTTTTGCTGAAATTAAAGTGTCTGCATCTCTAGAGTTGTAAGGGGTAAAGTTTGTGAATTCTTAGGTCAATAGGCTATGAGTCAAACACGAGGACGGATTGTTGTGGTGTTGTGATATGAGAGATCAGGAGAAGATGCAAAGATATCAAAGAGAGAATCGAGATATGAAAACTTTGCTTCATGATCCATTAATCAAAAGTGAATGCTGCTTCGGGATAAAAATCACATTTGGATATTAACAACAATTCAATACCTAGCAGGTCAGGCTTGAGTTATTAAAAAAGGAGCCCACTTTCTAGCCCAACATTACCCTCACGTATGGCACACATCTCTTTAAACACTCATCTCTAATTCTCTATGGGGGGGTGTTGTTCCCTCAATATATGTGTGTATATGTGTGTATGAAAGAATGACACTCATTAAGAGATGATTTGACGCCTTTTCTTCTTGCAAGAATGTCTCATTACAAATTAAGGAAAATATCTGCGATGATCAGGTCAACAAAGAGTAAAAAGTGTTTGAGTGAAGTAGAGAAATACTCCACATGAGAGCCATATCACATGATTTGATGGATATTTGTAGATATACATACCAAGGATATGGGGGGCATTTATCTATTAGGGCGAGGGTAATGTTGTCTTTTTACTTATGGAAGGATGGTGGTGAACCGTTGGGGCTTAACTTTGAGTTGGAGAGGACTCATTTTGTTGTAACTTGATGTACTAAGTATTACGCAGTTGTGAATTATCCAAATGTAATTTCTAGTTTAAAACTACACACATAAACATATGTTATATAAATATGTTAATATAAAATTCGATAAAAGAACATATGTTACTTCAAAAGTTGATATTTTAGGCTTTTCAGCCTAGGTATTTTCTTTGATTTGTTGAATCCAAATAGATCATTAGTTGTTCGGGGTGGGCTCATAAATTGTATTATAAGGTTCATTAATCAACCCAAATGCTTTTACAGTTGATAAAATTTTGCCCGATCTGAAAAATCCGAACTGTTCCACTCGGAAAACCGGGTCTGACATAAATTTTTCGTCCAAATTTTGATATTGACTGAATATTCGGACATAAATTTCTCGTCCGAATTATAACATTGACAGAATTTATTGACCCAAATTTACCTGGAGGCTGGACCCGAACTTTTGTCGGCGCTACCAGAATTCTACTTTCATCCAAATATAAATTACATGCACCTAGAGCACACGCTCCGATTTCGGGTAAGTGTGAGTGAACAATTATGTTATTAAAAGTAAATAACATGTATGAGTGAAGAATTATGAGTTAATTACATTTACCCTACCTGAGATTTGCTGTAATAATTTTTACACACCTCACGTTTGTGAAATAATTTTTACCTTACCTCACATAAGTTGTGAGTGTTTTTTATCCTACCCGAGGTTTGTCGTAATAATTATTATACAAACTACCTTTGTGAAATAATTTTTACCCTACCTCAAAATAGTTGTAAGTGATTTTTACTTAACTTGTTATGATGGTAAGTGTTACTGAAAATCTATATCTTCGATTTTCACCTTTACTACTGAAGATCTATAATCCAAAACAACATTTGAATGTAATGAAATGTCATCATAGGATCCAAACAGGAAGGAATCTACAATGAAATCTTAGTCTCCATCATATATGTTCCATTAAACTTTCTCTAACCTCTCATTCCTCCCTTACTACTCTTTGCATTGCCGATCATGTAGATCAATCCTAAACCCTTTCGCAGTTGTTGATTTCCATCAAAATGTGAATCTACCCATAGTAGCTAGTTATTGATTCATGCATCATGATTTAAGTTATTCACAGTAAAAAGAAAAAGTGATAAATAAAGAATACCTCTACTCCTAACTAAACGCTTCATTATATAAATTATCGATCGCGCAAAAAAATTCTACGTCCAATACGATATGGATCGCTCTGTTAAGTCGTGACATCCTTGTTTTGTTGTAGTGTTGCAATAACACTTACAACAAACCTCAAGTAGGGTAAAAATCACTTACAATTTATATGAGGTATGGTAAAAATTATTTAACAAAAGTGGGGTGTGTAATAATTATTGTGAGGTAAGGTAAAATTTATTTCATAAATGTGGAGTGTGTAAAAATTATTACCGCAAATCTCAGATATGGTAAATGTAATTTACTCATGAGAAGAAATAAAATGTAGATATAAGTAAATAATTATCCAACCGAGAGTAAATTAACAACGCAATTGGAACATATTTGGAGCACACCTTAATTGAGCACAAAATTACACCTTTCATCAGTTTCCGTTTCTTGTCGTTCATTAGGCTTCTCCACGCTTCTTCTGGCTCCACGCCACATGATCAAGCGCCATCACCGAAATCAATCATTGGCCATTGAATTGCATTTGCATTCTCCCGAATTCCGAGATCTTTCGCTGCAATGTACGGATTCGAAGCTCTGACCTTCAACATTCATGGAGGTTACTTGGAAGCCATTGTAAGAGGTTACCGATCCGGATTGCTCACTGCTGCGGATTACAACAATTTGTGCCAGTGTGAGAATCTGGATGATATCAAGATGCATCTCTCTGCTACTGATTACGGTCCTTACCTTCAGAACGGTAATTCTTCTAACTGTATTAACCTTAATTTCGCTTGTGATTTTTAAGTTGTGATCACTTTCGCTTAAATGAGTTGTTACTGGTTGATTTTGTATGTTCTGCTTGGAGTTGTGTGTTTTAATATTGTTATTTGTTTGAATTCTTGGTGAATAAATTATGAAAATTGGCTTCAGAATGGCAATTCTTCTTACTGTATTGACCTTCATTACTCTTACGATTTTTAAGTTGTGATCACTTTTACTTGATTGAATTGTTGCTGGTTGATTGTGTTTGTTCTGCTTGAAGTTGCGTGTTTTAGCTTTGTTAATTTTAAAAATTTTGGTGAATAACTTAGTGGATGTTCATGCACTTGGTAGCATTTTTACCTAGGACTTAACTTCTACTGTTTTAACCTTCATTTCTCCTGTGATTGTTGAGTTGTGATCACTTTTCCTTGATTGAATTGTCACTGGTTGATTGGTTTGTTCTGCTTGAAGTTGTGGTTTTTTTTTTTTTTTTGGTTGTTATTGTTTTGAATTTTTGGTGATTCAGCTGTGAAAATTGGCTTAGTGGATGCTTGTGCACTTGCTAGCATTTTTACCTAGGATTGTCGGTTGTAGAAATGTAGTAATATCACGGGTGACAGTTGCTGGATGTTGGCTATGCTCACTTTGCTTATTTTGAGTTTGTAGAGAAACAAAAGAATTTTAGGATGTTGGGTACTTCAACATGATGGAGTTCTAGTAGATTGGTAAAGTTCAAGAGAGGGATCGACTGTCTAGCATTTGCAAATTGGTTGAAAACCTGAATTTGAAGATATAGGTATAATCTTTGAGCTGCTTCAAGGTAGATGTCATTAACCCGGTCGTTAAACCCGGCCGTTAAATGTTGCCAAGTTTATTTAATGTCTGAAAATAGTAGTTCTTTAAAACGTCATAAGGTCAATACCAATACCTCTTCTTGAGGCTCTAGACATTGGAGGTATGGGGCTAAATTAGATGTGTGGTAGGAACTGAAGCATGGAAGATTTCCTCAGGATCGGTTGTGTATGTGATAAGCATATATAGTGGAAGAAGCATGATAGGAGTTTCTTAGCTGTTAGTGCACCCACAGCCCATCAGTATTGAAAGCACCACATGAGTCAAAGAATAGACCAAACCCCATAGTAGCATTAGGGCACAGGATCTACGTCTGAAAAAAGGGAAAGGCAAGCCGCTCCTATTGTTCAAGTAACTCATCATTTAGAGTACTCACTATACTCCATAGCGTAGGAAAGTGATCTCAACAAAGGAGCATAGCGAAGTAGATTAACAATTTTCCTTTCTTAGGGTAGAAAAGAAATGAATGGGAGCCTTATAGAAATCATCCAACACTCAAGAAGTTCTATTAAAGTTTAAGGTTATTTAGAGTAAAGTTAAAGATACAAACAAGAGGGACACTTTTTCCATCGAAGAAAGAAAGGCAGCTAGTACACAAGTCCAGTAAGACAACTGTTATTAAGTTGAGCAAGCTTTCGCTAATACTAATCAAAGACGATAAGGTCATTCGCATAGAGATGAGATGTGGTTATCTATCTTGGAGCTCTGTAGTATCCCTTAAGACCGCTACTGATTCTTAAACAAAAAGGTCCACAAAATAACCATGTTGCTTGATCAATGGTACCGCAGTGATGGCCTTTTGGGATGGTACATTCTAAATCGATCCATAATATATGTTATTTTGTATGGTTCTAATTGTGGGCGATAGTCTTCAGCTAGGGGGATCCACCCTCAAGTAATAGCAATTGACTAACAAGAAGTTGTTGAGCCTCCACAAATCAAGATTGTAAACCTGTAATCTTTGTTACTCAGATTCAGACATGTCAAAGTGTCAAGAATCTCACACGGGTGTAATATTAGACTCAGCAGTTTTTTGAAAAAGTTTGTGCATTTTTGGTCTAAATTAGAGTGGTTCAATTGTTTTTTTTGCAATCTTGATTTTTGGTTGAAAAGTAGAGAGAAAGAAGAGTCCCCTCTGGTATATGGAGGGACAACAACAAATATGGAAAACTTAATACTAATCATTAATCGCTCACTTCCAAAAAACTACTACTCATGCGATACTTTGGAGTATTTGGAGAGAAAGGAACCAAAGGGTTTTTGATTGAGTTGAAACTTCTCTTCAGTGCTTGAAAGGCGATTTTATCAAGTCTCTCTTCTTTGGGGTTAATGGGAAGCTTAGCTCTTCCTCTTTTGATGTAGTAGATATGTGGATAGCCTATATTATGGTTGTAGTGCCTTTGTTTACTTATGTATCTATTACCTATTATTGGCAATTTTATGTATTTTCATCTTGATTTTCTTTGGTTGTAGAACCTTCTCCTTTGCACACAACTACCCTTGTGGAGAAATGCACGCTTAAACTAGTTGATGAGTATAACCACATGTTGTGCCAAGCCACAAAACCTTTGTCAACCTTCTTGGAATACATTACGTAAGTATACTTTATTTGATTTTGTATGTATGCTAATTAAGTTTTATGACTGTCTTGGCTTCCTTACTTTGCGGAGGACTATAACTTTAGGCAATGGGTTTTTAGTACCTTGCTAGTGCTCTAGAATTTGGCTGTACAACATATTGTTTCATGTGGATGTGTTGAGGTTCAATATTTTCATTAGCCATTCCTTACTTGCATGACCCAAATAAGTGTATTGTTGACCATGCTTTTGGAATATCTCTAGCATTATTATCTATAGAGTTCATCTAGGGGCTGGCATGCTATTGAGAAGTTGCTTACTTTAGGTTTGCTCCATAATATTCACTAATTAAAATCATAAAAACTTAATTGATCAACAGTACAATCTTTTTTGGCGGGCTGGCCATTGATGATTATTTTTTAGGACTACAATTCCTGCACTTGTATTTCTACTCACTTGCAAACCTTTTCCTCTGACACTCTGTGGCATTTTAACTTACAGCTCCTCTCCCATGTGCAAACCCTCTTGTTTACCATTTTCTGCACCCATGAGACTTGGAAAATCCCTTTATGGATGTTAAACCTCTATTTACTTGGGTCAGGGAATGCTTAGGCAATAGTATCTTTAATGTGTTTGGCATTGCTAAATGCTATCTGCTCTTTGGCTGCATTTTGCGGTTTTAGGATGTCATTTGCTAATACCTCTGCTGTCAATACTTGTTTGAATAATACCTGGAAATTGCATCATGTCTGAATAAATATCCCTTTAGACGCGCATAAAAGGAAAGAAAAATTTCTGAGTTCAAGTATTCTTGGTGCCCCCTTCTTCCTATGAATTTTGTTTTATCTGATCTTCTTATCAGTCTGGGGAATCTTTTTAAAGTATGGGTTGTCACAACACTTACCATGCAAAGAACTGAAGTTCTTCTCTAGTTACAAAAGGACTGAAAAAAAGTGACGAAAATTGATTGAACAATTGGGATTCAAAAATCCCTTTTTACATCTTGTTGCACTAATCCCCCTCATTTTTCGTTGTTTACCATCCCTTGAATGGACAACTTTTATTCCAAATTATATTGTAATATATCTAATGAAACCGTCACACTTGCAATGCTTGAATCACCTTTGCTGTAAGTAACTTATCACATCTGCTACTTTTTGCCTTTTCAGATATGGATACATGATTGATAATGTTGTCCTCATTGTTACTGGAACCTTACATGAGAGAGATGTTCAAGAGCTATTGGAGAAATGTCATCCCTTGGGCATGTTTGACAGGTTCTTAAATTTTAGGTTTCCTGCGAGCATATCTGTTCCTTATGTCATTACCATTATTATCAATTTTTTCTTTTGCTGTCTCCCCCAGTATTGCTACTCTGGCAGTTGCTCAGAACATGAGGGAATTGTATAGATTGGTGCTTGTCGATACTCCCTTGGCTCCATACTTCTCTGAGTGTCTCACATCCGAGGTAATGCTTGTGACCTTGTTGACTTATGTTTTATTCAGTAAGCTGTTCTCTCCAAAATAATTCCAATAATAAGTAACTTTTTTCAATATAATATCTAGATTTCACAAAATGATAAACTTAATGATGCCCAGAATAGGTTCTTCTATTGACAACTTTCATGAAATGGTATCATTGTTATGCCCGTTTGTCTGTTCCGTTGACACCTCTTTGTGTTGGTGTTCTTCTATCTCATGTTTGACCATGTGTACTTCTCTTTTATCACCATATATGCTCCCTATTTTTGTACCCACCTGGTATTGTGCTGTGGTACATAGGGCATTTAAGTCTCAGGTAGCAAAACAGAATGGGGAATTTGTCACTCCTTGCCTTCTGTTAGTATGTGCATGCCCTGATGCATTCTCTCATACATTCTGTTTTTCACACATTTATATTCTATTTTGGTTTCCCTTGTGGTTCCTGAATTGTATACCTGTTCTGGAACTTGTCGATAGTCATTCATAATACCTTGAATGCATGATCTTGAAGATTTCCTGGTGTTTCGTTGGGTAGGACTTGGATGATATGAACATTGAGATAATGAGGAACACCCTGTACAAGGCATACCTTGAAGATTTCTATGGATTCTGTCAGGTGATTATTGAACTTTCACCATGCCTTAATCCACAATCTGTCTTTACTCTGGTTGCTTCCCTCTCCATCATTCTTTACGTCTCTTGCGTGTCTCTTTCGTGTTTGTTACATGTCTTTTTTAAATAATCCTCTTTTTAATAAATAAATTCAGTAACTTGGTGGGGCTACTGCAGAGATAATGTCTGATCTTCTTGCATTTGAGGCAGATAGAAGAGCTGTCAACATTACAATTAACAGGTATGATGTACAGCCTGTTTCTGTTAAAATTAAAATCAAAGTATAGTCTATCATCTAAACACTCAGTTTTCTTTTTAAGTTCTTGTATTGTAGTCATTTGAACCTAAGGTCTTGCCTTGTCCAGTATTGGAACTGAGCTTACACGGGAAGACCGCAAGAAGCTGTACTCAAGTTTTGGCCTCCTGTGAGTGTCTTCAAGATTTATGTTTTGTCCTATCATTGTGATTTTTTCTTTCTGTGATAGATCATAGATGTGCTGGTGCTTTTTAGGTATCCTTATGGACATGAAGAGCTTGCTGTTTGTGAGGACATAGACCAGGTATTATTCTTTTTTTTATTTTTTTATTTACAGTTTAACATTTGAAAAGGTTTTGTGATTAGTATGGAACTTTCAGAAGTTACCCTTTTTATCTTGATGCATTGGATTTTCTGTCAGTCCTTGCTCTTGCTGCCCATCTAGAAGAATCCCAACTTTAGCCATCTGTTATTGAGGGAAAAAAAAAATCTAGTAGACAATGTTCGTTGTCCCAATGCCCCCCCCCCCCCCAACCCTCCCAAAAAAAAAAAAAATTGAGGAAGATAAACAAGAAGAGGTCATTCCTCACAAGCTGTTAATATTTAGGATTAAGGTCCTTTAACTACTTCAGTCCCGGCCTGTCAAATTGCAGGATAAGTTCCATTGCTCAAAATTTACCAGTTTTTGCCTAAATTTACAAAAGTTAAAAAACAATTATTTTTTAATTTTGATATATTAACGTAAATTTGTCAAAGTAACCAAAAATTACCAAAATTTACCAAAAATTACCAAAAGTTAACCAAAATTTAACTTTTACCCAACTACTTTTTACCCATGAATTTTACACACCTAACTGACATTGTCGCTGGTCCGAATTGTTTCCTGGATTTTTACTGATGTTAGCAGTCAAGGGTGATTTTGAAGCAAGAGATATGAGAAGAGGCAACAGGTGCTTAGTAGTAAAAACCAAACGAGATCATGTTTGTATGTGTATTCGGATGAGGACAGTGAGTAAAATGAGCCTTAGCAATCAAATCCTATGAGGCATACATACTTATTATCCCCCCAACCCCCCCCCCCCCCCCAAAAAAAAAAAAAAAAAGACAAAAAACCAAGACAAAAACCAAAAATAAAAGAAAAAGGAAAAGAAAAAACAGTCGTATGGAGTGCATTGCATGCGCCTTTTGTATTTTTGTACTGATTTTCAAAATCCAAACAATGGCACTGATTCTCTTTTTTTCCAGCTCATCTTCGTCCATTTTCTTGTTCCTACTTTCATTTTATTTGATGGATCAGTGTAAGAGCTACACAATAAAAGACTCCTTGAACTTCAGATATTTGTATGTTATAGTGGATTAGAGAATAACTCCTGGCCCATTTTCCGGTTATTGTGAAAGCTCCTTGTCCTTCCAAGACTACACAATCTCAAAAATTGTCCATACTTAACTAACATCTGGGAAGAGGAGCTACGCGTACGTTTTTCCCCCCACCTTACAGTCTCATGGTAGGGCTACCCTGTAGATTTGGCTTTCCACACCCTGCCCTAGGTTCAGGCACTGATTTGGCACTTGGCAGAATGAAGAATTATTTGGACCTACGAGTTTGTACTCCTGCTCATGTTGGCAGTTTCAGAAGCGGCTTGAATATGGTTATAGCCTAACATTGAGATGATTGAATTTAACTACATCCCAGACTTCAAAAAAACATTTTCTATGTCTCGCTCGTGCTATGTCCTCTCTGTTTGATTACCAATTGGTGTTTGATGTTATCTGGAGATAATCGAGACCAATAACATACTCCATGTTTGCTTAGACACTTATTTTGGTGTTTTTTCTTCCAGAGATGCACATCGAACATGCTTCGTTGATTACATTCACTTGAGTTGTGTGGCTGAATCTCTCTCTCTCTCTCTCTCTCTCTCTCTCTCTCTCTCTCTCTCTCTGCTACTCTTATTGTAGGTCCGTGGTGTAATGGAGAAGTATCCTCCTTATCAGTCCATTTTCTCCAAGATGTCTTATGGAGAGACCCAGATGCTCGATAAAGCATTTTATGAAGAGGAGGTCAAGCGGCTGTGCTTAGCCTTTGAGCAGCAGGTATGTCCTAACAAACAACTTGATTATTCTGGTCACTGTCTGGCCCCCCGACCTGGCAAAACAAACCTGACACCCAAATGGAATCCCGAATGGATGATTTGGTCTTGACCTAACCCTGAATCGGAAACCAATCTGAACTGCAACCTGAAAAGTGACCTGATTAAGATCCACATCTAAATGACACCAAATCAAACCAAAACCCAATAAAAAAGAACCTCACCCGGAACCAACCTGAATAAAACTTATCCAAAGTTAACTCTCGTACCCGAATCGAATCGAAAATGGTTGCCTTGATGCCACCCTGAACCGATCTTCAACTGACCCGACTGCCAGGTATTGTCTGCTGACTGCTGCAGTGAGCTCCTTAGAAGTACTTTCAATTATCGCTAATTGGAGAATCCCTGCATGTATTTGAATTGCAGTTCCACTATGGTGTTTTCTTTGCTTACATGAGGCTGAGGGAGCAGGAAATAAGGAACCTGATGTGGATATCAGAATGTGTGGCACAAAACCAGAAGTCCAGGGTGCACGACAGCGTCGTCTTCATATTCTAGCTTCAACACATGTTAATGTTATGGGGATGTGAAACAAAAAACATACTAAAAATGCAGCAGATTTCTGTAATACTGTGATTTCTCTATTGTATATCAATCAGCTCATAATCATATCTTTTGTATCAATTATAGATGACAGTAGTTGATCAAGGTGAACTATTGGTTTGTATGTTTGATGGACAGATTACCTGTCCTGTAATGCGATTCCTGATAATTTTTGGGCCTACTCTCACTATTAGTGTTCATTTGTAAAATAATTGGAAGATTTTACCATAGTTGAAATAGTTGAAAATGTTTTTAACGATGGTAGTTGAAAGTTGAAACAAACTTTGAGGGCTAGGAGATGGGGAAGATGAACGAGCGGCGAGAGGGAGGAGTTAGCAAGGAAGATAAATGTTAAAGGGGCCGAGTTTTGAATTGGAGGGAATTGAATGAGGGGACCAGATGAGAGTGAGAGTAGACGAAGTTTTTAGGGTTTTTTTGGTTAATTATTCAGTTAATCACTCAGTTAGTTAAGTTAATCACTTAGTTAAAACTGCCTAAAGTTTTTAAAAGTCACATTCACTTGCTGCATTAGGTCATCGCACTACAATTTATCAGGTACGGTGCATGTAGAGCATGTGCTTCAGATTCCACAATTGTTCATTCAAATATATTAGCCTTAGGTTGTTCATTCTAATTAATATAATTGTTCACTTTGATTATTATCATTGTTCACTCACAAATATTTGGAGCACATGTTCTAGGTGCATGTTATATATATTGTCATCACACTGTTGCAACAGATTAAGTGGCATTTCCGTGCTCGACTCATTAACAAGTTTTAATGACATTTACCGAACAAGTGCTTTTTGGATGACATTTTTGCAAAGGTTAGTGACATTTTTATCCAATCACTCTTCTTCATCCTCCTGCTAACAAAGCAAGCGAACGAAGGAATCGCCTCCACCATCAACCGATATGCTTTGACTGTGCCTATGGAAACTATGGTAATTTTGTGTGTGCCCATTTTAATTAAAAACGCAAAAGTTGGTTTCATATGATGAAATATAATAATTGTTTATATCAAAATAATCCTCTATTGTTGGGACTGAGACCCACTCAATATATGATCTGACCTGACTCGTAAATTTATGGGTCAGGGTAAGACTTCTTCTGCATTGACCAGACTAGACCCACAAAGTGTAGGGGCCCATACTGATTAGGGTCAGATTCGGGTCAATGATACGTTGACCTTATCCGACTATAAATCTATAAAAACTTTTGTAGAAAAATGAATTTGAGTCTTGTTATTTCATTAGAACATTCTATGTTGGATGGAGTATTTTCTTTTTTATTTGGTGATTGAAATTTTATTTTGTTGAGTGTTGTTATAATTAGAAATACTAGATAGATGTGGGAACTTTATCTTTATTTTTCTTTTTATGTTTGGAATTTTGACTTCATAGTTTATAGGTACGTATTGTTGAACTTTGTGATTATTAAAGTGAAAATGGATGAAATTAAATCATTGTATCCCGATGAATTTTGCTTAAAAATTAGTAATACACCTTATTTGACACGTTAGTTTTAATATCAGGATTAATCATAATATTTATCGACTATAAACATTATAACATTAAATCATTGTATCCCTATAAATTAAGTCTTTTTTGCTTTTTGGACAATGATAAACATAAACATCTTGACTCAATGGTTAATAACCATCTTGAATTTTCCATATTTCATATTGTTGTAACTTTTAATAATATTTTCTCTTGTAATTATAATATTTATCAACTATAAGAGTATAATAATTATTAGTTAGGTCAAAATACCTTTATAATTAAATAAATAATTATGTTTATATATATTATTTATAATTAGCTGCAATAACCCTCAAAAGTGATGAAATATACCGTTATAATGATTTATGTGAAATGAAAGATAATTATCTTACGTCAAGATGTTTATCATTTTGCTTTCTGTTATCAAAACGGTTAAGATGAAAATTAATCAACCCAAACTCAACAAACATGTGTTAAATAGAAAAAGCAAACTTAACATTAGCCATAACAAAATGATGAGGGGAAATACACTTCAATTATAATCAACCATCCATCAACAAAGAGATTAGAGAGTTACACACATCGCCCTGAAACCCTACTGAGGAGTACAAATAATAAAACACTAGCACTGTTTCCCTTTGATGCACCTGAGGAACCCTGCAAATCGAGTGAGTCTTCTCACATACGAACCGTCCTTGGCTTTGATGAATTCCTTGTCGAACGGGTTCTTCTTCAAGGGCTCACCGGATTCGACAAAGTATGCTCCGTTTATGAACAAATCGTTTTGGGACCTCCATTGCCAGTGCTTCCACTCGCTTTCCGGTGCATTGTTCCTGTGAGTTATCTGTTCATACCGAAAAAAAATGTATGATAGTTAGCCATGGGTGAATGCACAATAGTACATGGATATAAACCCAGCTAATACCCCAATACAGTTCCGCTGATGTGGGGTTATGGGGGGATCCAGATTTGTACCAACACTAATATAGATATAGGCATTCTTATTTCCATAAACGAAAAAAACCCATGAAGAAGCTAAATATATTGCATGTTGAGGGCCGAATGCTTACCATTCTAGCATCGGGGTTAGGAGGAGCAATGAAACGGTTGCCTTGGCTTATAATGGTGGGGTGAGCTGAGCCTCCAATGGCGTACATAAGCCAATGTGTGTAGTCATTGTTCACAACATGAAAGAAACCAAGCCTACACCTTGGCATTCTTTGGACCAACCCTTTCCCAAAATGGTTGAATGCAAGTGTAATTTGCATCATCTCATCTTCCAAGTGGTTGTCGTTTGCTCCAAACAAAAACACCTGCAACACAAATGATTATTGACACCATTTTGAATTTCACTTAAATCGCTATTATTTTAATGTATCATTTACTACTTTGAGAACTATTAGTTAGTTCAATAAAATACGCATTCTCTATTATGATTAATATGATTAAGTGATCATTTATATTTGTCGATATAGCCAATAGGTGCTATGCTAATAATGGTGAGGATGAAGGATGATGAACTAAGCCCAACGCATCCCATTATACTTTCTAATCATTTTGAAAGGCATGTATTAAGAGCAAGAGATGAGTTTGTTTGGGTTATTCCTAATCAAGTACTAAAAAATAGAGATTATTTGCGACCAGAAACCCTAGTTTCTGAAACTAGGGTTTGTTTGAACTATTCCTAATCAAGAAACCCTAGTTTCAGTATTTCCAAATGCATGCATGTATTTAGACGCATGCATGGATGTGTTGGTCTCACTTACATGGTCATGTCTAGTGAAGTGCCCATTAGAGATGGTGATCGCAGTCGAACCCTTGAGTATATCAATCATCCCATCATGACAATTCCACATAGAAAGATGATCAATCCAGATATTCGACGACGCGAAGATCTGAATGCAATCACCATCATCCATCTCCCTCTGCCCGAAATGATCATGGGTATCCCTAATCAACCCGCCGGACCCAGGCTTAACATCATGGATCTTAATGTTATGAATAATAACATTCTGAGCAAACTGTATGGTAAGCCCAGCACCATGAGCAATCTGGACCATGGCACCTCGTCCGTCGATGGTCTTGTCGCTCGTCACCATTAATTCGCCCTTGAGCTTGATTGTCATGTCACGTGCAAACGTGATCCATAGGGGTCGCGGTTGGAGCACTGCGTGACGTAGGGTTCCCTCTTTGGGTTCGATCAGGTGGTCGTCGGAGGAGTCGGTGACGATGTAGAAGTCGCCATCGAGGCCACCGGTGGTCTTGCGGCCGAACCCCTTGACACAGTCAACGAGCTGCTTGCGGTTGTCGGCCCAGTCGTCGCGACAACGCCAGCAACGGTCGATGGGGTTCTGGGCCAGGCAGGGACCTCGGTATTTTACGCCGAGGTCTCTTCTTGAACTGTTCATTCCTTCTAGGGCTCTGTGGGTAGGTTTGAAATCAAAGGAAAATCAAATTAGAAATCGACAATAATACGATTTTTTAATAATTACGTGTATGTATCAACTATAAGAATATAGTATTTATTAACTATGATAAAGAACATACATTTTATGCATAATCCTTGTCACGCTACTAATAATTTCATGTTACATTGATAATTGTAATTGTCTTGCAACTATCAATTTGAATACTGATTATATGAGTTTTGGGACAAGATAGCTAGCTCTTAAATGTTGGGTCTTGCTTATAAGCTCAGTAGGGTTGACTTTTATAATTATAATGTCACTATAAATTGTATAAAATTATATTTTTATCTATAATTTTTCAAATTTATCAAAAATTGTTTAAAATATGTCTAGCCAACATATTATAAGCTTAAGCTTCTTATAATTCATAACTAACTAAAAATAGTACCTATCAACCTAAATCGATGTAGAAAATCATAAACATACATTCATAAAAAGCTAGATACTAAAACAATATTCTATGGTAAGACACGTAACATCATTCGACTTGTTCTTTGATTACTTACTAAACATACACGAATCGAATACATAAGGATTGTGTTCTTTATCAAAATTAGCTGGTTCTAATCCAAAATGACAACCAAAAAACAGAAAAAATAATGAGAGAAATGAGAAGAAGAAGAAGACTTACTTATGGACATGATAGTTGAAGTGATCAACAACCTCATGAGGGTTAGGATGGTAAGCTTGCAATGACACATTATAAGATGCCTCAAGTTTCCCTTGAAACCATTCTTCATGTTCCACAGGATTAGCATTCACATTACCAATCCCCACTGCAATTACCACAAGAATCAACATCACATTATTTCTAATTAACCCCATCATTCACTCTTGTTCTTGAGTTTTTTTTTTTTCCCCCCACCACCAAAAAAAGAGACAAGAATTAATGGAACAAGGCCTTTTTTCTTGGCCTGTTCTTTATTCTTATCTCTTTTTTAGTTTATTTGTTATTGCTACTTGATTATGAATATCAAAGTGGCTGTTTATATAGAGTTGCAGAGGTGGGTATAAATAGATGGGTTGTTGAGAGAAGAAAGGTGTATCGCTTGTTTCTTCGCAAATTTTTGGCATATTTTTAACCAAAAGTTTTCTAAATTTACCTAGCTAATTTTAGAGTGCACATAAATTTCATAAATTTTAGATTGGCAACAAAAATCATTTAATAAAGTCAATGGTTATATGGTCCACCATGATAAATAACCATCATGGCTAATTTTAGAATGCACAACTTGAATTTTAGATTTATAGATTTCAAAAATTCTGATACAATCATCTCATGTTATATTATTTTCAAAAAAAAAAATGGTTGATAACCATGTTGAATGTCCATATTTCACATATTTATTTTGTAACTTTTAAGATTATTTTCTCTAGTAATATATATATATATATATATATATATTATCAGTTTAAGAGTATAATATTTATTAGCTATGTCAACAAATATAAATAATAATCTAATTTTATCAATCATAGTTGATAATATACATTTCATGCATACTTCTATATTAATAAAAAAATATATAATAATTATTTTTAAATAACTTATATGTCATACTAAAAATATGTTCACATTTAATTGTTTAAGAGATTTAAGTGAAATATAAGATGGTTATTAACCATTTTGAATCAAGACACTTATCATCTATTAAATATATTAAAACAAGTCCTCCAAAGGTAAACCCCAACCTAAATGAATGAATTTGGGAGGTTTCATTTTTTCGAACCAAACTCCAAACCTATGAATAAATTAAATGTTTTAGAAAATAGTTTGCTAACACCAAGACTTGAACCTTTGGTTGAAAGTGTGAAAGTTCAAATCCTTTTGTTCAGTTTTTAAGAACATATTGTGCAACCATCTCGACCAAAAATTACGATGATTTTTATATTCTAACACGCTCCATATATACGAATGTCCTTTGGGCTTGAAGCGAATGCTCCTTTATACAAATAAACTTTGGGGCTATTGAGATTCGAGCTTGAGACCTTTGACTCGGCGTGGCTCTAATAATGAAGCATCTAAACTAGAAGCTTAAATTGATGATTGAAGTCCCAATGATGTTTTATTATACTCTAAGACATAATATTCCAATGTAATGAGATGAAGCTTACTAGAACACTTATCTATGGTTAATTTTTATATTAACCATTAGTTTTGTTTTTAATTAACCATTGGTTGCTAACTTGGTATCTTACCTAGTGTGAGGTTGGTCTCTTCCCCGTCCTCCAGGCGAGCTTTGTTCTTGCATAGATGCATTGATGTGCATCTAGTATATCTGGATATTTTTGGTTGAAGATATTATATAAACGTTACTAGTTTTCTTCTGAAGACGATTTGACGAAGAAAATTCATATGGTTTTATCATGATAGTCTTTCTTCTAAGAATCATCCATCACATCAGATAAATTTCGATCTGCAGCTAGCTTTAGATAGTTATACTATAGCTCGTTGCAGTTCAAGAAAAACTCAAAGATATTGAAGAGCACAGTTAATTTCATAAAAATGTTGCAGGTTTAGAGTAGGTCAAAATCAAATTTATCATTAACTTTTACATATAAGAATTTGTGTTGATGTTATAGATTTATTCTTGTTTAGTTATTTTCACTGTAGATGACGTATATATTTTCATTAATGAATATCTCTTATTTATCAAAGAAACGGTAAAACAATAATCAGTGAAATGATTTTTTCTACTAATTTATTTTTGATAGTCTATATTGATAAGCTAGGTATATTACATTTTAGTTTAGATTAATTATTCCAACATCCTTCAGGCACCTTTATCATTTAGGCTTTCCATGCATGGATCGGATTCTTTTTAATTGCAGGACAAAAAGCACAAGAATAATATTACATGTTTCATGTTTTATAAAAGTGACAGTAACATATAATTCTAGATTATAATAATAGCTCTTTAAAAGTTGTAACTAACAACATATTAACTAGGTAAAAGGTGAGATAATTACATTTACCCTACCTGACATATGTGGTAATAATTTTTGCACACCCAACATTTGAGAAATGATTTTCACCCTACCTGATATTTAAGTGGTCGTAAATTTAAACCACCTAAGATATATTATAATGGTTTTTTGTGGGATTTTCCGGCAAGTATTAAAAAAATGAATAGGGAGTGACATGTTTACCCTTGCTATTAATTCATAGTATTTTCAATTAAAAATGAAATTACCTATTTACCCTTATAGAAGACGACAGTGAGAGTGGAGTGATATATTTCTTTTTTAGATCGACAGTCTTTTCCCCCTTTTCCCACACAAAACAATTGAAGGGTTAGTATTGTCATTTCAATCGCAATCTTAAGGGCAGTTTGGTACTTTCACGTAATTATATAGGGGTATTATTGTATTTTCATTTCTCTGATGACAAGTTACCGGAATTTGACACAAAAAAAAAACACTTTCACTAAATGTCAGGTAGGGTGAAAATTATTTCTCAAATGTCGGGTGTCCAAAAATTATTACCACATATGTCAGGTAGGGTAAATGTAATTATCTCGGTAAAAGGTTATATTATTTGGATACTTCTTTTATTTTAGAAATCAATAGTGAAAATAATTTTTGAAAATCAATGATGTAAGATTGGTGCTAAAATATAGTTTAAAATTTGGGATTATTGATGAAGAAAAAGTTAGTTTGAATTATTTCTAATCAAACAGTATGCACCCCAAAAATAGAAATTATTTGTGACCAAAAATCATTTATTAAATAAATTAAATTAAATTAAATTAAACTAATCCTAACCTAGTGGCCCGAAAATTTGACCCATTTTTTAATCAACCTCAAATTGACGGATCCCTAAAGTCCTTGACTTGGCTTAGGTCAAAAAGGGCTTAACCCTAGCTTAATTAATCAAAACCATATACCCAAGCTCAACTAACCCTAATGATTAAGGAGGGTCTGTCAAATTCATGGGTAAATCAAATTTATCAATTTTATCTTAATTTAGCAAAATTTACTAAAAATTACCAAAGTTAAAAAAACAAAGGAAAATTAATTTTGATATATTGAGATAATTTAACAAAAATTATCAAAAGTTATCAAAAGTTATCAAGATTTAACTTTTACCCATGAATGAAAACACAGGGACATCATGAAAACGGGGGATGGAGACGAAACATAGGAAATAAAGCAACATAGACACGAAAAAAAAAAGAAACAAAAACGGGATGGAGAAAGAGCAAATGAATAGGGTAAGAGCACACAATAATAAAAACCTAGAAAATAACAAGCAAAATATTAAATATAGCCTAGAAAGCAAATATATACAACCTAGTAAAGAAAAGAATTCACAAAATTTGGGATATTTTAGATCAACTGACATTAATCAAGTATCGTAGTCAAAAAAAATTCGACTACCTTATAATTTTTCATTTAACATAAGTAACTTTTATATAGTTTTATGTGTGGTACCATCACTCAATCTAACACAATATACTTTTTAATGATTCAAATAAGCCTTAATATAATTGTTAAAGGAATTTAAATATGATATTCATAATTGTTGATAATCTTTATTGGAGAAGCTTTATCATTCTCAGAAAATAAATTTCTATAAACCAATCTGAATAACTTAAATAATTTTACAAACTAGTGCATTTTCTTTGCACTTTTAACTCGACAAGAAGCACTATTTTCCCCACTTATTCAATATAGATTTTTTTTTCTAAAAGGTTCTTTGTCCTAATGAAAAAAAAAAAAAAAAGGGACCCATGATGTAGAAAGTGATCTAACACTTGATGCCTTTAACACACTTAAGGAAGCCAGTGAAACGAGTTAGCCTCCTAACATATGATCCATCCTTTGCTTTGATAAAGTCCTTCTTGTAAGGCTTTTTCTTCAATGGCTCCCCTGATTCTACAAAGTATGCTCCATTGATGAACACATCTTTTTCCGATCTCCATATCCAATTCTTCCACTCTTCTCCGACGGCATTGTTCCTATGTGTGATCATCTTAGCCTTGGGATCCGGAGGAGCAATGAATCTGTTACCCTGACTGATGATGGTGGGTGCCGATGTACCTCCGATGGCGTACATTAGCCAATGTGTGTAGTCATTGTTGACGACGTGGAAGAAACCCCACCTACAACGAGGCATTCTTTGTACCAAACCCTTGCCGAAATGGTTGAATGCCAATGTCACTTGCATCACCTTGTCACCTGGGTCTGAGTCACTTGCTCCAAACAAGAATACCTGCACACAGATAAGGATAGTTTAGACATTTTCACATATACATGCTCCAAGTACGTGTATGAGTGAACAATTATGTTATTGAGAGTGAACAACAGCTAGGTATGAGTGAACAATTGTACTATTGCAAGTGAACAATTAATGATCATATTTGAAGCACATACGTGGTCATGCTTGGTCAAATGGTTGTTGGAGATGGTGACTCCGGTGGATCCCTTGACAATATCGATCAACCCATCGGTGCAATTCCACATAGAAAGATGATCAATCCATACATTTCTTGCACCAAAAACTTGAACACCGTCCCCATCATCGACACCCCTTTGACCAACATGGTCAACCGAACTCCTCATCATCCCTCCTTTTCCGGGGATAATGTCGTGGATCTTAAGATTATGGATAATGACATTGTTGACAAATTGGACAGTGATCCCACAACCACCGGCAATGTGGATCATGAACCCACGACCATCAATTGTCTTGTCGCTAGTCACCATAAGCTCGCCCTTGAGCTTGATCGTCATGTCCTTGGCAAATATGATCCATAATGGTTGTGGTTGTAGGGCCGCAAAACGGAGGGTTCCTGGTTTAGGATTAACCAAATCTTCATCTGAATTGTCCGTTACCATGTAGAATTCACCCTCTTTCCCTCCGGTTGTGTTACGTCCGAATCCCTTCACACAATCAACCAACCTCTTCCGGTTGGCTTCCCAATTGTTCTTGCATCTCCAACAACGATCAATTGGGTTTTGTGCTTTGCATTCTCCCTTGTACTTGTTTCCTAGGGCTCTCCTTGTACTGTTTTCTCCTTCTAAAGCCCTATATATGCACATCATAACATAAACATAAATATTAGAACGAAAATGATAAACATCTCGCTACAAGATGGTTGTTACAACTTATGAACAATATAAAAATTATTATTTATTAGTATTTTTTCATAAATATAAAACTATGCATAAAGTAGCATTTTCTAATATGATTCATAAAATTAGGCTATTCTTTATATTATAGCCTTATAATTGATAAATATATGTAAAAGTTACAAAAAATGTGTAATATAGACAATTCAAGAGGATTATTAATCATAACAGATTCAAACAAAATCATATGAAATAACCATTTCGATTCAAGACACTTACTTATGGACATGATAGTTGAATTCATTGATAACTTCTACCGGGTCGTGGTGGCATACTTCTTGTGACGCCTTATAAGCTTCTTCCTGCAACCGTTGATGCCTCTCATCTTCACTTTCATCTGCCCCTAATCCTGGGATTATCACTGAAATTACTGCCACAAAAATGAAGATTGATCTGAGTGACGTCATCGATCTTTATTTTATTTTTTGTGTTTTTTATATCTCTAAAAAAATGTTTTTATTTGACCCTTAGAAGGGTGTAAGGCAGACCAGACCGAACTGTAGAATTACTTAGCACGGTCTTGCCTTGCCCGTGTGTTTATTGCGTTTCTTATTATTCTTAATTATGTTTTAATGATTGATTATGTTTTCAAGGAGGGGTTTTATAAGCCTAATAAGTGCTATAATTAGTATATTTTTCACAAGAAAATTCATGGTGTACCATTATTATAGGAGTAAGTTAATGATTCCTTGGTTTTAGGTCTTGCTCATTTACTAAAATTATATTATTAGTGATTCATGAGCCACAAAATTAAATTATGAAATCTTGAAAAAAGATAAGAAATTTGGTGATCTCACAATAATGTGCTTAAAATAGGAGCTACTATTTTTACCCATCTGTTATATAATGTGCTTTAAAATTTTGAAATTTTGGGGGTCTTGTTTTGGTTGTTATGGACATAAATTGTAGATATTTTATATTCCATATATACCTATAATTTTATTGGAGGTTGAAATATAATTGAAAATTGAAAGTATATGAAGATTTTATAACAATATAAACAGAATCATATACCTTCTATATAAAACTAACTTTCACTTGTGATATGGACGGTGTCAAAGTGAATATTGTTAATTATTATATTATAAAATATAAACAAGTAGAAAATTTAGCCATAGATGCACGTATAAATCTAAAAGTGAGAGACATAACTGATATTATTATAAAATTAAAAAAATACCATCATAAGTTGCTCAAATGTGAGATAATAAGTTGGTTAGTCGTGCTTCGTGTAGGGTCCGGTTTAAGTCAACGCGGTCTTAAGAATATGTTAGAAAGAATGGTAAAAATGCGAGCTTGTTAATTGAATTGTTAGAGTGTTTTCAGACTCTTCTTGCGGACATGGCGCGCAGAGTTGCTAAGTTTGGATGTGGTTCGGGCTTCATTCGTGGGGACCCTGTGACTGTTGCGAAGCGATTTAAGGAGACTTGGCCAAGAGAGCGAAAGTGTTAATTTTTTTGTGTTTTATTTTGTGCTGTTTGTCTTTATTTTGTTTGTGTGACTTCTTGTTGGTTGTTGTCCTTTCGCTGTACTTTTCTCTGCGGCTTTCGCAATGCTGTTGCTATTTCTTTAGCCTCTTTTGCCTTTCAATAATTAAAAAATAATAATGAGCCAAATATGGGAATTAAGAGGTTTTTTCCTAATAGTATTTTTGTAAGGAAAGACTTCAATCAACAATCCAATTTAATTAGTTATAATTTGGCTTGTGCACATCCCCACCCAAACTTGCTCTAACTCGATAAGAATAATCTTAGCCATGCTATGAGCGACCATATTTCCTCCTCTCCTAATATGATTCCAACTATAAAACACAAAATTCCTATTACTACACGTAATGTCATCCAAATATCCAATACCAAATCAAGTTCACTAAAGAAAGAATTGAAATTACAAAGTCTATAATAACAGTAAGACAATTTGACTCAGTCATAATCTTTTCCTTTTGCCTTTGGTATACCAAAGAGTATCACCTTCGCCTTAGCCACTTGAACCAGCCAGTGTGCCTCGCCCGAATCCATCACGAGCTACTACTCCTAGATGAAGGTGTTCACGGTTCGGTGAGGTTTCAGTTTTTTAAAGTGGTGCTACAGATGAAACGGTTTACTACAAACGTAAATTGGAACAGGATAACTTGGTATACCGGATGTCAGTGGACCGTGATAAATGGTTCCATTCACCATTTATCCGGAACAACCTTGATTTTTTAAATAATAAGTTAGTTTAATTAACTTCCGGCCGAAATTTTCTGCCGAAATTTGAACATGACCTACTTGAACATTAAAAAAGTTTGCATTCAGCAACAACAAAAAATGCAAATATAAAAGAAAATCAAACAATATAATAAAAAAAACAAAAAATAAAAAAGGGGGAAGGACATTGAACTGGAATTTAGAACAGAGGGTAGTGGGGTTGGGCACGGCAAGTAAGTAAGATAAGCTAAGAGGATCAAGGGAAGTCATTAAAGGTCTTCTCGTGTCCAAAAGACTTGTATTTTAGGTTTTGAGAACTTGGCATGGGAGTGCCAGGATCTGGCACGGGAGTGTGAAGCCTCGACAAACCTCCTGTAATTTGTCTTTGTCTCTTCCACAATGCCATCTTCATTCTCTCCACCATGATAGCTTATGAGGGTTGTCTGATTGGTGGAGGTAGGAGGAGGAGGTGTATGGGAGATTAAAATATGCGTGTGTGTAAGAGAGATGGGCGCGGGATGAGGGAGAGATTAAAATGTGTGCGAGAGAGAGTAATACGTGTCATGAGTGAATAGGAAAGATTAAAATGAGTCATGAGTGCACAAGGGGTGGATTGGATTTGAGGCTATGGAGTATAGCTTCAATACTTTATTGGCATAGTTTTTTTGTAGTTGCAGGTCATTTCCTGTCAGACAGGTGATGCTACTGCTGAAGGACACTAAGTGCTTTGATGAATAAAATTAGGGCTATACTCCAATAATTATCGAGAAAAGATTGAGAAAGAGAGAGAGAGTAGGGGACGGAAGATTGAAGTAAGAAAGAGTAAAATCGGTGCAAAGTGGATCAAAAATTAAAATAGGTGTGCCAGAGAGATAGAGGTTAGATACACCCTAAAAGACTCACAAACAAGAATAGGAAAATAATTTGTAGCTGCTATGGATTGCTTGTTCTATTTATAATATATATTACATGCACTTAGAGTACATGTTTCATGATATTTGCAATGAACAATGATAATAACAAGAGTGAATAATCATAACAGTAAGAGTGAATAGTTGTAGTATCTAGAACACATGCTCTTGTTGCACCTAATTAAATTGCAGTTCTATTTGGGTTTTGGATGATTCCAAAATGAAGACTTTGATTAAAAATTAAAATTTTAAAAAAAAATGCCAAATGGTAAAGAGTAGGGTTGTTCAATGGTCTGAAAGGTAGAAGGATCAAGTATCAAATGCACACTCAGCAGAAGAGTTAGCAAAGAAATTTCACTTCCACCCCCCAACACTTCTTACAATACAAGGAATACAAGTCGATAGTGTGACTGCTTGTTTAAAATGTAAAATCTCTAACCCCCGATAGATTTGAAACCTAATACAATTAGGAAATCTGAATAACATCTTAATACAATCAGAAATCAAAATATTGTGAGGTTGAAGAATTGATGTCTTTAAGAACCTTCTAACTACTATGATTGTGATGGTGATGTAATAGAAGTAGCTGTCTGGCTGAAGTCACAAATCACAAGTCAAAAGTGCATTTTCAGTTCCATCAGATTTTTTACCCTTCCTTCTGACATATTCTTTAGATCGAGCAAATTTGCAAGCAACTTGGCTGACCAAATGTCACTTAACCTTTGTAAAAGCCTTCCCTTTCTTCCTTCTTCCTGCACAAGCTTTGGAACCCTCCAAAATCGATTCCTCAATATTACAAGGATATCGACGACACTCTACAAATTCATTCAGTGGGAATTGGACACTACCTACAAATCCATATATCAAGAAGTTGAAGAAGAAACAATAATAGTTATTGCCCTCAATTCCTTGACCATCCAGTCACCAAATACAAAGCAAAGAAGCTATAGCATTTAGGCAAGAAAAGATTGGCACAAACATAACTGAAATTAATGAATTAATTGGTGTGGTTCTAATAATATATTAATACAACAGAGAGCAGCAGCATTACACATTTTATCATATGTAGGGAGGTAATAAATATGAGCAAACTCAATGTGAATACATTGCTCAACTTCTCATGTTCGCAGGCTATGAGCTTCCTTCCTTCCAAGCTTTCATGATCCACTTGTTTTCTTCAGAGACAACGCATTCAACCAAGTGAACCAACCCTGTCTTGCATAAGGATCTTCCCACTTGTCATCCTCTTTCACGGCTTTCTCCCAACGATCCTTGAAGATTTTCAGCTCATATGTCGATTGCCGCCTAATCTGCACAATTTTTCACTATCACCAATCATAGTTATTAAAATCCCGATCCTGATCTACGATCCTACAATTTTTTGATCAAAAATCTTTGATGCGATTCTACTATTTACATTCAGATCCACGATCCTACATGGGTTAATTCCGATCCTAACTATCCCATGGATCCGAGTTAAGATCCCGATTTTAACAACCTTGTCACCAATTGACAAAGCTAAAATGAACCAAATGGGGGACCTACCTCCACACGTGAGTCCACACCCCCAGCAATGCTTTTCTGCATCATCAGTTGCTACGTTAGTAGAATAGAAATACATGTCAATATGAACGAGGTTAAAGCCCGAAAGTTAAGTTAGTTAGTTACCTTCACAGGATAGCGTGCTTTAACCGCTTTCAGACCCTACATAGTCACATCACAGAGTTAAGCACCAACAAGGATTGAGTTCAATTTGTACGTAATGAGCATCATTTTCTAAAGTAATCATAGTCACATACATATGATATGATTGCTGCATTTCAAATTCAGAACATCAGAGAACATGAACCAACCTTTTTAGCAACTGAGTGCCCTGCTGAGCCTCCTAGAGTTTGTATGCCCTGATGAACAATATATTCACTGTCTACAATTCCTACCCTCTTGGTTCTATCACCCTGTATAATTAAAGAAAATAACATATAAACAAAAATAAAGCCTGCTACAAGAAAAAGTGACTAGATGGGAGATAACAAGAAAAGGAAAAAAAAAAAAGACAAACCAATCCTACCTGCGCACAGTAACCAAGCTTCATATCCAATCCCCAACCGTGAACTAGATCATTCTGAGACAAGAGAAATAGCAAGGTAACTACAGTATACATTATAGAAAAGACCTTTTCATAATTTTACAGTAATTATTTTGAATATTTAAGTGGTAAAATACTGTAACAGAAAAAGACCAACTTAATCAAATCTTAGATTCCAATTCAACCTCCATTGAGAGAGAACAGATCAACATAAACTGTTAGAGCAATAAGGCAACAACAACCAGTGCACGACTGCACATAAAACTTGCTCCTGTTAGTAATGTGTGAATCCATTAGGTAACAAATTTCTACTCTATTATCAAATTTATTTTTAAAAAAATGTATCATGCTAGACCGATTCTGACACTCGATTTTTTACCAGAACATTGAATCTCAACAGACATGTCATATCACTAAAATCAGAAATGTACAATACCTGTATAAGATGCCAGGCACACCGCCAAGCTGTTCTTGAGAATACTGGAGCCATTCCTTCTACCCACCTACCCAGAATTACAAGCAAGGACAGTAGAAAGGAAACAATTTAGAGCCTTTACATCAACAGAAAACATAACGTAGCAATTTGTATCAGTTTCCAGACCTACCCAGTGCAAGGTGGCCCCATGCTAGATCTAGTACATTTCGTAAATCCCTTGCTATCATATATCCTCCTACACAGAAGCATTCACATCAGATTTTTTGATAAACTGCTAATGTGCAAAATGGTGCAACGCCTCAGTTGTATTAGAGCATTAACAAAGCCAAGTTACCTATGTAACCTCTTTGTCTTTTTACGGGCTGTAATTCGGTGATGTATCTCGGATGAATTGCGGTCCAAAGCTGGCTGGGATATCTCTAGTCTCGCTGACCGCACAATCTCCAAGTACCTGCGCCAAATGAAGGAATATATTGCACAAACTGAGCATAGTGACAGATGATAAGAAATTTGCACACACAACACAGCTATATCTTCAACCATCTCAGTCAAGTCAGAAAGCTACTCTCTCCCCTCTTGCTTGAGGTTGGAATGGTACTAAAGAATATATCAACTCACCATAAGGTCTCTATTAGTAAGCCAAAATCTAAAGCTTCTCCAAAAGATAAAGCCTTAGTGTCACAAATCCACAAGCCATTGTTGGTAGAAATATAAAACATAAGACAAGCTGTGATTTCTTGTAATTCTGACCTTTGTGATGCTGTTGACCTTGCACACACCGATAGTATTTAGCAAGGTTCAGAATCTGATAAGTTACATACTGTTCCTCCATGCCAGGAATAACCAACAGTCAACATAAAGTTACATAGGCAGCATGGAGTTCCGAGGCAAAAACCATCACCCTGGCATAGTCTAAGCTTCCGTACAAGGTTTTTTTTTTTTTTTTTGACAGAAAGGTTCCATACAAGTTGGTTTTTGCTTTATTCTAACTCTTAACAAAATGGAAGGAGCCATGTATCATCCCAATAACTATAGGCACAAATGATTTCATCTCTAGAATTACAGTACAGATACACTAAAACGAACAATTCTGAAACTGCTTACATTTCCAGTTCATAAGATGCATGTTCTACAGAAAAAATGCACATACAGAATATGGGATAATAACACACAAGCCAATCGAATGGGCATACCTTCCTGGGTCAAAGTTTTCGACTCCTAGATCTTCATCCCAGAGGAAGATGTAATCATAGATGGAAACAACATCCGGATGTAAAAAGCGCTTTGCAAACCACCTGAACAAAGGTGAAAGATCACAGGGTAAGGACAATACTCCAGCCAAACTGGAACAGGAGAACAAAGAAAGAATGTAAACAGTAGACTGAGTCTGTAAACATGAGTAAGCACCCCACCCATGCCATAGTTTTGCAGAGGACAGAAGGATTTGGGTTAACTGTCAATCACTAATTCACAATATTTGCAAACCACTACCTTCTATTGATCTGTTTGGCATATAGCACAATTAAAATGATTTTTTAGCGAGGCAATTACATGGCTAACTCTATTAGCTGGATTTTTTTTTTTTTTTTTGGGGAGGGGTGTGGAGGGGAGGCATGACAGCATATTCTTCCAAATTTCCAATTTTACATGGTGCTTCACAAAGTGTCCACTTTATATCTCGCCCAGCACATAACTGGTTTAGTAGTCATTTGATTTAAATTCAGAATAGTTTCAAAACAAAAACACTGACACTACTAACCTACTAACTCCTTAGCTAGATTGAAAGTTCTTTTTTTGGGGGATATGACAGCAGAATCTTCATTCTGAAAAACAACGTAGAATTACCATTTTGTTTGATTTTCAGCAGCAATATGAATGGCCTTGTTATTCCAATCCAAATCCGACCATCCACTCATGTTGCCATCGTAATGAAAAAGCACAATCGTAAAATTTTCTGCAAGAAACTGAATTATAAAATGTAAGCCAGCCTAAAGCTTTTATTATATATGCAGCTTACTTCCAGGGTCACACAGATTTTACCTTCTCAACAATGGAATCAACATTATACTTTTGTTTAATGCCCACAGCAACAGCCAGCAGATTATGGCGGCTGGAGTCATCAACCTGTGAACCAAACATAATTCATGACAGCGTGATTAGTTGCTTCTGTTCTTTCTGAATACCATACTGCAAAGCTATGAAAAGCAGTTTCTAATAGTTGCTAATCAGGTCAAAGACGATGCTACCAAGTCAAATCCAGGAAAGAAGGGTTGCAAGTAGACCTAGTAGAAACTGATCCAACTAGAACCCACATGAAAATCCTGGGTTTTGAACACAATTTCTTGACCCGGAACCCTAAATAGCCGAGCCAAAAAAAAAGAAAAAGAAAAAAGCAAATTAGATGACTCAATACACAACCCAAACCCCAAACAGCCCAACTCGTTGGCTCAAGCCGCTAAGAATGATACTTCTCTACCTTGCCCATGTTCTTTTACTATTATACATTCATATTTTGTACTTCAAGTCATCTAAAAATAAGCATATCATATAGAAAAGTGCTATATATACTCCTTTACCTTGTCCTTCTTGACAATAATGATGGTTAACAGGTCAAAAATAACTTTGAGCATTTAAGGGGGGGAGGGGGGGGGTAATACTTTCAAATGGTGTTGGAGTGGGTCTTGTCAATGACTTTGAGATTGATGAATAGGTTATTTTTGTTTAGGATTGTGACATTAGAGATAGATTTGATGTTTCACTTTGAATTGATGTAGGTTTCAATTTTATTTGTGAAATTCTTTTTAATATTAATGAAACAGTTTAATAAAAAGTATATGATGTGTCTGGTAAAAAAACAAAAAATAATACAAATTCAAGAGGTATGAGCATTTTTAAAACTAGTTGATTAATTGGAATAAATTTTTAACAGTTTCCTAAGTACTTCATGAGTAACATTTTTAAAACTAGTTGATTAATTTATTTTGTAGTAATATATTATAAATAAATGGTAAAAAATAATTGAAATCAATAAACAATTATTTTGGATTGTAATTCTTAACCATTAGACCATAAATGCAATTCTCTAAATTTTAAATAATTTTGAAGTTATCACCATAACAATGTACTGAAATAACTTGAACAAATTGGAGGATTTAGAGATAATTTTGTTTCATAGTAAAAAGAAGGGAAAAAATCACAGTCATATCCAGAAAACCCTACCCAAGCCGCCCAAAACCAAATGACCTGAAATACACCCAAACAGTATTGACCTGAAATATACCCAAACCATATGTACTCGAAACTAAAATACACCTGACCAGTATTTGACCCACCCGCCCATACTCCAGGGTCTAGATGGAGGGGTGTTGAGACAACGTAATGGATACATAGACTGAAATAATATTTCATAACTGATAATTGAACTGGACATAGAGTGGTATCCTCACCTTCTCCCTGGAACGAGACCACAATGGTTTTAATTCCAAATCTGATCTTTCATGAATGATGCCATGTGGTAAACCATCCAATATTGATGTTGCTGAAGCCTGAGTTGAACAAGAAAAACACTTCAGGATGACACAGACATCTCAAACTTGCAGCAAAAACCCAGCACATTTCGATATTCCCTGGCAAAGTTTCAGAGATGCTAGGAACCAGACTCATGTATTACGACTTTAACAGCAAAAAGATAAAAAGGAGGGACAAGGGTCGCCCATGGATCATTTCAAAAATAGTCGAGATTACCTTCGAGTTACCAAATGGATGTCTTTTAGCTTCTATCTGAAAACAAACAAAGAAAGTAAAATTAGCCGCTCAGATATGAAGATTTATTATAAGCAACCCGAAGCATACCAATACAACAAAGCACGGGTCAAAAGAATGTAAAAGGATAATGTTGCCGACTGCCGACAAGCAGCAGCAAACCAATCTTTGAGGCAAGCATAGGATTTTAGAGTTCTAAAGGTTTCAACAAGCATGCATATGATCTAACCCACATTGAGCTCTGCTTGAGCATAAAATCTGAGAACAAGGACATAATATAACAAAGACAGGGATTTCGCCTGATCAAAACAGATTATGATAAATGAAAGAAGCAAAGAGCCATCATACCTCTGTCTGTTGATACTGATAACTTGTAGTTCTATACACAATGAACAACATGAATATACATACAACTCCCATAAAGGCTAGTTGTCTCATCCTGAATCCAAAAGATCCATGCGGTCCCTATAATGCCATTTACATTACAACACAGGTTTATATTGAACTGAAATGCCCGAACATTCCTATCATAAGACAGTCAAAATTGGAAATGAGATTGAAGAAGCTTAAACATACCCCATCATACAAGGCAGACTTCTTTCTAGGCAGCCATCTCCATGACTTGAATGTCTTCATAGACATTCAGACAAGGCTATCTCTGTTTCATAACAAACTGCAATTGAAGTATGAATGGGGTTATCACCTTGACAGGTTGATTATAAGCTCAGAAGAGGACGTAGTTTTCAAATTAGAAAGTGACAATGTATGAAACCCCCGACGCTTCAAGGATTCATAACTAGTTGAGAAGAACCACATAAGAATTAGCTGATGAAGCATTTGCTAAAGTTGAGAAGGAAGTTTTCGGAACGCCACCCCTAAAGACACATTTTGTTTGTGTTTATAAATGCAGAGAAGCAACCCACACTAAAGTGTATCAGGCTAGTACTATGAACAGATTACAGGATGACATCTTAGTAACTGCTTCTTCCAGTTCTTTGTGGCCTAACTTAGTCTTCTCACAATATTTAACAAGTTAACTCTAAGAATTTTCACAGGATATCACTTTAAATTTTTATATAAATAGAAGACTTTCTACTTGGAAAGTAAGCAATTGGAAACATGAGATAGACAAGAAAGTAACACCTCATCAGAGAAGGCAATACCTCAGAGGATTTAGACATTATGAGCTCAGATGGACATACGACATCCCCCATTACTGATTACTCATTTACTCATTACATGGTCGGAAGACCAAATTCTATGTTAGACATTTATTTAGTCGTTACCTATTTTCTAATTAAACTCCCTCTACTGGTAACACTGTAACAAAAGAAATGTTAGAATTCTAACCACAATACAAGTTCAAGTGTTATCACCATTGGTAATTCAAATGAAAGGCTCAAACATGCAAGTGTGGCGTGACATACAGGTGGCAATTGCAGGTAGAAAAATAAGAAAAGCTTTTGCACGTTGCATAATTGACCATACTACCAACTCAAATCAACACAAGTATTATCAGTATCAAATATAAGGCTGAGGATTGCTGTCTGAAAAGTATTCATGCAACATGTGTGAGCAAAGTGATAAGATCGGGTGAAGTCACTTACCATGGAAACATCACGATTCACGAGTAGCAGCCTAGATTTGTAGCAAATGGGAAAATCTTAAACCCCCAACTCAACAGCAATCCAGAAAAAGCAATGAATCTGAGAAAAGATACATGCACAAATGTGTCCCTAAATAGGGTTAGGGTTAAGCAAGGGAAAAGAAAACGACATAACATAAAACCCAGAAACGAATGATTTTCCGAGGGAGTCAAAGAGGAGAAACACAAGTGAAAGACGGAAAGAGAGAGAGGAGAAAGAGGGAAGAATCTGGGAGAGAGAGAGAGAGAGAGAGGCCGAGAGAGAGGTGGGAGAAGGAGAGACAGAGGGAGCTAAGTGGCGAAACAAGCTGGTTTCAAGGGGAAGAGAGAGAGAAAGAGAGAGTTTGGTGTGTTTGAAATGCTGGATCATTTCTATTTCTATAAAAATAATTAAATAAATAAAAATAGGGATCTTTGTGTTTTAACTTTTATGTTAGGCGTTGGTATCGGTGTGGGTGGGATCACCGTGCCCTGAGTGCGACTGTTTAAGTCAACGACTGTGAGCGCCTTCCTTTTCCGTTTTCCCTGTATTGTACGTCGTCCCCATTTTTACTGATATTGCTCTCCTTTTTTACCGTTTTGCCCTTACTCGTCTTCTCTCTCAAAATTTAAAAATTCTTTTTTCCTAAAAAAAATTAATTATGATAATTTAATTTCAAATTTTGATGTTAATACCTAAAATCTGGAGTAGATATAATTGTTTTTTAAATTACATATTTTTTCGTCAAAACTGTAGTCGCATTCGGATTGCGGCCTGACCACGGTCAAGGCCGCGTTCGGAGCGCGGCCCGACCGTAGTCAGAGCCTCGTTCGGAGCGCGACCCGACGACCGTCAGAGCCGCGCTCAAATTGCGGCCCGACCACCGCCGGGCCGCAATTCGAGCGCAGCTAGACCATGGCAAAGCCGTGATTTGTGAATTTTTTTTATTTTCGATTTTTGTTATTATTATTATTATTAATTTTATTAGTGATTATTACAATTGCGATTATTATTTTTATTATTATTCATATTGTTATTGTTATTATTTTTAATTTTATCCATCTATCGGTCGCAATCCATATGCGTTTGGGCTTTTTAAATTTTTTTTATTTATTTTCTGGAATTTATTATTTATTATTGTCACTATTTTTATTATTATTATTAATGTTATCATTTTTATTATTGTTATTGTTATTATTAGTATTGTTGGACTAGCTTGATATTGTTAATAATAACAATAACAATAACAATAATTTTAACAATAACAATAAAAACAATCACTAATAATATTAACAATAATAATAATTAATAATAACAATAACAACAATAATAATATTCCGAGCCAAATTCAATTTATGAACATTAAATTAATCATATTCATACTCATAAACACATAAATATAACTATAAAACAGATAAACTGAAATTTAGAAAACACATTTTAAATAGAAAGTTATAGAGAGAGAGTTGGGAGAAATGTAAGAGTCAAGGGGCAAAGTTGGAAATATTTTGTAAAAAGGGGGACAACATAAGTAAAAGGGTGGCAACGAATAGTAACCGAGATTTTCTATTCCTCCCTCCATCCCCAAACCCGTCATATCTAGACTTGTCAAATGGGTCGTTCCGTTTGGGTTTGGGTCAGACATACTTTGGTTTGGGTAAGCTATGCATGAAAGGTTTTCGGGTTGGGTTGACCTCGGGTTCAAGTTGACTTCCGATAAACCTATCTTCAGTTCGATTTGGGTTGATTCGGATTGACTTCGGGCGATTATCTTTCGGGTGCGACTGGTTCAACTTGAGCATAGTTCGTGTCAGTTTAAGTTTGGATAATGGTTTCGGGTCTATTATGGGTCAAGTGAACATTGGGTTGGGTTTCATTCGAGCTGGGTAGTGTTTGAATCAAGTTGTATTCGGGTACGGTAGCATAGAGTATTTATTTGGGCTAAAACTACTCAAAAATCTTGAGTCAAGATCTTAGATATAAACCAAATGACGATGACAAAATTGAATATCCAACCCGCGTCCAAATTGGCAAAAAGTTTGACCATTTATATATTAATTACCTAATTAATTGATTTGTATGGTTATATAAGGGTGAAAAAATTTGACCCATGATTTATGATTGTCCTAGCAATCAAAATTTTGTCGATCCTAAACACTTTGAAAATACTCAAATTTTTGCCAAGAAATATTTTATATATCAAGAAATATATTAAGAACCTATGAAACGTATAGTCTTGGAGCAAAACATTCAGCAATATGAAATGCAAACAAAGGGTAAACATAGGAAGAAAATGAATTTGGAGTTGACATTGTTTTTTTTTTTTTGAGTAATTATTTTGTGTGTACCCCTTACTACTGTTTAGGTGAAAACGCAAAATTCCAATGTCAACCATATATAGATAATCTTATAGTTATCAAATTGAATTAAGATGAGATTATCATTTGCATATTTATCTATCTACAGACTATAATGCAAAATACATTAATAAGAAACTGTGGCATTTTATTTGGGATTGCATGGATTATGTTTGAACTGTTTGAAGTATAAAAAGGACTCCTAAATTGCTTGATTTAATTCATAGTGATTTAGGAGATTTTCATAGTACACCTTCTATTGGTGGTAAGAAGTATTATGTGACTTTCATTGATGATTATTCTAGATATTGTCAAGTTTATCTTTTGAGTTCTAAAGACGAAACACTTGAAAAGTTTAAGGTTTACAAAACTAGAAGTGAATTACAATGTGAGACCTTGATTAAAGTTTTACGATCGGATAGGGGAGGGAAATTTTATGATCCAAAGTTTTTCCAAGAAACGGGGATTGTTCATGCGACAACCGCCCCGTATACACCACAACAAAATGGGGTTGCGGAAAGGAAAAATAGAACTTTAAAAGAAATAGTGAATTCTATGTTGTCTAACTCCGGTTTAAGTAATGGATTTTGGGGTGAAGCCATGTTAACGGCTTGTTATATTTTGAATAGAGTTCCATTTAAAGAGAATTCTTGTACCACATATGAGTTATGGAACAAAAGGAAACCAAATCTAAAGTATTTTAAGATTTGGGGTTGTAGGGCCGTTGTAAGGGTTCTGGAACCTAAGAAAAGAAAGTTAGGTGAAAGAGGGTTTGAGTGCATCTTTATAGGTTATGCTCAAGATAGCAAAGCTTATAGGTTTTTGGTGGTTGAGCCAAATGAGTACATATCGGTGAATATTGATATAGAAATTTATAGATGTTATTTTTTTATGAGACTAGGTTTTCTTCAATTCCTATACCTAAAGATATGTCTCAAGATATTGTTCCACTTATTGAGCCTTGTGATGAGAATCATGAGGGTACATATATACAAGATGATCTTCTAAGTCATGATGTTATTCATGATGAAGAAAATGAAAGTATTGAATTAAGGAGTAAAAGAGCAATGAAACCAAAGGATTTTGGTTCAGACGTCTATGTTTATTTGGTAGAAGGTTCAAGGGACTCAATTAAAAGTGAGATCCTATGTATGTACAACATAGATAAAGATCCAAAGACTTTTAAAGAAGCTATGCAAACTCATGATGCTTCTTTATGGAAAGAAGCGGTACAAGATGAGATTGATTATATAAGGGAAAACAATGTTTGGATATTGGTGGACCTTCCTCCGAGGAGTAAACCAATTACCTCTAAATGAATCTTTGAAAGGAAAAGAAGAATAGATGGTACCGTTGAGAGATATAAAGCTCGGTTGGTTGTAAGGGGTTTTACTTAAAAGTATCGTATTGACTACTTTGATACATATGCGCCAGTATCTAAGATAGCAATTATACGTGTATTGTTAGCTTTAGCTACTATCCATAAGCTAGTGATCCATCAAATGGATGTCAAAACGACATTCTTAAAGGAGAACTAGAAGAGGAGGTGTTTATGGAACAACCCGAAGGGTTTGTTGTTGAAGGTCAAGAGAAGAAAGTTTGTAAACTTATAAGGTTCTTATATGGACTAAGCAAGCACTTAAGCAATGGCATCAAAAGATTGATGAAGTAGTGTTTTCAAGTGGATATAAGATCAATGAATCTGATAAGTGCATATACTATAAGTTTGAGAATGGTAAAGGGGTGATTATATGCCTATACGTTGATGACATGTTGATCTATGAAGGACATGGGTGAAGTGGATGTAATTCTTGGTATTAAGATCATTAGAAATAATGATGGAATAAGTTTATCTCAAGAGCATTACATTGAGAAAGTTCTAAATAAGTTCGGAGGTGAGAGTATATATATCCGATAAGTACACCTTACGATTCAAGTAAGAAATTAGAGAAGAACTTGGGTTCTCCGGTTGATCAACTTGAATATGTTAAGTTGTTAGGAAGTCTCATGTATGCAATGACAAATACAAGGCTAGATATTGCTTATACAATTGGCATGTTAAGAAGGTTCACAAGTAATCCCAGTCATATGCATTGGTTTGCAGTTCAGAGGGTATTAAGATATCTAACTGGTACTAAAAGTTATCAACTCACTTATAAAGGAGAACCTTCGGTATTAGAAGGTTATTCAGATGCGAGTTGGATAAAAAAATGAGATTTCTCTTCTAACACTGGATGGATGTTCCTATTAGTAGGTGGAGCGGTTTCTTGGGGATCTAAGAAACAAGCTAATATAGCGGATTCCACTATGTCTTCAGAATTAGTAGCATTATATGCTGCTTGTAAGGAAGCGGAATGGTTAAGGAATTTATTATTAAAAATACCTATTTGGTATAAGCTAATGGCGCTTATCACGATTCATTGTGATAACAAGACAACTCTTGATGTTGTATGTAGTCATGTTTACAATGGCAAGTCAAGGCACATTGGTTTAAGACATACTTATGTACATCAACCAATAAGGGACGAAGTAGTGACTTTAAGGTTCATCAAATCAAAAGAGAACTTAGCCGATCCTCTAACCAAAGGATTGTCTAGAGATTTGATAAAAAGTACTTCAAAGGGGATGGGTTTAAGTGTAGCTCAAATTTCTACTAATCACAACAAAGACTAAACTTTACGAATTGGAATACCACCAATTTCTAAAGTTCAAATGAGTGCGGAGTTGTCAAATTAGTAGGTAACATCAATTTTTATCCCAATGTCAAGTGATGCTTAGAAATCTGTAATGATAAGAGGTTGAGTAGTAATACTCTTAATAGATTTTGTGGCAAGCCTAATTACAGTGGTGGTATATTACAAACTCTACCTATGTAAGTGTTATGTGTGGTCGGCTGGCCGCATAAAGGAACTATGAGCCAGAGTTCCGAAACACTTATGAAGGATAAGGACACAAGGCCGGATAACAGTGTCAAAGTATCAACACTTAAGATTAAAAATGTGTGTGTATTATGAGTATAGTTGTTCAGTATACATCCAAAGTTTAGAGACATGTCTACTTTGTGATTTGGATTTGATTTTGGCTCATATATACTAAGTGAAGAGTTCAAAGAGCAATCTACTTTTCATTATGCATATATTTTGTGGGTTTCTCGGGTGATTACAAGTTAAAGTATGTTTCAAATGGTGGGGGTATTATCTCCTTAAGCAAAATCATTTCAAGGGGCTTTTCATACTCTTGAAATGGAGGGGGATTGTTGGAATTATTTCAAGAGTATAAGAAGATTATATAGCATGAGGAATCATGTGGAACAAGTATAAGGATCATATATAAGATAAACATCAACAATATGATCAACACGGGTGGTTTTGAGACCAACATGGATCGTGTAGGTCTCCAGAAAGCATAAAAACCAAGACTAGACTCAACACGGGTCGTGTTGAGGCAACACATACCGTGTTGCTTCACACGGACCGTGGTACGGTCAACACGGGCCGTGTTGAGTGTCAAGAATGGTTTTTAATGCTTACGACTATATAATCTTATGCATTAATTTTGTGATATTAATATTAAGTATGATATTATATGATTCTAACAGTTATATTTCTTGACTAAGTCAATGTCTTATTTCTCCATTAAGGTCATTAATTATCCTTTGACTTGAGGGTATGAAGAGGGGTTGGAATTCTCCTATAAATATGAGTATTCCTTAACCATTTGAGAGCATCACAAGCTTCTTCTATAATCACATCTCTCATTCTTGTCTAGACTGCAACTATACTTGAGTGATTTAAGTGAGAAACCATTTTTCTTGAGTGTTACAAGAGCTGAGTTTTATCCCTTTGAACATTTATGATATAATAAATAGTTCTTAAGGAAAGTGAGTGCAATCCACGACTCTTAGCGATATCCAAGCGAGTTTCCATTGTTTTCTATGCCTCTTACTTCCTTTCCTCCAACAATTTTGATACACATACCTCGTATATATATATCTAAAACCAGTAAACATTATATGATTTTAAAATCTATTACACTTTTTGTCACAAAAAGGTTGAATAATTTTCACAAATTACATACATAATAAATAAAATTTACCATAATTTTGATGCACGAAATAAACTGTAACACACATACCCCAACCTTTACATCCTTGAGCATTGCATTGGATATTCCAAAGTCTCTCATTATTGAAGCCACTCGAAAGGCCTCTCATGCTTCAAAGTGGGTCCCGCCCTCAAATAGTGTTTGGAAGTTGAATTTTGATGCGGCCCAACTGGGTAATTGGGGTAGAGGTCGAGGGTATGTGGACATGTGGTTCGAGACTTTGAAGGTGGTGTAGTAGCTGCAACATGCATGAGTAAAATAATTAGTCGACTTCTCCTCGGTGGAGCTCGAGGAGGTGGAAGTTTGTTTGTTCGACTTGCAGACAACATGGGACACAGGCCTCAAAGCGCTTATGGTAGAAGAGATTGTATATCCCTCATTAACAGACTCTAAAGCGACTTCGTAAGCTGTAACTCCATGAGAATTATTATTGCAGTAATATGGAAATTAATAGACAACTTTAGTTTGATTTCCTAGCGTCATGCTCGTAGAACAAGAAATAGAATAGCTCATTTCCTTGCACATCTTCAATTAGATGATTCATCTGTTCGACCCAAAAATTCTTTAGCCTTGACTGTTGACAATATGTACTATTTTCTGATGACAATGAATAGCCCTGTTTGTGAACGGGTTTTCTAAAAAAAAAAAAACTTACCATGATTTTGTTTATTATAAGGCCCCATTCTTTTTTACAGTACGGTACGGTCGGTGGTGTGATGGAATGTGGAAAGTTGTGGTGGAAATAATAGAAAGTGTGTTAGTATATTTTAATTTGAAAATAATGGTAGGTGGAAATAAAGTGAAAGTTTTGATTTTTTTTTTGAAAAGTTTTCACTTTTGATAAAAGGAGAAATAGAAAATTATGGTGAGTTGTGGTGAAAAATGAAAATTTACGGTGCAGTGTGGAACCGTAAACGATTCCATGGCCTAAACAGTTCAAGAATTCACAAACATAAAATGAAGCTTTGGAAGTTTCTCTTTAGAGCACCCGCAATGGTGAGCATAAATTATACTCAATGGATGAGGTGGAAGCGGTATGACCCACCACGGGAGTTAGAGTTAAACTGTTTATATTAACATGGTTGCCAATAGTGAGCGTGAATTTGATTAAAATATTTTTTTTAAAAAAAAAGTGTAGGACCCATATTTAATCATTTAAATACACTAGTTATAATAGAAATTAAAAAAAATGTCGAGAATCTCGTATTCGTCCTCGCCGCTGCATTGTCTTTCTCGTCCTCACCCACACCACTTCAGCAGCATCTCATTTTCAAACTAGTTGGTGCGGATGGTCTTAGCAAACAATTAAGAATGAGTCTAATGACATATGACACTCATGATGCATGCATCAAAATTCTCTCCCGAGAAACTGCATTTTCCCTTTTTTTGGTAGCCATTTCTTTTTCCTGAAGACAAAGAAATCTATCTTCATCCAAACAAAAAAGAAGAAATCTATCTACAACGGACGAATCCAACGGTCCTAATGATCCCATCATGGAAACATCCCACAATGGACGTCCCAGATTTCCAGATTCACACCGCTAAAAAATCCCCCAAAATTAAACTTAAAAAAAGCCAAACATTAGGGCTTCTCCCTGGTATATAAACCAAACCCTCACCCAATTCATTCCATTTCGTTAAAATTCGTACAGACTAAAACCCTCAAACCCTCCATTTCCGCCATTTTCGAAGCTCGCCATCGCCATGGCCAAGGGTCCAGGTCTTTACTCCGACATCGGCAAGAAAGCTCGAGGTCTTCTTTCTATTCGAATCCTTCGCTTTTTCGCCATTAATTCTTGGTTGATTTTTCGCCATTTTTGAATTCAACGGTGGATTGGATTGACATGTTTTGCGTTTCAATTAGATCTTCTTTACAGGGATTATCAGACTGACCAGAAGTTCAGCATAACTACTTACTCTGATACTGGTGTGGTAAGTTCTCGTTAACAATTTGTTGTTTGTGGATTTGATTTTTGTGCTGATTGCGTTCGTAGCTGGTTTAGTAGCAAATTAGTTTGGAAATCTGGATATTAGCTTGCTATTATGTTAAAGTGAGAGAGTAGATGTTTCGCTGATGCATTAAATTTTCAGCTGCCATTGTAACGAACTGTGCCTAATCAGTGAGCTAAATATGTAGGGTTTAGGGTTATTTTATTTTATTTTATTTTTGGTAATGTGGTGTTTTGGTGAGCTTTGATTCACGTAAATGGGTTTTCTATCCTAGCTTTGAGCTCTATAACTTTCCTGGGTGGTTGTCAATTTCTGGAAGTAACTTGCATTGTGAATTTGTGATTGAGTTCGTGGAGATGACTCTAAGTCTACATCGAGTTATGTTTTTGGATACTGATACAAGTTGTTGTTTGGTATGGGGCGCTTGATAGGAATCTTGAAAGTTCCAGTGGTCCTTTTCTGTAAAATACAATCTATGAAGTATGTTGCTTACTTTTAGCTGCAAAATGGGCCCATTGATTGGCAGCCGTGTAACGTGAAATGAGAATTAGCTGAGGTTATGGCCCCCACCAAAACACCATAATAAAAGACAAAAAGGAAAGATGGGCAAGTAGGACAAAGGGCTTTTCAAGGAAAATCTCTAAAGGTTCCTCATTGAGTCACTGAAGATGGATACTTGTGAAATTTGTTGGTACTTTAATGACCTATTGTCTAATGATTTCTTCATCAACTTGGTTTTTATGGTCCATACTCCATATGTTTGTGGCTCACGTAGGCATTGAATTTCATTTGGGTGCCTAGTCACAGTCTTATGAGCCAGCAAGTATTGTGTCAATGAGTATGTATTGTACACATATAGTGATAATGTGCATAACATTAGGTTTTATCATTCTTGGTAAGAATTTGGTTTATGCATAAGTCTGTTGTATGCTGTATAACTAGGTTTGTAGTTGTGCCCTTCTTATTATAGTCTGAATGTTGAGTAAGCTGCAAATGTGAAGTTTATGTTGTACTCTAGATGGTGAACACTGTTGGATCAACAATGGCAATGTCATCTTGCATATATGAGTTATTTCATTTGTTCTTCCTTGCTATAATTGATTGGTTTGCTATCATTCATTCTCACATGAAAGGTATGATTGGATTGCTGTCTCACTTGCCTTCTTTCCAACGTCTTCTATCTTGTGGTGTCCTCATGAAGTGGGTCCTAGTGAGGATCCCTACTAAAAACACCTCCCTGTCCCTGCTTGGCATCCAGCATATCCTTTGGACATATATGTTATGGCTTTTAGGTTCTTGAAATGGTTGCCTTCACATGTGCGTGCGCGGGCGCACACACACACACACACACACACACATCTTGAGTGCAAATGTAATCTTTCATAAGATTTTGATTATGATTACAGGGATTGTCTTTGTGCTCTGGATTTACTGATATGATGAGTATGACAAGTATCTTCCCCTCTTCTATTCACGATGATTTTGTGCTTCTTGCAGGCCATTACTTCATCTGGTACGAAAAAAGGCGATCTCTTCCTGGCTGATGTGAAAACACAGCTGAGGAACAAGAATGTCACAACAGATGTTCAAGTCGATACCAATTCCAACGTGAGTCTTTAGTTGGAATTTTTATGCACTTTTCATTCTGTTCGCTTCTTAGATATTGATTCAGATACTGGTTTGTCAAAATAATTTGAGCTGTTATTTGGTTGTTTGCTGTGAGAAGTCAACTATGATAATTCATCTCAGGAACCTCCCAAAGAAGGAAAAAAAAGAGAAATAGCTATAGCTTTGTCTAATTGCTAATTATACTTGGAGGCCTCCAAATTTCAGTAAAGAATTTTTCCCCTCGACTTTTAGTGTCAAGTTTGTCTAGAAACTTATTTTTGATTTCCATGTTACTAATCTTATGGTTCGTTTTGGATGTTTGGTTGTCGGTGTCTGCTCGTTTCTGATTTCTGGTTCCAGTTTTATACAGTTATACTGTCTTCTTAGATCCAAATTGATTGCCTTAGTATAGTAGACTGTAAATGTTTAACTGGGCAATTGGTAAGCTCGTCAATTTGGGGTTTTAGGCAATTGCATGCTAGTATGGCATCACAGATCTGGTCTGTGTGAATAATACTATGCTTATACTTATCCGATATGAGTTGCTACGTAATCTACATTCTGTTGGAGTATTCAATATGCTAACTGAATGTAGGAATGCCACATTTTTAGCTGCCACCTTACAAGCTTGCATGTGTGATTATGCATCTTTGGATTATTGACATCTTTAGTTAGCACCTTGGGTTTGTTTATTTATTGGGTCATGAATTATTGCTTCTGGTATTAGAAGTTTCTTGTACTTCGTAGAATATCGTAACTTGTCATATCCATGAAGTGTTAAGGAGTCTGGCTATAGGAACTAGCTTCAAGAAAAGGAATGTCTGTTGCCCAACTTTTGTGATAAGAGTATGAAACTATGCTAATTTTCAATTCTGTCTTAGATTTGTACGACAAATACTTGTTCCTGGATGTACTGATTGCTTGAGCTTCTTTTTATTATATTATTCCTTGTCCTTTTTTTACTAGCTTCAAGAAAAGTAGGAAATATGGAAAACATAGCGAATAGAGAAGACAATGTGGGATGTATTTTGTCCTATCTGATTCTGGTGCTCATTTCTTCTGTCATTCTCAGTTGTTAACTACTATCACTGTTGATGAGGCTGCACCTGGTTTGAGAACAATCCTGAGCTTCAGAGTTCCTGACCAGAGGTCTGGCAAGGTAGGAGTTCATATGTTGATTTGACAGTAAGCTGTCTTTCTTGTGTCTAATTACACTAGCACTGCCATGGAGAATCCTGATCACTTATTTTCTGATGATCGTTATTTGCAGCTTGAGCTTCAGTACCTACATGACTATGCTGGGATATGTACCAGTGTTGGCTTGACCGCAAACCCAGTTGTGAACTTCTCTGGTGTTGTCGGGACCAATTTGCTAGCCTTGGGCACTGACATCTCATATGATACCAAAACTGGAAATTTCACCAAGTGTAATGCTGGATTGAGCTTTTCCAATGCAGATTTGATTGCTGCGCTCAACTTGTGAGTTTTATCCTTGACATAGATCTTTTTGCTAAATCTTGCTATATACTTCTGTTTTTGGTTCCTTATGATAAACCAAGTTTAAATGTCAATGTATATATTGTCTATGGGTGGGTTAGCTAACCTAGCTGGCTATATAAATCTTTTGGCCTGCAAAGAATGGTTGCATGCTTACCTACTTCTAACATAGATATACCCATCCATATTCCATACTATTGCACAAAGATAAACACTCTTAGATTATTTTATATATAGTTGATGGTCCTGTGTCTGATTCTTGTTGTTCCAAGGCGGAAACCAATTCTAAATTGCAAGGCCCTGTTTTCTTCGCACTGTAAACTACTCACGATCCAACTTTACCCATTCTTATTGAGTGTACCTAAACTTTCCTACTTCTACCTAAACTTACTCAAACCTCTACTCAAAACCGACCCAGCTTTAGTTTAACCGATTTCTCCATATCCGTCATAAGGACAGCCTGAGCCTTGTGCTTCTGGTTGCCCTTGTCTGTCTCTTTGAGCCTATGGGCATAATCGTTTTTGCAATGGCCTCTGATGCAAATTCTGTGGTTTTTGATATCAGGAATGACAAGGGTGACACTCTGAATGCCTCGTACTACCACAGCGTGAGCCCAATGACCAACACGGCTGTGGGTGCAGAGGTGGCACACAGCTTCTCCACAAACGAGAATACCCTCACACTCGGTGCCCAGCACGCAATAGACCCATTGACCAATTTGAAGGCGCGCATCAACAACTTTGGGAAAGCTAGCGCCCTCATCCAGCACGAGTGGCGCCCCAAGTCACTCGTCACCATCTCTGCTGAGGTCGACACCAAGGCCATCGAGAAGTCTGCAAAGGTCGGATTGGCATTGGCTCTTAAGCCCTGAGCTTTCCTTGTCATCATCATTGTCGTCAATGTGCCATGGCGGAGGCCAATGAGTGAGAACATGAGTTGCACAAAAACAGTTTAATTAATGTTTTGTCTTTTGTGGGTATGACATTGTTTTATGTGGGTTTTGGCTTGTAAAAATAATCCACAAACCTATGTTGTCAGCAGTTATCACTTATCAGTTGCATAGTTTTGATAGTTTCCTGTCATGCCAGCTGTGTTGATGGTTGGTGCCCGTGGTGGATAACTGGCTTCAGTATGAGTTAGGTCAATAGGAAGGGTTTTCATCTGATCTAGTGATCTATTGTGGCTACCATTACTCTTGTTCCTTGTGTGTTTTCTATCTTTACTATAACTTTGCAAAACTAACCCAAGACGTGAAGCAAATCCATGCCTTTTGATGATTTGATGGATCGGTTGATGGTTGACATGAGCAATAAAGGTGGCCTAAAAATATTATAAGACTGGGAGACGGCTATAAAACTACTAAAGAAGAAGAGGTTGGATGAAGACAAAGACTGACTGGGTGTGATCGTCACTTGAGCATTGGTGTTTTCTCTTGGAATGACTGGATGAAGTGGCTTTCAGGATGTGCTGTTCTGTTTTGTTTGTCTGCTGTTTCGAGTTGTGTTGTTTTTTTAGTTTTTTGTTGTTTCCTTGCTGGATTGCTGTTTATTGCGGTTTTGTAGCATCTTTGATGCTTTCTTAGCTTTTTATGGCTTGCAAATTATCGAAAAAAAAAACTGAGCTTGAACATGAACAAACACTCAAATGGACGATTCAATCTCGACTGGAACCTGAACTCGCAATCGATCCAAACCGCGACCCGAAAAGTGACTCGATTAAGAACCACAACCCAATGTTCCCAAATCAAACTAGAACCCAATCAGAAAGAATTCGTCCGAATGAAACTCATCCAAAGTAGTCATGCACTCGAACCAAAATTGGTTCATTGGAACCAAAATTGGTCGATCCAATGGCAACATGAATCAATCTTCAACCGACTCGAACTCGAACCTGGTCAATCCAACGGCAGTATGAATGATCTTCAACCGACGCGAAACCCAACCGATCCACTCTTCAACCGACTTAAACCTGAATCGATTCACTCGATTGTCAGGTCTACTCTACTGTATCTACTCTTTTTATGTTGGCGGATGTTCTCTTTATAGTTATGTATAGACCAGCCAACTGACCATTACACCTATAACTTCTGTTGCATCATTTTGATTTGCAAATATTTTAAAGGCTTTTTGATTGGGTCTATGTCAAAACTTCTATATGTTGTGTTATTTTGATTAGGATTCATGATTATCATTCCAGGAGAGGTTTTTCCCAGTTTTCTAGGTTCAAATCTTGGTTGTGATTATAAGCTTACATTTTGGAATAAATGATCAACTTTATGTGTTTTTGCTCCTAGGTGTTTTTACATACTATCCATTCATATTTTCGTGACAAGTTGCATACTAGACCTGAACTCAAAGAATCCCTCCTTCCCCACAAGAAAAAGAGAAAGATGAGAAAGAAAAGCTAAACATGTGCTACTTCAACTGAAACCATATAAATAGATAGATTCTGTGAGATGTTCCACCACAGAGAAACATTCATCATGCAACAAAGAGTCCTCAGGAAACTAAAAAAAACAAGCACAAAGTCTCAGAACTAAAACACACATCTACCCACCTTGACCATTTCACAATGCAAAACACTATATAGATGAACCAAACAAGTTTTTCTCGAGTGACGAAAGACATGACTTTTCAGACATTTGCAGATTGACCCTGCAGATGGCCATCTCTGATCTGGGATGCAATGTCGCGCACCGCACCAGGACCATGGGGAATAAACACAGCTGAAGACTTGGACGATGCCCCGATGTCTTTGATGGTGTCGAAATACTGCGTGACGAGCACGAGGTCCATGACATCCTTGGCTTCGGTCCCTGGGACATTCACTGCGAAACCCAGCACACTGTCTCTCAGACCCTCAACAATCGCCTGTCGCTGCCTCGCTGTGCCCAGCCCGGCTAGGTACTTGGACTCGGCCTCCCCCTCTGCGCGCTTGATCTGGATTGTCTTTTCTGCCTCTGCTTTCTCGTTCGCAGCCATCCTTAGTCTTGCAGCTGCATACATGTTTCGATCAAGTTCGTTTTCGGTGAGATTAGGGAAGGACAACTTTGGTCCGGGTCATGTTCATGTCCAATATACTCATCTACTCATCTTATAGATTGAAGGATAAACTTCAATTCGGTTGAATCTAGAGGTGGGCAATAGGTCAGGTCCCGGTAAGGTCAAGACGGTCAAAGAGTCGGGTCATTAGAGGAGGGGACAACTTGTTTAACAATGTTAAAGAGTCGGTGAATGGCCGGACAGACTACAGAGTTGACCTATCAATAACTAAAAATAAATTGTTTTTCCATAGTACTTTAAATGATTAGTTATTGTAGATTACACAATAATTAGCATAACTATTTTCTTTGGTACAAATACACCTTATTATAGACAACGGGTTAAAACAGGTCGGTTCATGGGCTGACCTTTATTTTTGCTAGAAACAGCGGCTCCAGCCCACAATGTCAATAGACCAATCTCAAACTAACCTGACCCTACACAGTTAATGGACCGACTCTAACTTGACCGATTGCCGAATCTAGCTAATTCGGTCCAGTAAACTTGGGTTTCGGGCTCAATTCGGGTTGGGTCAAATTGAGTTGTCGGGCTAATTAAGCAAGTGAATGGCCAAACAGAGTTGGCCTATTAATAACTAAAAGTAAATTGTTTTTCGTATTACTTTAAATGCTAAGTTACTCTAGATTAAACAGTAATTAGCATAACTAGTTTCTTTGGTACAAATACACCTAATTATAGATATAGGGTTAAAACAGACTGGTTCATGGGCTGACCTTTATTTTTGCTTGAAAGAGCTGCTCCAACCCATAATGTCAAAAGACCAACCTCGAACTAACCTGACCCTACACAGTTAATGGACCGATTCTAACCCGACCGATTGCCGAATCTAGCTAATTCGGTCCGGTAAACTTGGGTTTCGGGCTCAATTCAGGTTGGGTCAAATTGAGTTGTCGGGCTAAGATACGAGGCTTCTAATACATACCAGCATTGATCTCATTCATGGCCTGCTTAACACGTTCATCAGGCACAATGTCCACAATGAGTGTCTCAACAATCTCATATCCATAAGCAGACATAGCCTGAAAAACAAAAAAGTCATGTTAATTTAGAATACCTCTAAATTTGTCCAAGGCTACTAGATAGTTGTAGATGAAAATGACATACTTTTTCAAGTTCCTCAGCAACTGCCTTGGCAATTTCACCTTTCTGTTCAAACACGTCGTCGACATTCAGCCTCGGAACACTGGCTCTGATCACTAACACAAGTCAGAACAAAGAAACAGCATCAGGATCGAGCCATCTACTTGATTTCGAAAGTGTTTGGTAGACACATTTCCATTGGAAGATTGGTCAATTCTGTCGAGTAGACCAATTTTCCTTGGTTTGGTTGTCATGTTAACACATGTATAGATAACATTGTTTTTACTGTGGTAGTTGTCATGATTGACAACTACTGTAAGTTTTTCCGTGTATATATACCATCAAAAACATAGGCTTGGATCTGAGAGCGATTGTTGCTGAGCTTGTAGAATGCATCGCTTGCTTTCTCAGCCAGGGCACGGTATTGGATTGAAGCAACAACATTTACAAATACATTGTCCTGCATTGTATTATATATATTGTCATCAGTTCATCACTGGGTAACTTCAACAATTCTAGGTAAATGATAAGTTTAGTGATTTCTAGTTTGAGTATACCAAGCAACAGAGGAGAATTCTGAGATTAGTGAGCAAGAAATGATGACTATAGCTTATTCTATGCACTACATTATGTTTGGGTTATAAGGGAGCATTTGGTAGGAACCATATGGAAAAATTTTCATGGGAAGTTTCTAAGGGAAAGATTTCCGCGGGAAAATTTTTTCCCTAGAGAAATGTGGAAAATGGAAGACCCCCCCGGTTAAAGTTTTTTCCAAGGTCAATATACATTTATACATGGTGAAAATAAGTGAACTTGGGAAAATTGATCATTTCCTAAGGATTTTTTATCAACCAAACGCATCCTAAGATTTATAGGTTGGGGATTCCTCAGATGATAATATTGGGTGTGGAGACCAAAATGGAAGAAGGAGAAGATTTGGAAATATTTGGGGAATATTTCTGAGATCTTTTATGAAGATTTGGAAATATTTGGGGAATATTTCTAAGATCTTTTCTGTTTCCCTTTCTACAGTTGTTTCCTAATTCGCGGTTATTTCCTTTTGTTGAAGATTTCCATATTTTTAGGTGACTACTATATTGTAACCTAGGTTCCCTGGTACCTCTAGTATATATAGGGGTTCAGGTTCTCCCTATTATGTATCCCAAAAAAGAGTGTATCCCAAAGTGGTGAGACAGAGAGAAACACAACATGTGTAATTGTAATCCTCATATTACTAGTGCATCGATTCCGTGGTTTTTTTTCCCGCTTTGGGTTTTTTCCACGTTAAAATCCTGGTGTCAAATTTCTTATTTCTTTTCTGCTATTATTTCCTATTGTTTGTGGTTTGCTTGAGTACTCTTCGATCCTAACAGTTGGTATCAGAGCTTTCAGGGGTTGTGAAAGAAAACTCGCTTTCAAACAATGGCAGGAGATAAGTATGAAATAGAGAAGTTTGATGGATCTGACTTCACCTACTGGAAGTTGCAGACTGAAGATCTGCTGTATGCGAAGTCGTTGCATGTTCCGCTGCTGGAGAAGCCAAATGAGATGAAGCAGGCTGAATACGATCTGCTGGATCGACAGGCGATGTCCCTGATTAGGATGTCATTGGCTCGGAAAGTCAAGTTTAACGTCATGGAGAAAAAGACAACGAAGGAATTGCTGAAGGCACTGAAGAATATGTATGAGAAGCCTAGTGCAGCAAATCAGGTATATTTGTTCACTAAATTAACCAGCTGTAAGATGGCTGAAGGTGGAGATGTGGCTGATCATATTAATGAGATTACTAAAATTTTATCACAACTTGCTTCAGTAAAGATGGTTTTTGCTGAGAATGTTAGAGCTTGCGTATTATTGTCTTCTATACCTGAATCTTGGAGAACCCTTGTAACTGCTGTCAGTAGTGCTAAGGATACTGATGAGTTGAAGTTTGATGATGTCAAGTCTGTATTGCTTAATGAGGGTCTTCGTAGGAAGAATTCTGGTGAGGAATCTTCGGGAATTGCGCTAAGTTTCAGGGGTAGGAAGAACAATAGGAATTCGAATAATTCCAGGGGAGGCAAGCCTAGGGACATGAGCAATGTTGTGTGTTATGGTTGTGGTGATAAGGGTCACTTTAAGAGGGATTGCCCTAGACCTGGGAAGGGGAAGGGTAATGATGACCGGGACTCTGTCAACTCTACGGAAGATCTTTGTGAAGCCCTGGTTTTGAGTGTGTCTAGTCTTGAAGAGTCTTGGATAGTTGATACTGGCGCATCCTTTCATGTTTCTTTAAACAGGGAGTTATTTCATAATTTCAGGAGTGGGAATTTTGGCAAGGTGTATCTTGCCAATGATAAGTGTTGTGAGATAACAGGTACAGGAGACATGACAATTAAGACTGCTAATGGTGGTCTTTGGAAGTTGGAGGATGTGAGGTATATTCCTGGAATTAGGAGGAATTTAATTTCAGTGAATCAACTCGATGAGATGGGCTACACTGCAGGCTTCGGGAAAGGGATGTGGAAGATCATGAAGGGTGCTATGGTAGTGGCGAAGGGATTGAGATCCGGTACGTTGTACTCTACCAGGGAAAACACTAACATGATTTCTTATGCTTCTTATTCTAGTTTATGGCTTTGCAGGAATGAGAAGAGGGTCAGTTTCGCCAAAACTGACAGGGAACCTGAGACGGTATGGAGTGACTCAGGTGACAAGAAGCCAGTGGGAGCTGTGGCGGTCAAGGTTTCTGGTAGGCTGGGCGCGCCTAGCGAGGAAACGGAGGAACCACAGGAAGCTCTACAGGTTGCAGATCAGGTTGCTGAAGGACCTGAACCACAGGAGCTAGGTGAAAGCTCCAGGGCACCATTCACTGTGAAGAGATCCAGGAAGGCTACCAGAGATGCTGGGGAGCCAAGGACCTATACTAAGGCTATGCAGGCGGAGACTCGGTTCAAGTGGGAGCACGCAATGGTTGATGAGATTGCGTCACTTGAGGGAACCTGGAAGCCGGTGAGATTGTCTGCTGGGAAGAAGGCCGGGAAGAAGTGGACCTACAGGATAAAGGGTAAACCAGTGGATGTTGGGAAATTGAGGCCCGGTGTGGTCTCGGCAGGCCTCTCGGACTGATGAAGAGGCCGGTCGATGCACTAGAGGAACTTGTGGTGAAAGTTGAGGATGGTTGTGGTTTGGTCTCCAAGTGGGAGATTGTTGGGTGTGGAGACCAAAATAGAAGAAGGAGAAGATTTGGAAATATTTGGGGAATATTTCTGAGATCTTTCATGAAGATTTGGAAATATTTGGGGAATATTTCTGAGATCTTTTCTGTTTCTCTTTCTACAGTTGTTTCCTAATTCGCGGTTGTTTCCTTTTGTTGAAGATTTCCATATTTTTAGGTTACTGCCATATTGTAACCTAGGTTCCCTGGTACCTCTAGTATATATAGGGGTTCAGGTTCTCCCTATTATGTATCCCAAAAAAGAGTGTATCCCAGAGTGGTGAGACAGAGAGAAACACAACCTGTGTAATTGTAATCCTCATATTACTAGTGCATCGATTCCGTGGTTTTTTTCCCGCTTTGGGTTTTTTTCCACGTTAAAATCCTGGTGTCAAATTTCTTATTTCTTTTCCGCTATTATTTCCTATTGTTTGTGGTTTGCTTGAGTACTCTTCGATCCTAACAGATAATCAATAGGAGGTATACCTAATAGGGTGAGGACTTTTTCACTGTTTTGGAAATTCACCATTTCATCACTCTGAAAAGACGAGTGAATTCACATAGGGATTTAAGAAGAGATTTAGAGATAATAACTTTATTAAATTCCCGTAAAATCCCTATATTCTTATATGATGCGTGTTTTAGCTACTAAATAATCCTAAAAATTACTCCTAAAACAATTACGATCCACATCTTAGATCGATGTGGGGCTTACTGTTTGTATTAAATTATTAAAAAATGTAGAAAAATGAATATCTATTGAGAGTAAAACAAGGAAAACGGAGAGCAATATGACATGTGAGACACTTTTGGTGTAGTAACTTTGCAAAAACTTGACTTAAACATCACCATTATACAAATGAATTTTATAAAAGTGAGATTTAATGCTTTTGTAATGAAAATGCTCTTACAACAATTGATGAGATAGTTAGTGAGAGAATTAATTAAATATCTTTAATTAAAATCAATATTTAGAATTTACTCAATGAATATTTAGATAGGTTGCGGTGTGATACCATATCGCACCCCACTTTTTAATTTTCTACCACACTTCACCACAACACACTACACCACAGTCATTATCAATATATCTTTTCATTTTTTTCTCTCCTTATTTTTCTCCTCTAGTTTTCACATTATCTCTCTTAACTTACCCCTCCTACCACAACTTTCACCACAACTCACCTCACATTTTCAAATTTCACCACACGCATCATTACCACACCGCAACCAACCGTATAAAAGAACGGGGCCTTAACTATAAAAATAGAAGAAAATGAGGATAATTAATTAAGATGAAAGGAAAAAGGAGTAAAGTAAAAGATGGACGACCTTGGTCTTGGTCTCACAGCGAACATCCAACTGACGTACACGAAGATTGAGTGTGCCTTTGATCTTTTCACCAATGCACCAAGGTACACAGTGGCACCCTGGCTCTAACACTCCCTTGTATTTTCCAAATCTCTCTTTAATCCCCACCGTTGATTCCTCTACTTGCACACATCCCATCATGTTTCCCATTCCTTCTTCCTACCCTAATAATGATTCAAAGAATTACTTTGAAAAGTACATAAATACATACATACATGCATGTCCAAGTAGCAAGAAAAACTACAAATGTTCATCTTAGTTTTAATTGTCACTACTTTCAAAAGTACATATATACATGCATGTCCAACTAGCAAAACTACTAATATTCGATCATCTTAGTTTTCTCACTATAACTTGAATTAAAAATATATTGCTTGGCGACTTTCAAAGACCAGCAAAAGTTACCACTCAAAAAGAACTTTCTCTTTCGGATATGATTCTTCAAATTCATAAAGGATAGGAAAGTTCGTAATACATAAGAACCTCTGTAAAAAAATTTACCGAGGTGGCAATATAAGAAACAACAAAACAATAGCATAAGATGAAATAAATCAAATATCAAAGAGATACAGTAAAAAGAAATCAACTTTGAAAAGTATGCATGTCCAAGCAGCGAAACTACAGATATTCATCTTAGTTTTCTCACCAACTTGAATAAAAAGTGACTTGGCTACTTTGAAAGATCAACAAAAGTTACCACTAAAAAAGATTTTGTTTTTCTGATTATTCATAAAAGATTGGAAAATTTGCAATATACACAGTACAAGACATATATAGCAAAACAATATATAGCATCATAAGATGAAATAAAAACAAAGATCAAAGAGTGTACATACAGTACTCAAAGTATCAGCTTAACCAATCATAGATAAGATGAATATTAGGAGGCAGTCTAACCTACATTGATTTGCTTTTGCTTCATATAAAAACAAAAGAAAAAACAGAAAGAAAGAGAGAAGAATGAACCTGTTAGCTGGCTAAGGTGACTGCTTGGATGAAGAATGAAAAATAAAATGGGTAAATTCTTTCTCTTTATAATGAAGTTGTCTATCAAATATCAATTAATCTGAGTAATTCCTGTTTTCATCTGCATAGTACTGAGTAGTCAACCTTAATAGTTAATGCATTGCTCTTTCTTACCCTCTTCTTTACTGGCCACTGTAAGTACTGCATGCTACATTTATAAGGTAATTTCCAGCTCATTTGATCAAAACTGGTAAAAAAAACTGAGTGGGGTTTTGGCTAGCATGCATGAATGATCATAAAGTTATTGTCTTCATTACTGGATTTGGGATGTGCATTGAAGTTTCTAGGTGATTTCTGAGAGATTCTATGCCTCAGAATATCTCTGCAAATTTCAGTCTACTACTACATGCATGTCTACATCTTCGTATTTGGTAGACACTTTTGATATTGAGGTTTTTATTTATGGGGCGAGAGAAGACGTTTCATCTTGGTATATACCATGTGAGTGACACGAGTGACATTCAATTTGTTAGGTGAAAATGATATGAGTCTTGGAGTAAAACACTTTTTTAATTAATAGTTTTGTTATATCATTAAAATTATATTATTATATTTTAAGATAAGATTAAATGATATGATTGAATTTTATAATTATAATATCACATATAAATTGCATAAAGTTATACTTGCATCCATTATTTAAAAAAATGTTTGAAAAAAATTTAACGAAAATTGTTAATTCGATTAGGGTATCATTTATGCTTATTGACGCAGGCTAAATAACCCAAGTAGCCAAACTTCTTATAATTGATAATTACTACTTACTATTAAAAAAATGGTGTCAAAAATCATAAAAAATATCAATTTAGTGAAGGGTAAGACACATAAAAAATGTCTTGGGCCAAGACTCCTATACCCTTTATCAATATTATTATAAAATTTATCAATATTTATTAAATTTATCATTTTCTTTTACATAAATTCACCACATGAAAATATTGACTTATTTTAATGTATATGGTGGACCCAAATACGTCTTCTACGATGCACCGTATAATTTGCATGCATCTCGTGAGTGAGACGAGTGAAATTCAATTTTTTAAGTAATTTCCACTTTGGTTGATCATAATTACTAATTTTAATTGGGGTTTTGGTTTGCCTGGATTAAAATTGCATGCTCACAAGATTGCATGCTCATAAATTTATACATGTATACTTATAATATATCATTCTAATAAAATTTATTGGGGAGATTTAAGACGGGAGCCCACTACAACCAAGACCCATGGTACATAAGTTAAGTGAGGTTCCATCTTAAAGCCAATTGGTGTTAAGAGGAGTAGCCCACTTGACTTATATATCATATCCTTTCACTTTTCTTTTCCAATGTGGGACACACACACACACACACACACATATATATATATATATATTTACTCATTAATGAATCCCAACAATCTCCCCCTTCACACATGAATCTCTCACCCTTGATCGGAACCTCTTTTTTACCGATGTTTCAAGTCACCATCGGGAGCCCATCATAGTCGCGCCTTACTCTACGAAGCCGCTCCCTACTCCACCTGAGTCTCATGCCACCACTCTACCTCAAGAGTCCTAGTCGCACCCTATTCCACCTAAGTCTCATGCCACCACTCTGCGAGTTCAGGAGACCCAGCCGTGCGCGCGGCATAGTTCCTGCCCCTTTACATGGTGATTTTTATGGGATCACCTTCCTGCACCTTGCGCCCAACCGAATGAACCATCGGTTCTAATACCACTTGTTGGGGAGATCAAAGGCGGAAGCCCACTTCAATCAAGGCCAATGGTACACAATTTAAGTGAGGTTCCATTTTAAAACCAATTGGTGTTGAGAGGAGTAACCCACTTGACTTATATATCATGTTCTTTTGACTTTTCTTTTTTGATGTGAGACATGTTTTTTAAAACTCATGGGAGAATCCCAACAAAACTCGTTTGAGGTTACAAGAGTATGGTACTCTCACTAAAGTATATACTCACTCTGTTTTTTTTATTAACTGTCACTTTAATTTGTGTGTCAGTCAAACTTTAAAAATGTTGATCATTAATATCTTAACATATACAAACACAATGTTTTATTATATGAAAATACTATCAATAGATTCGTCCCAAAGAATACTATCATAGTATCATAAGAGCATAATGTTGTAGTAATTTTTTAATAAAATATGTTATGAGAAATTCTTAGTTAAAAAGATATTAAAAATCATATAACATTTATTAGGTGACAATTATTATGAAATCGGAGGAAGTATAGTTTTCTAACATTCCATGAATCTTCACACCTTCGAAATATCCTTGAACATTGAAGTGTTGTAAATTTCCTACACATTTTCTTATCTCATTTCTGTGCATATTTCGGTGTTAATCACTACTTCCATTCCCATTCACCTTTCACTACCATTTTATTGCTTTAGTTTGGATAAAGAAATGTTGGAGTTTATCTGGTTAATCGAATAGGCGGAACATTAATTTAAAGTCTAAGTCCATTTCATCAAAATTATCAGTTTAGATAGCAGATAATGATTAAGTTAGCAAATATTAGTGTAAGCAATTGAAGTGGATTTTATTTTAGCATTTAGAGGATAGCTATTCATATAAGTGTTCGAGAAAATCATGTTTGGTAAATTAGTAGTTGAATTAGCTTATCAATATAAATTGACATAAAAAGAATAGATAATTTGCAATGATAAAATTTTTAAGTATATTATTGACCAAATAATATCACACAGTACTCCAAATGTTAAACGTTAACTTTGTTAATGTTTTAGAAAACGTTACTTAAAATGCTAAATGATGGTGAAAATATATATTTGTCCAATTATAATTTTGACTTAATCAAATCGCTAATATAACATGCAAATGCTAATGGCCAACACAAACTTGAGATATTTTGTTAAGAAAATGACAGCCACTAAGAGTGAGTTTGGACATTACTAAAAAAAGGAAAAACAATTGATGGCAATTTGGAATTAGGATGGTCCTCCAAGCCACGAAACATTGAAGTGATAATTGGAGTGCATTTTCCTTATAAATACATATGATGATACAAAGTCGATATTTTTGTTGAGTGATGCCACGTGTTTTGCGGCAAGACATTGCTTTAAGACAATGTTTCAGTGTCTTACTCCTTATGAAATTAATATTTATTATCAATTTTAATCTTATTTTTTTTATAGTTATTATTAATTATCAATTAAAAGAAATTTGGAATGTGTCGGCTATACCAACAATTGAAATTGACACCCTAATAAATAAATTAACCTCATCCGTTGGACATATTTTAGATTTTTTTTTTGTAGATTTTTAAAAATATAGGTAAAAAATGTGATTTTATACCATTTGCAAATATTATTATAGTTATAGAAGTCAATCATGTAATTTTTTCTTTCAATTTAATTTACAAATATATAGGTTTTATACAAAGACAAGACACTTAAAATGTGTCTTGCCTCAAGATATTTATCATTTTCGATTTTTGCATTCTTTTGTGCTACTTTAAAGAGGGTCCTCTCCTTTCGATCCAAAGGGGTGTTGAAAAATAAATGTGAGGATTCGAGATATTATGGGCCACATTTGGATACTTTGTAAATGTTGGTAATTTCAAGTGTATAAAAAATTGTTAGAGAAAAATAGTAACAGCAAGGTAACATCGGAAACGAATAATATAAATCGAAAATTGAGATGACGGATATTACGACAAAATTTAGGAACGATAAAATAAGCGATGAAATCAAACACCAGAATTACGTGGGAAACCGAAGAACTCGGAGAAAAACCCACGGACGGCGACAACCAGAAAATAATCCACTGTGAGAAAGGAGGAGTACAACTTGATCACTATCACAAGGTGTGATGTGATCCACAAAGGAGATTACAGTAATAATCTCTCAACTCTCAATTCACAATCTCTCAGTATACACTGGGGAAAATATTGGTGAGACCCCGTTTTCTCTCAATATTTTCTCTCTCTAACTCTCTGTTTTACCGATGTGTTTTGGTGGAGAAACTGGTACCAAATATATAGTAGTGGGGAGGGAAGAAAACTAGGTTAAAATATATAACCTAAAGCCGCCTGAATAAAAATCGCCGCACACAGAAAATACGGAGCCTGGGCGTTGGCAGCGCTTTTTATGTTGCGACTGAATGCTGCTCTCTGGACGTCCCCCTGGCAGCGGGCAAGGGGAAGATGACATCATCTCATGGGTGCCGTCTCCGAAACTAGGCGCTGGTAGCGCCGAAAGACGTTGACAGCGTTTTCTTCAATTCACTGTTCTTCCCTCAACCGATCTGATTCTGGACCCTACCGAGGATCCAATGGGCCACACAAACCCAACAAAAGTCAAAGGCGGAATTATGGGGGCCTGGTCAGGGCCATGACCCTCCCCATGGTAGAAAAAATTAAATTATTTGCATTAAGGTCAAGCCAAATATTTGTAATGTATTGGTTGTAGCCCATCTATTTAAGCGGGTAGACTTTCGGAAACCTAATTGACCATATTAATGGCAACGCAGATAGAGTTGGTGTAAATATCGATGGCTTTACCAGGAAAGGAGTTAGTTTTAGTGGAATAGGGTCAACACAGATCGTGTTGGGAGTAAAATAGATCATGTTGTCGGTGTTGAGAGTCAGAAAAGCCAAGTAAATAGCAAAACCACAACACATTCTCCGTCAGAGTCTAACATGATCCGTGTTGGATAGACACGGTCTGTGTTAACTAAAATAGTTCCAGTTTTGCTATTTAATGTATGTGTTACTTCGTGGATCCTTCATACATGTTAAAAGTTGGATAATACTAAATTAATCCAATGATGACAAGGAATTATATCCACTAAAAAGGTGATTAGACTCGATCCATACCCACCATATCCAAGTGCCTCTTCATGACTAATAAATAGGGTGGATAGAGCATCATTTCAAGATTATGTCAAATGATGTCCAATATAAGAATGTCATTTGGATATAGGACCCATCATACTCATTCAATGAGAATCACATCTTGGTTTTTGTTGGCCACAAACTCTAAGGTTGATATGAGAGTCTGAATCTAAGTTCTTTCAAAGCAAGTGCTTTATCTGACAAGCTATATGCATTGAAGGGAAAAAGTACGCATGCATTTGATTCACTTGAATTGCCAAGTAAATTCCTATCCTACAACCCAAGTTTCCAAATCATTTTGATTTAAATTTGACTTTGGAAAAATAAAGGAAGAGAGAATTACTTAAGTCAAATACATGGATTTAGGGTTACTCGTCATAAGTTCAGTTAAAATTTGAAAAAACTTGTCAAATAATTTTCCTCCGGTTGATACGGAGGATCTCTGATGAATCATTGTCAGAGGAACTCGTTCTCACTGCACATGCATCACCTATCCCCATATTAGAGTGTATTAGAGTCCCAAAAAAAAATAGTATATGATTGTCTAATACTTCAAAGTATAGTATACTATAGTCCAACATTCCATTCAAAATATGTCAAAATCATATTTGTACCAAAACTTGCAACTTTTCAATTTAGATAAAATTTTGCTAGCGCAACTATGTCCTGGCCCATATCAAACAAAACACAAATTAATACGAGGAAAAAAAGAGAGAAGAAAGTTAACTCAAACGCACCATCCATAAACATTTTGTGACACTTCAACATGTATAACATTGTACAGATTCCGTCCCTTTGTAAAAGCAACTTCACAAATCACAATACGACCTTTCCACAGTACAAAGGATAATAAATACGGTCCATATCTAAAGTCCATCTTAGATTGAAAAATCATATTTATGTCTCACAGAAACATGACTCTTACTTCCATGACAGACTTTAGATATGAAACTGAGTGAGTAAATCAACCAAAGATCGAATTAATCCAAATAATATCCAATTTCGTTTCACAAGCGTTGTTACACATCGGCAGATTGCCCTTGAAGCAGTCCATCTCTGATCTGCGTCGCAATGTCGCGCACTGCACCAGGACCGTGCGGAATGAACACGGCCGAAGACTTCGACGCGGCCCCGATCTCCTTCATGGTGTCGAAGTACTGCGTGACGAGGACCATGTCCATGACATCCTTGGCAGTGGTGCCAGGTACATTCACCGAAAAACCCAGCACACTGTCTCGCAGACCGTCGACGATCGCCTGGCGCTGCCGGGCAATGCCGAGTCCTGCTAGGTACTTGGACTCGGCCTCACCCTCCGCTCGTTTGATCTGGATTATCTTCTCCGCATCGGCTTTCTCGTTGGCTGCCAGTCTTAGCCTTGCAGCTGTCATGGGTTTCATTGGCAGTGGGAGTTGCTAGTAAGACATTTGAGGGAGAAGTGAAGTGGCACTGGCAAAAAATCTGGTTTGGATTGGATTCAGGGTTTGGTCAATGTTGAAATTTGGACGACAAATTGATAGTTGCTGCCTGGTTTCTGATTTCCTAGTCGGACCAAGTTGGACGATTAAGATATACGTGAATTCGGGTAAAATCGGGTCTGAACAATAGAATTATGGGAAATGTTGTGTTTGAATTTTCGATCAATTCAGTCAACGTTAAGATTTGGACAAAAAGTATCCATGACCATACACGGTTTTTTTTTCGGATTGGACAAATTCGGGTAGTTGGGTTGGAACAAATTTTGGCCGCTCTAGAGCTTCGAGGACTATCAAAAATTCGGGTTCGGGTCATTATGGGTCCAGAAAAATCGGTCATTGGACAAAAAATTGATGTCCGATAGCAAGTTTTTCGGAAATTTTCTAGATTCAACAATTCAGACAAGTCTAGATTCGAGTGAATATCGGGTTCGAACAATAGGAAAATGAAAAATATTTTGTCTGGATTTTGGGTCAAATTGGTCGAAGTCGAAATTGGGATGAATAATCTTTGACTTTATCCGGTCTTCCCGACAGTCTCGAGTCAGAGTGAATCGAATATCCAGGTCAGACAGTCTTTTGACAGTCTTAAAAATACAAAGGACATTGAACAGTAATTGATGAATCATCAATTCACCTTTCCTGGGTTAACTCAGCTTATGATCAAATTTACGCTGATGTTAAAAAAGCGAACGTAGTACATGGAGCATAGAAAATGAGACTGTCCAAATGTTTATGCAATAATTCTTATTCAATGCTGTCTCATCATAAATTAATTGTAAGACATATAATTTTGTGATGACTATTTATGAATATAGGGTCTGGTGACTATTCATTTATGTGGGCTGACTATGATAAATATCACCCCTTGATGAATGATTAGTCACATTCGTATTAAAAAATCATTCTAATATCACGTATTAATCATAGTAAAACATTTAGAAGGTCACCTTGGAAGAGGTCCGTCTCACAATAAATTTACGTGTGACAGTCTTATAGTAGAATTACGTATATGGTAATCAATGAATGAAACTTTGTGGTCACTTACCTGCATTAATCTCATTCATAGCCCGCTTGACATGTTCATCAGGTTCAATATCCACAATGAGTGTCTCAACAATCTCAAATCCATAAGCAGACATAGCCTGAGAAAATTCACCATTTAGAAAACTGTAGAGCATTGGGCATTTCAAAAAGCAACCAAAAAATAACTGGAAGATACCCTTCATTTTGTGAAAACTATTTTTAAGCCTTCATGTTTCTAAAATATATTTTAATGTACACCATAATTTAAGTTAGCAATTGTTAGGTGACAAATTTGATGATTTGAACATGTTTTTGGTGAGGTTTTGGTGGTAAATGTCTTGAAAATGTTTATAATCGACGAACATCAATACTCAAAATGTGATGAACATTTAAGTAGTCCACGTAATCTCACCAAAAACACGTTTAAATCACCGAATTTTTCATCTTACCATTGTTAACTTGTAAGGTACCGTAAAATATATTCTAAATCATAGAAGCCTAAAAATAGTTTACACAAAAAATGGTATCTTCTAATCATATTTTGAAAATCAACAATAGATGAAAATGACATACTTTTTCGAGTTCGTCAGCAACTGCTTTGGCAATTTCACTCTTCTGCTCAAACACATCGTCTATGTTTAGTCTTGGAACACTGGCTCTGATCACTAAAACATGCATATCATAAGAAAAATGTATCGGATTTTTTAATACTTCACTGGTTTTACAATTGATTCTGGTAATGCTATGATTGAAAATGGTAATGTATGTCTTGGATCAAGATGATTTTTAGTTATCTTTAATTTCACTTAAATCGCATTAAAAATAATATTTAAGGATGTGTCAATCATTTATAAATGTATGTCTAGTTACATCGAGGCATAATAAACTATATAAAATAATTACTATGTATTTATTTATAACTATTTATAAATATAGAATTACGTGTGATATATATATATATATATATATATATATATATATATATATATAATCATTGATGCCATTAGGTTATCATGTACATTAGTCGACATAACTAATAAATGATATCTTCTTATATATACTTGATAAATATGTTTAATTATTGAAGAAAATATTGTCTAAAATCTTAAAATATAAATAATAGTCAATTTAAGATGATTGTTAACCATCTTAATTCAAGACACATATCATTATTCACGTTATGATATACTAGGTAGTAGCTAGGTACCGTCAAAGACATAGGCCTGAATCTGGGAGCGAGTGTTGCTGAGCTTGTAGAACGCATCATTTGCTTTCTCAACCAAGGCACGATATTGAATTGAAGCAACTACATTCACAAACACATTGTCCTGCACATACGCATTAGTATAAGTTAAAGTATAAAATCATCATTAGACATTCAACCATCATTTAAGTTTTTGGTGAGGTGGTTACAAATGGTATTAATGTCAGACTGAGTCGTATATAGGTCTCAAGTTCAAATCTCAACAGCACGCCTCAAGTCCAAAGGACAATTGCACGGGGGGCGCTAATAGAATGTGTTAGTGTATATAAAACTACCATCGGACCTTCAACCATCAGTTTAAAATTTTGGTTGAGGTGGTTACACATGGTATCAAAGTCAGACTGAGGCAGTCAAAGGCCTCAAGTTCAATTCTCAGCTGTCCGCCTCAAGTCCAAAGGACATTTGTACGAGGGTTTAAGAGAACGTGTTAGAGCATATATAATATATAAAACTATCATTGGACCTTCAACCATCAGTTTAAGTTTTAATTGAAATGAAGAGATGAACCTTGGTCTTGGTCTCGCAACGAACATCGAGTTGTTGTACTCGGAGAGTGAGCTTGCCGGTGATCTGATCACCGATGAACCAGGGGACGAAGTGGCACCCTGGCTCAAGCACATCGTTGTATTTCCCGAACCTCTCTTTGATTGCCACTGTGGATTGGTCTACTTGTACACAACATAACAAGTTCCCCATTGCTTGCTTGCTTTCTCTGCTTGATTAATTACTCAATATTACAATACCAAAATGATAAGCATCTTGATTCAATATGATTAATAATCATCTTGAATTTTATCAAAATTATCCAAAAGAAATTGAGGGTGTGTTCGGTTAGGATGAAAAAATGATTTTCCCATTTTTCGGTGTTTGGTTCCCGAAAAATGGAGAAAACCATTTTCCAAGAAAATGATTTTCCCCCACCCTTTTGTAAATTATTTTCTTGACTCAAACCTAATGAAAACCATTCTCTCTCTCTCTCTCTCTCTCACACACACACACATCTTTCTCTCTCTCCACCACTCTCTATCATACACCCGTTTTAATATCTTCTCTCTCGTTTTTCTCTCTTGCAACACACTCTCTCCTACACCCGTTTTAATATATATCTCTCTCTCTCCCCCTCCACCAGTCTCTCTCATACACCCATTTTAATATCTTCTCTCTCTCATTTTTCTCTCTTCCAACACTCTCTCTTCTACATCCGTATCTATCTATCTAGCATCCAGGAGAGCGGATACTTAAGGGAGCTTGGAGCACTCAAGGACATTACTTACATCAGTAATAAGAACCCCTCAAGGACCTTGACAAATGGATCTACTCAAATTGCAGTGTTATTTTTATGGCACATATTGAGGGGAAGCATCCTCTCTTAGGACTAACAAGTTTATTGAGTCTTGCAGGTTATTGAAAATGGTTACAATATTAAGGGGGAGCTCTCTATAGACTTTTTGATAAAAGCCAAAAAGGGGGAGAAGTGCTACAAATGAATTTTTCCTTTCATCAAAAAGGGGGAGATTGTTAGAACCTCTCAAGGACGTTGATAAACTCAGGCTCAAGGACCTTGGCACAGAGGAGGTTTCTACACTTGTAGAATAAGATGTGAATCTTTCCATGCGCATCATATCTTTTCTAGCTATTCGAATTTTGGCTTTCATTTAAAACTGATTCAGTGCCAAGGTCCTTGAGCCTGAGTTTATCAACGTCATTGAGGGGTTCTAACACTATCTATCTATCTATCTATCTATCTATCTATCTATCTATCTATCTCCACCACTCCCTCTCACTCACACACACATTTTAATCTCTGTCTCCTTATTGTCAAACATGTGAAAATTGTTTTCCAGGAAAATAATTTTCTTTTGTGTCAAACACTTGAAAATATCAAAGGAAAATTCATTTTCTAGGAAAATAATTTTCTAAGGAAAACCATTTTCATAGAAAATCATTTTCCTTTGCACTAAACACAATTTGAATATAAACATATTCAAGGCTGTGTTATTTTGTGTGGTACCAATAGGTCTTAGCATTAAGGGCGACCAATACATTATTACATTCACTTGGAAAACATATTATCAACAATTTTTAACTGAAATTATACTAACTTTAATTTGTTTTTTTTTTGGGGGGAGGGGGGGGGGGAAGGGGTTGTCATGAGGTCATGACCACCCCTAGCCCCAATGTAGATCCGCCAATGTGTGGTACCATACCGCAACTACCACAATTTAGCACATTAACCACAAACCATCACATATTTATCATACCATATCACACTTTCCCACAACAACCATAATTTTCTCTATCCTCGCTTTTCTCACTATTTTACGCTTTCTCTTTCCTCATCTACTACATCAATCATTCTTACCACAACTTACTATACTGTACCACATCATATCACGTTGTCCACATTTTTACCATATTATACCATTAGCACATTTTACCCACCACAGAAAAGAACATAGTCTTAGCACACTAACTACAAGCCGTCACATATTACAATACCATACCACACTTTACTATAACAAACATAATATTCTTTCTATCCGCTTTTCTCTCTCGTCAGCTACTACACCAACCATTCTTAACACAACTTACACATCATATCAATCACACTGTCCATATTTTTACCATACAATACGATTAACAAACTTTACCACATTCAGAAAAGAACAGAGTTTAAATAATTATAAATATATATTTCATTACTTTAAGACTCATTAACACTCATAACTATATATAAATAATTATTTATTTATATTTTTTTATTACATCTAAATTCCTGAGATGCAATAAAAACAAAAGATAATATAAAATAAGTAGAAATTTTATACCCATGCTTATGATGTATGATCATGAGATTGTTTGAATTTTCTAAATTGCAATCATTACATGTGAAAATTATAGTAAACATAATGTATTGATATTTATGTATCGCATGTAAAGAATATCTGAGTTCTTTGGTTAAAAAAAATACAATATATCTTTTATGGTTGATGTTACAGAAAAAGAAAAGGAATTTGGATGCTAATATACTGAACTTTTGGGGTATCGGACAATAATATACTGAACTTTAACCTTGGACAATAATGCACTGAACTTTGAGAGTGTTGGACAATAATGCACTCGAGATAATTTCAACTGTGGTGAATTGGTGACAATTTTATGTGACAGACCGAGAAGACAAATATTTTTGGACCAATTCATCTCTTCCACCCGCTACATAGGATTGCCACCAAGTTAGCCATTGCCAAAATCATACTGAGTGCTTTATTGTTCAACGCCCCCAAAGTACAGTGTATTATTGTCCAAGGTCAAAGTTCAGTGCATTATTGTCCAATATAAATACCCCAAAAGTTCAGTATATTAACATCTAAAAACCCAAAAGAAAATGAATAATGAAAAGTTATCAAGTTAAATTCTAACAGCATTAAAAATTATCGTTGGTTTGTTGAATATATCCAACAGTAACAACTACAATAATAATAATAATAACGCACAACTAAAAATATGTGAATTACCAACTACTTTTTTCAACTAATTTAAAAACCAACCATTTTAGCAACCATTTCATATTCCAACTATTTTTTAAAAATTTTAGGTGAAAAAAAGGGTTGGAAATTTTTCCTACCATCATTTTTCCTACTATTTGTAAATTGTTGGAAAAATGGTTGGATTACCAACTCTTTTCCCAACCATTTTCAAATAGTAGAAAAAATGATGGTAGGAAAAATTTCCAACCATTTTAGAAAAAAATAGTTGGAATTTCCAACCCTTTTTCCCATCTAAAATTTTTGAAAAATAGTTGGAATATGAAATGATTGCTAAAATGGTTAGTTTTTCCAATCAATTTAAAAAAGTGGTTAATACCATATAAACTAATAAATTTCCTGTTTATTCTTTTTCTTCTGTTCAAATAACCAAAATAGTTCAGAGTTTGATACAATGGGTGCCGTTGTAATAATCATGAAATTGTTTTATTTCTTCTACAACAAAAGAAGAAGAGAAAAAGGGAAATAATCCACCAATATCCAGTATTATACAGAATATAAAATCAAATAATATTTTGCTAATGACTGTAATTAACATAAGAAAATAAAGAATACAAATTATTGTACTTTTAACATATTACCCTGTTCTTTTATGCGGCTGGCAGGCTGCGGTGCCACACTACACCGCAACTTGCCACAACCAACCACAACATACTAATCCACCACAATTTACCAAGCACAACCTACCCCAATCAGTTTTTTCAATTTTTTCATATTTATCAACACAATTTACAATTATTAAAAACAAAACTCACCACAACTTTTCCGAACCCACAAATTCCACCATATATAATTCCACCACATCGCACCGAGCTGCAGACAATTCTAATTCATTTCTTAACCTATGCTTTGACATGGTTTGTATTACCTCCCAATTCTAAAAGAGAGAGTTTCAATTAACAAAATCTGTGTTACAGCCTGATGAATTATATATGCATGAGAACTGTCTCCTACAATTACAGCTCAATATATTACATTACATCTTAGAAAATAAAACAATTAACAAGCCACGAATTCTTTGCTATTTCCTAGGCATTCAAGCATAAAATACAACAAAAATATATGGGATAATCTGCATTCAAAAGTTTAGGACCCTAAAGTTTTTAAGTTAATATTTACTCACACTAAACTTTTGAACCAATTTCATTTAGCTACTTTTTTGGTGAATCTAGTAACTTTTCCGGTGATCGACTATGTGATTTGTAATAAATTTTATTTGCTGAAATGACGTAATTTCAACAAACAAATTTCATTACATATAACATACATTCACATGAAAAGTTGCTAAATTTACTTGAAAAGTAGCTAAATAAAATTGGTTCAAAAATTTAGGATTAGTACACATTAACTCGAAAACGTAAGGGTTGAATTTATAAACACCATAAACCTGAAGAGGGCATACATAAATTTTCCGAATATATGTAAACAATCAGAACTATTATTACAAATAAAAGAGAAGAGAAAATAACAAAGAAAATGAAAGAAGCAAAAAAAGAGAGAAGAAGAACCTGATTCCAAAGAAGAAGATAATATATCAGAATTCAAGGGGGATATTGGCTTAAGACAAACAAAGCAAAGCAAAGCAATGGCAAAGAAAATCAGCAGCTCTAACCTTCTGTTTTTATGTTGTAGTAGTGCCTACCAATTAAGTTGACATTTGACAACTTCAAATTATATTACCACTATTTTTATTTATTTAGTCAACCTGTTTAATTTAATAATTAGAATTATCATTATTGATTTTTGCAAGCTGCTTGTGTGATATTTCCAGCTCATTTCATCTGATTTTGGTAGGAAAAATTATTTTCAGATTTTATTATTGAATTTGGTAGGAAATTTGGTGGATTTTTTTGCATGATTTCAAGTGCATGACCAAGTTATGTTAATATTGTTTGTATTATTAGCACCAAAAAATTGTTTATATTAAGGTGACATCCCTCATGAAGTCGATCATGATACACTCCAAATTTGAAATTTCAATGCTTACAGAAATTATGTTTATTTCGACATAAGATATATAACAAATGCCTTATCTTACTTTATAAACAATATCATTACCCGTTAAATTGAAACTAAAAATGATACAATTGGGTTCTATAAACATAATATAACATATAAATCGCATAAATTCTACTTTTATCCATAATTTTTCAAATTTACAAAATGAGTACGTAAAAAGATACCAAACAGATGGGATAGATTCCATTACATTTGTACTTCTTGACGTACTCAATAAATGTTAAGTCATAATTAATAATTAATTATAACTATAAAAAATAGTATTGAAATTGTAATTAATATAAATTTGATAAAAAAAGACATTTAAAAAATGTGTTGCATATGTTAAAACTCTTATTACCATGGTTGTTTATATAGCCAGGATACATAATGACAAATTTTGTAGTCCATTATAATAATTAATTTTAAATTAAACTATTTGCATGATTCTTCTAAAAGTTTATTCTTATAATATTTTTTTCAATTTCTAATTCAATTTAAAATAATTTAAACCTGACTTCAAAATTCATGGGGAGATACTTTGGCTGAGAAGATAAGTGTACAATTATATTAATAAATGATGCTGAAATGTTTGCTTTTATATAAAAAAAGAAATGTTTGCTAAAAAAAGTCTTGATATTTATATTCATGATAATATCCATAGTAATTGTTTGAAGACAAAATATAAGATACAATTTTGAACAAACTAAAAACGAATCTGACGTTTTCCTTATCCATTAAAATAATCATGTAGAATTTCTACATTGAAACCATTTTAGAAAGTTGAGAGAATTACTAAAACATAAGATAAAATATTTTGAAGACAAAATATAAGATAAAATTCAAATTAGAGAGTAGAATGAATCTTTATATTTGGTTGGAAGTTCAATGAAATAATTATTGTCAACCATAGTATAATAATACTCCCAATTTGGCTATCGTTTAACGATTTTTCCATATGTCGCCCTAAGGGCGACAAATAAGAAATTTTTTATCAATTTTTGATTTTCTTGATTTAGGTTTATTAGAATCTTTATTAATTAAATATAGAAATATATTTAAAAATTGAAATAAAATATGTTTACCATTACAATATCATCAAATTTTGGAAACCATTCTTCACTAATTGATTTTGATTCCAAAAAAAGGTGTTGGAGACTATTATCTTGAGGGTGCAAAACAAATTTAGTTTACCTAATTTAAAATCAGTAACCTAAGCCTCCAATTAGCCAGCAGCAAATCAACAATGGAGTCTGATTTTTTTTAGTTCCTGACTTCCAGCCAGTTAGCAATATATGGTTGGATGATTTATAATTTGTAAATTTAAGTTCTTTTGCTTTTGTCTTTCATAAATTGAAGAGGTTCTTTTTTGATATATATGATAAATCGAAGAGTTTGAAGCACTTGGTGGAGAGGAAGTGGACCGAAATTGCGAGCTTGGTGAAGGATAGCACACTGAAATTGGGACCGCAGTGGAAGGATGAGGTGCATTGGTGTTGAATCAAATGGGTGGCCATGGGGTGGCGGTGCCTGCTGTGGGTGGACGGGTTGGCAATCAAGTCAGTGAGGGAGATGAGTTTCCTATTAATGTCGCTTGGTGAAGGAAGTAGGAATGTTTTTCAACTTTCCAAAATAACTTATCATTAAATTAGGTAAATTTAATTTATTTTAATTTTTTTAAATATTTCTATATTTAACTAATAAAGATTCCTATAACCCCAAATTAAGAAAATAAAAAATTGATAAGATTCTTCTTATTCGTCGCCCTTAGGGCGACGTATAGCAAAATCGATTATTTAATTCTACAAAAAAAGGGAGGCTAATACTTAAATGACCATTGGCATGGTTCATGGAAATGTAGAGATAGTGTATAGTTCTCGGCACGTAGTTGTCAATGTGAGGCATGCAACATATTAATCATTATTTTCAATTGTCTAAAATTTATGAGCTTATGATTTTGAATTTTAGTACCCCCTCTGTCTCTTTTTACGTGTCAAATAATCTAACTTTACAAAACCAATATTCCTTGGAAATAGAGTGAAAAAGTTATGTATAGACAAGTGTACCCCTCAAGGGAAAAAAGAGGAATAAAGGATAATTTTAAAAGATAACATAACAATTTAATTCATAACTAAAGGTAATATGGGTATTTTAATTATTGAAAATGTAAAATTGACAAATAAAAAGGGACAAGGTAGTTAGGAAAACTGACACTCATTAAGAGACGGTGGGAGTAATATTTCCCTTGTTACATATTAATTGTCGTCTTTGAAAATCATGCAGTCAAATTTCAAAATTTTGACCGTAAATTTCTTAATATATACAATGAGTTGCTAAATAAAATTAGCATCTTAGATTCATAATGAAAAATATTACCATAAAAGTACAATATTGCAATTGTTAATAACATACTAGGTAAAAAATTATCAAATAAAGAGTCATATTGGAGATTGTGAAAGTCAAAATTATGACAATTAATATGGAACGGAGGAAATATTAAGAGTAACACAATCATCTGTCACATTAAAAAGTATGAAAGTTAACCTTATCATAACAAATTATTAATTAATATAGAGAATATACTATTTACGGGTAATTCTACATTTATGAAAAAATATAAATTTAAAAAATATTAGATTTTGTGTAATTTATAAGTTGTACAATTCTTAAAATATTGAAACATATATTTGTAACAATTTAAATATGTATAAATATATCATTTAAAGTAATTTAACTGAACTTCAAAATGGTTAATCAATAATAATTTTGAATCAATACACCTGTCATTTTCATTACAAAATAAATCCACTGAAATATAGGAGTTATGACTCATGCAGTCATATTTACCATGGATAATGTAATATCAACTTGTTAGATTTATTATTGTTTATTCTTGAAATAGGAGTCTAATAAATAGGTCAAATTTATCCCATCTAAAAAAAATATCGACAGAAAGAGACATAGAAAATCACTACTACTGCTGAGTATTTAGCTCCGAATTTTAATTTTTCGCCTGCTAGCTATTAACAGATTGACATTGTCTTTATTGTGATGAACTCCGAACAAGTATATAACCTACAATACATCAACCAAGGATATTCTTTAATTTCCACCGCTTTGAAAGGGAAATTGAATTCTAATAATATGAATTTTTGGCCATATAAGACTAAATAATATGAATTTTTGATTTAGTTCTGAATAATATGAACTTTTGTACCATAGTAGGCTAAACAGTACGCCAGGTGGCGGTCTGACATGGCGGCGGAGGCACGCACCTGGATCTTTTGACTTTGCCATGTTAGCACCGTTGACTTTATTATATGTCAGTCTGAATAATATGAACTTTATTATATGTCAGTCTTAAGAATATGAACTTTATTATATGTCAGTCTTAATAATATGAATTGTATTATATGTCATTCTGATTATGAAGGCACTGTGTATTCATCATAGGTGTGGATTGGATTTGCCTTCATAATCCTACATTTTGAGCAAAATCCAGATACTTATGATGAATACATAGTGCCTTCATAATCCTAAATTGAGTGTAGGTATCTGGGTTTTGCTCAAAATGTAGGATTATGAAGGCAAATCCACACCTATGATGAATACACAGTGCCTTCATAATCTGAATGACATTTAATAAAGTTCATATTATTCAGAGTGACATATAATAAAGTTCATATTATTCAGACTGACATATAATAAAGTTCATAGTATTCAGACTGACACATAATAAAGTCAACGGTGCTGACATGGCAAAGTCAAAAGACCCAGGCGCGTGCTTCAGTCGCCACATCAGATCGCCATCGAGTTAAGTTCAACTTAACTCGATGGCGTACTGTTTAGTCTACTATGGTGCAAAAGTTCATATTATTTAGAACCAATTAACCAAATCGAAAATTCATATTATTTAGTCTTATATAAGGCAAAACGTTCATATTATTAGAATCAAATTTCCCTTCTAGATTTGACCAGTAACATATTGTCCAATTGTCATAGACTACGATAGCATTACAATATACTTCCTCTGTTTTCATTTATCTGTCGATTAGAAAATTGTGTTAAAAACTTTGACCGTTAACATCTTAATTTGTATAAAGATTCATCATACAAAATTGATGTCATTGGATTCGTAATAAAAATCACTATTAAAAAAGTATAGTATTCTATTTTTGGGAAATTGGATTCTAATAATACGAACTTTTGGCCATATAAGACTTAATAATACGAACTTTTGATTTGGTGATTAATAATCCGAACTTTGACCCCTTGTTGCCCCCAATAGTACGCCACCGAGTTAAGCTGAACTTAACTCGGTGGCGGTCTGACGTGGCGGCGGAGGCACGCGCCTGGTTGTTTTGACTTTGCCACATCATCCACGTTGACTTAAAAAAATAATACGAACATGTACCCTTATTGCTCTGAATAATACGAACTTCTTTCTCTCTCTAAAAATCTTAGATCCCATTTTACTTTTTCATCTTCTTCAATCCTCCCCCTCCCCATTCCCAGAAAACCCCAGAAAACTCAGATCCCATTTTCCAGTTTTCTGGGAATGGGGGGGGGGGGGGAAGATTGAAGAAGATGAAAAAGTAATACGAACTTCTTTCTCTCTCTAAAAATCTCAGATCCCATTTTTACTTTTTCATCTTCTTCAATCCTCCCCCTCCCTATTCCCAGAAAACCCCAGAAAACTCATATCTCATTTTATGGTTTTCTGGGGTTTTCTGAGAATGGGGAGGGGTAGGATTGAAGAAGATGAAGAAGTAAAAATGAGATATGAGATTTTTAGAGAGAAAAACAAGTTCGTATTATTCAGAGCAACATAGGTAAAAGTCAATTCGTATTATTGTTTTTAAGTCAACGTGGATGACGTGACAAAGTCAAAACAACCAGGCGCGTGCCTTCGCCGCCACGTCAGACCGCCACCGAGTTAAGTTGAACCTAATTCGGTGGAACTAATTAGTCTTATATGACCAAAAATTGGGAGCAGTAGGGGGTCAAAGTTCGTATTATTAATCACCAAATCAAAAGTTCGTATTATTAAGTCTTATATGACCAAAAATTCGTATTATTATAATCTAATTTCCCTATATTTTTAATAAAGATTTTATATTAAAAATTATTAATTAAAGATTGACATTGAAAATCGTTAATGATGAATAAAAAGAAACGAAAGGAGTATACATTGTTTGATGCACTTACCCACAAATCCTTTGTTTATGTAACCGTCTTAGGTTTGAAAGTCGCATTCAGAATTGGCAAGATTTAGCGGAGAATATGGATTGAATCGAACCGAACCAGAAAATTGAATAAGGATTAAAGTCAAAACCGAATTGATTTTTTTTATTTAAACTAATTAGCTGAACCTAATCGAATAAGCCAAATAAACAGAAAAAGCCAAATAAACGTCCTTGAACCGAAAAATAAATAAGACAATCGGTTCGGTTTTCAATTTTTTTCAGTTCAAAAGCAAATAATGCACAACCCTAACTAGGGGGAACGTACAAGCACCAAGGCCATAAATCTACTCTACATAATCCTTTTTTCTATGTTTTGTTAGGATTTTTTTTTGTCATCATTTCATGTTGTTCTATAACTTGTCGTTAATTTGTATTATGATTGCGTTGTACTTGTTTATTGACTCCTACGTTAGGAATACATGAGAGAGATGACATTGTTCTTTATAATTTTAAGTTAGGTTTCGTACAAGAAGTCCTAGTTCAAAAGCAAAACTCATTTTCTCTTTATTTTATGTGGAACCATCTCAACCAAAAAATTAAGCTCATGGTTGAAAACCCAGTAATAATTTTAAACTCTAACACGTCTCCTCACACGAATGCCCTTTAGCTTAAAAGGTAGATGCAACAACAAAGGTCCCTTTACCTTGCGCAAATAAATATGAGGGTGTTGAGATTCGAGCCTGAGATCTCTTATTCATCAATATAGCTCTGATACCATGTGGAAACATTTCAACTAAAAGAGCTTAATCTGATGGTTAAAAATCCAATGAACTAAATTAATGTTGAAGGGTGTTTTTTTTTGTTTTTGAAATTATGTCTAATGTGACAAATAATATGGGAATGAGGGAGTAATTTTCAATAAGATTCTTAGGTAATAATATGACCAATATATTATAGGTAAAATCATCAAAATTTATTGAAACTTACCAAAACATATTTATCTTTATGTTCCTTACTCATGAATCTTAGAGGCCCTAATAATCACTGGTATATTGACAAGAAGAAAAAGATATTATGAACAATTTTGATTTATGATGCTCAAGAATAAAAATAATAAAAGTGAAACGTTATTGCTCTAGAATATTAATAAAATGCATCATAAAAAAATCGAGTCAATATTTATGCCATATTTGGGGAGTGCTAGTATTATATACGGTGAATATGGTAGTTAGAAACTTAGCCATATTCTTTTGTGTGGTACCATGAAGCACATATTATAATTTAACACACTAACCACAAACCATCGCATCACATACTAAGAGCAAGTGCATCGGTCTGTTTTTTTGCTTGGGAATATGTGCATGTGAGATATGTTTTGCTATAACAAGGAACTAATTTGAAGAAACTTCATTCCTTGAACACCGCAACATTCCCTTCTCACCATTCATTTTTTCTTTTATTTTTTTATTACCTAAATAGTGTTGTTTGACACTTCAAAAATAGAGGGAAGAAAAGGAAAAATTTATAATAAAATCAAGTGGGCTCTATAAATTATTATTTTAGAATAAAAAGATAGGAATGAGTTCTTATTATTATAGGATAAATGAAATGGAGTTCCAAAATTAAGAATGATGGGTGATATGGAAGGTGTAGATCCCCACATACATTCCAAAAATTGGGAATGCCATTGGATATGCTCTAATATACTATTATATCATACCACAGTTTACAATAATAATAACTATAATTACCTTCTGCCTACCCGTGAGTTTCTGCCAAAAGTAGACCAGACGCCTAGTCTCGTCCGCTGTTGAGTCATATTTTATGCATAATTTATATATGTATTTAGTTTATTATTATATTAATTATTTGATCTAATTATGTTTAATTTTTCAATTTTCAGGAAAGCCCCAATTATAAGTAGTTAAGAAAAGATGGAAGAAAGGGGCGAAAACGGCAGCAGCAAGCGGGACGCTGCCAACATTCCACAAGGCACTGCCAGCGCCTCAATAAGAGAGATGAACATAACAGACGCTGTTAGCGCCTAGATACCCGCTATCAGTGCCTCTTTTCGGAATTTCTGTACGAAGAAGACTAGGCGCTGCCAGCGCCTGGCGATTCCGCCGTTTGCACGCGTAGGGTTTTGGGCTTGCTTTCCTATTTTCTTCTATATATAGTTGATATATTTGGGAGAAAGGAGATGATCCGGAGACACCACAACACCATCACCTCTTCACCACTCATCCATCCTCCATCATTCACCCATCTTTCATCATCGATCGCCGATCGTCATCATCATATCTACCTTCGTTTTTCTTCTAATTAGGTGTATTCTCCACATTTTTATTATTATACAATGTTTAATTACTCTACTCTTGATATTTCAATTTATATTATGAGTGAGTAGTTTCCATTGTTTGATGTCGTTTATTGAAACCATGCTAAATTATGTATTTTGAGACAAAGTTTTGATCTTTAATGTCTAATTGATGTTTCCTATGATTTTATGACAATTTGTGATTATTGTTTACTGTTTTTATATTGAATTAATTAGAATGCATGCTAGTTAGTTCTTTATAGATTCAATTGATAGTCAGAGTCTCCAGTACTGAAAGCTAGAATCTTTATTGTTAGTATCGCCCTAATTAATCATGGAAGGCTCAAATCTTCTCTTTTAATTAGGAATTTGTCATAAAGTTTTGTTAAATCGATTTGCTGGTAAATTGGTTGCAAGGTGTTAGGTGATGCTTTTCTTGTTCTTAATGCTCTAGCTTGCTTATACTTTAGTGCTGGTACTAGGGTAGTCATAATTAGTAGGGTTTATATTAGGGCTAGTCCTAAGTAAACTTAAGGAAAAGTGGGGAAAAACCGCTGGTGGATCTTTTCTACAGTCTAACTTATAGGAGTATCAATTTGGGTGTCAGTGATAAGTATTAATTTGCATGGTGGAAATAAACTATACTAAATAGATTTATCATATTAAATGGGTAAAAACTATACCAAATAGATTTAATGGCCCAAAATACTCAACAGTTCGAAACTAGGGGATTCCAGGTAAGAAGGTTAATGAAATTGGTTCAAGTTCAGCTTTAGAGAGTCAGTTGTCTACCATTACTGCTATGCTTAATAAACTTATTACTGGTGGAACTCAGAAAGCAGCTGTATGTGGATTTGTTGTTTAGAGGGACACCATACTGATGCGTGTCCTACACTTCAACAGGGAGAGGCAAATGCAATTTATTCTAACCAAGGTCAGAGGAAGTATAATCCCCATTCTAACACCTATAATGAGGGCTGGAAAGATCACCCTAACCTTATGGATGGCAGTAAGACCAACCCTCCTGGCTTTGAACAATCAACCCGTCGATCTAACTCCCAAGATAGAATCAATTACCTTCTCGAATAGGTGCTTAAGAAAATGGATCATAGGTTCCAAAATATTGAGTCAACTCTAAAGCAAGTTCATGAGAGACAAACTGCAACTGATACCATAGTTAGCAACTTGCAAGCCCAACTGAACAACAAGTTACCATCTCAACCTTAACCTAATCCTAACGAGAATGCGAGTGCTATAACTCTTAGGAGTGGAAAGAAATTGAAGGGGTTAGCAAAGAAGAGTAGAGAAGACAAACTCGAGTTAGAAATCACAAAGTCTGAATCTGAACAAGAAAAGGATGCCAACCAAATTGCTAAGGAGATAGAGGAGAGAAAGAGAGATATGTACAAGCCACCTCCACCTTTCCCTAGTAGGTTTAGGAACCCCACTTCTAAGGTAAATAACGCGAACCAAGAGATTTTAGAGACATTTAGGAATGTAGAAATTAACATTCCCCTTTTAGATGCTATTAAACAAGTGCCTCGCTATGCCAAGTTTTTAAAGGAATTGTGTACTAATAAAAGAAAATTGGTTGGTAATGAGAAAGTAAGTGTGGGGGAAAACGTGTCTTCCATTTTTCAAAAGAAATTACCTTCAAAGTGCAAAGACCCTAGGATATTTACTATTCCTTGTAAAATTGGAGATCTTTACTTTGATGGTGCTATGCTTGATTTAGGTGCCTCCATTAATGTTATGCCTAGGTCCGTTTATGATAAGTTGAATTTAGGAGAGTTAAAGAAGACCGGTATTGTTATCCAGTTAGTTGATAGGAGTAACACTTACTCAGATGGAGTTTTAGAAGATGTCTTGGTCCAGGTTAACCAACTTGTATTTCCTACTGATTTTTATGTGTTGGACATGGGTAATGCATCCCATAATATACATATCCTGCTTGGTAGACCATTCTTAAAAACATCTATGACTAAAATTTATGTGCATGGAGGAACATTGACTATGGACTTTGATGGTGACGTGATTAAATTTACATTTTTGATACCATGAGATTTCCTGCTGATGTGAATTGTGTGTATGCACTTAATATTGTTGATGAATTGTCACAAGATGTTTATGATTTGACTAGAGAGGATAATCCCAATCAAATAAAGTTGCCTGAAAGACATGAGAAATTAATCCCCTCTCACAATTTAACCCCTAAATTAGAATTGAAACCTTTGCCTGAGAACCTAAAGTATGCTTATCTAGGGGAGAATCAAACCTTACATGTTATTATCTCTAATGCGCTTACACTTGACCAAGAGGAGAAACTCATTAAAGTGCTTAGAGAACACAGTGAAGCGATATAGTGGACTTTAGCAGATCTAAAAGGTCTTAGCCCGACTTTATGTTCACATAAGATCACTCTAGAGGATGATGCTAAACCTAAGAGAGACCTTCAGAGAATACTTAACCCGCCTATGATGGAAGTAGTCAATCTTAAACCTCCATGGTGATGTTGAATTTAAAAGTTTGTCTACTAACAAGATTTTCAAAGTGAATAGACACAGATTGAAGAAATTTCATGAGGGAGGACCACGTTTATGTCGTGGGAGTGATTCATTTGGAAAATCCATGAGCCAAAACTACGTCGAGCCAACGACAGTAAACAAAGGCGCTGATTGGGAGGCAACCCAATAAATTCAGGGAAGTTCCTTAGAGTTCCTTTTTTTATTTTCTTTTTCAGCAATTTATTTAGTTTAATTACATTGAGTACAATGTGTGAATTAAATGTGGGGGGGGGGGGGGGCGTTTATATGATTTTGGTAGATTAGTGTGCGATTCTATTTCATAATTTGTTTTTGTTTTTTCAAAATAAAAAAAGAAGGTTTTTATGGACAAATTGCTTGCACCTTGTTGCACAAATAGCTGTTTAAAATGAAGTAATTGATTAGATTAAAAGCGGTCGGTATGTGTATAGTAGACCTTAGGTTGGGATTGTTGCCACAACTTACTCTTAGTAGACTTCGTTTACATTGTGCAAAAATGAGTTCCCTCCGACTTTCATCATATCCCGTTCGGGACCGAGCCTATCTTTATTAGGGAGGAATACCTGAGTCCCTTTATGCTCTCGCTCTCCCTCAAGGTTAATTAATATAGTGAATAAATGCTCAAAGAGCACAAGTCTTGTTGCTAAAAAAAATGTGAAGTTGTGAAATTAATAATCCATAAAATATGCTAGTCGGTTCACCATCACGTAGGTGGAGCGACACCTTTTCGCCCCTTAATCACAATGTTAACTGCGTATGGAGTTGTGGTCGTGTTAGGAGGGTAGCCCCGTAATTGGGTCGCACTTAATTCCTGAAACATGCCGACAATGATGCTTAAAATAAATCTTCCGACAACCAAAGTAATAGATTGATTTGCTTAAGGTCGTGTGGGACCTTCTCCATTGAAAATGATAAAAGAGCTTGAGCATGAGAGAGACTTAGGTTGACCAACCAAAATATTCTCAGCTCGGGATCGAGTGGGAGGGCGATTACACATTGTTTGGAGGATCTTGTTTAGTATGTGGTGGCCGAATGTCAAAAATCATAAAGAGTGGTGCTATCTTCGACTTGAGAGCTCTCAAGTATGTATGCCGATTTCTTTAATTCTAATTGATGAAGCCATTTGAGGGGCTAGTTACATGACTATGTGCAAAGTAACATGTTTAATGTGTGTATTTTCTTCACGTCACCTTCTCATATTTTAGCGTCTTTTTGCGGCTTTTGTGGGCATAGTTGCTATAAACCCTCACGAGACCTTACTCGTCCACCCGGACTGCCAGGGGGTTTAAAAGGCTTGTTGCATACGTAAATGCATACGTAAATGTGGGGGAATTTATTGAGTCATATTTTATGCATAATTTATATATGTATTTAGGTTATTATTATATTAATTATTTGATCTAATTATGTTTAATTTTTCAATTTTCAGGAAAGTCCCAATTATAAGAAGTAGTTAAGAAAACATGAAAGAAAGGGGCAAAAACGGCAGCAACAAGCAGAACACCACCGTCCCACAAGGCGCTGCCAGCGCCTCAATCAGAGAGAAGAACTAAACAGACGCTGCTAGCACCTCTTTTCGGAAATCCTGCACGAAGAAGACTAGGCGCTGCCAGCGCCTACTCAGCCGCTGCCAACACTTGATGATTCTGCAGTCGCCGTTTGCACGCGTAGGGTTTTGGGCTTGCTTTCTTATTTTCTTCTATATATAGTTGATATATTTGGGAGGAAGGAGACGATCTGGATACACCACAACACCACCACCTCTTTACCACTCATCCATCCTCCATCATTCACCCATCTTTCATCATCGATCGTCGGTCGTCATCATCATCATCTGACTTCGTTTTTCTTCTAATTAGGTATATTCAACACTTTTATTATTATACAATGTTTAACTACTTTACTCTTGATATTTCAATTTATATTATTAGTGAGTAGTTTTCATCGTTTGGTGTATTTTATTGAAACCATGCTAAATTATGTATTTTGAGACAAAGTTTTGATATTTAATGTCTAATTGATGTTTCCTATGATTTTATGACAATTTGTGATTATTGTTTACTATTTTTATATTGAATTAATTAGAATGCATGCTAGTTAGTTCTTTATAGATTCCATTGATAGTTAGAGTCTCCAGTATTGAAGCTAGAGTCTTTATCATTAGTATCGCCCTAATTAATCATGGAAGTCTCAAATCTTCTCTTTTAATTAGGAATTTGTCATTAATCTTTGTTAAATCGATTTGCTGGTAAATTGGTTGCAAGGTGTTAGATGATGCTTTTCTTGTTCTTAATGCTCTAATTTGATTATACTTTAGTGCTGGTACTAGGGTAGTCATAATTAGTAGGGTTTATATTAGGGCTGGTCACTAAAATGTAAGGAAAAGTGGGGAAAAATCGTTGGTGGATCTTTTCTACAGTCTAACTTATAGGAGTATCAATTTGTGTGTTAGTGATAAGTATTAATTTGCATGGTGGAAATAAATTATACCAAATAGATTTACCATATTATTATCCGAATCAATATCTTGTGTGTTTTGGTATTTTCATTTTACAATTTTAATTTGTCTATTTTATTTAAATTGTTAAACTCGAATACAAACCCCCCTTCTTTATTAAACTGCATTCAATCTTAGTTAATAAAATAAAGTTTAGTTTAGATTAGTTATTTAGTAATTATTAGTGTGAGTTAAATTAGTAAAACTAACCTAAAATCAATCTTTCCTCTTTGATTCGATCCCTACTTACCCATCTACATTAGTTAGTTTAGTAATAGTAGTGGTTAAATTTGTAAGCCCTGCGACACGTTTTACAACCGCCGTCCCTAGTCGCCGGAGGGGCTCATTGGCCTCCCGGGAGGTCGGTGCTCCGGTTGCCGGTTGTTCGGTTGTAATTTTTTGTGGTTTTATAAGTTCAGGTTGTCGGTCCACAGGGATGGGTGTTAGGCTTGATTTGGGCAATCGGTTTGTGTAAAGGGTTTTTCTCAATGCAGAAAACGGTAAATTATGTAAAGAAAGCATTTAAATCTAACCTAGACATGATAATAATAAAGAAAGCAATAAAAAAAAGCACTTAAAGATGAAAGCAATTAAAAGGCATGAATGAAGACAATGAATGAACAATGAAATTGGGAACGAGAAATTATACCTTTGATGACCAAAATCTTCTAACCTTCAATCTACCTTTGCAATTTCCCCCGAACAAACAAGAAATTGTGGATTGGATTACCAAGGATCTCCCAAATTCTCACTAGGTAGTAGAATTGGAATTCCTTGACCCTCATCCCCACTAAAAGATGGATTTGATGTGGCTAACCCTAGAAAGTTTTGAAATCAAATCAACAATGGAGAATAGAGAGAGAGAGAGAGAGAGAGGAAGAGAGAGAGAAAGCTTGTAAAACTTCAATGAGAATGCTTGCTTGAAAGAAGAGTTTAATAACAATTGCAAGAAAACTTAAAGAAAGCTTGAAGAACAATGGAGAAAACTTGAAGAATAATTAAAGAGAGATTAAAGCAAATAAAGGAAAGCAATTAAATCTAATCTACTCCTAAAACCACCTAGGCTAATTCTAATTTAGATTAATACAAGTGGGTATTTATAGAAGAAGGAAAAATACAACCCAAAACCCTAGGACAAATCGCAGCACGCGCGTCTGCAGACAGAGTGGCTCGGGCGAGCCACCCTCTGGCTTGGGTGAGCCACCCTCTGGCTCGGGCGAGCCAGCGTTCTGGCTGGTGTTTTTGTTGCCCCAGAAGCCTAGCTCGGGCGAGCCAGCAGATGGCTCGGGCGAGCCAGCGTTCTGGGCAGTTTTTCCCTGCCGACTTCAAACGCGCATAACTTCTTCATCCGAACTCCGTTTTAGGCCCGTAAGATATCGATGGAAAGCTCTCGGTGTGTACTTTAAGCTCCCAAAATTTCAGAGCTATCGGAGTTGTAACGAAGGAGTTATGACCCAAAGGGTGAAGGCACATGTATTTCAAACCTTTAAGTTTGTACCGTTCCCCTGTTTTGCGCCAATCTTGATATGGAATTTCCGACTTCGGTTTCGCCTCGGCTCTTGGCTCGGGTTGACTTGGTTTGACTCGAGAAATAGCTCGGGATTCCCTAAAAACCTTCAATTAAGCCCAAACTTCTTCTAACTCCTTATTTTCCTACAAAACACCAAATCATTATATCTAGTATATAAATAGGGGTTAAAACAAGCAAATATACCCTATAAAAGAGAAGAAATTCGGCTCAAAACGAGGCCGAACACCGGTCGGCGTGTCTCCTCCCAACCTTTTGCTTCATTCCAATTTCCGAGCTTTTGCCTCATCTCCAACCCCTCCCCCCCGATCTGCTACTTTTGCTCCAGTTGCCACTTAGGCCGCCGTCGCTGGTCGCCGAGCTGATCTTGGTTGTCTTCCTTGGACGCCGGGTTCTCTTTGGCTGCCGTCCTTGGGATGCTCTTGGAGGTTGGGTGCTCGCTGCTGGGTTGGGCGTTGTTTTCACTCAAAGGTCGGAGTTCCTTGCCGGTTATATCTGTTGGTGTTCTGCTCTTCAGTTCCATATCCTTCTGGGCAGTGCTTTGCTCAAGTTTTCCAGGTGTTTTCTTACAACTTTTCGTCCTTAGCTGTTGGATTTTGGTTTAGGGGGCTTGTTGTGAGTGTTCTGCTTGGTGTGCTTTGTTCGTACTTGTTGGGTTTTGGTTTTGGCTCCATTTTATTGGGTTTCATTCCCTTTTACTTTAGTCATGGAATTGTGCAGCCGAATCCTTGATAGGTTTAAGGTGTTGAAACTTGAACTTGAATATCTTGTTTCCTACATATCTTTGGGAAATTCTTCTTCAAAGGTTGTGTGTTGAGCCTCATTGAATAGAGCTTGTGAGATTATTGTTGTGTTGAAAGAGTTGGGGGAGGTTCATCAAGGGTTGTTATCTACCTCCCTAGTTCAAAATCATATGCTTAGTAGTGATGGTGCTATTATCAATGATTTACCTATCAAGGGTGGCGCTATGGTGTCTATTATGCCTGTTAAGGATAAGAATTTGTACTCCCTTTTTATTGATAATCTCCCTATCAATATGGACTGCATGAGGCTCAAAAGTTTGTTTAGCAAGTTTGGAGGTGTTATTGACGCGTATAGTCCTACAAAAGCTGGCAAAAATGGTAGAAAATTTAGTTTTGTGCAGTATGCAAACAAGGACGAGGGGAAAATAGCCATTAATGAGATGAACCTTAAAGTTGTCGATCACATGAATCTCTTTGTTTCTTGGGCCAAATCAATAAAAAACAAGTTGTTAAACCTCATGCTACTGCAAAATATGTTCAGAAGTGGATCCCTAACAAAAGTGATGATGGTGCTCTCATTTCGAATGCTTTGCAATTCCCGTCCCCTTGTGAGGTTTAAAATGGATTTGAGATTTTTGAAAAGGCTGATACGATTGTGCCCGACTCTCTTGAGGCTTCCAATTGTGACGGGTCCGGGGATGCTTCTAGCAAAATCATTACGGACCCTATCAATGTTATTATGGATTGCAACAAGCATGCAAGCAGGTTGAATTACAAGGATGCTCTTTTAAGTGGTCCCAAAACCAATCGGGTGGTGGATAGGGATCAGGAAGTTGACTCTAACAGTGACCATACTATTAGCATCTTGATTGAATCCTCTAATGATGTGGCCGAGCGTGACTTGCTGATCTTGAGGATTTCATCCTTGAGGCTTCGAAGGATGAAGCTAGGGGTATAAGAAATAGAACATGTTGATGAAATCTAAGTGGCAGCTTGTCAGAGAAGCAACTTCTAGAGCTAAGAAAACAGAACATGTTCGTGGCCAAAAGGATGGCCAGAAGGTTAGAATGGCCAGACGTGCGAACAATTTGGAAGTTGATAGTCTTGATGATATTGGTGTCGAGATAGATCGTATGACTGAGATTATTGGCAATGATATAAACGTGCAATTCCTCGATGATCCACCAATCTGAAGTTATTGATATTTTACCTGCATGATTGAGTTGTGATGGATTTTGGCTGTCATGGGTGCGAACATCCTTGTTGTGCTATTTATGTTTAGTAGTGTTTGATTGTTACAATTTTCTCTTAGAGTTATGATTGATTTTGGTTGTCGTGTGGTCAAGTGTTGATTTCAATGGTTGACAATGTTGTAGGACAATTGGAGCATCAAATTCAAGTGATTCATCCCAAAGGACAAGTGATACTCAAGGACCTGATAAGGAGATTTGAGTCTTTGACTCATTAACAGGCTTTGAAATCTATTAGATGGGGGGGGGGTCTATTACGAGAGCTTAAAAGTCTTCCTATGCAAAGATGTGAAGTGGGCCGCTTCGGATAGCCTAGGGCTGGGCTTGATTGTGTTTGCAGAGGGTGATGGACACATGGCCGGTTATAAATAGTTTCATTTTTCTAAGCAAGGTTTGAGTTGTATGTGTGTTATGTATCCAATTAGTCAAACAAGGATGAAAAGTTAAAAGACTTGTCTACTTTTGCATTCAGACTAATTGTAATTATGTACACTAAGTGAAAGTTCAAGTCGAGAGACACTTTCATGACGCATAGTAACTCCTTGATTTCTCCAGTGTTCAAGTTCTCTAGGAGGTACCATGTATGGAGGGGGTATTTTTACCCAAATGAGGGATCTCGGGCTATTTCAAGTGAACTCTTGAAATGACGGGGGATTGTTGGAGTATTTCAAGAGTTAGGAGGCATAAGGGAACAAGTTATAAGCTTAGGATTAACCGGGAAGGTCAAAATCTAGCTTATACCAAGTAAAAGGGACCCAACACGGACCGTGTCAGGTGTGACACTGGTCGTGTTGGTGTCTAGAGAGCAAGGAGAAGGAGTACTGGGTCACCACGGACCGTATCGAAGCACCACGGACCGTGTTGAGGTCACCACGTGCCGTGGTGATGCCCAGTTAGGCCCTTTTTTGAAATCCCTTGAATTCAGCCTCGGGCATTAATGTTGGGGGCATCTTTAGTGATTATTCTTGAGAGATATTCTTAGTCAAGCTCGATCCCTTAATGACTATTGATATCCCATGGACAATGCCTTAGAATCCTGCTACACTAATTGGCAATTTTAAATGGTTTTAAAAGCTCCGAACACCTATAAATAACGATTGAATTTCATTCATCCAGACCACCTCAATCACTTCTATCTATCTTTCCTAGAGAGCTTCAACACACTCCTAAGGTGTTGAACTGCGGCAACATTCTTGAGAGTTCTTGTACTTTGCTTACAAGAGGTTAGGTTGTACCCTTGAGTCTATTCACAGTCTTGTGAATAAGTCTTAAGGGGAGACGAGTTTGACCTCCGACTCCTAACTACTCAAGTGATCCATCATCTTGTGCAAGTGATCGTGTAAGTATATATTCCTTTGACTAACTTGAATTGCCAAGTAAATTCCTATCCTACAACCCAAGTTTCCAAATAATTTTGACTTAAATATGACTTTGAAAAACAAAGGAAGAGGAAATTACTTAAGTCAAACACATAGCTTTTAGGGTTGCTCATCATAAATTCAGTTAAAATTTGAAAAAACTTGCCAAATAATTTTCCTCTGATTGACACAGAGGATCCATGCTGAATCATTGTTAGAGGAACTCGTTCTCAGTGTACATGCGTCACCCATCTCTATATTATAGTTTATTAAAGTCCAAAAAAATAGTATAGTACATAATTGTCTAATACTCCAAAGTACAATATACTATAGTCCAATAATCCATTAAAAGTATATCAAAATCAAATTTGTATCAAACCAAAAACTTTTCGAATTAGACAAAACTTTGCTAGTGCTACTGTACGCTCATACCAAAATTAAAAAAAAAAAAGTACGAGCAAAAGAAAAGAAGAAAGTTAACTCAAACGCACCATCCATAAACATTTGTGACACTTCCACATATATAACATTGTACAAAATATGTCCCTTTGTAAAAGCAACTTCACAAATCACAATACGACCTTTCCACAATACAAAAGACAATAAATACTCCATCGGTTCATATTTAAAGTCCATCTTAGATTGAGAAGTCATATTTATGTTTGACAAAAACATGACTCTTACTTCCACGATAGACTTTAGATATGAAACAGAGCGAGTAAATCAACCAAAGATCAAGTTCATCCAATAATACTCAATTTCGTTTCGCAAGCGTTATTACACATTGGCGGATTGCCCTTGAAGTAGTCCATCTCTGATCTGTGTGGCAATGTCGCGCACCGCACCAGGACCATGCGGAATGAACACAGCCGAGGACTTGGACGCGGCCCCGATCTCCTTCATGGTGTCGAAATACTGCGTGACGAGGACCATGTCCATGACATCCTTGGCAGTGGTGCCTGGAACATTCTCCGCGAAACCCATCACACTGTCTCTTAGACCGTTGACGATTGCCTGGCGTTGTCTGGCAATGCCGAGTCCTGCTAGGTACTTGGACTCGGCCTCACCCTCTGCTCGCTTGATCTGGATTATCTTCTCCGCCTCCGCTTTCTCGTTGGCTGCCAGTCTTAGCCTTGCAGCTGTCATGGTTTCATTGACAATTGGATTTGTCAGTAAGAAGCTTAGTAAGAGAATTTGAGGGAGTGAAGTTCTCTAGCTAAAATCGGGTTTAGGTCGGATTTGGGTAAGTCAATGTTAAAATTCCGACCAGAAATTGATGGATGTTAGCTTTTCATTCTTTTCTTCGGGCTGGATGATTCAGACAGAGGTAAATTTAGGGCCAAATTAGGGTTCAGACAACATAAATACTATGTCGAGATTTTCGGTCAAATGTCTGAACTCGAAAAAGCATGCAGGTCAATGTCGAAATCCGGGTCAATCATTGTTAAAATTCGTACTAGAAACTGGTGATTGTTATAAATTTTTTTATTTTCGGGTCGGATTAGGTCAAACGATTCGGACAAATGTGAATTTCGGTCAAAATCGGGAATGGACAATAGGAGTATAGGAAATATTGTTTATGACTTTTCGGTCAATTAAGTCAACGTTAGAATTTGGGAAAATAATATCCATGAACATACTCGGTTTTCTTCGAATTGTACTAATTTGGGTATTTAGGTAGGATCGTAGTACTACATTTTGCCAGCTTTAGTGCTTCAAGGACTGGCAAAAATTCGTGTTTGTGTCATTTCGGGTCTAGATGAATCAGATGTTGGACAAATTAAAAATTGATGTCCGACAACCAGTTTTCGGGTATTTTCTTAATCAGAGAATTTGGACAAGCCTTAATTGATTCGAGAGAATATTGGGTTAGTTTAATAGGAAAATAGAAAATATTGTATCTAGATATTCGGCCAAAGTCAAAATTCGAATGAACAATCCATGACTATACCCAGTCTTTTCTGGGCAGGAGTAAACCGAATATTCGGGTCAGACAGTATTTTGACACCCCTAAGAGTACAAAGGATATTGAGCAGTAATTTTTGAATTCAATTCACCTTTCTTGGGTTGACTCAGCCTATGATCAAATTTACGCTGATGTTAAAAAGCGGACGTAGTACATGGAACACAGAAAAATGAGACTCTCTCAATGTTTAAGCAATAATTTTTTTTTAATGTAATGTTGTCTCATCATAAATTGATTGTAAGACATATAACTTTGTGATGACTATTATTATATATGGGTTGATTTTAATAAGTATCATATTAGTCATATTTGTATTAAAAAATTATTTTAATAATACTTATTAGTAATAGTAAAACATTTAAAAGGTTACTTAGGAAGATATCCATTGATTTCACAATAAATTTACGTGCATATGGTCATCACTCATCAATGAATGAAACTTTGTGGTCACTTACCAGCATTAATCTCATTCATAGCCCGCTTGACATGTACATCAGGTTCAATATCCACAATGAGTGTCTCAACAATCTCAAATCCGTAAGCAGACATAGCCTGACAAAATTCACCATTGAGAAAACTGTAGAAACTGTAGATAACTGGGCATGTCAAAAAATAATTGGAAGGCACCCTTCATTTTGTGGAAATTATTTTTAAGCCTTCATATAATTTAAGTTAACAATTGTTAGGATACAAATTTGGTGATTTGAACATGTTTTTAGTGAGGTTTTGGGGGTAAATGTCTTGAAAATGTTTATTGTTGATGAACATCAATGCTCAAACGGTGATGGGCATTTAAGTAGTCCACGTAATCTCATCAGAAACACGCTTAAATCACCGAATTTGTCATATAACAATTGTTAACTTATAGGGTGCCGTAAAATATATTCTAACCCTAAAATAGTTTACAGAAAATAAAAGGTATCTTCCAATCGTATTTTGAAAATCGGCAGTAGATGAAATTAAAATGACATACTTTTTCAAGTTCATCAGCAACTGCTTTAGCAATTTCACTTTTCTGCTCAAACACATCGTCTATGTTTAGCCTTGGAACACTGGCTCTGATCACTAACACAAGCATATCATAAGAAAAAGGTATCAGATTTCTGAATACTTCACTGGTTTTACAATTGATTTTGGTAATGCAAGGATTGAAAATGATAATGTACATCTTGGATCCAAATGGTTTTTAACCATCTTTAATTTCACTTAAATCACGTTAAAAATGATATTTAAGCATGTGTAAATCATCTATAAAACGTATGTCTAGTTACATTGAGGCATAATAAACTATATAAAATAATTACCATGTATTTATATGTAATTATTCATAAATATAGAATTAAGTGTAAATTGTATATTCTTTAATCTCTATATATTATCATTGATATCATCACATTATCACATGTTTATTAGTCAATGTAACCAAATGATATGCTCTTATACTTGATAAATATGTATATTAGTCGACGTATAATTTTTAACGTTATGATATACTAGGTAGTAGCTAGGTACCATCAAAGACATAGGCCTGAATCTGGGAGCGAGTGTTGCTGAGCTTGTAGTATGCATCGCTTGCTTTCTCAACCAAAGCACGGTATTGAATTGAAGCAACTACAGTCACAAACACATTGTCCTGCATGTATGCATTAGTGTAGTTAAAGTATAAAATCATCATTAGGCATTCAACCTCACTTTAAGTTTTTAATTGAGGTGGTTACATATGGTATTAAAGTCAAACTGAGTCATAGGTCTCAGGTTCAAATCTCAACAATCCGCCTCAAGTCCAAAGGGCATTTGCATGAGGGGCTAAGAGAACATGTTAGAATATATAAAGTTATCATTGGACCTTCAACCATCAGTTTAAGTTTTTGCGTTGATGTGGTAACACATGATGTTAAAGTCAGATTGAGTCAGAGGTCTCAAGTTCAAATCTCAACTGCTCGCTTTAAGTCCAACAGGACATTTGTATATGAGGGGTTGAGAGAATGTGTTAGAGCATATATCTATATATAAAACTATCATTGGACCTTCAACTATTAGTTTAAGTTTTAATTGAAATGAAGAGACGGACCTTGGTCTTGGTCTCGCAACGAACATCAAGTTGTTGTACTCGAAGAGTGAGCTTGCCGGTGATCTGATCACCGATAAACCAGGGGACGAAGTGGCACCCTGGTTCGAGCACATCGTTGTATTTCCCAAACCTCTCTTTGATTGCCACTGTGGATTGGTCTACTTTTACACAGCATAACAAGTTCCCCATTGCTTGCTTGCTTTCTCTGCTTAATTAACAACTCAACCCTTGATCCTAATATTACAAAATCAAAAGGAAAAACGTCTTGATTCAATAATCAATATGATTAATAATTTAATAGCCATCTTGAATTTTACCAAAATTATTCAAAAAAAATTGAATATATATATGTTCTTTTGTGTGGTATTAGTGGCGACCCTAGGTCTTTATATTAAGGGTGACCAATACATTATTACATTCACTTGGAAAACATATTATCTATAATTTTTAAATCCGTCAGTCCTACCACAATTTAGCACACTAACCACAAACCACCACATATTACCATATCATACCATACTTTACCACAACAATCATAATTTTCTCTATCGTCACTTTTCTCACTACTTTTCGCTTTCTCTCTCTTCATCTACCACACCAATCCTTCTTACCAGAACATACCATAGCGTACCACATCATATCATATTATCGACATTTTTACCATACTATACAATTACCACACTTTACTCATCGCAGAAAAGAACAGTCTTAGCACACTAACCACAAACCGTCACATATTACAATACCATACCACACTTTACTGTAACAAACATAATTTTCTCTCTCTTCACCTACCACACCAACCATTTTTAACACAACTTACCACATCCTATCACACTATCCATATTCTTACCATACAATACTATTAACAACTTTACCCACGACACGACAGAAAAAAATGGTCTAAATGATTATCAATGTATGTTTCATTATTTTGAGGCTTATTACCAATCATAGTTATATATAAATAATTCTTTATTTATATTTTTTATTGCATCTGTATTCGTAGATGCAATGAAAACTAAAGATATATAATATAATAAGCAGAAACTTTATGCCCATTGTGATGTATCATGAGATTTTTCGAATTTTCTAAATTGTAATCATTACATGTGAAAATTATAGTAATCATAATGTATTGATATTTATGTATCGCATGTAAAAATTATTTGAGTTCTTTTGTAAAAATTATACTAATTTTCCTACTATTTGAAATTGGTTGGAAAAATGGTTAGTAATCCAACCATTTTTCAAACCATCTTCAACTAGTAGGAAAAAGGGTGGTAGGAAAATTTTCCAAGGTTGGAATTTCCAACCATTTTTCCCACAAAATTTTTTGGAAAATAGTTGGAATATTAAATAGTTGCTAAAATGGTTCGTTTTTCCAACCATTTTAAATTGGTTGGAAAAAGTGGTTGGTAATACACATATTTTTAGTAGTGTTTCTTTTACGAAACAGAAGAGGATGAGAAAAAAGGGATGTAATTAATTAATCTACTAATATCCAGTATTATCCACAATATATAATGAAATAACCATATTTTAGCATGGGACTATTTATAATTAGTATAACAAAATAAAGAATGAAAATTCTTGTACTTTTAACATAATTAGTCTAATTATTTCTTAACCTATGCTTCATCTTGTTATAGTTTGTATTACCTCCCCAACTCGAAAAGAGAGAATTTTAATAAACAAAATTTGTGTTACAACCTGATGAATTATGCATGAGAATGGATAATTTGCATATATTCCTTTAGGTTTATGACATTTATAAATCCAATTATGACATTTTCAAATTAATATTTACTCACCCTAAGTTTTTGAACCATTTTCATTTAGTTACTGTTCCAATGAATTTAACAACTTTTTTAGGGAATATGTAAATTGTGATGAAATTTGCTGAAATAACGATAAATTTAATAAACAAATCTCATCACATATCATATAGCCGGATGAATCATGCACGAGAACTGTCTCCTACAATTACACTTCAATATATTACATCTTAGAAAATAGAGCAATTAAGAAACCATTTGCTATTTCTAATCTATTAAATATATTAAAACAAGACCACCTAAGGGAATCCATTCCTAGATGGTGAAATTTGGGAGGTTTGGTTGCTCCTAACCTACTTCCGAACCTAAATAATTGTTGCCAATTAAAAAAATAAATTAATGGAAAATATCTTGATTCTACTAAGGGAAATCCATCTTTTTTGTATCATTATTGTTATGTACAAAAATAATATTCTATCAATCATTTTCACATTGAAATTATTATGAGATTAATATATACCATACCAGGATTAATGATAGATAAATGATAAAACTTTAATATAATTTTATTTAGCAAATAAAGTTTCAAATATATATATATATATATATATATATATATATATATATATATATATATATATATATATATATATTAGTATGCTTTTTGACATATACAATTTAAATTAGTATTCAAAAATATTAGTATTATGAAAATATATGAACAAAGATACTACGACATTTTTTAACTAATAAATAAGAATTAATATCAATAATTTACTCCATATTATTTTTTAAATTCAATATAATTAAATTCCCTCTCTTTCACTTTTCATCTCACAAAAAAATGAAACAGGTCCATTATTTATCATAATTTTAATGGTCTTATTGAATTTTCGCTAACATTATTTTTTATTCGTGAAATAATAAATAATCTTTGTTTGTTATGAAAAAAAAGTAATGCAACTACGTTTTGATTGATATTGTGATTGTTTGACATATATTATTAAATTTTAGAATTAGTAATTATTTTAAATTTGTGAATATTAGTTATGCACTACTAAATGTTAATGCTTTATAATTTCTTCAACATTTTATATTTTAATTTTTTTATAAAAACATCATAATTTATAAAAACATCTAAAATAGAAATATTTACTATTGTTTTAGAGTGTATGTGTCTATGGAAAAAATTATAGCACATCGTTGTTGATTTTATTTTCATATTCATAATTATATTTTAATTAACTAAAGTAAAATAAAGGGTTTTTGGTCACAAATAATCCGTACCGAGGGGCTTGTGATTGGGAATAATCTAAAGTGACTTTTCGGCCACTGGCAGTCTGTACTTTTTCACTATTTTCTCATAGCAGTCCAGATTCAATTTCCGGCGCTGGAAAGCTGACATGGCGACAGTAAATTTCCTTTTTGAAGTATGAATAAACATACTTTCAGGTCGCCACGTCAGCTTTCCGGTGCCGGAAATTGATTTTGGACTGCTGTGAGAAAATAGTGAAAAAGTACAGACTATCAGTGGCCGCAAAGTCATTTTGGATTATTCCCAATCACAAGCCTCTCAGTACGGATTATTTGCGGCCAAAATCCCTAAAATAAATTATGTAATTAATATTTTCTAATATATGATCTATATATGTGTGCGTGTGTGTGAAAATTGTATATTTTAATATTAATAATTTTAACATATATATTATATCACAAAATAATGTAACACACATAATTATCGATATTTTAATAATTGACAATCTTCCTGTGAATAAACGAGATATACACCGCTAGTTAGGCATTCAAACAAAAAAATACAACAAGAACATTACAAATAAAAGAGAAGAGAAAATAACAAAGGAAATAAAAGAAGCAAAAAAAGAGAAGAACCTGATTCCAAAGAAGGTGATAATATCAAAATCAAGAGGGATATTGGCTATGGCAGACAAAGCAAAGCAATGGCAAAGAAAATCAGCAGCTCTTACCTTCTGTTTTTATGTTGGAGTATTGCCTACCAATTAATGTTGACATTTGATAACTTCAAATTATCCCTATTTTTATTTAATTAGTCAACCTGTTTTATTTCAATAAATTAGAATTATTATTATTGATTTTGCAAGTTGCTTATGTGCTATTTCCAGCTCAGTTCTTCTGATTTTGGTAGGAAAATTTATTTATTTTTTATTATTCAATTGGTAGGAAATTTGGTGGATTTTTTTGCATGATTTCAAGTGCATGACCAAGTCATGTTAATATTGTTTGTATTATTGGCATCAAAAAATGTGTTTATATTACTGAATTTGGATAAGCTTAAGGTGACAGCCCTCATGAAGTCATGATTCACTCCAAATTTGAAATTTCAGTGCATCAGAGCATTAGAAATCTCAATAATTCTTATGTAAGACTGTCTTAGTGTCTTATCATAAATTTACCGTAAGACGTATAACTTTGTGGTGACTATTTATCAATAGAGGGGTGACTAATAATTTATTTGAACTGACTCAGATAAAAGTCACCACATAATAAATTATTAGTCATATTCGTGCTATCACTTATTAGTCATAGTAAAATATTAAAAATATCACCTTATATAGAATCTGTCTCACGATAAATTTACGTGAGACGGTCTTATGCTAGAATTTGCGTAGAAATCTAGTATGTATAGTATAAAATTATATTTATCTCAGACATAAGTTATATAACGAATGCCTTGTCTTACTTTAAAAACAATATCATTACCCATTAAATTGAAACTAAAAATGATACAATTGGGTTCTATAAGCATAATATAACATATAAATTGTATAAATTCTATTTTTATCCATAGTTTTTCGAATTTACAAAAACGTGTAAAAAGATACCAAATAGATGGGATAGATTCCATTACATTTGTATTTTTTGATGTACTCAATATATGTTAAGTCATAATTAATAATTAATTATAACTATAAAAAAAAATAGTATTGAAATTGTAATTAATATAAATTTGATGAAAAAAGACATTTAAAAAATGTGTTGCATATATTAAAACTCTTATTACCATGGTTGTTTATATAGCTAGGATACATAATGACAAATTTTGTAGTCCATTATAATAATTACTTTTAAATTAAACTATTTGCATGATTCTTCTAAAAGTTTATTCTTATATTTTTTTTTTCAATTTTTAATTCAATTTAAAAATTTTTAAACCTGAAATCACAAATCATGGGTAGATACTTTGGCTGAGAAGATAAGTGTACAATTATATCAATAAATGATGCTGAAATGTTTGCTAAAAAAAGTCTTGATATTTATATTCATGATAATATCCATATATTGTTTGAAGACAAAATATAAGATACAAGTTTGAACAACTAGAAACGAATATGACGTTTTCCTTATCCATTAAAATAATCATGTAGAATTTCTACATTCAAACCATATTAGAAAGTTGAGAGAATTACTAAAACAAGATAAAATATTTTTTGAAGACAAAATATAAAATATTTTTTGAAGACAAAATATAAGATAAAATTCAAATTAGAGAATAGAATGAATCTTCATATTTGGTTGAAAGTTCAATGAAATAGTTATTGTCAACCATAGTATAATACTCCCAATTTGGCTATTATTTAATTCTACCAAAAAGGGAGGCTAATACTTAAATGACCATTGGCATGGTTCATGGAAATGTATAGATAGTGTATAATTGTACATTTGTACAAGTTCTCGGCACGTAGTTGTCAATGTGAGGCATGCAACGTATTAATGATTATTTTGAATTGTCTAAAATTTATGTGTTTTTGATTTTGAATTTTAGTAATATTTCCCCTGTAACATATTAATTTTGTTGTCTTTAGAAATCGTGCAGTCAAATTTTAAAATTTTCATCATAAATTTCTTAATATATACAATTAGTTGCTAAATAAAATTACCATCGTTAGATTCATAATGAAAAATATTATCATAAAAGTATAATATTGTAATTTTTAATAACATATTATGTTAGAAATTATCAAATAAAGAGTCATATTAGAGATTGTGAAAGTTAAAATTATGATAATTAATATGAAACGGAGGAAATATTAAGAATATCACAATCATCTGTCACATTAAAGTATGAAAATTAGCCTAATCATAACAATTATCAATTAATATAGAGAATATACTATTTACGGGTAATTCTACATTTATGAAAAAAAATATAAATTTAAAAAATATTAGATTTTGTGTAATTTATGAGTTGTAAAACTCTTAAAATATTGAAACATATATTTGTAACAATTTAAATATATATAAATATATCATTTAAAGTAATTTAACTGAACTTCAAAATGGTTAATCGATAATAATTTTGAATCAATACACCTATCATTCTCATTACAAAATACATCCACTAAAATATAGGAGTTATGACTCATGCAGTCATATTTAGGGTTTTTTGCATTTTGGACCCCGAATTTTAGGGGTATTTACATTTTGAACCCTTAGTTTTCAACTTTAACTTTTTGGACCCTGAAGTTTGTAGGCTGAAAAAAGGGACCCTAAAATTTGTGAGGTGAAAAAAAAAACTTGTTTCCCGTTTTTCTTTTTCTTTCCATATTTGAATTTCTCTCCCGATTGGCATCAAACTTCAAGACTAAGGTTAAAACCGATATTAAAGTTATAATAAACCTCTTTTATTCATGTTGGAGTTACTTAAAACCATGTACTCAGGGGTCTAAGTAGCCTCAACACGAATAAGAGAGGTGTAGTATAACTTCAATATTAGTTTTAACCATAGTCCTAAAGTTTGACGTCAATCGGGAGATAAATTCAAACATGGGAGGAAAATAAAAAATGAGACAGGGGCCTTTTTCTTCAGTCCACAAACTTTAAGATCCTTTTTTTATTTAACCTATAAACTTTAGGGTCCAAAATGTTAAAGTTGAAAACCAACGGTTCAGAATGTAAATACCCCTAAAATTCGGGGTCCAAAATGCAAAAAACCCTATCCCCGTCATATTTACCATGGATAATGTAATATCAACTTGTTAAATTCATTATTTTTTATTCTTAACATATAAGTCTAATATATATATATAGGTCAAATTTATCCCATCTAAAAAAAAATATTAACAGAAAGAGACATAGAAAATCACTACTACTGCTGAATATTTAGCTCTTTTAATTTTTCCCCTGCTAGCTATTCAGATATTGACATTGTCTTTAATGTGATGAACCACGAACAAGTATATACCCTACAATACATCAACCAAGGATGTTCTTTAATATCACTGCTTTCTAGATTTGACCAGTAACAAAAGTAATAAATAAATTACTTGATGCACTTACCCACAAACCCTTTTTCTATGTGAGCATCTTAAGGATTAAAATAAAAACTGAATTGAAAATTATTTTCGGTTTAAGCTGAAAACTGAACAAAATTAGCTGAACTTAACCGAATAAGTTAATAAAACTGAATAAGGCAATTAAACCGAAGAAGCCACACAAACATTGAACCGAAAACCAAATAAACAATTCAATTCGATTCGGTTTGATTTTCGATTTTGTCTGTTCAAAAGCGAATAATGCACTACCCTCATTAGCAGGAACAAGAATCAGGACCATAAATATGCATAATCCTTTTTCTATCTTGTTAGGATTTTTTTTTTTTTGTTATCTTTCATGTTGTTCTATATCTTGTTCTTTTTTTTTTAAGAAGGTAAGTGAAAGAGGTAGTTAAACATTTCTTCTCACAAGAAATCTTCCCACCCTATCCTCGTACAAAATATTATTAAACTCCCTATTTTCTACCTGCTCCCACAATTCAGCTACTGGCACTTGATGTCCTTGTTTTGAAAGTCAGTCAGCTGCACCATTTGCTTCTCTAAAAATATGGGACATATTACTCTAGAGGAACTTTGAAAGTAGATTACGAATATCTCCCACCAGGTTTCTAATCTGCGAGGGTATGGCAAATTACCTTGGATGGCTTGGATTACTACTAGATTATCTCCTTCAATGAGTATGTAAATGCCCCATTTTTGTTGCTTCCATTAATCCATCACATAGTGCTCTTGCCCCCGCCACAATAATTGGGGAGTCTCATAGTTTTCCGCGCCCGCCTTAATCAATACTCCTCTCCAATCACGTAGAAGAAAACCTCCTGCCGCTGAGTTTTGAATTTGCGAACCATCGAAGTTGAGTTTGATGTTGTCCTTGGGGGGTGCATGCCATCTTACAATTTTGTTGTAAGGCAGCCCCTGATGTGTGGTGTACCTAGCCTCCATCCTATTGGCCTCTAATGAATTTCGAATTTTCCATTCTGCAACGTTTTTCTTTGCTTGAATGAGGTTTCCTAAGGGATTATGAATGATGTGTTCCTAAAAACTGTGTCATTTCTACTTTTCCAAAGCGTCCAAAGAAGGAAGACTCCACGAATTACTTTACTTTCTCCACCATCATTCTTTCAAGATCTGAGTAGACTTTTAAGAATTGGAGAAGATTGGTCTACTTGGTCCGTGGATAACCACTGATGTTGATTTACTAATTCCCAGACACGTTTTGCAAATGGGCAGTCCTAGAAGATGTGCTCATTAGTTTCTATGTCCTCTTGGCATGACGGGCAAAGAGGGTCCAAATTGATACCTTTGCACAAAAGATTCCCCCTATTGGGAAGGGCATTCCTCAATCCTTGCCATAGAAAAATTTTAACTTTCGGCGGTAAGTCTAATCTCCATATCCATTTGTACTCCCATTTTTGTAGCCAATCGTTGCAGTGTTGCGCAATTCTAGTGGTTGTTTTTGTCGAGAAATTCCCCGATCATGTAAGTCCCCAACAAACTTCGTCCCTAGTGTCCGTATAAGGGATTGGTATGCCAAGCATTTTTTGGATCACATTGTTATCATTGATCACTTCTTTAATTTTAGCCAAATTCCAGTTCTTATCTTATCCAATAAATTTATCTACCGTGATGTTCATATTCTCTACATTCTCGCACTCCGGATTGATCATTTCTAGAAGAGTTTGATCATCACACCATCTATCTTTCCAGAATTTAATGTTTTTTTCCGTTACCTAGTATTCATCTCACACCTTTTGTTAGTGTAGGTCTCGTTCTCATAATAGCTTTCCAAACAGGTGAGTCTTGAGCTCTGGGGCTTGTTTCTAAGAACTCTCTGTTACGGAGGTATTTTTTCCTCATAAGTTGGGCCCAAAGACCGTCTCCATTTAAGATTTTCCAGGCCAGTTTACATTCGAAAGCCAGATTAATGTCTTCAGCTTTCCTCAGCCCAAGACCACCATACGCTTTTGGTGTGCAAATTGTGTTCCAGGCTACCATTGGCATCCCTTTTTTATTCTGATCTTTTTTCCAAAAACAATTCCTATTAATGCTATCGAGAGCATTACAAGCATAATTTGGTAATTTAAAACATTGCATAGTATGTGCCGATAGAGATTCTAAATTAGCTTGAATTAACACTATTCTCCCTGCTTTGGAGAGGGAGTTCGCCTTCCATGTTGTCATTTTATCTGTTGCTTTCTGAATGATATTAGAGAAGTTGTTCCTATCTAGGCGCCCTTGACTCATATGACACTCTAAATATTTTCCCAAGGATGTTGGGGATATTGAAAATACCTTTTATATTCTCTTTTAGGGGTCTAGGTGTATTTTTCGATAATACTAAAGTGGACTTATGAAAGTCTACCAGTTGACCTGACTCTTTACAAAATTTCTGAAGTATATTTTTTAATCGAAAGGTTGTTTCTGATGATGCTTTACAAAATAACAAACTGTCATCCACAAAGAAAAGTCAAGGAATCTTAGTCGTCTTAGGGGCTAATTGAATTCCAATACCTGATTTTCGATTGGCCACTTCTTGTTCAAGATTGTTCCCCAGGATGTTCATGCATAAAATGAACAGATATGGAGATAAGGGATCCCCTTGTCTTACGCCCCTTGAAGGCTTAAAAAACGATGGGGTGTTCCACTTATAAGAAGCGAATAAGAAACTGTTGAAATACATTGCTCTATAAGTTTGAAAGAACCCTAGATGGGGAGGGGGGTGAATATGGTTATGAAATTTTCTGTACAAAATACGAATTTGATAAAGGACGTTAGGATCTTAATCCTTGTAGATTAAGATTCAATAAATGATAAAGGCAGATTAAGTTTTAAAATAAAGGACAATAAGAGTAGATTGAATAACCTCCTTTATTTTACTGAAATAGAACACAAAATAACCTAAGGTGAATGACCTTAGGTTTTCCAAACAGAACCTAGCGCCTTGTTGTGGACGCTTCACAATTTCTGGAGAAACACTTCACCAAACACAGTTTCGGTGAAAACTCAAATTGATCCTAACACATTCAAGGATTCGATTACAAGAGCAAATCACAAATCTAAGTCCGTTAAGATTTTGATTACACTCGAACATAAATCTCTCACAACCAGCTTTCTTTCTACTCGAAGAAAGAAATTTGTCAAAACAAGAACATAATCTCTCTGTTTTGAACTCTCGATTGCTTCCTTGGAATCGATAACTCTTGTTCAAAATCGAGTCTTCAATTTATAAAGATGTTCGATGCTTTGTAGAGTGTAGTCGTTGAGATTCGATTCTGCTGGATACTTCCTCTCTTTAGCTTTGCCTTTCCTTCCAATCTTGCTTCCATATTGTTTCCTTACTTGCAAGATTTCGAGAATGTCCATATTTATTTTCTTTCCAAATTCTTGCTCGATTGTTTCCTGCATTTCACACAGTAGCAAACGATTAGTCTGGTTAGAAAGAGGATGAAGAAAATAGATAATGTTTATTTCCAGAAAGCTTCCCTGATTTAACTTCTTTTGTCTTTCACGTCAAAACCCAATGTCTGTGCTGAACGTCCTTGAGGCGTTGTAGACACCGGAATTTGTACCGGTATAAACCCGACTCATCAAAAAATATGTACAAGACAGATGGGCCAAGTGAAATGGGTCAACGGGCCCAAAAGATCAATAAACCAAGCCCAAAGAAAATAAATCAAGCCGGAAATAATTATTAAAAACCACAGGGGTTTTAATTTTATTCATCAGCCCACACAGAAAGCGGGCCAGTCGCACGCTCCGGTCTAGAGCAAATAAAACCCGCCTAGGGTTTGATCCGACCCAGAAAACATCAAACCCCGCCTAGGGTTTGAAGCGAGGTAGCACGCTACGTCGTTTGGTGCCATGCCAGCGATCCGTGTCATAATATTATCAAAGCCCGCCTAGGCTTTGATGATTCTGACGCCAAAAATTTCTGCATGCATGCAATCCCCTGATTTTTGCCCACGTGATTTGACTTCCCTTGACCACCCCAAAACCCGCCTAGGCTTTGGCCTCTGATGGCATGATTTTTGGGGTATGTCCCCCACCTTTTCCCTCCAAAATCCATACTCCCTCACCTATAAATACCCCCTCCATTCCACCTTCATTCTCATCAACTTTGATCATCAACTCTCACTACCCACAATCATCATCTACTATCACTCTACTTCCATTCTCTCAAATTCTCTTCATAATTCCATTACCACCATAATCACATTCTTCACTACCATATAACCCTCCACACTATACTTTTTCTAAACCATCCACATTTTTCATCCGGGTTTCAAATCAAAGGGGCAACTCAAGGGATCAAGTCGCTGTCGCCACGCCTTAAGCAAGGTTCGGATCTTTGATTTAATTTATTGTATTTAAATCACGTAATCCTTTATTTAAATTCCATGCTTGTACATATTTTATAAAATGAAAACCGCATTTGTTTTATATTGCATGATTTGAATAATAATTCCGCTAAATTAATCAAACTTCTCCCCGCTCTCTTTCTTTTCAATGTTGATTTTAGTAGAGTCTGTTTTATAACAGACGGATTCGAGAGTTCTTATAACTCTCGAATTTGTAACCTTACCCCCGGATCTAGAAATCGGGTTTTGTAGACCGGAGTCTCTCTTTTTCATTTTATGGTTTGTCGGTTTCCTTAAATCGGCTGGCGACTCTTTAAGATGATTTATAAATTCGTTTAATTATTTAAAATATTCGTTTTACATAAAATAATTTTAATGAATAATTTGATTCATCCAATTTGTTAATTAAAGGAAACGACATAATGCGTCACACTAAAAAAAAATCGAAGAAAATTAAAGGAACGAAATAAAACCTAATAAAGCAATTAAACGCTTGGGTTGCCTCCCAAGAAGCGCTAGTTTAACGTCTTTAGCTAGACAAAACTCACCTCAGATGCAGTCAAGGCCCTTAGAAGCTTGTCAAACTCCGCAGCATGCGGTTCACAAGCCTGCATATAAGAGAGCAACAAAATACTCATGGCAAAGAATGTTAGTTGCACTCTCTCAAATAAGTCAAAAGTACTAGAAAAATCAAAAGAATCAACATAAGTAGTCCACATGATTTTTCTAGCTGAGTCCTCTAGGCATTTACAATATGGATCAAGATAGGGATGAAACCCTTCTAAAGTGCCTAAGGACAACAAGAACATTGTTGGTCCCCTTAATCACAGTCACATCACAAGAGTCAACCTCACATTCCACATCAACATGAACATCAATGGTCTCTTCACAGGGGATGGTCTCCTCAAGGTTCTTAGGGGCAAATGAAGGTGGTAAACAAAGTGTAGAAGCATGGAGTACATCATCAAATTCCTTGCTTGAAGGATCCAATCCACCTACAAACCCCTCACAAGACTCCTCATCAATAGCATCAATTGACTCATGACAAACATCATCATCATACCTAGAATCAAACCCATGGGAATCATTCACCTCAAACCCTATCGACTGAGAAAAAGGTAAGGATTCATTATGAAAAGCAAAGACATGATCGGTAGTGTCTCTAGGTAAGCTAGGACGAGAAGGAGCAACAATTGGCAAAGATGACTTAGAAGGGTCAACTATCATCTATTTTCTCTAGACAAGCTTTCAACTTATCTTGTTGCTCTTGCATTGCCCTCATGAAAATATCAAGTTTGGCTAAATCTGGGCATGTAGATTCCTCATGGTCAAAAGAACGACAGAAACGACAATGAGGCAAACAATGGGGCTGAGTATATAATCTAGCATGATGTGCACAAGGATTAGGATAAGAGTAACTAGATACACAATAAGAATTTTCAAATTCAAGAGTATCAAGCGCAAGCCACTCAAGCAAACTCCAAGCTTCATTAACAGTTTTAGCATGAAAACCAAAATACTCTAATAGAGTACGAGTCTCACTATTCACCCCCAAAGCAACAATGTCAAGAACATCTGATTTCCCAGGCACAATACCATGTGGAACAGGACATGCAAGTAATCGCTCAAAATAATGCCAAAATAATTCTTGCTCAAATTGGGGAAAATCAAGAATTGCCATTTTTTTAAAAAAAAAAATCAAAGGAAAAAGAAAAATAAAATAAAATAAAATAAAATAAAGAAAAAGAAAACAGCTTAGTCAACCTAAGAGGGTTCATTCACCGGCTGCTAGGGACAGAGTCCCCGGCAATGGCGCCAAAAACTTGACAGGGTCGCAAGCGCATGGTGTACTTAGTAGTACGTCAAGGTCGATCCCACAGGGACTCACTTAGCAGCACAATAAACTAATCTCTATCTCGATTGCTAAGCTAATCAGTTTTTGGGTTTTGTAAAGATCTAATAATTAATTAAAACTAATAAAGCAGGAAAGAAAGCAATCAAAGAATCTATCAAGAGAGAGACTTCTAGGGAGATACTAACCTAACAACGAGTTCGATTACTAAAACCTAGCCTGCACAATCATACATTCAAGAATCGACAACCTCTGAATCTTATCGCCCTTTCGATGCTAAATAGAATTATTCTAAACAACCTAATCAACAACTTTCGTGTGCCTTTTAGGTTAAAAAGAATTAAAGATCTCTAAAGGTCAGGTTATCTAATGATTCCCTAGTTCACTACTCCTTTTTCAACTTTCGCAAATCTAGGTAGATAGATTGGTAGTCAGATTACCGTAATTCACCTTTCAGTACTTCTCAGGTTAATCTCAAACTTACAAATATCCAAGGCCTTAAGAATACTCATAAACATGGTAAACACAACCTTCTATTGATTCTAATCAAGAATTCATGCAAAAACTAATAACAATCAATCAAACTACATTGTTTCGGGTTGCAAAACCTAGAATTCAAAGAAACTACTCACTCATATTCAATGAAAACACAAAACAAGTTCCAATCATCACAATCGAATCTCAAAACTAAGAAGGAAATCGAAAAGAAAGAATAGAATTGTGAAGAATACAACCCGTCGAGCCTTTCGATCCCGGGGTAGAACCTTCTCCGCGAACGTCGCTCCTTTCCTTTGCGAATCTTGATCTTGGTTTCTCTTGAATCGATTCGGTCTTGAATCTTGATGGTAGGGAAGAGGAGTAGAATGGAAGTATTAGGGCTCTCTTTTCTCTCCCTGACGGCCAAAGAATGAAGGAAAACTGATAGAAAATGACTCCCCCTTGAAAAACCGTCGCTTCCTTGCTTTTCTAATCACCACGGGCTGCTCGAGGTTGCCACTGTTTCGTTTCTTTCTTCTTTCCTTCGCAAAAAATGAGTTGGGCACAAGGAGCTGAACCGCCACGGACCAGGCCACCACCCTGGCCGCTCGAGGTTGCCGCCTACCATTCCTGCTCCTTTCCGTCCCAAATTTGTACCACGGTTTGGGTTTGACATGTAGAGGTCCGTGGTATATTCACTCTTGCCTGAAGTTGAGAGAAAGTTGGTGTTTTGGCCTCAAAACCTACAAATTCACATCAAAAACAACAACACCAAGTGTAGTAGGGAAATTGGAATAAAAATCAAGGTTCACACTCAAAACTATCCCTAATTCACTCTTGAAAACCCCCAAAAACATAGTCATGAAACGCAGTTATCAAGCACATAGGCAAACACTGAACATTATGTCTGGGCGACTAGCAGTTAGGTAAATAAGAGATCCAATCATATCTCGATAGTGCTTGTCAGGAATGGCCTTACCAGTTTGATCTTGATCAAGTTTTAATGTGGAGGACATTGGTGTACTACAGTGTTTGGCATTCTCAAGACCATATTTCTTCAGTAGTTCTTTAACATACTTGCTTTGATTGACAAAGATGCCATCATTGTTTTGTTTGATTTGTAATCCAAGGAAGAAGCTAAGCTCTCGAACTAGACTAATTTCAAACTCCTTGCTCATAAGGTTAGAGAATTCCTTCACTAGATTTTCATTAGTAGCACCAAATATAATATCATCTACATAAACTTGAGTTATGATAGAATCCTGACCTGAGGTTTTGATGAAGAGAGTTTTGTCTATGAGACCTCTATGGAATCCATATTCCAGAAGGAACGAGCTCAATCTTTCATACCAAGCTCTGGGAGCCTGCTTGAGTCCATAAAGGGCCTTCTGAAGCTTGAAGACATGAGTATCCGGATTTTCTTGTTCAAATCCTTGAGGTTGTTCAACATAGACTTCTTCCTTTAGATGTCCATTTAAGGAAGCACTCTTGACATCCATTTGATATAACTTCATATGGGCTGATGAAGCGGAGGCTAGAAGTACTCGAATGGCCTCTAGTCGGGCAACAAGGGCAAAGGTTTCTTCATAGTCAATGCCTTCTTCTTGGTTGTATCCTTTCGCAACTAATTTGGCCTTGTTTCTTGTAACTGTGCCATGTTCATCTAACTTGTTGCGAAAGACCCATTTTACACCAATCACAGGATGGTGTTTTGGTCTTGGAACAAGCTTCCAGACTTTATGTCGTTCAAATTGGTTCAGTTCTTCTTGCATTGCAAGTATCTAGTTGTTGTCCTTTAGTGCCTCTTCAGGTTTACTTGGCTCAACCTGTGAAACAAAGGCATGGAATGCACAAACGTTCTAAGTGAAGAGCAAGTTTTAATACCTGTGTTCAACCCTGATAGAAAGTTGTCAGCTGGATGGGCAGGTTTAAACCTGAAGGTCCTTGTGGGATCCTCAAGATTGGATGGCCCGGGGCCATCATTGTTTAGAGGATTTTCTTCTTGTGAAGGTCCTTGATTATTATTTGCTTCCTCCTGTTCTGGATTTGGTTGTTCAGGGATCTCTGGCTCATCTCTTGGAGGAGGTTCTTCATCTTGTGGAGTTGGACCTTGTGGAAAGACACGAATGATGTCCTCTTCATCATCTTCTTGATGTATTTGAAACTTTGTAGAGAAGGTGGGAGTCTCATTAAATATGACATGTATGGATTCTTCCACCTTTTTGGATGCTTTTACATAGACTCTGTAAGCTTTGCATGATAAGGAAGATCCTACTAGGATTCCTTCTTCACTTCTTGGTTCAAATTTTCTTAGAGCCTTATTGCCATTGTTGTGTATGAAAGATTTGCATCCAATAGCTTTGAGATGAGCTATGTTAGGCGTTTTTCCTTTAAATAACTCGTATGGTGTTTTCTTCATGAAGGACCTTGTAGTACATCTGTTGAGAATATAATTTGAAGCGTTTATAATCTCAGCCCAAAGGAATAAGGGCAGATCATTCTCACAGATGATTGTTCTTGCCATGTTCTCGAGAGTCCACTTCTTCCTTTCTACTACACCATTTTGTTGAGGTGTCCTTGGGGTAGAAAAATTGTGAGTAACACCTTCTTGATCACATAATCTTCCAAATTGATCTTGATTGTCAAATTCTTTTCCATGATCTGTCCTTATTGATACTAGGGTTACACATGTAAGGACCTTGATCTGTTTGTATAACTTTTCGAACTCAGGAAATGTTTCTGTCTTATCCTTCAAAAATAAAACCCTGGTGAATCTTGAAAAATTATCAACAATAACTAGTATGTATGAACGTCCTCCTAGACTCTTGTATGGTATTGGTCCACAAAGGTCCATATACAGCAGTTCTAGACATCTAAAGGTGACGACTTGAGTAAGAGGTTTGAAGGAGGTTCTGGTCTGCTTTCGTTTTGTGCATGCATCACACAATTTGTCACGGATAAAGTTGTGTGATGGTAGTCTACTAACAAGTCATAGGAGTTTCAGTTTTTGAAGGGTTTTTATGTAGACATGTCCTAATCTACGATGCCACACATGACTCTTCTGATGCAGCTCTAAGACAGGTAAGGTCATTGGTCAAAGGATCACTAAGGTCAATAACGTACACATTGTTCATCCAATGTCCTTTAAGGACTATCTCATGCGACTCTTTTTCGACAACATAGGAATTCTTGTTGAACCAGACTCTATAACCTTTGTCAAAAAATTGGGAAATGCTTAAGAGATTGTATTCTAATCCTTCTACAAAATATACATTATTTATACAGTTCGTTGAGTTCTTACCAACCTTGCCGACTCCAAGGATCTTCCCTTGGCTTTTGTCTCCAAACGTTACCTTTCCACTCTTGTTGTCCTTGAGTTCTCTGAATTTGGTTGGATCTCCGGTCATATGTCTCGAGCATCCGCTGTCCAAATACCAGAGGTCGTTGTGAGCCTTGAGGCATACCTGCATTGAAGGACATTATACCTTTCTTTGGACTTGACCTTTTAGGCACGCATTCTTTATTTCGAGTGGTTGGTTATGTGTCTGGTTTCTTTGGTACCCACTTGGTTTTCATTTTTGGTTTAACCTTTGGTGCACTAGTAGGTTTATGAACAGACATGGTTTTTGGTTTAACTCTTGGTGAACCTGGTTTGTCTGTAGAGGCTTTGTTATCAGAAAGAATGATAGAGTGAACGTGGTTCATCTCTTGATTGAGAATGTGGTTTAGCTCCCTTCTGTTTTGATGCACTTCCTTTCTCAGACTGATATTATCTATGGTAAGGTTTTGAATTATTTCGAGTTGGGTTGCTATGGTTTTTGTGGCTTTTTCAGCAATTCTAGTGAGATAGCGAATTTTTTCGGTGAGAGTTGCAATGTAATCAAGCAGATTAAGCAATCTTTGTTTTTGAGTTTTTTCATTGCATTTAAGAAAGAGATTAGTAAATACCTCATCATCATCACTTGTTTATGCTTCATCAAGGTCCTTTGCCATGAGGCATAGATTTGCAATTTCTTCAGACTCACTTTCACTTTCACTGTAATTGCTGTCGCTCCAGGTGGCAACCATAGCCTTTCGGTTGAGTCTCTTTTCTCTAGAGTCATTTTGCTCCTTAGCTTTCTTTACGTAAGGACATTCTCTTACCATGTGATTTGTTGCACCACAAGCAAAGCATTTATTTTCATATTCATCTTTGGTTGGTGCCTTACCTTTGGGTGATGGTCTTTTGGAGGATGATCCTTTCAAGTAGCCACGGAATCTTGGATTTCTTTTGTAGAGACGTTTAAATCCTTTGGCTAGCATGGCCATAGTTTCTTCATCTTCATCTTTTGATTCTTCTCCAGATTCTTTTGTGCTTTTGAGAGCAATCTCCTTTACTTGGCTACCTTCAGACAATCGTATTTCATGTGCAATGAGTTTTCCGATCAACTCTTCAAGTTTCAAGGTCTCTAGATCTTGGGCTTCTCCTATCGTCGTTACTTTTGGTCCCCATTTATGCCTGGGAAGACACTGAAGAACCTTATTGACCTATTCTTCATTGGAATAGGATTTCCCAAGTGACTTGAGATGGTTGATAATTGCACTGAATCTTTTGAACATTGATTCAATGGATTCGTTGTCCTCCATCTTGAAACCTTCATACTTTTGAACTAATATGCTGACCTTGGTCTTCTTTACTTGATTTGTTCCTTCATAAGTTGTGACCAAGTAATCCCATATCTGTTGAGTTGTATCAAGATTAGACACTCTTTCAAATTCGTTAGAGTTAAGACTGCAAATTAAAAGATAATGTGCATGAGTATTTTTCTTCACTTTTTCTTTTTCCTCAGGTGTATACTCAGATCTTGGTTTGTCGCTTTTCGTCCCATCTTCGGCAGTCTTTTGGGGAGTAGGATAATTTCCTTTGTTGACTATGTCCCATATGTCCTCATCTTGATTTCTCAAGAAGATCTCCATTTGGCGTTTCCAAACTCTGTAGTTGTCACCTGCCAGCAAATGTGATCTGTTCCATGAACGTCTGTGGCTCAAGTCACCCATGTTGTGATCTCCCATGATCTTTGCCACAGGGCGATTAATCTCTGAGGAAGAGGGGTGCAAAAGAAGAAGAAGAAGAAGAAGAAGAAGAAGAAGAAAGAAGAAGAAGAAAGAAGATGATGATAGGACTTTTTGGTTTCTTTGCAATATTTTATTTTTTTATAGTAAAACATCAACAATTTGTACAATTTTTGCTTTTGGTAGTGAGGTGATCATTTTGTCTATTGTTTCGGAACTTGGGTATTTGGGCTTGATTTTGTCTTCACTTTCCCATTTTCAAATGTTTGGGAGTGTGTTGTGTCATTTGGTACTTGTGTTTAGATGAATAAAAGAATATGATGAAGAAGAAGAACTGGGCTTTAAAGCTATTAACATTAATAATGAACTAATTTTACAAAACCTCTTCTTCTTCTTCTTCTTCTTCTTCTTCTTCTTCTTCTTCAATTATGTCATGCAAGATTTAATATATGCATCCATGGTTCGTTATATATGTAATCCTTGGATATCAATATGATGGATATTAATATGGTAATCCATGGTTATTTTAATTTGTTCGTTATGGAGTACCATTAATGAATACATCAATAAATTAATAATGAATATGGTTAATCATGGAACACATATAATTGTTTTTCCTCATGTGAGGATTGTCGTTGGGTTTCAAACAATTGTTGCAGACACTAAAACCCTTGGATTACCGGAATGGTTAACCATGGAACACATAAATGGAAAACAATTAAAAATAAGTTCTAAATCATTATATCAGTGTGCATCCATTCCAAGTGACTAATCAATAATGAATATGGGAGACCTTGAATTACTTTTAAAGGTATCCATGTTACATTTAATAATAATCAAGGACTACAATAATGTCTATCCATGGATATAGATGACCATGGATTACCATATTAATATTCATGGATTACCATATTAATATCTAGGGATTACATATATAACGAACCAGGGATGCATATAATAAATCTACATGACGGAATTAAAGAAGAAGAAGAAGAAAAAGAAGTTTCTTCTTCTTCTTCTTCTTCTTGTTCGTCTTTCTTCTTCTTTCTCTTTCTTCTTTTTTTTTTTGCACCCCTCTTCCTCTTTACATTGAACCCCATCTTTCTTCCTCTCCTTAAGCAGATTGAGGTTTTTTTTGGACAACAACTTCGGGCAGCAACTCCTAAATTGGAACCAAAAAAAAATTAACACATGTACATTTGGCATGCCTAGTCATCAGGTTGGGTCTCGTGTTTAATTGCAAATTGGGACCTCTTGGTCTTAAGAGGATTTTTAGGGTCAAAATGGCTATTGGGTTGTCCTTGGTAGTCAATAACCCAGTAGAGAAATGTCAAATTCTAATACTTGGATCCAACGTTCTACACCTACACTCACAACACGCTTTTAGGAAAAGAATGTTCCACCCAAGTATTAAATTCACAGTGGATGAGGTAGAAGGGTGGAGTACTTACCAACCAGATAAGTGCATTTTAACAAAGATATATTATACGTAATAATATAACCGATATTGAAAAGTTTTGATAATTTTCAATAAGATTCATAGGTAATAATATAACCAAAATATTATAGGTAAAATTATCAAAATTTATTGAAAATTACCAAAACTTATTTACTTTACCATACCTTACTCATGAATTTTACCGGCCCTAACAATCAGTGGTATATTGCCAAAAAAGAAAAAGATATTATGAACAATTTGACTTATGATGCTCAAGAATAAAAATAATAAAGTAAACATTATTGCTCTAGAATATTAATAAAATGCATCATAAAAAAATCGAGTCAATATTTATGCTATATTTGCGGAGTGCTAGTATATAAGCTAGTATTATATACGGTGAACATGATAGTTAGAAACTTAGCCATGTTCTTTTGTGTGGTACCATACGGCACATATCATAATTCAACACACTAAGCACAAACCATCACATACTAATATACTGTCATATCATACCATATTTTGGCCCTGTTTGGCAATCAGCTGGTAGTTGATAGCTGTTAGTTTGTAGCTGTTAGGTGATAGCTATTTGAATTAGTTGTTTGACTTTAACTGTTTGGGTTAGCTAGTTGTAGTAAAAGTGTTTGTTAAAGTAGTTTTTTGTAAAAAGTTAACTCAAAAAGCTTCATTAAGTAGCTTTTTGGAAACTAGTTTATTGGTTCCAAAAAGCTAAAATAAAAAGCTAGTTACCCAACACCTCAAATAACTTTTTAACCTTGGCCAAAAAGCTAAAAGTTATCCAAAAAGCTAAAAGCTACCCAAAAAGTTGGGTAGCCAAACACCTCATTTATAATAATAACTATAAGTTTCTCTCCTCACTTTTCTTACTACTTTTTACTTTTTTGTCTCCTCACCTAACACACCAACTTTCTTACCACAAATTTTACCACAACTTCCCACACCGTACCACATCAGATCACATTATCAACATTTTTACCATATCATTACCACAGTTTTTTATTCACCGCAGTAGAGTCTTAAAATATGTTAGTGTTATATATATTTTCCAAAATCTTTATGTTTAACAAGTAAACAACAACAACAACAACAACAATTTGGGCTGAACATTGGTTCGGAACTGAACCGAATCATACTGGACCCAACTGGAGGACTAACATGGATTGAAGACTTGACCGACTGGATGGACCGAACTTTGACGACGACCAATGAAGTAGTGGGCGATTGATTAGAGTTTTGGGCGATTTAGGGCGATTGAAACAACATGGACTGAATAAGTGTGGGGAGTTGGGGACCGAAAGGAGGGACTGACAAAGTTAGGTAATATAAACCCTACAAATTCGATACATCATTAAAAGAGTTCAGTCTTTCGGTCGGTACTCAGTCCATTCAGTTCGGTTCGGGGGTTAGATCGAGGACCGCAAATGAAAGTTCCTTGGACTGAGGGTTGTGCTCAATCCTTACAACAACCTCCCAGGAGTAAACACGTTTGATCGCGGTTTCAGATATCCTAGTGTAGGTTGTCTTACCCCATGAACGGAAGTTCATGAAGAGATTGATTCCAGTGAATCCGAAAAATATTTGGTGTCCAATTATATCATTTTCTGTGTACAAAGTTATATTATAGGTAACATGGGTTAAAAAATTAAATTAATAATTTGCAAGGAAAAAAATATATAACAAGAAAAAATTTACGTTATCTATAAAAAAAAATGTACACTATCTCAATTAGTGCAAATCAAGAATATAAAAATTATAAAAACACCCATGTAAACCAAGAAAAGTCAAGTTAAATGGATACAAGCACAAAAAAATAATGGAGAAAGGGAAGAAAACTGGAGCATGAAAAATTTTATATGTAAACATCACTTATTAAATATATAAATTTTTTTAATTATATATTTTGTAATTTTTAGGAAAATATCATGAGTAAAACAAGTCACATCAATCACATCATTTATTAAATATATGAATTTTGTAAATTACATATTATGCATGATAAGTAAGATAGTTTGAGAACTGGTAAATGAAGTATGAGAAATTGTGTAGGCATAAATATAAGTAGGATAAATTTATCCTACATTCAAAAAGAAGAGGGCCTAAATAAACTTATCAATCTTTGACCCGGCCAATAACCCAACTGAAAATTCTGGGTTCCGAACAAGATTTTCTCAACCCGAACTCGAAAATTCGCAAATTAGTAAGTCAAACTCGACCCGCCCGTTTGACCCGAAAACTTTATTTTTTAAACTATAACCACAAATCATTCATCTATTTTCTCTAATTTAAGTCGAAACATTTACAATAATATATTATTACTAGCAAATAATCGTATTTTATTATGTATATTGTACAAAAAAATAGTATTTTGAGACAAAATCTTTAAAGAAAAAACAGAAAAAGGTCGTAGTCATGAGCCGTTTAATTGACCCAAAACCGAAATATACTCCTCATAGTTTACCTGAACTCAAAATACTCCCTACCGTACTTATTCAAACTCGATATACGACCGACCCGTAACCCGCCTGACCCGCCTGCATTGACAGGTCTAGGCCTAAGTATAATATTGTGGGTCTTGAGTTTCTTCTTCTTCTTTTTTCTTTTAAATTTTTTAGGATATGCATGAATTAGGTAGAATAAGGCCCTGTTCTTTTGTGCGGGTGGTAAGATGTGAAAATGGTGTGGTGTGGTGAAATTAGAGAAAGTGCGGTGAGGCGTGGAATGATATGGTGAAATTTGTGGAAAGTGTGGTTGATGTGGTAAATGAGAAGAAAAATGTAAAAAGTGAAGAGAAAGAAAGTGAATATATTGATAATAATTGTGGTAAAATGTGGTACATTATGGTAAAATATTGAAAAATATTGAGTAATATGGTAAGTTGTGGTACCCCACCACATAAAAGAATCGGGCCTAAATTTATTCTACGCCATGGAAAAACAAGCCTAAGGCCCCGTTCTTTTATGCGGTACCGTAAGTTACCGGACCGCAATTTACCGCAATTTACTGCAACCTACCGCAACTCACCACAAATTACCATTTACCTTTTTATTTATTATATTTCCACAAAATCCACAAAATTATTTAAAATCCACAAAATTATTTCCACCGCAACTTACCGTAACTTACCGCAATCCACCGCAACTCATTTATTATTTAATATATTTCCTAAAAAAATATTTCAATACACATTTATTATTTCTACCGCAACTTACCGCAATCCACCGCAGCTCACCGCAACTTATCACGCCGTAACTTACTGCATCGCAAATTCACCGCATAAGAGAACAGGCCTAGATATGATAGTGTGGGTCCAGAGTTTGACGGAATGTTGAAAGAACCCCTCATGAAGATGTTGAGAAACAAGGCTGAAACTTCCTAGTTATTGCTCCTACACTTCTTACCTATTTCCTGTCCAAAACACTATAAATTTAACCACATTCCCACCCTCTTTTTCACTCACACTTACAAACACCTATTTCACCACATCAAATTTCTCCTGAAACAATAACTATGCCTCCTACAACCTGCAACTGCAGCTACTGCACTACTGATGGCAATGCTGCCTCGAAAAATGCATGACTTTTCTCTCGTCTCGTCAGACTCTCCTGGACTATCAACTGCATTTCACTCGCCCACAAGGCTTACGTCCACAAGGACTACTCCCTCCTCACTTTCCTCTTTTTCGCGTACTTGGCATTCCTCGTCATGGAGATTTGTCGGGTTGAATTGCCCGTTAATGAACAACGCGGTAACTCTCAAAAAAGGGATCAGGTCAAGGTTATGATCAGTTGTGGACTCTATTTATTCTTGGTGGTTGGTTTTATGTACCAAATAGCCAGAAGTTTCCCCCTTGGCACTACTCTGCTTGTCTTTGCATTTCTTGCTGGATTAGCTACTCTTAGTTGGTTCACACCTCAGGGTGATTGTCTCGACTCTAAGCCGAGAGAGACCACTCACACAGCCACGGATTCCTCTCGTTCTTCGTGCTTTGCATTTGAGGTTCGACAGGGATGCATCGACTGCACTATTAGAGTCTTTTGAAATAAAACGGGTTAAATCACCACCCCTTGTGCTAGTCACTGTCGGTCGAAATAGTAGTATGTTATGTATGGCAGGTTGGATCAAACTAGTGGATTGCCTATGCCCTATGATTTTCGAGTTCTCGACTTGATATAAGAGGATCTATATTTACGCTGTAATAGTGTCAGATAACTTCCTGCTTACCAATTGATATTAGATGTAGTAACCATTATGAATGTAATTAGACATGTCAATACGGGCGGGCGGGTTACGGGTCGGTCGTATATCGGGTTCAGGTAAATACGGGTCGGGTGTATTTCGGGTTCGGGTAAATACGAATCGGATGTATTCCGGTTTCGGGCGGTTTGGGTCGGGTTTACGGGTCATGACTGCCCTTTTTCTTAGTCACAACTAATAAATTTGATTATAATTGATCAAAGACACCTGTGTAATGTACCAATCCATTCCAAGTTCGACCACCACAATATGTCATAGTTGTATAGACATATTACTATATACCCAAGGGACAAAATTTGGCAATCTTCAAGTCTACAAGTATTATGCAGTTTACGTCAACAATCCACAAATAACAGTACTTATGAAATATATAGGGTTTTGGGATGCTAATATACTGAACTATTAGGGTATTGGACAATAATGCACTGAACCTTGACCTTTGACAACAATACACTTTTTTACCGAAAGAGAGGAGAGCGGCGGGACTGCAGGAGTTAGAGGATTCACTGAAAAGAGTGAGTGAGTAACAGTGTTAGTGTTTTGTTTTGGTCATTTGTTATTTGATTATTTCATTTGTATGTCTCTCTCTACGCATAACTTACCAAAGTCACCCAATATTTTACTTTTGGGCCTTAATTTTCATGAAATGAGCCCATTTTTTTGCACAAGGCCAAAGTAGACAAAACACTTAAAATTAAAGTGTCTGACCCAACGGGTCGACCCAAACCTGACCCGTTTTTTACCGGGTTCTTTGGGTAGGGTCATTTTCGGGTCCCGGGTCAAAATTTCGTGTTCAAAGCCCTTTTTGCGGGTCGGGTCGAGAATTGCCAGGTCTAAATATAATAGTTCACACAATCATACAACAACAACAACAAGGTCCCAAAGGAGGGTAATCATGTTTCAACTTTCAAAAACATTCCCGATGAACTGACTTTCATGGAGAGGCTAATTTGCGCCATCCCACAAAAAGCCTTTCAAAAACCACTTTGGACACCATCAGAGATGCAATCTAATATAGACAATGAAATGTGGCTTTTGAGTTTTGAATAGAGATCAGATGGGGTGCTTTGAGCCGCCCTTGTTGTATATAGATGTGAGGCAAGTTACACCTATCAAAATGGCTCCAGTCTGACTGGTACAGACAATACAGTATGCAAATAAACTAGGACACTATTATATCCCCTTCAATGGTACACGACGTATAGTTTCATGTTCAGAATAAAGCGCGTGAGAAAGGGAAAGTGCTCTTACAAAATCTAGACGTGCACGGACAACAGAAGAAGTAGGCTAGATAGAGTCATCAGACTCTTCAGAGTCACTTCTGTCGGCCTCTCCAGCATTGTTAACAGGATCCGGAGTATCGGGCTTGGCTTTAGGTGTCGGGGCAGGTTTCTTTCCAGGATTACGCACATTCTCATCACCATCTTCCTCTTGAGCAGCTGTTTCTGCAGGTGATGTTTAGTCAAGGAAAAGCAATAAACAGAGTCGAGCACAGCTGCCACAACTTTGCTTCATAATAAGTGCCGAAACTGTCATTTATTTTTCACCGTATGCACTCATGTTGAACAACAAATACTTGGACAGGAGTACTTCTGATATATAACTCAAATTGGACCGAAGGTACTCAAAATTTACTGAGAACTGTTGAGAGTTCAGACACATCTATATCTTTACCTGTCCATTTAAAACTAGAAGAAAAGTGATGCGAGGCCATGAAAGCCCTTCTTCAAAAACTCCACATATCTTAATGTAAAATATCAGCTCATTAGTGATCAGGCAAAAAGTTCTTCTATGCTAGGAAACTAAGGCAGAAGATTCATGAAATCGCCACAGTAAAATAAATGATATCATATGCAATTTTAGGAAAGATCGCTAGAATATATGAATACTGCCTGAGATGGCAGGAATAAAGACTCACACTATGAACAGAGAATAAAGAAGACTCACGCCATGAACAAAGTTACAGACTTTTCGAGGATGAAGTACCTGAATGCCAATAAGGTAATGAAGCTAGTAAATATGAACACCTAGAAACGATATATACTAGATGCTAAAATAAGTGCACTGGCATTATCAATTCAAATGCTGGCAAGTTGAAAGAGAAGTCATCCATTAATCAAATCTCCCATGAGATTCTGCAACAAGCTATTGATCCATTCTAACTACACTCTGTTAATACTAATCTAAAAGAATGTAATATGCAAATATGAACAGCCACATATGCCAATAAGAACTTCCATAAAAAGAAAAAGGATATTTCCACTTCGCATAATGTTCCAAAGATCATTCTCCACACGTTGTACGAGCTCCGGCTGCAAAATAATAAAACACAATAAAGGCCACATTGATAATGATTGCAAACAAGAGAGAAAATTTAGCACATTACTAGTCCAAGGATGAAGTTAAGAAGTAGAAGAATGATAACAACGGTAACTAACAGATATCATTTTAACCCCAGCCTAAAACAAGTTCATAACACCTCTAGTTCCTCATTTCTCATATGAATTAGAAGCAGTACTTTCTAAGAAGGGGCCAAAGATATCATGAAGTAGCATACATTTAAATCAGGCTCCCTGCGAAATCTGCGTCGCCGAGCATCCCTCATTGCAGTGGTCAGGCCATGTCTATACTCCAGCATGTCAGGCGCAGCGTCATTCTCTTCCCTCACCACAATCATCTGATTCAAAAGAAACAACAACATTCAATTGCAAAACAGTAATTATTATCACTCAGTTATAAAACATTCTGGTCAACTAAATCGGTTTTACTTGACCAATGTCAGCAGTTTTGATAAGCACGCTATCATCATAGGTTTTATACGACTCTGTAACCGTAGGTAGATCCAGGAGAGAAGCAGGAAACCGGTCATTTCCAATCACAAATGTCCCACTCCTGCCATCCTCTGCATGTTACAACATTACCAATGAGGGAATCCAAATAAACCCATCAAATATGAGAGTATTTGCAAGTGTGTGATGTACTTTGCAGCAAAATTTTGAGATTATAGTCTGCTCATTGAGATATCAATACTTTCACAGAGAAAATTCACACTTTCCTTAACTATGGTCGAATAAAACAACCTCACTGCCATAATAGGTTAAACTTCCAATACCAAAAATCTCAGTTCCAGTCCTATGAAGGAAGGCATTTCGGCACGAGTCCACATTTACAAGAAAACCACATGAATGACACAAGTAATAATCCAACAATCCGACTTGCAAATGGGGCACTATCATATTATCTCTATGAAAATGCATTCATTTCCTAAATGCTAACAGACATTTTGAAACAAAAGGAGGCAAAGCAGGACAAACACAATGCAATTACTTCTCATATGTTAAACATGATTTTACAATCAGCTGGTATTACCAGAGAAAGACAAGTCCAAAGACTTATCCTCAGAAGAAGAAGGATTTTCGTCCAAAAGGCGTTCAATTCTTTCAGCAACAGACGGTGGAACTCGCAAAATGAACTGTTCCTCCATGCTGCCTGGCCTGCATATCACATGGAATTGCAATCGAGGGAGGGGATAAGAGAACAAGAAAATGGAAAAAAATCAATGAATTTCTAGTTTTCTTTCGTTACATAAACCCTAATGGGAGGTTGAATGGATTCACAGCCATGAGAGAGGTTCAGTAAAGACAAGAATGAATCGAATAAATTCAAAGGCAGGATCATATGCATACCTCAACAAAATTGAGAAAAAATAAAAGAGTGAAAATCAAATTTTGCAAAGTAGGTTCAGTGACGATAAGAATGAATCGCGTAAATTCAAAGCCAGGATCACATACATACCTCGACAAAATTGAGAAAAATTGTAAGAGTGAATCAAATCTTGCAGAGTAGGGGAATTACACAGTGGAGGAGGGTGGAGATGATGATGAGAGTGTCCCTCAATCGGATGACTTGGTGAGGAACAACGGGAGAGACCCCAGGTAGCAAATTGAATTACTGCAATTTTTTTGTATTTATATTGCTTTTAACTCCCTGGGTAAAAAGGTGAGAAAGGAGATGATAAAAACCTATGGGTTTGTTTCATTCATAGTTACCTTACCTACCCGGAACGCGGAATTGGGGAACAGGAACGCAGGTCGCGACCTCTCCAGAAACAGGAACGCTAGGTAATTTGGAATATTTTTCCGGAACGAAATTCGCTTTTCAGTATAAATTTAAAATTATACGTTTACTATGGTATTTTCTCATCATTTTGTAACTTAAATCTTACTCTTTAGTAAATTTTAAAATTTTGAAAAGTTTTCATACTCATAGTTCCGGCAAAACGGCCATAACTCTTTATTAACTTTTTCAAGCGAGATGTCACGGAATTTTTCGGAATCATCCGGAATGTCCCGGAATATTCTAGAAATATCCGGAATATTCCGTATCTTTCGGCGCTCTGTAGCTTCTTCCTGACTATTCTAATTCCCTGTAATTTCCTGTAGCTTCTGACTACTCACGAACGCCCTGTAATATTCTGTAAAGACTCTACACATGTATAGATCATTGATAGGTTCTAGAGTCGCAATATGACTGCTAGATCAAATCAATCTCCACTGTCCATCGAGGAGGTGGAAGTGTATAAATACCCCTCGTCTCATTTGTAACCATCCACCAATTGGAAGCAATACTCAAGAAAGATTCTCCCAAACACACTCTTATCTCTCTTCTTATTCTTCAAAGCTTTCTACTCTTATAGTCTAAGTTGTTTCATGAAGGCTTACTAGCAAACTTCCAATATAAAATCGGGTTAAAGTTTGCTAGCGCCGCACGGGTGTTGTACAAATTAAAGTCACCCGGTGACAGAGAGTAGAGGCCAAAAAACCAACTCCAACAGAACCGCCTAGATTTCGAATATACCATGCATAGTTCTGGTAAAACGGCCATAACTTGGTGTATACAACTCCAAATTATGAAATTCCAAGCCATTTGAAAGCTAACTCATGGGGCCACTTTCACAGCAAAATTTAAGGTTACTGAAGTTTTCAATTAATACCAATTTGCATTTGAAGCAGACCCTAATTTCAGCTTTTTTTCATTCCTCATTTTCCCCTTTCTTAAACATACTTCTTCTAACTCTTTCTTGCTATCCCCACATAGGCATAATCTTTCAACTTCTTCCACTATATATCCTCAAACTTTTCCAATACAACCATAAAGTAGGATTTCAAAATGATCCAAACTAATAACATTACTCATATCAAACTTTCATACTCTTCTATGTTCCCCCACACTATCTTACAACAAAGACCTAAAAGTTTCTTGATCAAACCATAATTCCACCAAAATTCTTCAGAAAGAGCAGCAAAACCCTTACTTCTACTACAATTAGACAAGAATAATAACACGCATGAAGATATTATACACATTCAAGGATATTCTACACACTTATACCATCATAATTGAGGTTTAAAACCCTAACCTCAAACAAGCCTAAAGCTTTCTCATCTAATTTTGCAATTAACAAAACAATGCTCAATTTTAACCGAGAATAACATCTATAAGCATCATCTCATGAACAATTAACATTAAAAGCTAGTAAATGGCGGAAGCCATGGAAATACCTTGATTGTGAAAGAGAGAAATTGAAAAGTGTCTCGAAAAAAATGGTTGCGACGGAGCAGCGCCGGAGAGTTATCGGCGGTGGTGTTCGACAAATACGATCGGCGACTTTCCTACTGATGTGGCGTGACGGATCGTACTTCGCATGATCAGAGCAATCGTAAGGAAAAGAGCTTCGAATAATTTTTATTTTTGGTTCCTGAAAGTTTCTTGAATGTGTACAAGTGTGTAGAATATCATCAATTGGCTACATAATGTTTTGATAGAGTAACTATTAATTTATTATTATTAAACTTCCATCACAAAAAATTATTATTGAGCTACATATAACACTTACATTGTTATACAAAAAAAATGGCTACATAATTTTTTTTTTTTTGAGGAAAAGGCTACATGATGTTATTCACAATTATATATTTTTCTTTGTAGAGCAAGTAAACTCTCGTTTAGAGAGAAAAACTAGAGAGAGACGCTCTTGCCAAACTTTTAAAATTTTTCATCACACTGTTCCTCACATGTCGTCAATGCAATTTGTTTGGGTTAATCCACACATTTTAGTTGATAGTCTTCAACCACTACTCAAGCTTTGAATATTTGGATGGATCCTACGTCGCACTGAAGATTGTAGCTGAGTGTCAGTCAGCTTTTAATCTTCACCAAGCAATATAGTTGACGAAGCAGAAAGTCTTGATTGATTTTAATGGTTCAATAAACTTATTGATGGTTCCAAGCATAAGGTGCAACAATATCCGATTTGTGCAACGTGATGAAGGCGGTCATCTACTAGAAATAGGAATGTACAATATTGGATCGGCATCTATAATTATAGATAATTATTGAATATGATAATCAACTAATGATTCGTATAATTTGTGGTAAGCAGATAATTCGTCACTTCCATGACAGCTTTATACTTAGTGTTAAATATTTAGACTCTTCTCTAGTGATTGCATTGATTTTAATTTTGTCATATTTATAAAGAAGGTAACCAAGTTGCTGATTGACTATCTAAACATAAGAGTTTTTTTTATCAACTTTATTCTTATAAAATCACTTTGACCTCACGTTAGGAAAAATTTTGAGGCTTGTAGTTGTTATACATTCTTCTAAATGAGCTTATAAGGAAACACTTAAGCTCGGTTAGTTTTGAACAATAAGATGGAAAGGGAAAAAATGACTTACTCTATTTTACTTTAAAAATTAAAAAAATATAGAAAATCGAGAGTTAGATGAAAAACATCATGAAGACTTGATTGAGTTCTATCCTTAGATGTGGATGGAAAACATGGTAACCTAAATAAGAGGAAACAATTGAGCCGGGAGAAAATGAAGGGAGCAATTAGCTAGTAAAGGGAGACAAAGTTTCTTCACATCTCATTTTCCAAGAACCAAACCAAGGTCTCAGATGATTCTGTGATTAGGTTGTCATAAATAATTATCTAGTATTTCACCTGTACCAAAACTATACTCCATGTCAAACTAGTAAATTTTATTTACACCTCACCAAAGACCCAAAATGCAAATAATTTTAAGAAACCATAAGTATGAATACATACTTTGTCTCCATAAGCAATACTCAAGACATAGGCTTGGTTCTCATTTGCAAACATCCAGACATAGGCTACTTTGACACTGACATATGCATTACTCATGTTAGATTTGTTAGATATAAAATATCACTCACTTTATTATATAAGAAGTATATAGGAAAATTACTCTAGAAGAAATATAATTGTTGATAAGAGAAAAATCTAAATGTTTATCTAGATTGTTCGAGTTAGCATAATATCTAGGATATTTACCTAAATTATTCTAGATACGTAGAATATCTAAGATATTAGTTCTATATTCTAGAAATATCCTAGGAAATATCAAAGGTATGTATGAATTGTAGTATGACAATTGGCTTAACCTCCACCACATATTAAGGAGGCGGAGTTGGTATAAACAGGGGGAATGGGTCATAGTAAAGTAAGACATAAGAGGTGAGATACACAACCTTAAGAGAGCTAAAGAGAAGTCTAGGAGTATTTGAGAGATCTCCCACATAAAAGTTAAGTGAATATATATTTAAGTGTTGTATGATTGTCTTGCCATATTGTTAAGTAAAGAGTATAAGTTATAACATACCACTTGCTCCCAACTTCTCTACAAGATTGATTGACACATGCTAAAACTTAAACGGAACGAAACAAATTGAGAACCATTTCGAGTCTTTAGATTAAAATTTACATCCAAACCAAACAGCAAAGACAACAACAGCTCGATCTCAAACATTACATACACACTTGACACTTTATTAAGTACAAGTAACACGTCTTTACTTGAAAACTATTCTAACTATTCCACATCTGCAGATAATACAATCAAATCTGGAACCAGCTAGGAAACACCATTGAAACAGCACCAACCAAAAATGAAAAGAAAAATCGGGTTCTAACTGTGATCGAGAGTCAGCTGATTCACGGGTTGCCTTCTAAAGTCACAAATTTGAGCGAGTGTCACGGGATTTGTACAAGTCAGTAGTGCAAAGGGTTTTTCGCTTTTTTACCGCATCAAACAGTGTAGGCTTGCTGGATGGTGTTGATGTCAAGCCCCTTGAGTTTTATCACTGACTCAACATGACCCTTCAGAGTATGAAGTTCACGAAGCCTGGTACAAACAGCAAAAATGGCATTTTAAATGCTATATATACATAAGTTGTATGAAAAAATGTGAGGGCTCTTGTTCATCAACAAATCAGAAAGACGCACAAATCAGAAACTCAATCTAATAGCTCCAAGCTAAAGGGGCTGTCTCCCTTCAACATTAGCATTCAGGATACTATTTCCTGTAACATGTACGTCCTCGTCGTGTTCATTGGTTCGTACATTTAGATGTTTAAGTTGTTTATTTTTTCCTCCGTATCGCAATTACAAAACAGAATAGCAAAGCAAGATGCAGATTTTATTGTGTAGAGCAGTTCTAGTCAAGCTCCTGAGATATGAAAATAGGAAAAACAATGGCTCCTCCAATAAAGCTCCTAACATAAATAGGGGGTGTTCGGTAAATGACCTTTGGATGTCTATTCTAGAAATGACTATTTTATCCGAAACTTCACCAAAATTACATCAAATGCCACCAATAATAATTTATAGAAAATTATGTTGAATTATTGACAAAGGGCATAAATGAAACTTCACCAAATACCTCTTTCAGGAACGGCTAATTTTATCAAAAAGGTCATTTTTTTCCAAACAACCAATCTTACCAACCAATTCAAACAGCCAACTATAACCAACCAATACAAACAACCAATAGTTGTTTGCCAAACAGAGCCATAAATAGGAAAAAGAAAAGGCAGTAAGTACCTTGCAATTTCAGCACGTCTTTTGGCCTCTTCAGCCATCTGGTTGAGCTCTGAAATGCGGCCTCTGTCAGTGAACATCCTGGTTTCCGGTGGATGGAGCCCATGAAGTGTCCTCTGTGCATGAGCCCATTTAAGCTCCCGCGCTTCTTTCCCAAAGTCCTTTTGTCTCGTAAACGCAATCTGGCCAAAAGAATACAATATTGAATCACTATGATTATGAGCATCCACCCTTTGCTACTATGGAAGAACAAATATCTAGAATTGAGCCTTACCCTTTGCTCGATGAGAAGATCCCATGCCTTCCCACTGAGGGCATACCGGACAATAAACTTGATAATATCAAGTGGGAAGTAGAAGACAAGGTTGTACAGCCAAATTACACCGGCCCAACCCCATCCAATCCCCTCAATTGCAGCGAAACTCCAATTTGCATACACAGCAATAAGTGTAGCAATCTGCTCGTCACAAACAACACCAGAGGAAGGGGAGAGGTAAGACTACTCCAGACTTCGATACACGCGCACAATAATTATAAGATTCTTGGGTGCTAATATACTGACTCGTGGGGGTATTAGACTATAATATACCAAACCAAGACCAACCAAAACTCCGAAATCCCGCCATGAAGGTTGGTATACTAGTGTCCAACTTTAAAGGTTGATATGTTAGAGTCTAATACACCAAAGGTCAGTCCAAAAATCCAAATTATTTATATATAAAATAAGGAAAGAAGAAAAAGAAGTTGCGATTTACCAGCTGAGCGATGACGAAAGCTGCCACTAACAGAAGACCGGGTCGTTCTACAAAAGACCAGCTTCGAGAGCGAGTCACGAATATGAGAGCCTGACTAATGATGCTGACTTGTAGGTACACTGCTGAAGCCAGCTTCCTGTAGTCATCATGAGCTGTTTTCTCAAGGGTTGAGACTCCGAACGTTCTCTGAAAATCACAAGAAGGAACCATGTCATCCACACAAGCAAGTTTTCCCAATGAGGAAATGAGAACTGACTAGTTAAAATTGGGAAGATAGTTTGATGCATGCAAAACAGATATCTAATCCCATCATTTAATGTTTAACCTTTGTCATTAGCAATGATTCTTACATATATTGTTCATATTAGGGTGATTCGATTTAAAAGAAGCTTACTAGTCCTTTCACCTTTTGCATTTCAAATTCAATACAAAATTCTTGGTTTAGTCTGTGGGTGGGAGTTCAAAGATAATCTCATACTCAGTATATCCATGATATATAGTTGTGAGTTCACATCTCATGGAGTTGGCATTCAGCCATTCTGTATCTGAGTTATTGGCCTTGCCAAAATCTTGCATACACATACTTTGCATGTTTTGTCCTAAAACCGAGAAATCATAGGAAAGAAAAGAAACATGGCACGATAATTAATATTATAAATTTTCTTACCGGGAAAAAATCAGTCTTGTAAGCAGCCCAAAAGAAGATGACAGTCATCATAGCCAAGTAGCTTCCAAGAACAACTCCAGCGGTAAAAATTTCTGATAGTTTCCAACTGTCAGGCTGGGGTGATGGTTTAACACGATCCTTTGATATTGTCATAATTGTACCTGAGATCACAAAAATAAATGGTGATTTATGTCACAAAAATAATAGAAGTAGGAAACACCAAAACAAAAGCAATTTTAAGGGCATTTTACTAACCATCATTGAGGATAGCAATGATTAGGACCATGAAAGGAGGAAAGTCAAACTTCCATATAAGTGCCAATAGCATGAATCCTAACTGCAAAGGGAGAGAACCAAACATCGATCAGAATGACATGCAAAGAGCACAAACGAGGAATGAAGACTGCGCGAAAAGTCTTGTAAAACGATTCGATAGCTTACCACAATACGGATCGTAATCGAAACAGCATAAATCTGCAAGTAGGAAATGCAGCAGAGTCAATGAGTGATATAGTGGTTAGTCCGCTCCTTATAAACTATGTAAGGTAAGCCATATTCCAACAATATCACAATAGTGCTTATAGTGCTTATCATGGGGCTGACAATGATTTCCAAACCCAGAAAACACTAGTTACATATTGGCCCTACTTGGCAAACAGTTGTTGGCTATTTGCATTGGTTGTTTGCTATTGACTGTTTGGATTGGTCATTTGCATTAGCGGTTTGGATTGACTGTTTGGGGAAAAAAAAAAGTGTTTGGTAAAATTAGATATTTCTGACTTATGTTTTTGTTGAAATTTCATTTATACCCTTCGTCACCAATTTAACATAGCATGTATCAAATTGGCTGATTGAGGCCTAACAGCCAATTGAATAGGTTGTTTACCAAACACCTATTCAGCTTATTTGACGTGGTCAAATCCCCCAAACCTATTTACCAAACAGCCCCCGACAATATTAAGGACAAACAGCTTCTGACAACTTCAATATTGCTAGGGCACAACTTCAAGGTATAAACCTTCAAGCAAATACCATTGGCAATTAACTAACGACTAATTTTCATATAGTAATGTTGACTTACCGTGTAATTCTTCATCCTTTGGAAGATTGCTCTACTTGTTAAGACAGCACTTATGATCACGCTAAGCCCAGGCTCAGTTAGGACAATGTCAGACGCACTGCGAGCAGCATCAGTTGCGTCAGCTACAGCAATGCCAATGTCAGCCTTCTTAAGAGCAGGAGCATCATTGACTCCATCACCAGTCATCCCACATATATGTTTCCTTGCTTGCAACCGTTTCACAATCTCATACTTGTGCTCTGCAATAAATGCCATGGATATACATGAGGAGATGAGAAATGTGCACTCTCTTTCGCTTCTTTTCCTCTCCCCTCACTTTCTTCTTTCTTTCTTGTTTTGCTTGCTTACAGCGAGACGGGTTAAGAGTTAAGAGAAATACCAGGGAAAACACCAGCAAAACCATCAGCTTTCTCAATGAGTTCATCCACAGGCAAAGCAGCTAGAGACTCGTCCTTGTTCTGCCCGAGCAGTGCTGCTGCAAGATACATATTGGTCCCCATCCCTAGTCGTCTTCCTGTTTCTTTGGCAATTGCCAATTGATCACCTGTCAAACACAGGAATTGATTTGATTAGATGCCACTACTTGAATGATTGCATTGCGTGTTGCAGCCGCTGAAATCAAAATACTTGATACTTATCAAGATATGCACCTGTAATCATTTTGACGCTCACCCCAAGATCCAATGCCCTTCTGATTGTGTCAGCACTGTCATGTCGAGGTGGGTCAAAAAGAGGCAAGAGCCCTATAAACTGCCACGGACCTCCTGGGCCGTCCTTGTTACCATCGGGAACTTCCTGGATACCAGTGTTGGCCATAAACCTTCAGAATACCGCCACATGAAACACGAGTGTTTTTTTTTTTTTTGGAAAATTGGATTGTAATAAGCTGAACTATAGGCGTTGTGATAATGGTAAGTCGGATATTAGAAATGTGTCACATTAAGCTCAATTATTAAACCCTTGGATTTCTGTGCACCACCACCAAGTTAGTCCAAACCAATGTGGTTTTCCTACGTGGCACATGTATGAAAGTAATCCTAAATATTAATATATTGGATTATAGTAGTCTAAGGCTCTAAGCTATCATATATTAGATTGTAGAATTCCAAACTATCATAGATTAGATTGTATTTGTAATAGTTAAAAATCTTGATAAGCTTGGCCCAACTCAGTGGCAATGCACTAAAATCCAAAAGTTCAATAGTTCAGCTTACCTTGATACATTTCCAAAGTTCAGCTTACCATTATCCCAACTCCTATAGTTTTCTTATTACAATCCAATTTTCCTTTTTTTCCCCTCTTCTTTTCTGTTCTTTTCTTTTGGTTGGGGGGGGGGGGGGGGGGTTAACCTACCTGGTATGCCACAGCAAGCGACCTTAACCCTCTGTCAGCATACTTGTCTATGACAGCATGTACCCTTCGCTCTATCTCTGATTTATTGGGAACTAGGTTCAATATCTAGACAACAGCACAACAGTTAATACCACCACCACGAATTAGTTGTAGATATAGAAAGAGAAGTAATGAATGCTTGATATTACCTGCTCGGGTGCACCTTTGCTGACTCTGTGCATTTTCCCATCACTGTCAATGTATGTTAGAGCTGTTCGTTTATCATTGGGGTTAAATGGAAGGAAGTGAACTTCTTGAATTCCTGCACGAGCCTATATTTATGGGAAAAAGACCAAGATGAGCAAGCTATATGCTACACTATCAAAGAGATGTTCTTACTAAAATACAGAGAAGTAATGATACAAGTTGTTTTTTTTTTTAAAAAAAAAAAATTACCTCTTTTGGATCAGCTAATGACCCAACTATAGCTGCATCTATTGCATCCTGGTTTTCCATTCGAGAAGCTCGGGCTGCCATCAAGATCACCGTGTATGCATCTATTCCTTTGGCAAAAACCTATGCATACATACAAGGATCAGCACAGTTTGCATCATGTATCTGCCGAGGTAGCCATTAGTGAAAATAGACCTGGCAAAAACTGACTCGACCCATACTCGAAATGCCAAAAAAAAGACCGAAAATGGCTCAACTTGATCCGAATTTATCTTTTTGCAAGATGAGCTTATCAGACTAAAAATAAAGCAGCCCAAACCTGACCCAAACGACCCAATTGCCAGGTCTAAATTGAAAAGCATCAAAACCAACCTCAATAAGGTTCTTGTCAACGGTCAGGTTATTTAGAGTCAGAGTTCCAGTTTTATCGCAGCAAAGCACATCCATCCCTGCCATTTCCTCGATAGCTGTCATTCTCTTAGTAATTGCACCCTGGAAAATCACAAAATGCACAACTCAACATCCTCAACGGTCCAACAAAAACTCAATCAAATCATCAGAATTTCCATATCTTGTTACGGACCTGCTCAGATAAGCGATGGGAACCAATAGCCATGGTAACAGAAAGCACTGTTGGCATAGCAATAGGTATCCCTCCAATGAGAAGCACCAACAGATTATCAATTCCAACCCGATATGGCCTGTGTTGTATCGGGTACATCACTATTATTTCCACCATCATTCCAACAGCGATGGAGCATATACAGAAATTCCCAATTGCAGTCAGGACCTATCACAAAACCAACATGGATTTCAGATATACACATGAAGCATAAGGTGTACATAAACAAAGCTTAACATGTATACATAAGCAAACCGGACCAAATGACAAAGTTGGACTCACTACTTAGGAAATCATATCCATCTCACGATCACCATACTTTCTTACCTTTTGGAAGTGCCCCACTTGATTGGTGGTCTCCACAAGGTGGCCCGCCTTCCCAAAGAAAGTATGCACGCCCGTAGCAATGACCACCGCTTCAATCTCACCTTGTTTGCAAGTAGAACCGGAATAGACACTATCACCGTGGTATTTGGTCACAGGAAGGGACTCTCCAGTTAGTGCAGACTGCATATTCACACAAGAGGACAATCATGACGAATTTCAACACAAATAAGAGCATAGTTTAGAGTGCCCATATTAAAATGCTACTCAACTTGTCCCAAATGTCAAAAATGTCACTCAACTTAATAAAATTGTCATAAATGTCATTATGGTGACTGATAACGGGTTACAAGGGTAAAATTTATCACTTAATCCTAATACTCACCCGAACCTCCATAATGGCATTACGGTGAGTGTCAAAATTTTCCCCTCCATAACCAACTATTGATCAGACGGTCACCATAACGGCATTTATGACAGTTTTATTAAGTTGAGTGGCAACAAGACCAGAAAATTTACGACATTTTTGACATTTGGGACACGCTGAGTGGCATTTTAATCCGACCACTCGAGAAAGACCATTCTAGAAACCTGGTCAATTTTCAAAGGATCGCCATCCAACAGACGAGCATCAGCTGGGATAATATCTCCAAGCTTGATCGAGATGATATCACCTGGAACAAGAATAGATGCATCCTGTTCACTCCACTTTCCATCCCGAAGTACCTGTCGATCAGGTTATTGATTATTAGTTATTACCATCATACAAATATAATGCTGATGGCAATCATTGATTAAAGTGAAAATAAACTATCACTACGTATATACCTTTGCTTTGGGAGCAAGTCGAGCCATTAGGGCAGCAGCAGCATTGCCTGCATTAGTCTCTTCTATGTAACTAATTGTAGAATTGATGAGAAGAAGAGTGATGATTCCCACAAAATCTTGCCAATCAGGTGGCTTGCCCTGCAAAATCATGGTCCAAAATCACAACATATATATTGCCATCATCATCTATTATATAAAACATTCTAGATATGTAATTAAACAAGTTTCATAACCAACTATTCTCTCTTTTTATTTTAGGCACTCATATCATGCAACTTTATCAGAATCTCAGCTGTGAACACAAAAGCATTTTCTACATAATTTTTTCATACTTTTTTTTCCTTCAACTTTTGTTCTAATGCATGCAATTGAGTAGAAATGGGACAGGGTTGGAGGCAAAAAAATTGAGCAACCAATTAGATATCTCATGACTAAAAACCTTAGGGCCAGTAAAATTCGCTGGTTAAATGGATGGTATGGTAAAACTTAAAGTTTTAGTAACTTTTGGTAAATAAAGGTAAGTTTTAGTAAGTATTGGAAAAAAGTGATACTTTTGAATAAAGTAGGAAATTACTCCCTCCGTTCCATATTAATTGTCGTCTTTGGAAGTTGTGCAGTCAAATTTCAAAACTTTTGACCATAAATTTCTCAATACATACAATGAGTTGCTATATAAAATTATCACCACTAGATTCATAATGAAAAATATTATCATAAAAGTATAATATTGCAATTGTTAATAAAATATTATGTAAGAAATTATTAATCAAAGAATGACATTGGAGATCATGAAAGTCAAAATTATGACAATTAATATGGAACGGTTATGTTACTCGAACTCGGGTACGCGTGTCCATATTGGACAGGGATACAGGTGTCAAACTCGGCCATTTTAAAGAAATTTTATACATTTTCATTGTAATTTGAAGTGTCGAGTGTTATACCCTTGTCGGAGTATCAAGGGCTCGACACGGGTATGGCAGGGAAAATGAAGAGTCGGAGTAACATAGTGGAACGGAGGGAGTAAGTGTTAGCAACTGTGTAAGCTTTGGAAAATTTTGATAAGTTTTGATAACTTTTGGCAAATATTCACCAACTCCCATTTACCATTGAATCAGAAGATTGAAGTTGCATCGAAGATGGTTCTAAAAAGAATCAAGCTAAAAAGATATAGAATCCAACTTACTCCTCCATTAGCAAGAGCAATAGCCATGATTGCAGCAGCTTCCATCACCCAAGAAAGAGGGTTCCACATAAACCCCAGGAACTTGAGAAACTTACTCTCCTACAATTCGTCAAATGAATTAAAGTGATCACCAACTATTTAAACAGAACAATAGCAGAAGCAAACACTAGAACTGGAATGATTTAAGAAATGGTAAATATAATTCGTGATGGATAAACTAAAGTACCTCCTTCTCTTCCAGCTTGTTGGGGCCGAAAATTTGCAATCTCTCCTCAGCAGCCTCCGATGTAAGCCCATCTCTAGTACATCGTAACTGTTGAAAAACTTCTTCCAATGGGGCATTTTCCTACAATTCAGTTGCAATGCTCATTACATAATCTGATAATAACAGTTTCTGATACAGGGCCAGATAGAAATACATTCTGCATGCAAACCATCCCCTAAAATAAAAACTAAAACAGAAAGTCTACAATCCATGCATATACATGTTACTCCCTCCAAAAAAAATTACACTGAGACACCCTAACTTTTTGTGGTAACTATTTCTAGTTCAAAATTTTGAGAAATGATTCTAGGGTACCTTAAATATTCTGGCTAATGATTTATAAGTACCACTCCGGTGAATTCCGGTACAAAATTCACCGGAGATTCATTTCCATCATTCCCTTGTCACTAAATGCTCCGCCACCCCCTTTAACTGCAATTTACCACATGCTTCTGGAATTTGTGCTCCAATCGGGTGATTGTTCACTTGCAAATGTTAGTTAGTTCACCCTAAATAATGTGCTTGTTCACCCTTTAACCCCCAAGGAGAAAGTTCCATCACATTCCATGAGACGACATTTCAGTCAGGAATTTCATCGAACACTTGGTGTGCACAATGCAGCAACCCACATAAAAAGGGACAAGGCTGTTGTTTATATACACACTCGAACCGAATCCAAGTTTCACAACATAGGCATGATAAATCAATTTCATCACATGCCATGAATGAGTACTGTTTAAAGAGGGATAGAAGATTGAAAGAAAGCCAAATTTCCGCCATGAATGACAAAGGTGGAACCACTCTAGATAATTGTCAATTTTCACTTTTTACAGTGTCACAATCACATTGTTGAGGGTGAGCAGTTTAATATATCCAAGTGAAAACTGAACTTATTTGGAGCACAAACTAACAGCATGTAATCAATTGCATTTGTAATAACCATAACTTCTTATCAATAATTGTACTTTGGTAAACATTACAAGATTATATTGTTATCAAAATATTTTTCACTACAAATATGTTGATGATAATTTAATAAATAAATTAATTATATTTGGATAAATTATTGGTGACAATGGACAAATTTTGACCCCAAAAAGTCGAACACTAGAGTTATCTTGAGGGGTTATTTAACTAGTGCAATTTATTAAGTGCTTCAGGAGCGACAATCGTTTAATATTTTGTTCTATCTTAGCTTGTTCACTCGTAAAATTAAGGCTTTTCAATAATATGTTATGGGTACATATAATATATATGTCGATTTACCTAGGGTTGCCTCATCCATTGCTTTTCACAAAAAGGTTCTATGTCATTTATGTGATAACCTAGATACTTGTGACATGATAATGAAAAAGTAATTGAACATATAAAGGTTCCCTCTATTAACATTCAAAGTTATCTTAATGTTCATAGAGCTAACCTTTGTAGAGCCATGTACGTATATAGAGATAGTCGTAATATATTCTGTTATTTTTTCACAATCATGTCACATGTTTCTTTTAAACATGGACACAGGGCACTAAACTATAAAAAGGAAATTCAATTTGTGAAATTCAATTGATGGAACACGCCTTGAAAAATAACCTTGTTTTGACACATAGGGAGTACATATGACCCCAAGCCTGTCACAATTAAATACTTTTCATATGGGTAAGCAATCTCCCACTAATCAACAATTTCTCTCAGTGACAACAATGATAACCTCTTAAGAAAAACACGTTTGCAAAACCCTTAAACATCACTCTCATCTATGCTTCATTGTACATACAAACAAACATTCCTTCATTGTACATACAAACAAACAATAGTGAGTGATAAGAAAAGGCAGTACAATATTCTACCATGATCAGCACTATGCAAAAATATATAGCTCAATAATAACAATTAACAAAAGTCCAAAACAGAAAAATAAATTGGTACGAATTTTGGGACAAGTCATTTTAAGTGTCTTAGTTTAATTTAAAGACCATACTATTATTCATTTCAAAATAGCACGAGTATTTGGAGATGACACCTAGTAAGTATTCATATGGATATAAAATCTACATATTTGCATGTTAAACTGAAAAAAAAAATATTCCAATTTAAAACAAACTGAAAAATTCATTTTACCCTGCCAACTCACTTTATTTTTCTGCTTTCCCAATCTTCTCTTACCCTCTTTCTCATTTTTAACAGCTTCCCACATTTTCCCACTACTTTCTTCTCAATTAATTATGGAAGGAAACTCTTGTTTAACAAAATGAAATATAAATTTCATCAATATTTTCCATCCCAAATTCTATTGTTCCAATTTCATATCATTTTTCTTCTTCGATGGAGCATAAATAGGGATGGAAATGGGCCTAGTCAGCTCGATGAGAAGCTTGTATAGCTCAGCTCGAGTTCAACTCAGCTTGGCTTGGCTCGAACTTATGAATTAAACAAAACAAGCCAAACGACGCGTAGCTCGGCTCGTTAGATTTCACAAGCCTAATAAACTCGTTTTTTTTATTCTACTGTTACTTTTAATAAGTTATTTTTCTAGGTTGGCTTTATTACATATATTTAAATATTAATCAAAGAGGCGAGCTAAACACTAGAAAACATTAAAAAAATCCTAAAAAGAGAACAAACTATTGCGTAATATCTATTAGGCTATTAACACCGTATATTGCCACGCCAAAAAAAAAAGCATGTAACATCACTATATCCCCATATCCAAATTAAACTCATTTTGCAAATTATTAAGTTCTTAAACTGATCATTACTCCCTCCTTCCCATTTTATTTGTCACTTGAGACATAATTTTAAAAACCAAAAAAACTTCCTTTTCACATTAATTTACTTCATTGGAAATGTAAAAATGTTGAATAAAATGATAAATAAAAAGGAAAAATGTGAATAAAAAGGAAAAATTGAAGAAAAAGATGTAAGTAATATGGTTAATTTGATAAATTAGTAATTAATGTGTTATTGGAATTATAAAGACTGATATTATGGGAAAAAAGAAAGTTAGTTAAAGTGACAGATAATATGGGAAGGAGAGAATATTTTGTTATATGGATCAAGCTATGAGCCAGGACAAATCAACCCCACAAGCCTTAGCAAGCCAAGCGGAGCCGAGCTTATTCAAGCTCGGCAAGCCAAGCCCTCAAACCTTATAAGCTCGGGCTTAGTTTGACTCATTTCCACCCCCAAGCATAAGACAATAGTAGCAAGTGGAAATAGAGAGAGAAACCCAAAATGTAGGAATTGTGAAATTATCTCAACCAAAAGCTTAAGTTGATGATTGAAGCTCCATGAATGGATGAATGGTTTTATAGTGTAACACGCCCCTTCACGCGAATGCCCTTTGGGCTTTGGGCTTGAAGCGTAGATGTTGCAAAGGCCCCTTCACCTTGCGCAAATGAGCACGGGGGTGCTGAGATTCGAACATGAGACCTCTTGCTCAGGTCTGGCTCTGATACGATGTGGAACCATCTCAACCAAAAGCTTAAGCGGATGGTTGAAGCCCCATGAATGATTTTATAGTCTAACAGAAATATTAGAAACAGAGCAAGGACCAAAACAAAATGACATAAAACAAGGACATAAGAGTAAAAATAAGAGCATATATACCAAATCAACAGCTTCCTTCAAGACAGCTTCTAATGTTTCCTTGGTGTCGTCCCCCATCTGATGGATGGCTCATTCAGTAACTTAGAACCCACAAATTAAAAGTGTTTGGAAAATTCGTCAAAATTAAAAATGGTGGAAATGAAGAAGCTGAAAATGCACAAAGTGAACGTTCTGGAGAGAAGGAGAAGGAGAAGAGTAATAAAAGGGAATTAGGAAGAATGCAGAAGTATCTGGTTACATGCAATTGTCCCAAACTACCCCAACTCAACTTTATATATAGAGTGGGATCAAGTCAAGGAAATTCATGCATGATATAAACACTGTGTTTCTCTAGCTTTACTTCACTGTTGCTGGATTTGGATTTTGGATTACGTTACTTTTTGGGGGTCTTTTTTATGGGGAAAAAAAAGAGATTAGGCCTGTTCTTTTATACAATTTGCTAGTTGCGGTGTCATAATATGCCGTATTTTGTCAGAACCCATCACAATATATCAGTCCACTACAATTTAGTACAACCCATCATAATCAACTTTTTCACATTTACTAATACAATTTACATTTATAAAAAAATAAAACACACTACAAATTACCAATAACCCACCACAATCCACCACAATTTTACTACATCCGTTATAATTCCACCACGCCGCACTATACCATACCACAACCAGCGGTATAAAATAACATGACCTGAGTTGGCGGAGAATCATTCTTAGAGGGTTCTAGTTAGTACAAATGTCGTGTCCTGTTATGAGATGGTGTAATATGAGTAGTATGGGAATACTTTTTTTATTTTTTTGAACTTGGGAATACTTTTTAGTTTTTATACAAATTCCCATTCAGGTAGGTTGTGATGTGGATCCTACTTCCTAAACATTTTCTTTACTACCTTTATTATACAGTAAAATATTTGTATTAGACACTTTTCTTTTTCTTTTCTTTTTTGTCGTGGGCAAAAGTGTGTTAACAATGTCATAGGATAAAAATGTAGATAAAGTCATATGATGTTGTAATTGTAAAATTTGTGATAAAAATATTTGGTATGACACGTAAGGAGTGAGAAAAGTGAGGGCAAAGAAAGTTATGATAATTGTGGTAAAGTGTGTTATGGTAATACTACCTCCGTTTCATAATAATTGTCATAATTTTGACTTTCACGGTCTCCAATGTTACTCTTTGATTGATAATTTCTTACATAATATATTATTAACAATTGCAATATTATACTTTTATGATAGTATTTTTCGTCACGAATCTAATGGTGGTAATTTTATATGGCAACTCATTGTATATATTGAGAAATTTATGGTCAAAATTTTTGAAATTTGACTGCACAATTTCCAAAGACGACAGTTAATATGGAACGGAGGGAGTATATAATGGTTTGTAGTTAGAGGGACCAATTTGTTATAAGTGTTGTATGATACCACACAAAAAACAGAACCTAACTAGTATTTTCTTTTGGATGTTTCAGATCAATATTCACTTTTTTAAATATATAAATTTTTATTTCATTAAAAACATTAAAATTCCTTATTTTTTAGAAGCAAATAAACTATAAAACGGTAATTGCAGATCTAAAATAAAGAACATGGCTATTACAGTTGACAAAATGAAAAAGAAAGTCCTATTTATGTCACGTTCATGGTTAAAAGCATTTTTTTTAGGCACGGTAAAAGCAATATGTATTATATGCTCCTGGAGCATGTGCTCCAGCTCCTACGTGGCGTATGACATTGTTCATCCATAAAAGAGTCTTTGTTCACTCATAACCAGATAGGATAGTTCAATACATATGTTGAGATTGTTCACCCTGTATATCGAAATTGTTTACTAGATATGTTGAGATTGTTCACTAAATATGTTACAATTGTTCATCATGTAACTAGTGGTTGTTCATTGAAAATATTTCCATTGTTCACCATGTCATTATTTACTAATTCATTGTTTAGTCATTCACTCCTGCAAGTTTAAGTACATGTTATTCGATAAGTTCTAATGATAGAAATTTTGTCACATAAGAAGATTATATATTATAAATTGATTTCATGAGTAAACGATCTTAATCTTTCAAGTGAGCAAACAAGTTATGATGAACAATCTAAATTTTTCTTAGAGTAAACTATGTGGAACAAGTTCAGTAAGCAATATAGTTGAAGAAAATGAAAAACGCAGTTGAAACAAATGAACAATGCAGTTGAAATGAGTGAACAATCCAATTCAATTTAGTGAACATTGTATGGTGAACAATGATGTTATCTTCAGTGAACAATTCAGTTTAACTGACGCTGGTAACCGACAAGTAGTTACTTATTTATTTTTAAAAAAATAAAAAATCTGACATGGCTTCCATGTCACTCCTGTAACATGTGCTCCAACAGCATACAATAATTTGCACGGTAAAAGGTATATTTGTTTTAGTTTATTTTTTTTGTCACATACATTGTTAAAATACTTTATATTTAAAAATTCTTATATTTAATAAGTAATGTGATTAGTATTACTCACAATGCCTTATTAAAAATTACAAATACTTTCTATCTTTATCTACTCATGATCCTAGTTGGTAAACGGCTTATCAAACTGTTTATTTCAAAAATTGGCTTAATGTAAGGATCAAAGAAACTATTTATATATTCGGCAAACAACTTATTTGGTTGCCTAGTTGGCAGTTTTGACCCAACCAGTCAATTTTCAATAGATTGATTAGAACAATCTATTGAGAATGACTTATTGTGGAAAAGACATTTTAGTTCAAAAGTTGTCTAAAATTACGCAGATGTCATTCTAATAATATTATTTATAAAGGCTATAAATGTAATTTCAACAAATATCTTTTCAAAAATAACTCATTTGTCTAAATACAACTTTTCCAAACGACCAATTATAAAAGTCAATAGTAATGAAAATATCGAATTCAAACAGCTAAAAGCCAACTATTTGCCAAACAAGGCCTTTATCTACACTTTTTGACTTTGCAAAACTTATCCACACTATTCGCATTTTATCAGTTTATCCCCCAACCATTTAACCAATCGCAGAATCAACATTTACATGGCAATACAAAACAATTGCAAAAGCAAGACCAAAATGCCCATTTACATGAGGTGCATGTTAACATGCAAACTGCACCTTTTCAGCCAGTCTAAAGAACCCTTATTCATACAAGAAACACAAATACTTCCTTTACTTATCCTTACAACAACAAAATTTAGGGTTGTCAAAAAGGCAGTGAACAATCACAATGAATACAACAAAACAAACCACAAAAGCAGGACCAAAGTGCCCATTTACATGAGGTGTGCCGTGTGCATGTTATGTACATACATGATTACTTCCCATTTGCGTTGTTGCTGTGTTTATTGAAACGCCAGAGGTTGACAAACCGCTCAAGAACAGACGCACTTTTCGAGAAATAACCTGTTTGGGGCGTCGCAGCGGGCGGGAAATCTTCAGCGGGCATTGCAAACGGGTGGACCATCTTTTCCATCTGTTCTAAGGTCAAGTACGACCCCATTTCCTGCAACCGCTCGGGGCCCATTATAGGCAAAGTATGCTCCTGATGCAACCAATTTGCCTCGCTATCATTCTTCTGTTGACAATCAACGTGTTTTAGGTTCAGAAAACAGTAAGAGACTTGTTAATCTGTTTACACTACATTTACAACTAAATCAAGTAGATCCTGCTTTAAGTTGGATATTTGTGTCGACAATAGTGATTAAATGACAGGGTAGCTGGTGCAGCAGAACTAAAGTCCTAAATATACAATTCAAACGTGAAAACGCAGCTGCCTAGAGCTCTTCATTGCCAAGCAAGGTTGGAAAATTAGATAGACAAATGATGAAGTATGAGGGGCAGAGGCGGAAAATAAAATTTTCCGGTGGACCCAAGAACACCTTTTCAAAAACTAAAAACAGAACCGTCTCAAGCAAGGTTGCAAAATTAAATAGACAAATGATGAAGTATGAGGGGCAGAGGCGGAAAATAAATTTTTCCGGTGGACCCAAAAACACCTTTTCAAAAACTAAAAACAGAACCGTTTCAAAAATTGTGCAATGCATAATGAAAGAAAATATTAGAACATAGGAAGTTGCAAAGTGTAGTCAAATCGACTCAAGGTGAAGGCCAACATATCAGTACTCTTACAAAAGGTTCTTACCTCCAAGGGTGACAGATCTGCACCACGGCTAAATGTCAACTCAATGCGAAACCTTCTTGGGTCATCTAGAGCAACCTGCATGACATTTATAACATACCAATTATCTAAAAAGGCACATTTGTATACCTGCATGTACGCAGCCTCTTAGATATAAAAAAAAAAAAAAAAAAGGTAGCCATCACAGGTATCAGGACGCTAATATCTACAGTTGACACCAATACAGCTCCGGCCCAAATCTTGTTTCAGAAACAATTATGGTCATAACCTTTAAAGCAGAAGACAGCCAAACAATGAATTTCTTAGTCACTGTATTAGTGAGTCATGTGAAGCTCCAAATTCAACAGGGAAGCCAGAAACAGTTTACTATGTTACAGCAGTTGTATGGTCACTGAAGTACCGCCTGACACAATATATGCACTTTGCGTACCAAAAGAAAATAAAAATGGGAGTACTAGACCTGGAAAAATTGACCCGAGACCCGAAACCCAAACAGAGAAACCCGAACTGACACCCGACTCATCTGACACCCGGATGGATGAGCCGATCTTGAGCCGAACCCAAAGACAAGCCGACCGAAAGCAATCCGAAACTTGAAAGTGGCCTGATTAAGATCCACACCCGAATGACTCCAAATTGAACCATAGCCTAATTTGAAAAAATCTCACCCGAACCAACCCGAATAAGGCTCACCCGAAGTCAGCCCAAACTAGAACCTCATCTGAACCGAACTCGGCCCAAACCAAAATTGATTTTCTTGATACCAACCTGAACCCAAACCGATTCACCCATTTGCCAGTTCTAATAAACATACAGACCAATGTTTCCAAATTCCAATTAAAAGTCCATGGTTTGCGCATTGATAAAGTGTGCCTATGCAGCACCTTTTGCAACTGCTAAGGGCTTCTAACCATTAACAATATAATTCATTTGCACACGAAAAGTTTATGGAAGCATAATACCGACCTCTATGTTCTCAAACATCCTCAAGACTATGTAACTCAGATAATCAAGCTCCTTCGTTTTGAACAACCTCTCCAATGCATTGTCGCACACTAGGCCCTCCTCCCCTTGTAGAGAGTCATCCAAGTTGCAATAACGAAGGACGTTCATCAGGGAATGAATATGAGATTCCTGTCAAACCAATCAAAAAAAAAAATCAACCTTTTTTTTATCGGTAAGGGTCAAATAAAATTTGGAAGTGATGAATACGTTCAGGCAAACCACCAGAGAATTAGGTAAATTTAAATGTATGGCTCACCGATGTGAAATAGAGTCGTGTCTTCACATGACGTTCTGGTGTCCTCACATTAGCATACCTGGGAATACAACACAACGTGAGGTGCTTCCAGTGACAATTACCACGTGTCAGCCACTATAAAAGAAAAAAGAATTTATCAGCAGAAACAGAATTGAGCTGAAACAAATTAATCAGTACTTTGGATCTAAGCGGTATTCAGTCTCCTTTTCATCATCTTCGTCTTGATCCATTGAACGATCACTGGTAGTACTATGGCGTCTCATGTCTTCATTCTTGATGTGACTGTTTGATCCAGGCCTGGCATAATCTTTCTTAATAGATATAGTATCGTAATCTTCATTGCGCTTTAGTTCAGCAACACTGATGACTTCTTCACGTGCATTCCTTAAATCAATTAAAATTTTACCCAGAAGCCGACGTGCAATCTGAAGTTAAAAGAAGGGATGGTTACGACAATCATTATATAATGTGAGCCCTAAGAACTAAAATTTCACAATAACTTTTGGATTTGCCAAGGTGACTGAACAAATTCCATAAAGAGGAATGCTGAAGCTCTCTGAGGTTGTGACATATTCAAATTGGATCGATAGCAGTGAACCACTGAAGAAGTTTGATTTTTTAACATTTTCTTTTTACATTTAAAAACAATATTTGTAGCTCACCAGACATCAAAAAAGACTTCATCAACTTAGTCAACATTTATGCATATACAAAGCATAAGAGACTCAGACTAAATGGTCTCAGCAGGTAAACCGACAACAGTCATTTTCTATCATGTTCATATTCAGGAATCAGCAACATATTTAGCCATCTCCTACAACTTAAATCTTTTAACCTTAGTTTCTGGATATTTTTTCCATGACATAGAACATGAGTTATACTTGCTAGATGTTAATTGTTAATAAAGGAAACAAACTGCTCCTATAAAATTTTAGCTAGAAACATAATTAGTCTGCAGTTTATAAATAACTGGTGTTTAATTACAATAAAATTTTCAATCTGACTGGATGACTGGAGTGCAGCTATCAGCATGATTTCTACATGCATACCAAGCAAACAGCCTCTAGCTAGCTGAAGCATCATATAGCAAGTGAAATTATAATGCACCCACAATCCCTTCATAAGCTACACTCAGTAAGAATCTTAATAAGCATAGACAAACAAAAGAAATTTCTACATAATGGCACCATCCCAGGTAAGTCTTCCAATGAATGAACCAAGTAAAGAAAATCAATATAAGTTAATGCTTCAACTATTATTAAAAAGAAATACCTTTGACCCAATTTTCAATTTCTGTTTGGGATTAATTCCATACTCATTGGGGATAACACCATCTGCAAGTAACTGAAACCATAAACATATAAAACTCAGAATGTTTCTGAAAATTGATGATTTCAAAGTAATATTTGTCAGAACTTCCACTGAACTACTCTTCTGCATAACCATTTGTGCAGAGGCATCTAGATACTTTGAAGTTAAGATTGATTTCATTTATGCCGAATTTTTTTGAAAACAATGCAATTCGGGAGCTTTTTATTTTCACATGAGGTAAATTAGATGATATTAAATACCATTGTTTTTCCAGAGATAAATGGTCCTGATGATACTTTGAAACCATACCTGAGCAACCTTGAAGAGTTCATCCAAGCCTTCAAGATTAAGATGTGCATTGTGCAAGAGGTCATATCTGCAAAAAGGAACAACAAATGTTGGCATTGATGTAAACACCATAAAACAGCGAGAAAAATAATATTGTTCACCAATAACTGGTCTGTTATTGCACTAACTTTTTGTATTCCTCACAAAGCGAACCATACAACCAAATATCCCTAGGGCCAGTCTCTCTTCAACTACTAAATAGACAAGAAGGGGACTTCAAAAAGGAAAATAAGAATCCCAACCACCCTAGCTTCAACTCCAACCAGCCCCATTTCTCATAATAGCCTAATGCAACTTCAGAAAAAAAAAAAAAAAAAAACCTCCATTAAGAATTTGGTAACCATCTTCCAGAAAAAAAAGCTTCTTGGAAATATACTTTGCTAGAAAGAGGACACAATGTACCATGCAAGGACTTTCTAAGAACATCCTGCAATGCATGTAAGGCTAAATTTCCTCAGATGAATGAAGTTAAGGATTTTTCTTGTTGCCTATATGCTCTGAACAGAAGACTGACAAACTGGGAGATCCTTAACAAGAAAGATATTAGCCAGTTCACTAGCAATATCAGCTGAAAGTGAGGAAAGGGAAATTCTTGTAGTCTGCAAAACACAACTCCAAACCAAAACGCCTCACACTGTCACACAACATAACCAGTCCACAATCACATATAGCTAATCAGCATTCCTGATCCCAATCTAGAACTGGAAAAAAACAAATCCTCATGCAGAACCCAACCAAGTAGCCATGTAACAAGCACTAAGTGTTCATGGTACCTTGCCCTGAGTAATTATCCAACACTTGCTTTACATGAATAAGAACTACAATGTCAACTACATTTTCTATTAGTTTGTTATGAGCATCATTTCCAAGGAGCCAGTAGGAAAACAAAATGCTCTAGCACATTGAGGATTTCGTCCAGAAGCATTCTGAATATCATGAAACCTCACGATAATTTTATGTTCGAAAGGAATGCCATAAAAGTCAATTCAAATCAGAAAAATATCTAACACAAAGAGAAAAAATGAGTTATTCCAATGAATCAGGCAGCAAGAAATATCAGCTCAATTTTCTTTACAATCATGATGCGTGAACATGAATTCTTACTTGCATGAGTCATACACGTCAGGAATTTGAGTTATATCATATCTCCTGCAAGTTCATCACGTGTCAATGTTAGTCACCATACGTTGGAAACTTGTACAAAATAATTTACACATGCATTAAAAAGAAGAAAAGAAAAGTTGAATCCCTTTAGAAGCAAATTCAGGAAATATGGAATAACAAGAGGAGCATAAAACAAATAACGCCAAGATGCTTGCACAGTTGCATCCTTAAATTGCAGTGTGTAGTTTAAATGTTAAACCTTGCGATGCAAGGCAAGGAACATACTACATCACAAGCAAGGAACGACCTACATCACTTTGTTTAGTAATTATTCAAAATATGGAAAAGAAAACTCACACTTTCCGTTCATTATACAAGTCTCTCTCCAGCTTTCTCCATCGAGCATACATTAGAAGGAAGCCCTCACTGCCACAAGGTAATCCTGCAGCTATCCTATCAACATCGATGTTTGTCTTTCCAAGAGCCTTAGCTTGGTCATATGAAGGTATCACATCATAGGAGCTTGTTTCCGCAAGTTCCTCATCTTCATCCTTAGCAAGTTGCCTCACTTGTTCTGTAACTTTCCTTGTCAACTCCACCTATCCATCATGGATTTAACCACAAATAAGGAACAGAAGGTACTAGAGTGCATGCATAAATAGTAAATGAAGAACAGAAGGTATTAGAGAAGATTTAACCACAAATAAGGAACAGAAGGTATTAGATTGTATATGTACAAAGTAAAAACAATCCACTGTCCTATCTAGAGATGATTCCATCAACTTTTTCAGGGATTGTATTGTGGTGCTTTGTTTTGCGGGCGAGGATTACCATAAAATCACTTGAGTAGTACCTCACTAAATTGTAAGCACTTCACCCCTTTACATTGGCATCACCCGTGTTTTCATGAAACCTTGAACCATTCCAACAATACTATACCCCCAACATGAAGGAAATATACTGATTTAAAGAAAGATAACATTAACATATAACTGATATAAGTAAAATCTTCGTTGAACAGAATGTTCAATGTTGTCAGAATTAACCCCAACATGAAGGAATATCTGTAAGAGTAGTTCTTTGAAATGCTCGCCAACTTGGAAAGTAATCAAAATGCGGCCATGATAAGGGCCTCAATAACAGTCACATGATCGTGGCATTGGTGTCATGTAAAAGGAAATAGTTCCAGTGACGAGATTTTAACACATGCTAGGCATTTTCTCACATTAGCACTTGTCAAATTATTGGCTAATAATGACACTACTAACAAGTGCTCAGATAATCAGCTGGCATCCAAAGATTATGTACAACTAAAATACAAACTGTCGAAGCAAACAACTGTCTGGATTTAGATACCAATTTAGGCAGGTATTCAAAAGCATTAGGAGGAAGTCCAGCCCCATCAACCATCCAAGGAAATTCCGGTGATCCATTACTGCAAAAGTTCTGGGCTGTGGAAGTAATAATCTCACTCAACCTTGCCTGAAAGGAGTACAAACAAATGAAACAATCAAAGCACATAAGCCAGATAACATAGTTCTTTGCTTGAGCGCAATCATAACACAAATTCATAAAATACGACAGCGTCTCAAGAATAAATGAGCCAGTATTTCCAATTAATTGCTAGTGAAATAACCTATTATCTTCAATTTCTTCATTAACCAATATACTTTATTGTTGGTAATGATATACATGAATTACAAGAATAATGCAACACATGAAGATGCTTTATTTCTCTCTTTTTCTGTTTGGGTTTGGGGAGGGGGGGGGTGTTTATAGATGGAGTTTGCATGAGGTCGTTAAAAGAATCTGAGTTGAATGCGTGGTGGCCAGACATCACACATAAAGATAAAGCTATGTAGATAATTATCTTGGAGACTCGACCCTATTTTTCAAAATCACTTCTCGGTTCTAACAGTCATACCAAACTACAATGCTCCACCGCATGCAAATATAAGAGAAGAAATGGAAACCGGAAAGGAGATCATGAGTGAAAACGTCCTAAACCATAGACAAGAAAAGCAAGATTGTGCAAATGCCAAAGGTTACAAAGTAAACCTGACAGGATTTGCAACGGGTGGAGTCTATAGAGGTTATGATGTAAGCACAATTGAACACAAAATTCAAGTGTATCAGTACTTGCCCAAGTGGCATCATGACATTAATAGAGTTTATCTGGTCCCTATAAGTAGCAATGTCCACAAAAGAAAAAAAATGTTTTCCTTTTTTTTGGATGGATATCGAAGACTGGCTGGAAAGCATTTGGTCCACCCAATTTATATTGCCCTTACAAAGAGTAAAACTTTTAAACAATCACATGGAGAAAAGATGTGCTGGAGCTGTGCTTTGATTCTACGACAGTGACTCATATTCTCTCCATTCCTATTACTGGGCGCAATTGGTGTGGAAACATAGCTTCTTTCGCTTTGATATGGAAAGGCGGGATATTAAAGATGCTGGAAGATGGGTGGAGACATGTCTTAAGGAAATGGATGACGAAGGGAGAGGCTTTCTTGCAATGATCATTGGGGCAATCTGGAGGGCAAGAAACATGAAAGTTTTTGATGGTTTGTACAGTGACCCTCGGGCAGTGGCAATGGGTGCTGTGGAGGCACAACACAGATTTTTATTGGCACAGGAAAAGATCGAACTGATGGAGACAGGACAACAACAACATCAATACTGGAAAGCTCCGACTGAAGGATGGATAAAGATAAATACAGATGCATCAATAGGAAAGAGCGGAAAAGGTGGATGGGGGGTTGCCGCTAGGAATCACCTAGGTGAATTGGTAGGAGCAAAAATGGAATATATGGAGACATCATGGAGTATTGATACAATGGAGGCGGGAGCAATTACATGTGGACTCAAACTGGCGCGAGACAATGGTTGGAGCAGAGTGGAAATTGAATCTGATTGTCAGCAAGTGATTGAAGGCCTCCTAGGAAAGGGCACTGCAAGTCCTCAAGCGACAAAAATTATCAAGGACTGTTGGAGTTTTCTACCTGGTTTCATCTCAGTTAGATTTATATTTTGCAAGAGAAATTGTAATAGAGTGGCACATACTTTAGCACGACTTGCTGTTAGTAAACAACTTGACTGTACTTGGAACACTGTCTATCCTCCTGAAGTTGCAGATTTAGTAACTGAGGAGGGTGGAGTTTCTGGTGAATAAAATTTGGTATGTGTTTGTGTTTTCAAAAAAAAAAAAAAGGATGATTCTCTTTTTTCTTTTTACCAGGGTAAGTTCTAGCCCCCTCACTAGGACCCTAAGAAGCACGGACTCGGACACGGGACACGGATAGGACACGACACGGACAAGGGGACACGCAATTTTTGAAAAATTAGGGACACGACACGTTGTCCGACACGTAGATTAATTTTTTTTATAGTACTTCAAAAAAATCAAATTCTATTTTAAAAATGTTTGTTAATGAATATATTTTCTTTAACAGTTTATGAATCGTAAAACTATGTATATAAATTATAAAACATAAAATCTTATAAAATAATGGAAGACGGACAAAGTTATGTAAAAGAGGGACAAATGTACGTGTAAGATGATATAGCAACAGGAAAAGTAATGATGTATTGAAAAAAGGAGATCATAGTTGAGGATGTCTGTGGATGTGGCTAGCCGAAAATGTGATGCTCATCAATGATTTGGAAGTGTCCTAAGGTTGGGATACGCGTGTCCACCATGAGTCCTCCAAGTGTCGGATGTTTATTTTGGTAATTATTTAGGGGACACGTTTTTTCGCGTGTCCGACACGTATCCGAGGAGTGTCCGAGAGTGTCGGTGTCGGATACGTATCCGACACGGATACGTGAGGGTGATAGAAGTGTCCGTGCTTCATAGCAGGACCCTATCTCAGGGCTTGCCTAGTGAGGCTGGATGTCAGTGGAAGAGGGATCTCAGGCTCAAAGCCTGGTTGAAGATCCTGCAGAATTCCACACAAGGAATTTTGCAAGTAGTGGGAATTGATCCCACCAACTTCGAATGGGAAAATCCTCCTTAATACCATGTCACCTATGCTCTAGGTATGAGGATGATTCTCTTAGTGAGCAGTCCTCGTAGAAGAAGATTAAAACGCCAAATTTATTTACAGAAAACACAGAATTTAAGGGCATGGGTGGTATAAAGATATCATTAGGATAAAGAAGGGAACCTTCGCTTCTTCCATCTCAATGCTGGCATCTTCGAGCCCATCCAACATAGAAGAGTCCTTACTGACAAGTGAAACCTGTTGATTGAGGCCATGCCATCATTCACAAAGAAATAAATGTACCTTCTTGAAAATGGTTGGTAAGACTAGAAATAACATACAAGAATTGGTGTTAACTGCCCTTCTAAGTCAAGAAGACCTTTAGCAAATGCAGCTGCTGACATCTGAGGAGACATAATTGAAGTCTCAAATCCATGATTGAAATAAAGAGATAAAATGGCTAAACAAATGATACATCAAATCTGATGCACAAAAGAAAATATAACACATCAAAAATTAGCCAATTCATGTGGACAAAAACAAATTTGATATATGAAGTGACCCCAACATGCCTGCACACGGCCTTCATCAGAACTGTATATCTTAAGGTCATGACGGTATGTACTGTGCAGACGAAGCAGGCCTGTTCCTTCACCTGTAAATTGTAGGAATGTGTTATATATAAATGAGTGTTCCCTCAATAAAGAAGAAGAGATACAGACATATGGGTACCTGGATACATGTTATTTCGAAAGTATCGACCTAGCTCTTCAGCCTGTCAAAGAAACGCAAAACTACATTGTAATGAATTGAAAGAGTATTCCAGTAATGGTAGACAACAGCTGACTAGGCACACTCCAATCAAGCTAGAGTTGCTGAAGCAGCACGATCAGTTGATACCTGCTTCCTGCCAGCATGAGTTAGGACACCACCATATTTGAGGACCATTAGAGCCTCAACAGGCCTTTCTTCTTCACCCTCACCATTACTTTTAGGAACTGTTACCCACTTCAGGGGTTTTAATTGGACCTTTCTATAAATACCAGAAAAGTGCCCTCCCTGTCAAGAAATGAAACTATCATCAATTGATAAGTCAAAGAAAGAAATCAATGACTGATAAAGGCATATATTGCTAAATGAAGTATATATACAACACATTTGCAACATAAGAAGAAAATAAATATGGCTTCCGTGACACTACCAAATTTGTAAAACCCTAGTTCTTCATATGAGGCCAACACTTCATATTCAAGCAAAAATGAAGTCACCTGGCAGCAACAAAGACAAAAAACAACTGCATGGATTGCTGACCATCATGATATGATTTGCACATGACCAACATTTTTTCTTCTCTTCCCTCTGGGAATGGTAAAGAATTTCTTATGTGCAGGTGAGCTCATTTGCACAAATGTTATAGCTTTTAACATCAGTAATAAACCGAAAAGCAAAAATGTATAAAGGATAGACCATCAACCTTCAGTGAAGCATCTTTGAAGGGTGGGGTGACCTCTGTTGATTCAAAATGATCACATTTCTTCTCATATATAATACACTAGAGTTGAAGTTTGTGATAGGAGAAACTCTCCAAGCTAATTTTGCAAATCTATGTCCAAGCAAGGAGAATCCACACAAAAGGAATACAGCTCTACAAACTAAAATGTTAAGCCTAAAGAAGAATAACCTCCTCAAGCACTGCTTTGACTTGACGAAGTTTTTCAGCATGCTCAATATCCTCCGCTTCACTATCACTCTCTCGGCCAGACCTGTGAATAATTAAAAGTGGATAAGACAGTTATCTCCTCACTTTCTTGATCCTTGAACAAGAAAATTCAGTATGACTCCATATAAGGAATGTAAAGATCTAGAAGCATCATAAAGGAGAATCAACAAAACCATGTAATTCACCAAGACAAGACTTCATGTGAAGCACCAAAACTTTAAAAGGAGACATCTAAATGAAGAATCAAGGGGTAAAACCTCAACCGCGGAACCAGAGCTCTAGTTGCATCCAATAGATCTTGCAACTGGACAGCAGTTTTCAGTTTTGTCTGCAAGACGGACAGAGTTACAAGCTTAATCATGAATGTTAAACAGTCAACTGATGATAAAACTATGTTCAGGCAAACAAAAACCTCGGCTCTGGGTCTCCCTCCGTTGTACTTCAACATCAAATTTAAAAGCTTTTCCTCAGTAACCTTCAACTTCACCTTCTGTTTGGGCGTTCTGTCCCCACTGCAAAAGCCAAACATGACTAATAAGACACAGATAAGATATCACCACAGTTTGTGCGGAGAGTGCAGTAGGGAAGGAACTGATAAAAGTGATGGGAACAAATGATAACAAAAAGAGTCTATCTTCATTTATTGTGCTCTCATAAGTTTTTGGACATGCAGAATGAAGGGAAAAGGCACTCTCCTAGTATTGACAAGTTGAACACAAAGCCACAGCTAGAAAACTTGAGCTTGTGATTTTCTGTTTGCATAGATAAAGCAAAATGAAAATGTTCAGCCTATCCACAAAACAAAAATCTCCATTGAAAGCACATTGCCCAGGCACTTTTATTTTGCTAGTATGAGGCTCTGCCCTTATGCCACCAAAATATGGAAGGAAAACCGACTTACTGACGAAGTACAGCAATTACACATCGCAGTTCCTCTGATTGTCCAAAAGTTCCTATAAGCCCACTTCCTTGACGTGTAAGTCCTTCAGAAGCACTGGCTGGCTCATTGGTTTTCCATGGTAAGGTTGGAGGAATTGTCGAGGAAAGATGTGGTGCTTTTTCATCAAGAAACATCTTCCTCAACACACAGACGGCATCATCATAGTACCTAAAAAGGAAGCACAAGATATAAGAATGTATCCTTGAATGAATAGACATTTTTTTATTATCTCTAAACCAAATCAAATATATTTGTCTCATCAGTAAGAAAAGAGAGCAAAATATTCTACCATTAGTTAACAGGAAAAATTGAAGGTAAATATCCGTCTTGATTTTCCCATAATATGGATAAACACATTCTCATCATCTCTAGACCAAATCAAAAATATATCTCATCACAAAGAGCAGATTAAAATACTTATACCACTGGAAACAGGATAGAATGATTACGATCAATCTTTGTTTTCCAAGAATGGAACTACAAATATGAATTGTACCGGACTGGAGAACCCCATAACTATGAAGAAACTAACGGCAATTGTCAAATTGTCAGTGGTACCTTGGACAACATAGTTAAGCGGCATGCCAATCTTATGCAGTCACAGTAGTCATGCAGAAGGTCCCAACTATGATGGGCTAATTGCACAAGTCTTGATCTATTGCTCACATTTACAAACAAAACTATGGAGTACCTTTTAGCAATTTAGCTTCTCAGTAATATGCTAGATCTTACAGTAAAGAGTTATACCTATTCTGTACAGGGGAAAAAATAACCATTCACTTTGATACAAAATTCATGCAGGTCATCATCCTGTAGAAGAGTGGTATTCACAAATACTAGTAGTTTCTACTAAGACTGCCATCATCTATGAACCCCTACCCGTACCAACCGAATAGGGAGAAAACGTTATTCCTTGTCCATATTGTATAGATGTTTCCAAATGTTAAATAGAGGGAGCAATAGCAGTTAAAAATCCATAAATGATGTAAAACATTTATTTCGGTTTCCAAATGAAAAGCACCTGTGCCAATGCCAGTCCTTTTCATAGAACTGCCACCAACAAATATGAATATATTAAGATGAAATATACATTGAGTGTAGCATGCCCTATTTGTAATTTTTGCCAGCACCAAGTCATTTTGAGCAGACTATGACATTGATATATGAGCACACCGCATGCATTGTGGCATCATCTCTAAGAAGGCAATTTCATTCATCAATAATAGAAATATTTTAGATATTTACAGTTGAGAGCCAAATTTGAAATAGTTGTTAGAATTTCTATAGGATTTTTGAAATAGCCCTCCGTAGATTGGGCATTTTAATCTCAAGAGAGATATGTCTGCAACCTTGACCTTGATTAACTGAATAAATCAAAGGAAAAGGCCTACATTGAAGCTGCAATTCTGTAAGACCCCAATAATATGGATTAAAGGAGTGAGTAACAAAACCTAGGATGGTTCATAAATCACAACGTTATAAAAGGAAAGTACACTCAAATATCATACTTGTAAGAATTCTTGACAAAACTCCAGCCATTTACATCACATACGTAGGAGCGCCCCCCACAGCGGAGCAAATCAAATCCACAAACCTGTGAACCATAGGAAATATGCACACATTTAGAAAAAGAAAAAGAAAACAAAAGGAGCCAAAAAAAAGCAAGATCACCACCCATACATAGAAATACATTGGCAAAATCAGACATTCTAGAGACACCAACATTACTTGAAAAGAATGAGGACAAGTAGCATGTGCTTCCAACAGGTATCAATTTATTTACAGGTTAAGAAAATGCAATTTGGTGATCCTCTTAAAGGGTCCCATAGTTTCCGCTACATCATAGACTTAAAAGAGGATTTGACTTCAACTCCACCAAATAACAATGCTCATATCTGAAAGAGAACTCTCCTCCTGGTAATCATTTGGCAAGTCTCTATACTCACCATAAAGAGGACCAAAAGCATATCTGATAACACTACCAATGATTCATCACCATAAAGAGGACCAAAAGCATATCTGATAACACTACCAATGATTCATCACCATCACCAGAACTTCTGTGACTAAAAAATCTATTGAATGCTGAAACCAAAAGTCCAACAGATAGGAAGGGTTTTCACAGAAATTGAAGTATATGGGCAGACAGAGCAATAAACGACCAATTTTCAACAGTCACCATGATACCTAATTTCCAAACCCCGCCCAGCTCTCAATTTGAACAGCCACCATCCATACATCATAAAAGGAATGATAGCCTAAGTGTTGCAGTACACCAACCAAACTCACCATTTGTCTAAAAGCCAAGCACACTTCTCTAGCCATTTGCTTTTCAGTTGGAGTGAGAAGCACTGGGTACCTCACCTATGTAAGACAAAAGGAAATTCATATCAATTATTCATCAGGCAATTCTTCAAACTTGATGCCAACCTTGACAAAGACTATAGAGTGCAATTCAACAATAGTAACTTACTGCAAACGAAACACACAGAAGCAAATATTTAAGGAATAATGGAACGAGTGCCTTTCACCACAATAGCCTTAAAGCACATCCACCATCAAGTAATCCCTTACAAATATCCTCCTCCCTCTACCTTGTTGTGGAAAGACATGTATATTAAACAGGCCCAAATATTTAAGGAAAACTGGATTCTGGTGATCCCTACTTTTAGCTTTTGTATGCAGTAGTCTATACTTTTTTTGTATTTTGGTGGTCCCAAAAACATAAAAATTGTATTATGGTGGGACGCCCACAAGTCAACGCGCAGTGACTTGGTGAAAATATGACGTGGAGAAGAGAGAGGGGGGGAATTCTGGTGGTCCACGTCAGATTTCCACCGAGCCACCGCCCCTTGACTCATGGGTGTCCCACCAGAATACAATTTTTTATGTTTATGGGACCACCAGAATACAAAAAGAAAAAGAAACAAAAAAAAAAGTAGGGACTACTGGCATACAAAAGTTGAAAGTAGGGACCACCAAAATCAGATTTTCCAATATTTAAATACTTCAAGTGATCGTTAGTGGAGGGGGAGCTGACAAGGACGGCAACAACAACAAGAAAAAAAAAGAGACATGCAGTATTAACAATTCATTCCTAAAAAAAAGTCAAATGAAAACACATACTTCTTTTCCATCAGTATTTCTCATAACCACGCCATCAACAACTGGTGACTTCCTTGCTTCAGCATGGGCATAATCAGGTCCAACTGTGTACACCTGGAAGCAAACTGCAATACTTTAGGGTAAGACAAACAAATTAAAGGGTTTTTTTTATATTGAGCATTGTACATGTGTAGTGTAAAGCATAAAAAAGCAAGCTGCTTGCTCTAGTGAATACCCATAACAACCATCTGATTTTCAGATGACATGAGTTTCAGAAAGGGTTTATAAAGAAACACACATGAGAGCTCCAAAGTATAAAGACTTAATAGAGAAGAAGGTAAACATTCCAGGGCATCCTAAAGCAAGCAGGTCTGAGACATTATTTTCCCACAAGTCAGAGCACACTTTATATGTTTAGAGTGGACATGGGACATAAGAACTTTTCACAGGACAAAAAATAGCAATGAAAAAGATCAATTAGCTTGACTCTGACAGTCCTGATTTTCATAGGAAAAATGTGCAAAATAACAGGTAATACGGGAAATACACTCCTAGAGTTCCTGATTCAAATGTTTACAGCAACAACAGGGATGAACTGAAAATGCATAGGTTGCTCAACAAGTCCCACAAACTTGATTTTATACATGAGTACACAATTTTGTAACTAAGCGATATTTTAAATTAACTGAGATACCTTAATTTAAAGCAATGCTCCAAAATTCAAGCAACTACTTAACATTGGCGCTCATTCACTATTTTCCCTACTTTTGAAATTTAATCCACAAAAGAGTACATTCTTGGCTACCAACCTTAACATCAGTTCCACCAGTGGGCATGAACTCTTCATAAATGTAAGACCCCTCACGCCTCACATTTCTCACCTCCGGATGAAACTCACTAGAACGATTGCCAACCTGAATCAACAAAATGTTAAGTAGTTTATAAAAGATAAACTCATTGTCCATACGTGATTCTGTAATGCTACCATATATGAGCAGGAAGATTCCTATCACCACCACAAATAACTAAAACATCACGTACTTGCAAACGACAAAAAACATAAAATTCACCAGCCACAAATATTCCTCAAACATCTGCTTTATTATAGCTTCGAAAACCATTAAAAGCAAATATTGACTTTATAGGGCCCAAGGTTATACACTTATATCAGAATATAACAAACACTTTCGGAAATTGATGAGGACAACATTTGAGTATGCCCACATCAGCACATCATAAAGATAAATGCCAGTTTTTGTCGGTAGTTTAATAAGGGAGTTATGCAATAGAATTCAATGAAGTTACTTTTTTCCGCTTAATTGTAGTTCCATCTTCAAAATATGGAACAGATGCTTCACTACACAATTACCAGTAAAACATAGTGCCTAGTTAACAAGACTGACAAAATGAATGAAGAATGAATAGTACACAAACATTTACTCCAGAATATATTCATCTATTCGGCAGTTAGGTACACTATCATGGAAGACCATATATAAGGAGACCCAACACTGTTTATTTCACTTCTTTCTTTCTTTTTTTTTTTTTGGGGGGGGGGGTCAATTGACAATGAGATGGGTCCTACCACAAGCCTTCAGGGGGTTAGCCCAGTCTGTTGTTAATTCCACAGCCCCTCACGGCCTCATAATTGACAAGTGGCAACAAATATCACATTATGTTAACAGGAAACTGGCTTACATGCCACAAAGTCAAAAACCTCTTGGCACATCACTGATTTGGTGCAACGATTATATTTAGGTTAGCATCACCAAATTTTGTCTGTTCTTTCCCCTCATGTTAATGCATGTACAATCGTTCACCACATGCTTTCGCGAAGGGAGTCATCCAGCTATGTACATAGCTGGCTTACATGCCACTAAGTGAAAAACATTTTGTCTGTTTTTTTTAGGTTAGCATCACCACATTTTGTCTGTTTTTTCCCCTCATGTTAATGCATGTACAATCGTTCACCACATGCTTTCGCGAATGGAGTCATCCAGCTATGTACATATCCTGTTACGAATGTTATCAGAGTAGGCTGGACAATTGGTGTGCTGCTAGTCATGAGGGTCCAACAGACAGTTAACCCACCATGCTTGACGCCAAAAGAAACTAGATACTTTGATAGGTGACGAAACAATCCCCCAGTTGGCCAACATATATGTCACATGAGCTAGCGATGAAGCAGAGCATTATGCAAATTTGCACATCACCACCACCAAGTGGGTCATGCCAAAGAAGTAGTAATAGAAAATCTTATCATAAAAGTACAATATTGCAATCGTTGATAAAAATATTATATGAGAAATTTTTTATCAAAGAGTGGCGTTGGAGACCGCAAAAAGTCAAGTAAGTGACAAATATTATGGGATGGAGGTAGTGGTTCAATTGATAAAAACTATGCTACAATCAATATAGCAGGAAGGCAGAAACAACAGGACCATCAATCTGGCAAAAACAAGATCCACTTTTCACAATCCCGGTGATGTATAGATGTGTTTAAACAAGAAAACAGACGGTAAGAACTTAAGAAAAATAGATTTCCACCTTCCTGAACAGCTCCTTCATGCCTCCACCAGCTGAACTGGGATAGTATATCATTATACGATGGTCATCACCTTGCCATAGCCAAACAAAGACCCATCAGCCATACATAAATATACACGAATGCAACATAGCTTCACTGAAATGAGCTGCACTGCAGCATATCTCTGAAGAACTTTTTTAGCAATATATAGAACAAAGTAGTAAACAATGGCACCTTCGCCAGGCAATTATACAATCACCGTATTCAAGCTTCAACTTTCAACAAAGAACCGACAAGAAAAACAGAGTAGATTTGGTCATCATTAAACACAGATTATGTGGAAAATGCCCCTTAGACATGTACACACATGAACAATGGATTAATTAAGAATTTTTTTCATGAGACTTTCTTAAGAGAATTTATATGACAAATTTGTGCATTGATTATCAGCTTAGTATAACCAATTTCAAAGCACCCAACACATCACATTATAACCAGCTTAAAGAGGGATCACATTAGAACTGTACCTCCCCAAATCTCATATAAAACAAGATCATTGAGTGTTGTGATTCTAAGGAGCAGACACTTGTATATTGGCAGCTAGAACCTAGAACTGGTGTAATATCAATTTTCCTGCATAGCTTCAGCAAACCACGAATAGAAACTACATATACAAATTATGGGCAGGCAAACTGCAACTAAGCACCAACTTCACAAAATGCACCAAAATAATGCATGGAGGCTAGCTGCAAGCCGGCTACAACAGTTTAGACATTCATGGTTAAGAAGAGTAAAAACCACCTCATAAATTGTAAGTAATAGGCTAAATAGATTTACTGAAAACAAATTAATAAGCAATTTAAAGGGAAACTTATAACTCATAGCTGCAAAGGAGTTAGAAGGTCAGGCAGTTTACCATGGACAGGTTTCTCAACAAATGGCTTAAAGAAACGCTCCCCATGAACTTCAACAAAGTCATCTTCTTCAATAAAATAATCGACTTCTTGAAATGGAAACTCTCTGTTTACAAGAGCATATCTAGGGACCGGAATTCCAAACATCTCAAGACGCTTCCATAGTTCCATGTGCAAACAGGAGAAGCACATCAGCAACCCCATATGCAGGAAGAAAGAGAAGTGGCGACCATAGGAAAACCATTTAAAAACACGTACCTCATATACCTTCCTTCTATCATGCAGGAGGCGTTGTGGCTCCAGTTCATTAACCAAAAAGGGCCTAAAAAAGCACAAGCCATGATATAAAAACTCATAATTGTGGATTTGAAACTGAGAAGAGTTTATACATTATTGCATCCAACAAAACTTGATAAATCTCCAACCATTGTGAACTTCTTCAATTATATATCTTTTGATAATTTCATTTCATGGTATAAAAATATGAAATGTTTAAATCTCAACCTTTTACAATTTAAAGACATCGTAAATTATATTTTTAAAAAAATTGGTAAATAGATTGGTGAATATAGTACTTTGATTTATAATTCAATTATTACAATAATGCCAATTTGTCCTAAAAAACTGTTACTAAATTAATATATAACACGAGTTATTCAACAAAGATGGGACAACCTATATAATGTTGCTATTGTCACACCTTTTTTTTTTTTAATAACTTACTTAACTTTATCATGTAGATTCTAAATTGATTTTAGTCTTACCATCCTCAGTATATGAAATTTATCATAAAAGAGACTTCTGAGTTCTCATTAGAACAGAAAAGAAATCCGAAAGGTTGCACACAAGGGCCTGCAAATCTGCAAGCTTGGGTATATCAAGTGTTCAGGTTATGGACGTTATGGTTAGGTTACAAGCACCCAGCTCATACAGCAATATATAGCTTTGCTCAGCTCCACTCAACTTATTTACAGCCAATGTTAAAACCTAAGAAAATTCTTGAATTTCATCAAAATAATCAAACCACTAAACATAGTTGTTCCATGTCATGTATAACACTAAGGCCATCCCTCTGGTATTTCCAATTCCCTTCAAAAATTCTCCCCTTTTTGAGAGTATTTCCAATTGGTTTTGCCAATTCTTTTGATCAATAAATCTATAAAAATTAAGAGAAAAAAAAAAAACTATTTCTAGTTCTGTAATATTTCCTCTCCTATGGAAGAACTTGAAATTGAAAAGGTATCCTGACTTTTTCTAATCAGTGATTTCAATTTTCAACACATCAAAGTTCCAAAGGGCATAAAATTGACTTGAAGTACTCGAGATAAATAAAGAATTAAAGTGCTAAGATTGAGCCATTGAGGCACTAAAGAAAAGCTGTCAGATAAACTTGAATATTTATTCGAGCCTAGAAGAATACCACAATTGCAATTTCTAAAGATTGACAATGACGAGCTGCAACAAGAAACCATCATTCATATGCTGATATGCAGATTACAAGATTATCAGAAATTCAGTACAATGTTCCAAGGCTCATATCAAGAGTGCATGTATAGCAAAAATGCACAGCACAGACTACAGATTAGGAATTCAGATTAAGGTTAGTAATACAAATGGTTATAACATACTAGAACACGGAGATAAGAAAGCACAATAGCTTATTTTTCACAAATAAATGATAAAGCACAGGAACAGCTAGCAATTTTCATCACTCTTCATCATACATACGGGATTACATGAAAGAATTTTTTTTTCTTTTTTGATAAGCGGGAGTACATTAAAGAGCTTCATGATGTGTAATGGAGACCTCAGGTTGATTTATACTTTTTATTTTCTTTTTCATGTTATTCACAGGATACAGATTGTCTAAAAACACACAGAATAATGCGTTGCCAGAATACAACATCTCAAAGGAGCTAGTCACGGAGGAAAAATAAATAAATAAATAAATGATACTCAAATTTACAACGCTGAATTCACAAGCGACAAAATGATAAGGTACAAAAAAAACAAAAATAATCCAATCATACTCCCTCCGTTTTCTTTTAAGCTTTTTGAGGTACGTCTTTAATCAACAATTTCGCACATAATATTTTTATAAAAAAATACAATATTATACTTTTCAATAGTATTTTTTATTACGAATTTAATGATATCAATTTTGTTTGATGAATCATTATAGAAATTAAGATATTAGCGGACAAAGTTTTTTACACAATTACCTAGGAGACACTTAAATAAAAACGGAGGGAGTATCAACTAAGGAACTTACTTCCTTAATGCAGCATATGCCTCAGCTTTTTCAAGAGGGTATCCAGACGAGTAGAAGGCAATTAAGCAATCGCACAGGGGCCAGCTACAATTCATCACAAGAGAAGGAAAGAGTGTTATTATGAAGATCATATTCCCAAATGACAAAGAGGCCAAAATTATGTAATTGCAAATAACAGTTGACACAAGAGAGATTGTTTGATATAATTTCTGACAGTCAGATACTCAGGAACTTCTAATATATAGAAACTAAAAACAAGGAACCCATAGGGGAAAATGGAACAATTTCTTTTTTGATAAGGTAAATGGAACAAGTACTTTAGTTTTGAACTGCAAGCATCTGTCAAACCATTCTTAGTTTTCTATGATAGTATTAATAAGGCCATAAGATTGTGACAAAAATTTAGACAACGTAGCCACTCATATGTTTGGTCTAATCAAACACTAAATTCCTTAAGGAAACATCTATGCTCCTCGGGAATGCAAATATTGACAAGAATGAGTAGAAACGCGAACAAGAACTAACATCAAGAAAGTGGAGTAAAATGGACATGATACTGTCAGTGGCCCATTCTAACATGGGGAGAAGCATACAACTCAGCAATAACCTGCTAATTTTTTACCCACATAATCAGAGATAGGGAGGACCCCAACAAAGTGACCATTTCCCCAAATTGAGATGAGAGATTCCATCATCAACAGTCCATCAGAAGCAATTGGTTCAAGCAAATCCTTAGGCTGAGTAGAATCCATTCACTTGCCACAGTATTTAAGGCAAGTTCTATGAGATGATGAAATGTACAAAAAGCACATGAAGAAAAGCATAAATGTACAACAAAATCAAGATAAGTGAGATATCAACAGAGGATCAATAACAAGTGGAATATGACAAGCATCATAAGCAACAAAAGAAGATTTCAGCAGGGAAAAATCTAGCATCTTCAATCAAGAGTTGGGTAGTTGAGCTAGAATTTACCCAATGTGAAGCACAAATACATCACCAAAGATTAAAGGAAAACAAGATGTCATAGATGTTAATTCTTAACAACGTTCACAAGAGGAAACGAAACAGCTAAGCCAGGACTAAATAGCATATTATGGAAAACCAAAACTTGAATTTTCTAGATAATTATAGTGTTTGACCACTTGAGATTAATCTGGAAAATCAAGAAAATTTCATAAGAGGTTTAATAGACATAGTTGGAAATAGTTTGGCTAGCCAAGGAAATTGTATGGAATCTAAACTTCCCAAGATATCCTAATAAGAATACCAACCCATGAGAAGTATGCATAACCGTTAATAGTAAGCCTGTGTTTGTGAAGCAGTAAGCTCCCACAAGAAGAGCTTTGTCCAGCACAATATATACCATGCCCTCTTTAATCTTTTCATCCCGATGTTTCCGTGGCAAGTCTCATTATAATAATTTTGAGTTCACTCCACTTCCATTATACTCCCAACATGCCAAAAGTGGTATCTATACAATCACTAAATTTCCAGACAATAACAGTGATCAGCATGCCATTACAGGACCAGTCATTGGATTCACTACCTTCCTAAAATAAACATTTTACGAGTTCCTCGCACACCTACTGTAGAGTGCCCCATAAAACACAAAGACATGCACGAAAGACCACTAAATTCATTGCCTCGGCACTAGTGCACTGGACAGTGAAGTTATCCCTGCACTTCTTCAAAAGTGCACTGAAAACAAATAAAAATCATAAGGAAAGAAACCAATATAGCCATCATTAGGCCACAAAGAAACACACACTCCTTTTGAAAACTACCACCAAAGATGGCATAAACATTTTAAATAAGGATCTGAGCACTATCCAGTATATTTCTGTGATACAAACACTATCAAGATACTTCAGGGACAAATCACTCAAACCATTTTCAACTTCTTGTTCTATCACCAAAGCATAAAAGAGACCAAGCTCACGGAAGAGCAAGATGGTAAACAAGCAATTAGAAGCATCCATAGTTCACACTCTTACATCATCAACTCCAATGATCACATATCCACAATAACAGTACTGTTAATATCCACTATCCCCAGAAAAAGATAAAAGTAACCACTAGAAAACTGTCTTGCTTTTTTTTTTCTTTTTCTGATATGTGATGTCATTCAATCACAGCCTCTTCTGAATACCTTAGCTTTGCAATTTATTAGGTGCACCCAGAGCATGTGCTCCAAATTCTACAATTGATCACCCACATATATTAAGTTGTTCACTCTAATTATTATGATTATTCACTAGCAAATATCTGGAGCGCATGATCTAGGTACATGTAATATATATTGCCTTAGCTTAAAACTACAATGATATACAAATAATCATTATATATATGCTCAAATTTGAAGCCATCTGAGCATAATTTTCACTAAAATTCTGAAATGTAAACCAACGACGAGAAAATGTACCTCTCAACAGGATCTTGAAGAATCACTTTATCGCCAAAATTAACAATCTACAACAAAAAAAAAAAAACACCAAATGCTGGTTTAGCAACACTATTTCCTCAACTCATTCTCACTCCAAACCACATGAACAAACATCCAACACAAAATGCCGTAACATAACAACCTCGAATTCGCCAAACGCTTCAAGTCTCTCCAGTATCTCCTTCATCGGCGCCGAGGATGCCTGGAACAATCATACATTTCCAACAAACCAAACCAAAACAAAAAAAACAAAAAAAGTAGCATCGAAAATCAATCAGACTAGACATGATCAATCGAACGAGTTAAAGTGTAGGTGATTTCGAAAACTGATTGATTTTGAAACAAAAGAACGAACAACCTCAGGATCACACTTCACCTTCTTTTCCATCACACAGACACCAATCTTGATCTTCCTTCCAACGACACCTCCGACGCCGGCGGCATTCCCATTCTCCGGCGCCGGCGACGCCGCAGTAACCGCCATCATTTGCTCTCCACAGTCGTGAGCAGCAGAAGGAAGAGAGAGAAACGTAGAAAGTGAAAATTTGAAAGTGAAAAAGTGTTCGGAGATTTTGTAGGCGGAAGAGTAGGAGTAGGTGTAGTAGTATGAATATCCCTAGTGGCTTTTGCAGTGGCGGGGTTCGATTTGCCTTTTGGCTTTTCGGATATACTAAAAAAATGAACACCCAAAAGGGAGAAAGGTGGGTGGGAAAAGTGGGGGGACAGGGAGAAAAGGGCGTGTTTGGATGCAGATGGGGAAAGGGGATGGGAAAGAAGGAGGATTTTGGATTCGAGAATATACAATGCATGTGTTGTGTTGTGCAACCAAACGGATGAGTGGGAACTGGGAAGGACCGCGTGGCGTGTTTTTGGTAGCTGTTGGCATCACTTTACGTGAATTACGTCTACAGTTGTTAATGCCAACTCCTTGCTAATGTCCGTGCATATATTATGTCATATCCTCCTCCAATTTGATGATAACCTAGAAAAGTTGTTGACTAGTTGTTCAAAAAGTTGGTTACACTTGATAATAGTTATTAGTATTACATACATGTAAAAGAAATAATAATCTCAATATATAATAGCAAATTCTTTTTTGAATAGTTGGGTTATAGTATTACACTTTTACTATTTTGAGTTTTTTTTAGGATATCCACTTAATATAAATATTAGTATATAATATCTTCGCAATATGTAATCGACTATTTAAATTTTTTTCTGGACTTGGGATGTCCATGGACACCCTTAAAGTTAATACAAACCATTCATGCCACTGTGGCTGGTCATTGAAGGGTGATGTGCTAAATTGAAATGTGAATTATAGATTGTGAATTCTTACATTTTATGGATGGTGAATTTTTTGATGTTGTATCAATGGTTGTCCTCTTTAAATCTAATGAGATTTTGGGTGTGCTTAAGAAATTTTTAGTGTTGGATTGGCTAAATCCCCGATACCTGACCCTGCAAAGGTTGATTTTGCTAGTCTGAGTGTCTCAATGTACATTTGCTTTGTCATCTTGAACCTTCAGTTAAATTATCAATATAATGATTCTAGTGGAATGGGTCTTGAATCTTTCTCTTTGTTTGTGGGCAACTTGCATGTTGGAATGGATGATCTAAGTTTGAAGATCTTTTTGTTGAAAATTGGTAATGTTGTTGATGCATACATTTCTCAAATAGTGGGAAGGGATAGTAATAGGTTCGGATTTGTTCAATCCAAAGCTAAACAAGCAGGTTCGAATGTTATTTGAGTTGTTAATAGTAGGTAGTTCAATGTGTTTGTTTTGAATATTACTTAAGCGAAATTTAGCAAAGATCAGATGTTACAACCCTCTTCGATGAGAGTCTCTCTTAAGCGAATTTGGTATCCTACAGTTACGCATAATGCTAAGGTTGAATTGAATCTCCATAAGATAAGACTGAAGAGTATATTGAGGTGGTTAAAGAAAGCTTGGTGAAACCACTTAATAGTCCAAATGTTATTCCCTCTATCATTTCCCCTAGTGATGACTCAGTCGATTCGGTGGATTATGGTCAAACCATTTCAAACCCAATTTGTACTGTTTTAAATCGTCCTACAGTTGTCACGAGTGTCTCTACTTCTCGTGATAATAGTATTCCCCGCCCAAATGTGCATCAAGAATTGCATTCAAATGTTGATCCAGAAGAAAATGAGAAGACGAACTATTTGTCGATTCACTATAGCGCTAACAAAAAATATGTTCGATCTGAATATCTGAATTTGTCTGGCCTGAATTAAAGTGGATTTGGTCATAAGTTTCATGTTTGAATTTAAATTCGAGCAATTCAGTCATATCCAATTGCAAAACTGAATCGAGTTCGTGTTTGGAGTGAGAAATTTGGGTTGTTCAAATTGTTGTGAATACAGGTTCAAACAAATTCAGACATATCCGGACGGTTTCCAAACCATAATAAGAATTGAAATTCGAGCAAAATACTGAAATTGTATTTAAATTGAGTGTAAATGCGGGTATGACATATTCAGACACATTCGGGTTTGGACATATTCGAACCACTCTGGTATGCGTTCGGAATTCACAAAGTGTCTGAATTTAAAATTCAGGTAGGGTTCCGGTCTGGGGATTTTGTCCAAATTGTCTGAACCAAAATTGACCTGAACCCAAATTTTTGTCATCACGGGTTCACTCTGAATCTAATATTCCTCATTGTCTTGCCTCTTGAGGATTCCATCCTCGGGGCGCCACAGCACATATTGGAAAGACGAGGAAGAAAGATTTGTCGAAAACTAAGTGGCAGGTGGTTACATTGGCAACTTGAATGACTAAGTCAATCATGAAGCTATTATATGAGATAAGGTTATCGATGATATCGATACAGAGAGAATACACACGCATATGATAGTAGCGGTATTAGTATGTCAATCCTTGGTAACCAAGTTGCGATCATGGAGTATTTCAAGGAGAATTAATATCAACAAAGAAGGCATAACAGTTGGTTCATTTTTAACCAGCTTGTAGTCTTATAGGTCTTATGTCTTGAGCTCTTTGATCATGCTTATACCAAGTTAGAGGTTGTGTGTCTTGTTTGTTTTGTCATTTCTCTTTTCTGCTGCTTTGTTGTCATTTTGCAGATCTCTATAACCTTGGCAACGTGAAATTTAAGCCTGTTAAGACTTTAAAAAAAATCATATCGTCAAATTAATTACTTTGTTGGTTACATTCACTGCAAGCAACTCTTAAATTTCATCAGAAAAATTAAAATGAAAATTTGGTGGAAAAATGGATATTATTTACAAAAATTTGAAGGAAACCCCTATTAAAAAACACTATATAGAAAACCAAAATTTTCGATGGGAATGAGCCCCTGTCATAAAAGTCTTATGGCCTTTCTAGTTTAAATATCGAAAGGAAAAATCTTTTGTAGCACTTCTAGTTTAAATTGGTAACATTATTCTGGCTACTAACAATGCCAAGAATTTCAAAAATTCAAAACGTATTTAGATAAGTGCTTTAGAATTAAAGACGATTTAAGTCCTTTGAAGTATATTTTTTTAGGAATCGAGGTAGCGTGAGGACAACAAAAGTATGCTCTAGAGATAGTGGACAAATGTAGACTTCAACGAGTAAGACATGTAGACTTTCCTATGGAACAGAACCATGAGCTTGCCTCGCACAAATAAAGGACATACAAGATCCAACTTCCTATAGAAGGTTTGTTGGAAGATTGATCTATCTGGACATAACAAGGTTAGATCTCATATGCGTAGCTCACATCTTTACCCAATTTATGTAGAATTCATGGGAAGACACATGTGAAAGTAGTAACAAGGGTGATCCTTTACATTAAAGGGTCACCAGGACAAGGGATTCTACTGCCCAAAAACTCCAACTTGTTGTTAATATCATTCTTAGATCTCTAATAGAATATTTTGTCATTCTTAGATCGAGGAGCTCTTGTATCATGGGAAACTAAGAAGTAGTCTACTGTGTCTCGCTTGTCTACCGAGGAAAAATATCATTCAATGGCTTTCGCCACACGTGAATTGATATGGTTAAGATTGTTTTTGAGTGCGTTGGGTTTGTCTTCTATGAAATTGTTTTGTGACAATCAAATGGCCCAATATATTGCTACTAATCTAGTTTATCATCTCATAACAAAACATACAGAGATTGATTGTCACTTTATTCGTGAGAAGATTGAGAATGAGCTATAGAGTCTATTCAAAATACATACTAAGGAACAAGTCGCACATATATTTATAAAACACTTGAAAGAGACCAATTTCAATATATGAAGTCTAAATTGGGTATCACTAACCATATGCTCCAACTTGAGGCGGAGTATTAGATGAGTTAATTAACAGAGTCCTGGTTGGGTAGCTTGTGTTTAGCTTTTAAACAGGGATTGTGGTTTTTTATTCGGTTTACTAGAAATAAGAGCCTGTTATAATAATATGCAAATAGAGGTTTTGTATCATTAATGGGATCAGAAATGGAACAGATTAATGGTTACAATGTAACATAGCCATTTTTCCAATGAACTACCTTGGTTTTCCCCTAGGTACAAACATGAGAAAGAAAGTGACAAGAGAATCGATTATCCAGAGGATACAAAACAAAATGAAGAATTGGAAGATTAACACCATATCAAAGGCTAGAAAGCCAGTGCTTATAAAAGCAATTATGTACCACCTCTAACCTTATTACCTCTCATTGTTCAAAATGCCAAAGAGTGTAGCCAAGGAAATTATTAAGATCCAAAGAATATTCTCTTAGGGGGAAATAGAGAGCAAAAGCAATGCCCTAGTCAAATGGGAAGTGGTGTAAAGACCAAAAGAGAAGGGAGACTTGGGTGTGAGAACATCGTAATCAAGAATGTGGGGTTGCTGGTGAAGTAATGTTGAAGAATTGAAGATATGAACAGTGTGGGATCGATTCACTTTTGGTTCGTCTATGATCACTGGCTCATGTCAAGCCGCCCTCTCCTCTCTTCAAATCAAACCCGGTTTCAATGTCCATTTCCTGATGGATTCGGGTCCTTGGAGGGTTAGTAAGGTCGTCAAGGAGAGTGGCGTTTCATTCTATGAAGACCCCAAACCATAGGATGACATCTTGGGTCTTTATCAGACCATTCCCGAGCCTTCTGAGGGGCTCCGGAACCATCTGCAAGAATAAGCGAGAAGGGTCAACTTGGGAAATTGAAATGGATATGCCTTCACTCTTTCAAGTATAAATCCTTTTGATACAACTCTGATGGACTTCAAATTTTGGGAGATTAAAGTAGATACCAAGAGCTTTCCACCGATATATTATGGGCTTAAAACGGAGTTTGGATGAAGAAGTTATACAAGTTAGAAGACAAGAGAAAACTGCCCAAAAGAGACGCTGGCAGCGCCTCCTTGGCACCACTAGCGCCTCCCCCAACAGCCCTCTTTTCCATGTTATGAAGAGACGCTAGCAGCGTCAAAAAAGATACCATCCTTTTCTCCAGCAGACACACGTTTTTGTTGTTTCTTTTTCCCCCTTTCCTTTATATATACATGTTTCCCTCCATTAGAGTTAGTTTTTGAAGCTTTTAGATTTAGACTCAAAATTCCTCTCACTTGGAGAGTTTGTAATTGTGGGTTTTCAAACCCTAATCAATGAAAGCTAATCCTTTGGGTGGAAATTGCTTGGTGATTTCTCTTCTTTGTGAGTGGGTGTTCTTCCTCCGATCCACTCTTTGTGAGATTTCTTGGGTGTTTCAAAACTTTTTGCTTGTGGAAGGTCCTTGTGCAAGTGATTGAACAACTTAGTTCAATTGGGTGAGTGATTACTCTTTACAATTGTCCATATCCCTTTTAACTCTTGTTGTATTTGTTGTTCATCTCCAAAACCCTAAAAATAGAGTTTGTTCTTGAGTTCTAATTTGGAGTTTTTTCAAACCCTAAGTAGTTAGTGGATCCTTGGCTTCTCATATTTATCTATTCGAAGGACCCCCGAGTTTCCCGAATCATTTTTCACGGATCAAGATACGACTTAGAAGAAGGTACCTTGGGGAAGAATGTAACACAAGCAACCCATAATGAGGATGGACCATTGCTCTCCCATCAAGATACAAATGGAGAGTGTTTAGCCCTTGGGGAGATATAATGTAACGCCCCGGAAATTCAATTATAGAAAAGTCAAAGTCAAACTAACGTTAACAGACAAATTTTAGCGGAAGACTCAAACTCTTATTGGGCGTCACTGCCGTATCCCCGAAGGAATACAAGGCGAGAAGGAAAACTACAACTGTCTGTCAACGGCAAACCAACTAACAAACTCATACTTAGAAATAAACCTCAAAACTAACTTCAAGTCTTTCAAAAAGAAGCATAACATATTTAACGACTTCTAGACATGTCGTCCTCACTTCTAATTCCCGTCCCCAGCATATTGATCATCACCTGAAAACAAAACATTTCAAAAATGAGGGGGAAATCTCAATGATGTCTACCCCTAACGTTAAAAACGAGTTAAGTTCATTTCAAGTCATTTGAGAGAGAGGGAACAAGTCAAACTATTTCATAAACCTTTAATCCCTTAACTGTTTTCCTCAACCCAACCAAATCATATTTTATTATGCGGGCGGGATACCACATTCCTTAAAGTAACAAATATCATACCGGATCCCAGATCCTCTGCCTACCACAGTTACGACTGTGGTCCTGCACTTTGCCTACCATAGGCTACGGCCAGAATATCAAGAGTTCACATTTCCGCCTACCACAGGCTACGACCAGGGTCCCTGATCCTTTTCCTACCACAGGCTACGACCAGGGTCCCAGACCCTTTGCCTACCACAGGCTACGACCAAATAAACCCGCTTAATGTTTCACTTGAATTATTAGTATCTTATGCAAAACTCAACTCACAACTCTCAAGTCAAACCCAACCCAGGTTATCAAAACCAGTATCAAACTACTAATAAAAGACCATCCACTTTCTCAACTCATAAAACAAAGTACAACAATTACAAACAGTCATCCAAAATAGATGGTCACATTTCCATACAAAGTCCCCTTTCGGGATGCAATTCTCAAAACATATTAGAAAACATCAAAACACATTTAAAGAGCATCCCAGTGGGGAGTAGAGCATAGGCATTACCTGGTTAGCTTCACTTCACAGCAAAACGAACACACTTGAGCTCACTAACGACGCAAGTTAGTTTGGGCCTAAAATAGAATAATTATTCTAATCAAAACGCGCTCTTCGAAGTTAGTATTAACTACCTTCTAACTAACCCTCCCCTAGGAACCCTATAGGTTCCTATCAATCATGAATTTACACTTTAAATTACCTAACACATTCTAAATAATCGTATAATAATACCAAGTAAACCTTTTCAATCAACAACACATTTATTAACAATTTCACATAACAAGACAGATTACAGCATCCACACAAAAAGGGTCGTAACTTGACTTTCCGACATCCTATGGGTCTGGCTTTGGACTTTTCGGAAACCTCGGGATGTCTACTAAAACTTTTAAGTTGAACTCAAGACCCTAAACATGCTTTAAGGTCCTCAAAAACCATCATCTTTCCAAACTGTCCAGATCTGACCTAGGTCTGGTAATCAGGGTATAACTCGACTTATAAAATTCCAAAGTCCGTTCCGTAAAATTTCTATGAAATCTAACATTTAAGGGAAGCTCCAGTCCAAAGGGTTCGATCAAAAGACAATTACACTAACCGTGGTGACCCGATCTTTAGACCCCATCAAAACTGTCCCGTTACCGGGTTCCATTTAATTTGCAAATTCGGTTCTAACTTCCACCAATCCGATCCCGGGTTCCTAATTTGGGCTTAAAACAGTAACTAAAGTCCAAAGTAATTAACCTAATCCAACTAAGGTCCAAACATCAACCTCCTATCATCAAAACCAAAATGTAGAACATGAAATCAACTTTAATATTTCTACTAACCTTAAAAGCATGCATGAAATATTAACACTATCCTAAACATGAATTTCTTAACCAATAAACAAGAAGGAACTTAAAGAACATGTGAATAAACTATAAAGAACATATAAACATTTAAACTACTAATCAAGAACCCCAACAACCAATTTCTTTATACAAGATTAAATCAAGAATCTTAAATTAATAATCAAGAATCGAACTTTAGTAATTCAATCAACCTAACTTATTTAACAAGATTTAAACATGAAACTAAACATGAATGAACCCTAAGAGAATTAAAGGACATATGAATACTTAACTCACGATTCAAGAATTAATCTAGGTAATTAAACTTTTTAATTCGTGCATACAATAATAATGTTATCTAAAACCCTAACATGCTTCTCAAGAAATTAAAGAATATTATGCAATCGATCATTAACAATTTCATTACAATTATTACAAACCCTAATACACCAATTAGAACATAAAATTACACATAATAATTTTGACAATAATTACAAGTAAATAATACAACACAAGAACAAATCAATTACAAATAGCAACTAAATAATTTACACCCTTAATTACCCAAATTACAAGATTTAAAACAAGGATTAAAATAAATAACAAGGGAAAGAAGATAAAATCAGATTACTAAAACAAATAAAGACTAAAACTGAAATAGGGTTTACTTAGAGCACAAGGGTGCTTGGGGCGGCAGTGGGTGATGACTGCCAGTTTCCGCGACAAGAAGCGTCATGGTCGGTGTCATGTCAGAGAGAGAGAGAGAGAGACTAGGGTTAGGGTTTGGTTGGAGAGGAGATTAGGGTTTGAAAGAGAAGGGGGGGGGGGTTTATATTATCTAAAAAAAAAAGCTCAACTAATACTAATCCTACTCCTAATCCAACCCAATAAGAAAATCAGATTTTTGGAAAATAATAATAACCATAATAATAGTAATAACAATAAAATAAAACAATACTAATAATAGCTAAACACATAACAAATAAAAATCACATAATTATTCATATAACAAATTTTAATAAACACAATAATATTAATAGTAATACTAATAATAATTAGAGTAATACTAATAATACTAAACCCAAGAAATTACCGATATACCCTTGTTAGTTCCTCAACGATCCTACGAGCTCAAGTGTTAGCAAAATAAACACAAATGAATAATAAACAAATAACGAAGTCAAACCTAATTTACTAACGACGCCACGGTCAACATCTTTGGATTTTTCGGGGTTTTACATATAATGAGCATAATTAAGGACAATTGTAACGCCCTGGAAATTTAAATCTAACGTATCGATCAAAGTCAAATATTAAATTTCAGCGGAAAAATTTTCAACTTATTAATCATATCGCATTCTTCGCTGCACTCTTTCGAGATACAAGGCAAGGGAAAGGTTCTAACAAAAGTGACTAATTGGTCCACAATCTAAACAAAGTCTCAACGTTATCTTTACTTAAACAAAACAAAAAAAAAATTATTCTTGACTCATCTAACTTCACTTCCTCACTTCTACGCCCCTTTTTATCCCAAGTTACTGGTCCGTACCTGAAAACAAAACATTTCACAAATGAGGGGGGAAACCTGAGCAATACTACTCCTACGCATTTATAAACATTTGCGTAAACATTTGAACACATTTTAAAGGGGAGGGGTTACAATTCGAAATCTTGTGTGAAAACAATATAATAATTTCTTTCCATCAAATTTTTAATAGCGAAGGGTTTCCACACTACCCCTCGGAGTCAAAGACTCGCAGAACATGATTCGGAGTCCCAAGGACTCGCATAAACAACATCATTCGACTGATCAGCGCATAACTCATTTCTTTTCTTTTCTTTTATTTCTTTTCTTTCTTTCGGAGTCCCACGGACTCGCATAAATATTCCTATTCGACTGATCAGCGCCTAACTCACATCCACAATACTGTGCATAACTGTCTCTTGATCCCCTCACAGTTCCACTGGTCTAAGGAGACCGCTCAACCCGCTTTTTAACTCGTATCCGTTAGTTAGGTCCGGTTATCAAGATCCAATTCCTTTCATGTCATAACCAACTTTCCATAAAACTTTTAATGGAAAACTATCAAACAAGCTCATTCCAAAACAGTACCAAAACCATCATAAACCCAAATCTCAAATAACGATAACATTTCAACAAAAACAATTTTAACACTTTAATAAGGTCCCTTTGGGGAATGCATATTATATAAAACGCTTAAGGGCATTCACAGGGAATAGGATATAGTATTACCTGCTACGACAAACTTCAATCAACAAGCAGATACAGAGCTCTACGATTCGATTCCTCGCTCAGCCTAGTAAAAGGGTCTAAAATCAACACGTGCTCTAACGATTTCTTTAACATCCTAACTACCCTTCCCAAATTATAGTTTATTTCATTTAATCACAAACCACACAATTTCTTTCATAAAATCTTAAACAAGAATTTATACTCAACCATATTACATGAAATCAAATAATAACTAAATACTTTATTTCATATCTTTGCATGACACTATTCACTATATTTACCAAAATGCCACTAGACATGCATTTCACCACACTAGGTTACTATTATCACATTTAATTAATAACAACACATATTTAGGGTTCTTAAACATATTCCTAGGTCTCATGAGACACCTTTAAGTATTTTATACATAACATTTAAAGACCTAAACTTCAAGTCTTCACACACTTATTATATAAACACCTGATACCAAAAAAAAGGACTCTTTATAAGTAGATAATATAACTTAATAATTTCTTAATCGTAAAATAAATTTCTACCTAGTAACAGCATTATACTTTCCACCAAAATTCGTTAATATTCTAACTTATACTTACCACATAAAAAGGACAATATAAATACTGGGTTACACCAACTCGTATTATAAAACTAAGTTTTGAACCTTGTAAAATTATGCTATAATTAATAATACAAGCTTGAAAATTCAAAAATCGACATAACTTAAATATAATGTTACCTTGTAATATTAACTTCCAAAAATAACAATAAACTTAGTAAAATCATATGTAATAGATAATATTGGGTTTTAATAATAACACCTCAAAATATAAAGCTCAAACTTTACCAAGGGCCTAATAACATATATTTAACGTAATAATATTAACTTTTTAAACACATACAACCAAAACTTAATATTATTATTTTTCAACATACTTTTAAAATAAGGTACCATCAAATATTATATTTCAAAGGACCTCATACATAGTAATTAATCCTTACGTAAATAATATTACCATGCATCAATATTAAGAAAATAATGTTATCAAATAATGTGGAAATATTAATAATCTAATATTATTGTCAAAAAGAATAATATACTTGAAAGAAACTAATATATAATCACATGATATTTTACACTACTTAACTCAACATTAATACATTAATATTTATGAAGTATTAATATGGATACAAGCATCAAGATATCACATATAACATTTGACTAGGGTATTAACTTATAAAATAAACTAATCACACCCTAATATTACACTTAACAAACTAACATGTATTTATTTACTATTAACAGCATAAACACAAGTGCATCTACACTAATAACACATTAGTAATATTAATACATGATTAAACTAACCCTAACACATAATACCCATATTAACTTATAGAGAGAGAAAGAGAGGGAGGGCACAAACAATGGGTCCAAGCTAGAAGAGGTTGCACCGGTAGTTCGGGACGGCGGCTAGGTGCTCCGGCAGCTCCTGGGTGGCGGCGGTGGTCGGCGTTTAGCTCCGGTGGTCAGCGGCGGCGGCGGCGGGGAGTGGTGCAACTAGGGCATGAAGAGAAAGGGAGAAAAAGAGGAGGGGAAGCTCGGTGGTATTCGGGGTGGTGGTGACCGGTCTCTGGGGGTCGGGTTGGCGGCAGCGGCGACGCTTGGTTGGTTCGAAGAGGGTGCACGAGTTGGAGGGGCGTAGGGTTTTCGGGGTCGGGAAACTGAGGCGGTGCACTGCGGTGGCTCGGTGGTGTGGTGGCCGGCGAGAAGTTGGCGACGGAAGGTGGTGGAAGGTGGCGCTTGGTGGTGGTGGTTGCGTCGGGCAGGAGCATTAGCAGCAGTTGTAGTAAATAGAAGAAGAAGAAGGAGGGGAGGAGAGAGAAAAAGAATAGAGAGAGAGAGAGAGAGAGACACGGGAGAGAGAGTAGAAAGGAATGGGAAAACACGTGTCGGTCCAGGATTGGGTGAGCATGGGGTTTGCAAAGGTAGTGGGGGGAGAAATTGTTTTGCTGCCAACGGTTATCAAACAACCAAAAAAAAATCAGATACAATTTGTGGGTGATGTCACCCTAGTGATGTCATAAACCCACCCAAAAATAAAAAGGAAAAATATTATTAAAACCCAATATGCTTAACCCTTAATTATCTCAGCAAAACCCTAATAAACAGATAAAATAATTCACAAAACTGATAAAAGGTTTTTCACCCGGTATCCCAAAAATTCCTAACTGATATTTTTAAAACTTTAAAAATTACTACGAAAACACTCGCGGTCCTAAAAGCTCCGTGTGATCAACAGGTAAACTTATAATGAATAAGGTCATGTTTTTATCATCTTAACGATATTTTTACTGGTATTTTTCCGGGGTTTTACATCATTCCCCACTTAAAGAAGTTTCGTCCTCGAAACTTAAACTTACCACTACGCATGCAGTTATTCATAAAGACTCGGGGTTTCACATCATTCCCCACTTAAAGAAGTTTCGTCCCCGAAACTTAAACTTACTTAGCTGCTGAAAAGATGAGGGTATTTTGTGCGCATTTCTTCTTCGGTTTCCCAAGTGGCCTCCGTTGTAGCATGATTTGTCCACAATACCTTGACTAGTGGGACAGTCTTCCTGCATAATTGCTTCTCTCTACGGTCCAAAATCTCAACCGGTTGTTCCTCGTACGTCAGATCTTCCCTTAACTGCAACGGTTCTGGTTCAATCACATGCGAAAGATCTGCAACATATTTCCTCAGCTGCGAAACATGGAAAACGTTGTGTACCCGAGGTAGATCCCCTGGTAACTCCAATTTGTAAGCTAATTCCCCTATGCGCTCCAAAATAGGGTATGGCCCAATATACCTTGGAGTCAATTTCCCTGATTGACCAAATCTCATGACTCCTTTTGTAGGAGATACACGTAAGAACACATAATCTCCCACTTCAAACTCCAAAGGTCTTCTTCTTCGATCGGCGTAACTTTTCTGTCGACTTTGCGCCGTCCTCATTCTGTCCTAAATGACCCTTACTTTTTGAGTTGTGTGTTGGATCAATTCTGGACCAATAGTGAGGGCTTCATCAATATCCTGCCAACACAATGGGGTCCTACATCTTCTCCCATATAACGCCTCAAACGGCGACATCCCAATATTAGCATGGAAGCTATTGTTGTAGGAGAACTCAATCAAGGTTAGCTCATCGTCCCATGATTCTTTAAAATCTAAAGCACACGCTCTCAACATGTCTTCCAAAGTCTGAATCGTTCTTTCTGTTTGCCCATCAAGAGTCGGATGGAAAGCGGTCTTGAAATTTAGCTTAGTACCAAAAGCTTCTTGTAACTTTTTCCGTAATCCTCGATCAAATCTTGTGTCCCTATCCGAGACTATCGAATCGGGAACTCCATGCAATCGCACTATCTCACTTACGTAAGCATGGGCTAACCGTCCAACGCCCAAGTGTTAGCCATGGCGAAAATGTGCGCACTTAGTTAAACGATCCACAATCACCCAAATAACATTGTTCTTTCTCCGTCCTAGGAAGACCGATTACAAAATCCATAGATATTGAGTCCCATTTCCACTCCGCATTTCTAACTGATGTAATAACCCTGCCGGTCTCTCGAGTTCACTTTAACTCGACATACGTCGACATCGAGACACATAATCGGCCACTTCTTCATATTGCTCCACCAAAAGGTTTGCTTAAGGTCCTTGTAGAGCTTGTTTCCTCCTGGATGTACCGAGTATGGAGTGTTGTGCCCTTCGCCCAAGATTTTTCGTTTGACTCCTCCATATTAGGTACACATATCCGGTTAGAAATCTCAATGTTCCATCTTCGTGTACCACAAATCCTGGTGCTTTTCCTTGGGTCACCTCTTCCCTTATCTTTACCAACTGTATGTCCATCTCTTGGAAATTCTTAATCTCATCCAGAAGAGTCGGTTGGATCTCCATAGTATTCAAGACAGCACCTTTCCCCGAAATCGTTATATTGAGTTCCAATCTTTTGAATTCCTCACATAGCTGATTTGGCAAGGTCACCAAATGATTCACCGTAGGGTAAGGCCTTTGACTCAAAGCATCTGCCACTACATTGGTCTTCCCGGGATGATATTGAAAATGGATATCATAATCTTTCAAAAATTCCAACCACCTGGTTTGGCGAAGATTCAACTCTTTCTGAGTGAAGAGATACTTCAAGCTTTGATGATCAGTAAAAATTTCGCAATGTACTCCATAAAGGTAGTGCCTCCAGATCTTAAGAGCAAAAACCACTGCTGCCAGCTCCAGGTCATGAGTAGGATAATTCTTTTCGTGGGCCTTCAGTTGCCTTGAAGCATAAGCGATCACCTTCCCATTTTGCATAAGCACGCACCCTAGACCACCATGTGAGGAATCACTATAAATGACAAAACCTTCGTTTCCTTGAGGTAAGGTGAGAATAGGTGCCGTTGTAAGTCTCTTTTTCAACTCTTGAAAATCCTTCTCACATTTGTTGGACCACACAAACTTTACCGACTTCCTGGTCAAGTTAGTGAGAGGTGTTGCAATCTTAGAGAAGTCTTGCACAAACTTCCGATAATACCCAGCCAAACCCAGAAAACTCCTTACTTCCGTAACATTCTTCGGTGTAGGCCACTTACTAACAGATTCTACCTTCTGTGGGTCTACTGCAACTCCATCCTTTGAAACAATGTGCCCCAGAAAAGCCACTTTCTCCAACCAAAACTCACACTTGGAAAACTTCGCATATAACTCATTTGCCCGCAAAGTTTCCAACACCCTTCGCAAGTGTTGCGCATGCTCCTCCTGTGTCCTTGAATAGATCAAGATGTCATCTATAAAAACCACCACAAACTTATCCAAGAAGAGTTTGAATACCCGATTCATTAAATCCATAAAAGCGGCGGGAGCGTTTGAGAGACCAAAGGGCATAACCACAAACTCATAGTGACCATATCGGGTCCAAAAAGCAGTTTTGGTAATATCTTCTTCCCGAATTCTCAACTATTGATAACCCGATCTCAGGTCGATCTTACTAAAAACTGCAGCTCCCTTCAATTGGTCGAACGGATCATCAATGCGTGGTAGCGGGTAACGATTCTTGACCGTAATCTTGTTCAGCTCCCGGTAGTCAATGCACAACCTCAAACTACCATCTTTCTTCTTCACAAACAACACTGGCGCACCCCATGGAGAGGTACTTGGTCTTATATATCCCTTCTCTAACAAGTCATCTAGTTGTTTCTTGAGTTCTTTGAGTTCCGCAGGGGCCATTCGATACGGGGCCTTAGATATTGGAGTAGCCCCAGGTTCCAAATCGATACAGAAATCCACTTCCCTTTGCGGCGGCATCCCCGAAATTTCTTCAGGAAATACATCTACGTACTCCTGTACCACAGGAATAATTTCAATAGAAGCTTCCTCAGCTTTAGCGTCCACCACATTGCATAGAAATCCTTCACATCCTTGTCCCATCATCTTATGAGCTTTTACTGCGGAGATACTTCTCACCCCTTGGCGGGGTTGTTTATTGTAGTGCACCACCTTTCTTCCATTTGAACTCTTCAAAGTCACCTTCTGCTTCCGGCAATCGATCTGCGCTTGATATTTAGCCAACCAATCCATTCCAAGAATCACATCGAATTCCATTAACTCAAATTGGTGTAAGTCAGCATTGAACTCTTGATTGCCTATCACTATTGGACAATTCTTATATAACATTCCACACTGCACTGCCGCTCCCATAGGTAAAGATACCACCATAGTTTCTTTTTCTTCAGACGATACTAATTTAGCTTTTTCCACAATCTCAGGTGATATGAAAGAATGACTAGCACCAGAATCAAACAACACATAAACATGATAAGAGCACAAAAGAAAAGTACCAGTAACAACATCAGTATTGTTCTCAACTTCCTCTCTCTTCATCACATAAACTCTACCTCCAGCATTGCGTGGTGCTTGCTGCTGACGAGGTGGTGGTGGCGGAAGTGCTCTAATTGGGTTGCCCCGATTGCCATTATAGCCTCCAGGATTTGGGCGAGGCCTTCCCTGATTCGCCGGATATTCAATCCTGCGCTGATGGTTCGGTGGTAGAGCTCCTCGGTTAGCACCACCCATAAAATTGGATCCCCCTTCAGCCGGATGAGGGATTTCTCACAACGTGATTTGGGATCGCCACATGATAGCGAACCACTCTGGTTGGATTCCGCAGCCTCTTGCATAATGCCCGCCTACCACAAGCCCTACGCCATCGCACTGTTGTTGGGGTCGCCCTCGATTACCTTGCCACATATTGGGCCCGAACCTCTTGAAGGTAGGTGGTGGTTGAGGAACAAAACGAGGAGGTTCCTTCTCTTGTCGCCCTGCTTTAATCAGATCGTCCGATTACTTAGCACCCGCTCCACATTAGCACCACCTCCAAAGATATCTTGATATGAGGCGAAAGTGCATACGAACAACTTTTCCTCAGATATTGTAGTTCAACCCATCCTCAAACCTGTTCATCTTGACTTCTCATTCGCAATATAGATTGGTGCAAACCTCGATAATTCCATAAACTTAGAAGCATCTTGCGATGCGGTGTCACTCCTTGTTGCAACTCGAAATTCTTTCTCTTTGGCCTTTTGTAGGGCCATTGGGTAAACCGTTCCTCAAAGATCCCTTGAAACTTTCCCATCCAAAACCTTGTTCATTCTGTCTTTCTTTCATGCTCATCCCCCATAAGTCAGCTTCTCCCTTAAGATGATATGTTGCAAAGTTTACCTTCCCGCCCTCGTGACACGAATCGCCAAAAATCTTTTCCACGTCTCTGACCCATTCCTCGAAGATCTTGGGATCAGCTACCCCGTTGTAAGATGGGGGGGGGGGTTCAAGGCATTGAATTCCCGAAACAGAGTGGATCTTCCTTCCTTTTGTTGTCCCGCCATCCATTGGAACTACTCCGACTGTCGGGCCATTAGTTCCATCATCATTAGCTGAGTTAAATCGGGCCCCGAAGTTGGAGTTCCATCCGTTTGATTAGATGAAGTCGCCCTATGTACTGAATTCGCTGCGGCCTCATAGAGTGGTGCATACTTTTGTCTCAGCTCCGCCATGGAAGGAACAGAAGGTGGCGGGATCTCTTGGGGCGACCTCCCATCATCGTTTTCCATTCTTTTAGGACTTCTAATTACCAACACAAATAATTTCATTAGGCCAACAATTTTAATAATAAATCATGATACAAAACTTACCCAGCTTGTACTCTTATCCCTCTTTCTAACATTGGTAAACAACACCTTACATTTATAGGAATATAAAGGATTTTCATAACGATGCAACTTCCACATTCAACATAATCATTCTCATCTCATCATATCATCACATAGTGCCCAAATCCACTATTCTCATACCATTGTAACTGCATACAAGAGGGTTTAAAGTGAAGTAACACATGTTTTTCATAACATAAACGAAATTACTACGTTAAACCTTGCTTTTAGCTCAACATAATATAACTATTACCGTCATAACAAAGCGAAAAAGAGAACGTCAAAACATGGCACTACCAAGTTCCCATACTTATATACAATTCTAAAAGGATCAGCTCATAATAATGAAAACAACGAAATCAAACACGACGCCTCTGAACACCTCTCCGCCTGGGTCCTGGGCGGATCATCGCACCTTTCCGTCGGAGTCCGACTCGAACTCTCTCACCGTTATCTCCATGGGACCCTCCTCAAGGTCTTGCTCCTGTTCGGCCTCGTCCTCCTCATCATCAGTCAGATCAAACGGCGGTGCCTCGTTCCGGTAGACTTCCTCGATGTCGGCCGGTGAGGCCTCCACCATAGTCTGAACCAGATCGAGGATGGTTGGTGCTGCTGGCGATGCACGCGTCCGCACCATCGCGCCTTTCAGCCAGGGCGCCTCGGGGTCTTCAGGCGGTATAGGTGGCAGCAGTTGGGAGGCCCGGTACCTCCAGGTGGTGTCCCCCGTCAATGTCATCAAGAGGAGATTGACCATGCACCCCTCGTGTCGTAGACACGTGGTGTCAGGGCATCTCCAATGGATGTCTATCTCGAATCACCCTCTCCACGCATCGCGCGAGCCTCCTCGGGCTCCCTCCAGAAGCCCACGTGAAAGAGGTCTTCCTCCACGTCAAAGCTGTGGTGCAAACCTGGATCCATTCCTGTAAAACGACAAGAAAGTGAGTTTTTAAGAAGAAACACAAAATAGACCGATTTCACCCCATTCCTCCTACACTCTAACTCAAAACGTAGCTCCTCAAGATCTAAAGGTGAGGTTATTAGTCTTCCAAGGGCTACATAGGTCGCAACCTAGGGCTCTGATACCATTCTGTAACGCCCTGGAAATTTAAATCTAACGTATCGATCAAAGTCAAATATTAAATTTCAGCGGAAAAATTTTCAACTTATTAATCATACTGGGCGTTACTGCCGTACCTCTTTCGAGATACAAGGCAAGGGAAAGGTTCTAACAAAAGTGACTAATTGGTCCACAATCTAAACAAAGTCTCAACGTTATCTTTACTTAAACAAAACAAAAAAAAAATTATTCTTGACTCATCTAACTTCACTTCCTCACTTCTACGCCCCTTTTTATCCCAAGTTACTGGTCCGTACCTGAAAACAAAACATTTCACAAATGAGGGGGGAAACCTGAGCAATACTACTCCTACGCATTTATAAACATTTGCGTAAACATTTGAACACATTTTAAAGGGGAGGGGTTACAATTCGAAATCTTGTGTGAAAACAATATAATAATTTCTTTCCATCAAATTTTTAATAGCGGGCGGGGTTTCCACACTACCCCTCGGAGTCAAAGACTCGCAGAACATGATTCGGAGTCCCAAGGACTCGCATAAACAACATCATTCGACTGATCAGCGCATAACTCATTTCTTTTCTTTTCTTTTATTTCTTTTCTTTCTTTCGGAGTCCCACGGACTCGCATAAATATTCCTATTCGACTGATCAGCGCCTAACTCACATCCACAATACCAGGCATAACCTGGTCTCTTGACAGTCCCCCTCACAGGTTCCACCTGGTCTAAGGGGAGACTGCCCGAACCCGCATTTTAACTCGTATCCGTTAGTTAGGTTCGGTTATCAAGATCCAATTCCTTTCATGTCATAACCAACTTTCCATAAAACTTTTAATGGAAAACTATCAAACAAGCTCATTCCAAAACAGTACCAAAACCATCATAAACCCAAATCTCAAATAACGATAACATTTCAACAAAAACAATTTTAACACTTTAATAAGGTTCCTTTGGGGAATGCATATTATATAAAACGCTTAAGGGCATTCACAGGGAATAGGATATAGTATTACCTGCTACGACAAACTTCAATCAACAAGCGAATCTGAGCTCTACGATTCGATACGGAGCTCTACGATTCGATTCCTCGCTCAGCCTAGTAAAAGGGTCTAAAATCAACACGTGCTCTAACGATTTCTTTAACATCCTAACTACCCTTCCCAAATTATAGTTTATTTCATTTAATCACAAACCACACAATTTCTTTCATAAAATCTTAAACAAGAATTTATACTCAACCATATTACATGAAATCAAATAATAACTAAATACTTTATTTCATATCTTTGCATGACACTATTCACTATATTTACCAAAATGCCACTAGACATGCATTTCACCACACTAGGTTACTATTGTCACATTTAATTAATAACAACACATATTTAGGGTTCTTAAACATATTCCTAGGTCTCATGAGACACCCTTAAGTATTTTATACATAACATTTAAAGACCTAAACTTCAAGTCTCCACACACTTATTATATAAACACCTGATACCAAAAAAAAGGACTCTTTATAAGTAGATAATATAACTTAATAATTTCTTAATCGTAAAATAAATTTCTACCTAGTAACAACATTATACTTTCCACCAAAATTCGTTAATATTCTAACTTATACTTACCACATAAAAAGGACAATATAAATACTGGGTTACACCAACTCGTATTATAAAACTAAGTTTTGAACCTTGTAAAATTATGCTATAATTAATAATACAAGCTTGAAAATTCAAAAATCGACATAACTTAAATATAATGTTACCTTGTAATATTAACTTCCAAAATAACAATAAACTTAGTAAAATCATATGTAATAGATAATATTGGGTTTTAATAATAACACCTCAAAATATAAAGCTCAAACTTTACCAAGGGCCTAATAACATATATTTAACGCAATAGTAATAACTTTTTAAATACATAAAATCAAGACCTACTAATATTATTTTCCAACATACTTTTTAAATAAAAACCATCAAACATTATATTTCAAAGGACCTCATACATAGTAATTAATCCTTACGTAAATAATATTACCATGCATCAATATTAAGAAAATAATGTTATCAAATAATATGGAAATATTAATAATCTAATATTATTGTCAAAAAGAATAATATACTTGAAAGAAACTAATATATAATCACATGATATTTTACACTACTTAACTTAACATTAATACATTAATATTTATGTAGTATTAATATGGATACAAGCATCAAGATATCACATATAACATTTGACTAGGGTATTAACTTATAAAATAACTAATCACACCCTAATATTACACTTAACAAACTAACATGTATTTATTTACTATTAACAGCATAAACACAAGTTCATCTATACTAATAACACATTAGTAATATTAATACATGATTAAACTAACCCTAACACATAATACCCATATTAACTTATAGAGAGAGAAAGAGAGGGAGGGCACAAACAATGGGTCCAAGCTAGAAGAGGTTGCACCGGTAGTTCGACGGGCTAGGTGCTCCGGCAGCCTCGGGTGGCGCGGTGGTCTGCGTTAGCTCCGGTGGTCACGGGCGCGCGGAGTGGTGCAACTAGGGCATGAAGAGAAAGGGGGAAGCTGACGGTCAGCGGCAGCAATGGCGGCGCTTGGTTGGTTCAAGAGGTGCACGAGTCGAGGGGCGAGGGTTTTCGGGTCTGGAACCGAGGCGCAGACCGCGGTGGCTCGGTGGTGTGGTGGCCGGCGAGAAGTTGGCGACGGAAGGTGGTGGAAGGTGGCGCTTGGTGGTGGTGGTTGCGTCGGGCAGGAGCATTAGCAGCAGTTGTAGTAAATAGAAGAAGAAGAAGGAGGGGAGGAGAGAGAAAAAGAATAGAGAGAGAGAGAGGGAGACACGGGAGAGAGAGAGTAGAAAGGAATGGGAAAACACGTGTCGGTCCAGGATTGGGTGAGTAGGGGGTTTGCAAAGGTAGTGGGGGGAGAAATTGTTTTGCTGCCAACGGTTATCAAACAACCAAAAAAAAATCAGATACAATTTGTGGGTGATGTCACCCTAGTGATGTCATAAACCCACCCAAAAATAAAAAGGAAAAATATTATTAAAACCCAATATGCTTAACCCTTAATTATCTCAGCAAAACCCTAATAAACAGATAAAATAATTCACAAAACTGATAAAAGGTTTTTCACCCGGTATCCCAAAAATTCCTAACTGATATTTTTAAAACTTTAAAAATTACTACGAAAACACTCGCGGTCCTAAAAGCTCCGTGTGATCAACAGGTAAACTTATAATGAATAAGGTCATGTTTTTATCATCTTAACGATATTTTTACTGGTATTTTTCCGGGGTTTTACATCATTCCCCACTTAAAGAAGTTTCCTCGAAACTTAAACTTACCACTACGCATGCAGCTTATTCATAAAGACTCGGTTTCACATCATTCCCCATTTAAAGAAGTTTCGTCCCAAACTTAAACTTACTTAGTCTTTAAAAGATGAGGGTATTTTGTGCATTTCTTCTTCGGTTTCCCAAGTGGCCTCCGTTGTAGTATGATTTGTCCACAATACCTTGACTAGTGGGGTCTTCTGCAGAATTGCTTCTCCTACGGTCCAAAATCTCAACCGGTTGTTCCTCGACGCCGATCTTCCCTTAATCGCAACGGTTCGTACAATCACATGCGAAGGATCTGCAACATATTTCTCACCGAAACATGGAAAACGTTGTATACCCGAGGTAGATCCCCTGGTAACTCCAATTTGTAAGCTAATTCCCCTATGCGCTCCAAAATAGGGTATGGCCCAATATACCTTGGAGTCAATTTCCCTGATTGACCAAATCTCATGACTCCTTTTGTAGGAGATACACGTAAGAACACATAATCTCCCACTTCAAACTCCAAAGGTCTTCTTCGATCGACGGAACTTTCTCGCCGACTTTGCGCCGCCCTCATTCTCATCTCTGAATGACCCTTACTTTTTGAGTTGTGTGTTGGATCAATTCTGGACCAATAGTGAGGGCTTCATCAATATCCTGCCAACACAATGGGGTCCTACATCTTCTCCCATATAACGCCTCAAACGGCGACATCCCAATATTAGCATGGAAGCTATTGTTGTAGGAGAACTCAATCAAGGTTAGCTCATCGTCCCATGATTCTTTAAAATCTAAAGCACACGCTCTCAACATGTCTTCCAAAGTCTGAATCGTTCTTTCTGTTTGCCCATCAAGAATGGATGGAAAGCGGTCTTGAAATTTAGCTTAGTACCAAAAGCTTCTTGTAACTTTTCCGTAATCCTCGATCAAATCTTGTGTCCCTATCCGAGACTATCGAATCGAACTCCATGCAATCGCACTATCTCACTTACGTAAGCATGGGCTAACCGTCCAACGCCCAAGTGTTAGCCATGGCGAGAAAATGTGCGACTTAGTTAAACGATCCACAATCACCCAAATAGCATTGTTCTTTCTCCTGGTCCTAGGAAGACCAGTTACAAAATCCATAGATATTGAGTCCCATTTCCACTCCAGAATTTCTAACGGATGTAATAACCCTGCCGGTCTCTGGAGTTCAGCTTTAACTCGCTGACATGTCAGACATCGAGACACATAATCGGCCACTTCTTGCTTCATATTGCTCCACCAAAAGGTTTGCTTAAGGTCCTTGTAGAGCTTGTTTCCTCCTGGATGTACCGAGTATGGAGTGTTGTGCCCTTCGTCCAAGATTTTTCGTTTCAGCTCCTCCATATTAGGTACACATATCCGGTTGTGAAATCTCAATGTTCCATCTTCGTGTTCCACAAATCCTGGTGCTTTTCCTTGGGTCACCTCTTCCCTTATCTTTACCAACTGTATGTCCATCTCTTGGAAATTCTTAATCTCATCCAGAAGAGTCGGTTGGATCTCCATAGTATTCAAGACAGCACCTTTCCCCGAAATCGTTATATTGAGTTCCAATCTTTTGAATTCCTCACATAGCTGATTTGGCAAGGTCACCAAATGATTCACCGTAGGGTAAGGCCTTTGACTCAAAGCATCTGCCACTACATTGGTCTTCCCGGGATGATATTGAAAATGGATATCATAATCTTTCAAAAATTCCAACCACCTGGTTTGGCGAAGATTCAACTCTTTCTGAGTGAAGAGATACTTCAAGCTTTGATGATCAAGAAAATTTCGCAATGTACTCCATAAAGGTAGTGCCTCCAGATCTTAAGAGCAAAACCACCGCCGCCACTTCAGTCATGAGTAGGATAATTCTTTCGTGGGCCTTCAGTTGCCTTGAAGCATAAGCGATCACCTTCCCATTTTGCATAAGCACGCACCCTAGACCACCATGTGAGGAATCACTATAAATGACAAAACCTTCGTTTCCTTGAGGTAAGGTGAGAATAGGTGCCGTTGTAAGTCTCTTTTTCAACTCTTGAAAATCCTTCTCACATTTGTTGGACCACACAAACTTTACCGACTTCCTGGTCAAGTTAGTGAGAGGTGTTGCAATCTTAGAGAAGTCTTGCACAAACTTCCGATAATACCCAGCCAAACCCAGAAAACTCCTTACTTCCGTAACATTCTTCGGTGTAGGCCACTTACTAACAGATTCTACCTTCTGTGGGTCTACTGCAACTCCATCCTTTGAAACAATGTGCCCCAGAAAAGCCACTTTCTCCAACCAAAACTCACACTTGGAAAACTTCGCATATAACTCATTTGCCCGCAGTTTCCAACACCCTTCGCAAGTGTCATGCGCATCCTCCCGTGTCCTTGAATAGATCAAGATGTCATCTATAAAACCACCACAAACTTATCCAAGAAGAGTTTGAATACCCGATTCATTAAATCCATAAAAGCGGCGAGAGCGTTTGTGAGACCAAAGGCATAACCACAAACTCATAGTGACCATATCGGTCCAAAAGCGCTTTGGTAATATCTTCTTCCCGAATTCTCAACTATTGATAACCCGATCTCAGGTCGATCTTACTAAAAACTGCAGCTCCCTTCAATTGGTCGAACGGATCATCAATGCGTGGTAGCGGGTAACGATTCTTGACCGTAATCTTGTTCACTCCGTAGTCAATGCACAACCTCAAACTACCATCTTTCTTCTTCACAACAACACCGCGCACTTACGGAGAGAGGTACTTGGTCTTATATATCCCTTCTCTAACAAGTCATCTAGTTGTTTCTTGAGTTCTTTGAGTTCCGCAGGGGCCATTCGATACGGGGCCTTAGATATTGGAGTAGCCCCAGGTTCCAAATCGATACGTAAATCCACTTCCTCATGCGCGGATCCCCAAATTTCTTCAGAAATACATCTACGCACTGCATCACAGAATAATTTCAATAGAAGCTTCCTCGCCTTTAGCGCCCACCACATTGCATAGAAATCCTTCACATCCTTGTCCCATCATCTTATGAGCTTTATCATGAGATACTTCTCACCCTCGGGGTTGTTTATTGTAGTGCACCACCTTTCTTCCATTTGAACTCTTCAAAGTCACCTTCTGCTTCCGGCAATCGATCTGCGCTTGATATTTAGCCAACCAATCCATTCCAAGAATCACATCGAATTCCATTAACTCAAATTGGTGTAAGTCAGCATTGAACTCTTGATTGCCTATCACTATTGGACAATTCTTATATAACATTCCACACTGCACTGCCGCTCCCATAGGTAAAGATACCACCATAGTTTCTTTTTCTTCAGACGATACTAATTTAGCTTTTTCCACAATCTCAGGTGATATGAAAGAATGACTAGCACCAGAATCAAACAACACATAAACATGATAAGAGCACAAAAGAAAAGTACCAGTAACAACATCAGTATTGTTCTCAACTTCCTCTCTCTTCATCACATAAACTCTACCTCCAGCATTGCGTGGTGCTTGCTGCTGACGAGGTGGTGGTGGCGGAAGTGCTCTAATTGGGTTGCCCCGATTGCCATTATAGCCTCCAGGATTTGGGCGAGGCCTTCCCTGATTCGCCGGATATTCAATCCTGCGCTGATGGTTCGGTGGTAGAGCTCCTCGGTTAGCACCACCCATAAAATTGGATCCCCCTTCAGCCGGATGAGGAGCCACAACGTGATTTGATCGCCACGATAGCGACCACTCGTTGATTCCTAGCCTCAGATAATGCCCGCCTACCACAAGCCCTACAGCCATCGCACTGTGTTGTTGGGTCGCCCCGATTACCTTGCCACATATTGGGCCCGAACCTCTTGAAGGTAGGTGGTGGTTGAGGAACAAAACGAGGAGGTTCCTTCTCTTGTCGCCTGCTTTGTCAATTGTATCGTCCGATTACTTAGCACCCGCTCCACATTAGCAGCCACCTCCAAAGATATCTTGATATGAGGCGAAAGTGCATACGAACAACTTTTCTCAGATATTGTAGTTCAACCCATCCTCAAACCTGTTCATCTTCAGCTTCTCATTCGCAATATAGATTGGTGCAAACCTCGATAATTCCATAAACTTAGAAGCATACTGCAGTAGGGTGTCACTCCCTTGTTGCAACTCCAGAAATTCTTTCTCTTTGGCCTTTTGTAGGCCATTGGGTAAAACCGTTCCTCAAAGATCCCTCAAGCTTTCCCATCCAAAACCTTGTTCATTCTGTCTTTCTTTCATGCTCATCCACCATAAGTCAGCTTCTCCCTTAAGATGATATGTTGCAAAGTTTACCTTCCTGTCCTCAGGACACTGAATTGCGGCAAAAATCTTTTCCACGTCTCTGACCCAGTCCTCGAATATCTGGGGATCAGCCACCCCGTTGTAAGATGGGGGGTTCAAGGCATTGAATTCCCAAACAGAGTGGATCTTCCTTCCTTTTGTTGTCCCGCCATCCATCGGAACTACTCCGATCGTCGCCATTAGTTCCATCATCATTAGCCGAGCAAATCGGGCCCCGGTTGGAGTTCCATCCGCTTGATTAGATGAAGTCGCCTATGTAATCGAATTCGCCGCGCCTCATAGAGTGGTGCATACTTTTGTCTCAACTCCGCCATGGAAGGAATGTATGTGGCGGGATCTCTGGGGCGACCTCCCATCATCGCTTTTCCATTCTTTTAGGACTTCTAATTACCAACACAAATAATTTCATTAGGCCAACAATTTTAATAATAAATCATGATACAAAACTTACCCAGCTTGTACTCTTATACCTCTTTCTAACATTGGTAAACAACACCTTACATTTATAGGAATATAAAGGATTTTCATAACGATGCAACTTCCACATTCAACATAATCATTCTCATCTCATCATATCATCACATAGTGCCCTAATCAACTATTCTCATACCATTGTAACTGCATACAAGAGGGTTTAAAGTGAAGTAACACATGTTTTTCATAACATAAACGAAATTACTACGTTAAACCTTGCTTTTAGCTCAACATAATATAACTATTACCGCATAACAAAGCGAAAAAGAGAACGTCAAAACATGGCACTACCAAGTTCCCATACTTATATACAATTCTAAAAGGATCAGCTCATAATAATGAAAACAACGAAATCAAACACGACGCCTCTGAACACCTCTCTCCGCCTCGGGTCCTGGGGCCGATCATCGGACTCTTCGGGCCGAGTCCGACCGAACTCTCACCGTTATCTCCATGGACCCTCCTCAAGGTCCCGCTCGCTCGCCTCGCCTCCTCATCATCACGATCAAACGGCGGTGCCTCGCTCGTGGACTTCTCGATGTCGGCCGACGAGGCCTCCACCATAGTCCGAACAGATCGAGGATGGTTGGTGCCGGCCATGCACGCCCGCACCATCGCGCCTTTTCACCGTGGCGCCTCGGGTCTTCAAAGCGGTATAGGTGGCGGCAGCTGGGAGGCCCAGACCTCCAGTGGTGTCCCCGTCAATGTCATCAAGAGGAGATTGACCATGCACCCTCGTGTCAGACACGTGGTGCGCAGGGCATCTCCAATCGATGTCTATCTCGAATCACCCTTCCACGCATCGTGCGAGCCTCCTCGCCCTCCGAAGCCCACGTGAAAGAGGTCTTCCTCCACGTCAAAGCTGTGGTGCAAACCTGGATCCATTCCTGTAAAACGACAAGAAAGTGAGTTTTTAAGAAGAAACACAAAATAGACCGATTTCACCCCATTCCTCCTACACTCTAACTCAAAACGTAGCTCCTCAAGATCTAAAGGTGAGGTTATTAGTCTTCCAAGGGCTACATAGGTCGCAACCTAGGGCTCTGATACCATTCTGTAACGCCCTGGAAATTTAAATCTAACGTATCGATCAAAGTCAAATATTAAATTTCAGCGGAAAAATTTTCAACTTATTAATCATACTGGGCGTTACTGCCGTACCTCTTTCGAGATACAAGGCAAGGGAAAGGTTCTAACAAAAGTGACTAATTGGTCCACAATCTAAACAAAGTCTCAACGTTATCTTTACTTAAACAAAACAAAAAAAAAATTATTCTTGACTCATCTAACTTCACTTCCTCACTTCTACGCCCCTTTTTATCCCAAGTTATCGTCCGCACTGAAAACAAAACATTTCACAAATGAGGGGGGAAACCTGAGCAATACTACTCCTACGCATTTATAAACATTTGCGTAAACATTTGAACACATTTTAAAGGGGAGGGGTTACAATTCGAAATCTTGTGTGAAAACAATATAATAATTTCTTTCCATCAAATTTTTAATAGCGGGCGGGGTTTCCACACCCCTGAGTCAAAGACTCAGAACATGATTCGAGTCCCAAGGACTCGCATAAACAACATCATTCGACGATCACAGATAACTCATTTCTTTTCTTTTCTTTTATTTCTTTTCTTTCTTCGAGTCCCACTGACTCGCATAAATATTCCTATTCGATCAGCGCCTAACTCACATCCACAATACCAGGCATAACCTGGTCTCTTGACAGTCCCCCTCACAGGTTCCACCTGGTCTAAGGGGAGACTGCCCGAACCCGCTTTTTAACTCGTATCCGTTAGTTAGGTCCGGTTATCAAGATCCAATTCCTTTCATGTCATAACCAACTTTCCATAAAACTTTTAATGGAAAACTATCAAACAAGCTCATTCCAAAACAGTACCAAAACCATCATAAACCCAAATCTCAAATAACGATAACATTTCAACAAAAACAATTTTAACACTTTAATAAGGTTCCTTTGGGGAATGCATATTATATAAAACGCTTAAGGGCATTCACAGGGAATAGGATATAGTATTACCTGCTACGACAAACTTCAATCAACAAGCAGATACGGAGCTCTACGATTCGATACGGAGCTCTACGATTCGATTCCTCGCTCAGCCTAGTAAAAGGGTCTAAAATCAACACGTGCTCTAACGATTTCTTTAACATCCTAACTACCCTTCCCAAATTATAGTTTATTTCATTTAATCACAAACCACACAATTTCTTTCATAAAATCTTAAACAAGAATTTATACTCAACCATATTACATGAAATCAAATAATAACTAAATACTTTATTTCATATCTTTGCATGACACTATTCACTATATTTACCAAAATGCCACTAGACATGCATTTCACCACACTAGGTTACTATTATCACATTTAATTAATAACAACACATATTTAGGGTTCTTAAACATATTCCTAGGTCTCATGAGACACCCTTAAGTATTTTATACATAACATTTAAAGACCTAAACTTCAAGTCTCCACACACTTATTATATAAACACCTGATACCAAAAAAAAGGACTCTTTATAAGTAGATAATATAACTTAATAATTTCTTAATCGTAAAATAAATTTCTACCTAGTAACAACATTATACTTTCCACCAAAATTCGTTAATATTCTAACTTATACTTACCACATAAAAAGGACAATATAAATACTGGGTTACACCAACTCGTATTATAAAACTAAGTTTTGAACCTTGTAAAATTATGCTATAATTAATAATACAAGCTTGAAAATTCAAAAATCGACATAACTTAAATATAATGTTACCTTGTAATATTAACTTCCAAAAATAACAATTAACTTAGTAAAATCATATGTAATAGATAATATTGGGTTTTAATAATAACACCTCAAAATATAAAGCTCAAACTTTACCAAGGGCCTAATAACATATATTTAACGTAATAATATTAACTTTTTAAACACATACAACCAAAACTTAATATTATTATTTTTCAACATACTTTTAAAATAAGGTACCATCAAATATTATATTTCAAAGGACCTCATACATAGTAATTAATCCTTACGTAAATAATATTACCATGCATCAATATTAAGAAAATAATGTTATCAAATAATGTGGAAATATTAATAATCTAATATTATTGTCAAAAAGAATAATATACTTGAAAGAAACTAATATATAATCACATGATATTTTACACTACTTAACTCAACATTAATACATTAATATTTATGAAGTATTAATATGGATACAAGCATCAAGATATCACATATAACATTTGACTAGGGTATTAACTTATAAAATAAACTAATCACACCCTAATATTACACTTAACAAACTAACATGTATTTATTTACTATTAACAGCATAAACACAAGTGCATCTACACTAATAACACATTAGTAATATTAATACATGATTAAACTAACCTAACACATAATACCCATATTAACTTATAAAGAGAAAGAGAGGAGGGCACAAACAATGGGTCCAAGCTAGAAGAGGTTGCACCGTAGTTCGACGGCGGCTAGGTGCTCCGCAGCTCTGGGTGGCGGCGGTGGTCTGCGTTAGCTCCGGTGGTCAGTGGCGCGGGAGTGGTGCAACTAGGGCATGAAGAGAAAGGGAGAAAAAGATGGGAAGCTCGGTGGTATTCGGTGGTGGTGACCAGGTCTCTGGTCGGGTTAGCGGCGATGCGGCAATGATGGCAGTGTGGGCGCTTGGTTGGTTCAAGAGGTGCACGAGTTGGAGGGGCGTAGGGTTTTGGAAATGAACTGAGGCGGTGCACTGCGGTGGCTCGGTGGTGTGGTGGCTGGCGAGAAGTTGGCGACGGAAGGTGGTGGAAGGTGGCGCTTGGTGGTGGTGGTTGCGTCGGGCAGGAGCATTAGCAGCAGTTGTAGTAAATAGAAGAAGAAGAAGGAGGGGAGGAGAGAGAAAAAGAATAGAGAGAGAGAGAGGGAGACACGGGAGAGAGAGAGTAGAAAGGAATGGGAAAACACGTGTCGGTCCAGGATTGGGTGAGTAGGGGGTTTGCAAAGGTAGTGGGGGGAGAAATTGTTTTGCTGCCAACGGTTATCAAACAACCAAAAATCGATACAATTTGTGGGTGATGTCACCCTAGTGATGTCATAAACCCACCCAAAAATAAAAAGGAAAAATATTATTAAAACCCAATATGCTTAACCCTTAATTATCTCAGCAAAACCCTAATAAACAGATAAAATAATTCACAAAACTGATAAAAGGTTTTTCACCCGGTATCCCAAAAATTCCTAACTGATATTTTTAAAACTTTAAAAATTACTACGAAAACACTCGCGGTCCTAAAAGCTCCGTGTGATCAACAGGTAAACTTATAATGAATAAGGTCATGTTTTTATCATCTTAACGATATTTTTACTGGTATTTTTCCGGGGTTTTACATCATTCCCCACTTAAAGAAGTTTCGTCCTCGAAACTTAAACTTACCACTACGCATGCAGTTATTCATAAAGACTCGGGGTTTCACATCATTCCCCACTTAAAGAAGTTTCGTCCCCGAAACTTAAACTTACTTAGCTGCTGAAAAGATGAGGGTATTTTGTGCGCATTTCTTCTTCGGTTTCCCAAGTGGCCTCCGTTGTAGTATGATTTGTCCACAATACCTTGACTAGTGGGACAGTCTTCCTGCGTAATTGCTTCTCCCTACGGTCCAAAATCTCAACCGGTTGTTCCTCGTACGTCAGATCTTCCCTTAACTGCAACGGTTCTGGTACAATCACATGCGAAGGATCTGCAACATATTTCCTCAGCTGCGAAACATGGAAAACGTTGTATACCCGAGGTAGATCCCCTGGTAACTCCAATTTGTAAGCTAATTCCCCTATGCGCTCCAAAATAGGGTATGGCCCAATATACCTTGGAGTCAATTTCCCTGATTGACCAAATCTCATGACTCCTTTTGTAGGAGATACACGTAAGAACACATAATCTCCCACTTCAAACTCCAAAGGTCTTCTTCTTCGATCAGCGTAACTTTTCTGTCGACTTTGCGCCGTCCTCATTCTGTCCTGAATGACCCTTACTTTTTGAGTTGTGTGTTGGATCAATTCTGGACCAATAGTGAGGGCTTCATCAATATCCTGCCAACACAATGGGGTCCTACATCTTCTCCCATATAACGCCTCAAACGGCGACATCCCAATATTAGCATGGAAGCTATTGTTGTAGGATAACTCAATCAAGGTTAGCTCATCGTCCCATGATTCTTTAAAATCTAAAGCACACGCTATCAACATGTCTTCCAAAGTCTGAATCGTTCTTTCTGTTTGCCCATCAGTAGCTGGATGGAAAGCGGTGCTGAAATTTAGCTTAGTACCAAAAGCTTCTTGTAACTTTTTCCAGAATCCTGACTGAAATCTTGTGTCCCTATCCGAGACTATCGAACTGGGAACTCCATGCAATCGCACTATCTCACTTACGTAAGCATGGGCTAACTGGTCCAACGTCCAAGTGTTAGCCATGGCGAGAAAATGTGCAGACTTAGTTAAACGATCCACAATCACCCAAATAGCATTGTTCTTTCTCCTGGTCCTAGGAAGACCAGTTACAAAATCCATAGATATTGAGTCCCATTTCCACTCCAGAATTTCTAACGGATGTAATAACCCTGCCGGTCTCTGGAGTTCAGCTTTAACTCGCTGACATGTCAGACATCGAGACACATAATCGGCCACTTCTTGCTCCACCAAAAGGTTTGCTTAAGGTCCTTGTAGAGCTTGTTTCCTCCTGGATGTACCGAGTATGGAGTGTTGTGCCCTTCGTCCAAGATTTTTCGTTTCAGCTCCTCCATATTAGGTACACATATCCGGTTGTGAAATCTCAATGTTCCATCTTCGTGTACCACAAATCCTGGTGCTTTTCCTTGGGTCACCTCTTCCCTTATCTTTACCAACTGTATGTCCATCTCTTGGAAATTCTTAATCTCATCCAGAAGAGTCGGTTGGATCTCCATAGTATTCAAGACAGCACCTTTCCCCGAAATCGTTATATTGAGTTCCAATCTTTTGAATTCCTCACATAGCTGATTTGGCAAGGTCACCAAATGATTCACCGTAGGGTAAGGCCTTTGACTCAAAGCATCTGCCACTACATTGGTCTTCCCGGGATGATATTGAAAATGGATATCATAATCTTTCAAAAATTCCAACCACCTGGTTTGGCGAAGATTCAACTCTTTCTGAGTGAAGAGATACTTCAAGCTTTGATGATCAGTAAAAATTTCGCAATGTACTCCATAAAGGTAGTGCCTCCAGATCTTAAGAGCAAAAACCACTGCTGCACTCAGTCATGAGTAGGATAATTCTTTTCGTGGGCCTTGATTGCCTTGAAGCATGCGATCACCTTCCCATTTTGCATAAGCACGCACCCTAGACCACCATGTGAGGAATCACTATAAATGACAAAACCTTCGTTTCCTTGAGGTAAGGTGAGAATAGGTGCCGTTGTAAGTCTCTTTTTCAACTCTTGAAAATCCTTCTCACATTTGTTGGACCACACAAACTTTACCGACTTCCTGGTCAAGTTAGTGAGAGGTGTTGCAATCTTAGAGAAGTCTTGCACAAACTTCCGATAATACCCAGCCAAACCCAGAAAACTCCTTACTTCCGTAACATTCTTCGGTGTAGGCCACTTACTAACAGATTCTACCTTCTGTGGGTCTACCTAACTCCATCCTTTGAAACAATGTGCCCTAAAAGCCACTTTCTCCAACCAAAACTCACACTTGGAAAACTTCGCATATAACTCATTTGACCGCAAAGTTTCCAACACCCTTCGCAAGTGTTGCGCATGCTCCTCCTGTGTCCTTGAATAGATCAAGATGTCATCTATAAAAACCACCACAAACTTATCCAAGAAGAGTTTGAATACCCGATTCATTAAATCCATAAAAGCGGCGGGAGCGTTTGAGAGACCAAAGGGCATAACCACAAACTCATAGTGACCATATCGGGTCCAAAAAGCAGTTTTGGTAATATCTTCTTCCCGAATTCTCAACTATTGATAACCCGATCTCAGGTCGATCTTACTAAAAACTGCAGCTCCCTTCAATTGGTCGAACGGATCATCAATGCGTGGTAGCGGGTAACGATTCTTGACCGTAATCTTGTTCAGCTCCCGGTAGTCAATGCACAACCTCAAACTACCATCTTTCTTCTTCACAAACAACACCTGGCGCACTTACGGAGAGGTACTTGGTCTTATATATCCCTTCTCTAACAAGTCATCTAGTTGTTTCTTGAGTTCTTTGAGTTCGCAGGGCCATTCGACACTGGCCTTAGATATCGAGTAGCCCTGTGTTCCAAATCGATACGTAAATCCACTTCCTCATGCGGCATCCCGAAATTTCTTCAGGAAATACATCTACGTACTCCTGTACCACAGGAATAATTTCAATAGAAGCTTCCTCAGCTTTAGCGTCCACCACATTGCATAGAAATCCTTCACATCCTTGTCCCATCATCTTATGAGCTTTTATCATGAGATACTTCTCACCCTCGGGGTTGTTTATCAGAGTGCACCACCTTTCTTCCATTTGAACTCTTCAAAGTCACCTTCGCTCCTGCAATCGACTGCGCTTGATATTTAGCCAACCAATCCATTCCAAGAATCACATCGAATTCCATTAACTCAAATTGGTGTAAGTCAGAATTGAACTCTTGATTGCCTATCACTATTGGACAATTCTTATATAACATTCCACACCTTGCCGCCTCCCATAGGTAAAGATACCACCATAGTTTCTTTTTCTTGAGACGATACTAATTTAGCTTTTTCCACAATCTCGGGTGATATGAAAGAATGACTAGCACTGAATCAAACAACACATAAACATGATAAGAGCACAAAAGAAAAGTACCAGTAACAACATCAGTATTGTTCTCAACTTCCTCTCTCTTCATCACATAAACTCTACCTCCAGCATTGCGTGGTGCTTGCTGCTGACGAGGTGGTGGTGGCGGAAGTGCTCTAATCGGGTTGCCAGGTGCCATTATAGCCTCCAGATTTGGGCGAGGCCTTCCACGATTCGCGGATATTCAATCCTGCGATGGTTCGGTGGTAGAGCTCCTCGTTAGCACCACCCATAAAATTGGATCCCCTTCACCGGATGAGGACGGTTTCCACAACGTGATTTGGATCGCCACAAATGATAGCGAACCACTCTGGTTGATTCCGCAGCTCTTGATAATGCCCGCCTACCACAAGCCCTACGCCATCGCACTGTGTTGTTGGGGTCGTCCCTGATTACCTTGCCACATATTGGGCCTGAACCTCTTGAAGGTAGGTGGTGGTTGAGGAACAAAACGAGGAGGTTCCCTTCTCTTGTCGCCCTGCTTTGTCAATTGTACTGTCCGATTACTTAGCACCCGCTCCACATTAGCAGCCACCTCCAGCATATCTTGATATGAGGCGAAAGTGCATACGAACAACTTTTCCTGTATATTGTAGTTCAACCCATCCTCAAACCTGTTCATCTTCAGCTTCTCATTCGCAATATAGATTGGTGCAAACCTCGATAATTCCATAAACTTAGAAGCATACTGCAGTAGGGTGTCACTCCCTTGTTGCAACTCCAGAAATTCTTTCTCTTTGGCCTTTTGTAGGGCCATTGGGTAAAACCGGTTCCTCAGCATCCCCTTGAAGCTTTCCCATCCAAAACCTTGTTCATTCTGTCTTTCTTTCATGCTCATCCACCATAAGTCAGCTTCTCCCTTAAGATGATATGTTGCAAAGTTTACCTTCCTGTCCTCAGGACACTGAATTGCGGCAAAAATCTTTTCCACGTCTCTGACCCATTCCTCGAAGATCTTGGGATCAGCTACCCCGTTGTAAGATGGGGGGTTCAAGGCATTGAATTCCCGAAACAGAGTGGATCTTCCTTCCTTTTGTTGTCCCGCCATCCATTGGAACTGCTCCGACTGTCGGGCCATTAGTTCCATCATCATTAGCTGAGTTAAATCGGGCCCTGAAGTTGGAGTTCCATCCGTTTGATTAGATGAAGTCGCCCTATGTACTGAATTCGCTGCGGCCTCATAGAGTGGTGCATACTTTTGTCTCAGCTCCGCCATGGAAGGAACAGAAGGTTGCGGGATCTCTTGGGGCGACCTCCCATCATCGTTTTCCATTCTTTTAGGACTTCTAATTACCAACACAAATAATTTCATTAGGCCAACAATTTTAATAATAAATCATGATACAAAACTTACCCAGCTTGTACTCTTATCCCTCTTTCTAACATTGGTAAACAACACCTTACATTTATAGGAATATAAAGGATTTTCATAACGATGCAACTTCCACATTCAACATAATCATTCTCATCTCATCATATCATCACATAGTGCCCAAATCCACTATTCTCATACCATTGTAACTGCATACAAGAGGGTTTAAAGTGAAGTAACACATGTTTTTCATAACATAAACGAAATTACTACGTTAAACCTTGCTTTTAGCTCAACATAATATAACTATTACCGTCATAACAAAGCGAAAAAGAGAACGTCAAAACATGGCACTACCAAGTTCCCATACTTATATACAATTCTAAAAGGATCAGCTCATAATAATGAAAACAACGAAATCAAACACGACGCCTCTGAACACCTCTCTCCGCCTCGGGGTCCCAGTTCGGATCATCGGACCCTTCGTCGGCCGAGTCCGACTCCGAACTCTCACTGGTTATCTCCATGGGACCCTCCTCAAGGTCCTGCTCCTGTTCGGCCTCGTCCTCCTCATCATCAGTCAGATCAAACGGCGGTGCCTCGTTCTGGTGGACTTCCTCGATGTCGGCCGATGAGGCCTCCACCATAGTCTGAACCAGATCGAGGATGGTTGGTGCTGCTGGTGCACGTCCGCACCACTGGCAGTCTTTCAGCCAGGGCGCCTCGGGGTCTTCAGGCGGTATAGGTGGCAGCAGTTGGGAGGCCCGGTACCTCCAGGTGGTGTCCCCCGTCAATGTCATCAAGAGGAGATTGACCATGCACCCCTCGTGTCGTAGACACGTGGTGTGCAGGGGCATCTCCAACTGGATGTCTATCTCGGGAATCACCCTCTCCACGTACTGTGCCAGAGCCTCCTCGGGCTCCCTCCAGAAGCCCACGTGAAAGAGGTCTTCCTCCACGTCAAAGCTGTGGTGCAAACCTGGATCCATTCCTGTAAAACAACAAGAAAGTGAGTTTTTAAGAAGAAACACAAAATAGACCGATTTCACCCCATTCCTCCTACACTCTAACTCAAAACGTAGCTCCTCAAGATCTAAAGGTGAGGTTATTAGTCTTCCAAGGGCTACATAGGTCGCAACCTAGGACTCTGATACCATTCTGTAACGCCCTGGAAATTTAAATCTAACGTATCGATCAAAGTCAAATATTAAATTTCAGCGGAAAAATTTTCAACTTATTAATCATCTTATCAAGGCATGCACTCTTTCGAGATACAAGGCAAGGGAAAGGTTCTAACAAAAGTGACTAATTGGTCCACAATCTAAACAAAGTCTCAACATTATCTTTACTTAAACAAAACAAAAAAAAAATTATTCTTGACTCATCTAACTTCACTTCCTCACTTCTACGCCCCTTTTTATCCCAAGTTACTGGTCCGTACCTGAAAACAAAACATTTCACAAATGAGGGGGGAAACCTGAGCAATACTACTCCTACGCATTTATAAACATTTGCGTAAACATTTGAACACATTTTAAAGGGGAGGGGTTACAATTCGAAATCTTGTGTGAAAACAATATAATAATTTCTTTCCATCAAATTTTTAATAGCGGGCGGGGTTTCCACACTACCCCTCGGAGTCAAAGACTCGCAGAACATGATTCGGAGTCCCAAGGACTCGCATAAACAACATCATTCGACTGATTAGCGCATAACTCATTTCTTTTCTTTTCTTTTATTTCTTTTCTTTCTTTCGGAGTCCCACGGACTCGCATAAATATTCCTATTCGATCGATCGCCTAACTCACATCCACAATACCAGTGCATAACTGGTCTCGTGATCCCCTCACAGTTCCACTGGTCTAAGGAGACCGCTCAACCCGCTTTTTAACTCGTATCCGTTAGTTAGGTCCGGTTATCAAGATCCAATTCCTTTCATGTCATAACCAACTTTCCATAAAACTTTTAATGGAAAACTATCAAACAAGCTCATTCCAAAACAGTACCAAAACCATCATAAACCCAAATCTCAAATAACGATAACATTTCAACAAAAACAATTTTAACACTTTAATAAGGTCCCTTTGGGGAATGCATATTATATAAAACGCTTAAGGGCATTCACAGGGAATAGGATATAGTATTACCTGCTACGACAAACTTCAATCAACAAGCAGATACGGAGCTCTAGGATTCGATTCCTCGCTCAGCCTAGTAAAAGGGTCTAAAATCAACACGTGCTCTAACGATTTCTTTAACATCCTAACTACCCTTCCCAAATTATAGTTTATTTCATTTAATCACAAACCACACAATTTCTTTCATAAAATCTTAAACAAGAATTTATACTCAACCATATTACATGAAATCAAATAATAACTAAATACTTTATTTCATATCTTTGCATGACACTATTCACTATATTTACCAAAATGCCACTAGACATGCATTTCACCACACTAGGTTACTATTATCACATTTAATTAATAACAACACATATTTAGGGTTCTTAAACATATTCCTAGATCTCATGAGACACCCTTAAGTATTTTATACATAACATTTAAAGACCTAAACTTCAAGTCTTCACACACTTATTATATAAACACCTGATACCAAAAAAAAGGACTCTTTATAAGTAGATAATATAACTTAATAATTTCTTAATCGTAAAATAAATTTCTACCTAGTAACAACATTATACTTTCCACCAAAATTCGTTAATATTCTAACTTATACTTACCACTTAAAAAGGACAATATAAATACTGGGTTACACCAACTCGTATTATAAAACTAAGTTTTGAACCTTGTAAAATTATGCTATAATTAATAATACAAGCTTGAAAATTCAAAAATCGACATAACTTAAATATAATGTTACCTTGTAATATTAACTTCCAAAAATAACAATAAACTTAGTAAAATCATATGTAATAGATAATATTGGGTTTTAATAATAACACCTCAAAATATAAAGCTCAAACTTTACCAAGGGCCTAATAACATATATTTAACGTAATAATATTAACTTTTTAAACACATACAACCAAAACTTAATATTATTATTTTTCAACATACTTTTAAAATAAGGTACCATCAAATATTATATTTCAAAGGACCTCATACATAGTAATTAATCCTTACGTAAATAATATTACCATGCATCAATATTAAGAAAATAATGTTATCAAATAATGTGGAAATATTAATAATCTAATATTATTGTCAAAAAGAATAATATACTTGAAAGAAACTAATATATAATCACATGATATTTTACACTACTTAACTCAACATTAATACATTAATATTTATGAAGTATTAATATGGATACAAGCATCAAGATATCACATATAACATTTGACTAGGGTATTAACTTATAAAATAAACTAATCACACCCTAATATTACACTTAACAAACTAATATGTATTTATTTACTATTAACAGCATAAACACAAGTGCATCTACACTAATAACAGATTAGTAATATTAATACATGATTAAACTAACCCTAACACATAATACCCATATTAACTTATAGAGAGAGAAAGAGAGGGAGGGCACAAACAATGGGTCCAAGCTAGAAGAGGTTGCACCGGTAGTTCGGGACGGCGGCTAGGTGCTCGGCGCTTAGCTCCGGTGGTCGGCGTGGCGGCGGCGGGAGTGGTGCAACTAGGGCATGAAGAGAAAGGGAGAAAAAGAGGGAAGCTCGGTGGTATTCGGGGTGGTGGTGACGGTCTCTGGGGTTCGGGTTGCAAGCAGCGGGCGCTTGGTTGGTTCAAGAGGGTGCACGAGTTGGAGGGGCGAGGGTTTTCGGTCGGGAACCGAGGCGCACTGCGGTGGCTCGGTGGTGTGGTGGCCGGCGAGAAGTTGGCGACGGAAGGTGGTGGAAGGTGGCGCTTGGTGGTGGTGGTTGCGTCGGGCAGGAGCAACAGCAGCAGTTGTAGTAAATAGAAGAAGAAGAAGGAGGGGAGGAGAGAGAAAAAGAATAGAGAGAGAGAGAGGGAGACACGGGAGAGAGAGAGTAGAAAGGAATGGGAAAATACGTGTCGGTCCAGGATTGGGTGATTAGGGGGTTTGCAAAGGTAGTGGGGGGAGAAATTGTTTTGCTGCCAACGGTTATCAAACAACCAAAAAAAAATCAGATACAATTTGTGGGTGATGTCACCCTAGTGATGTCATAAACCCACCCAAAAATAAAAAGGAAAAATATTATTAAAACCCAATATGCTTAACCCTTAATTATCTCAGCAAAACCCTAATAAACAGATAAAATAATTCACAAAACTGATAAAAGGTTTTTCACCCGGTATCCCAAAAATTCCTAACTGATATTTTTAAAACTCTAAAAATTACTACGAAAACACTCGCGGTCCTAAAAGCTCCGTATGATCAACAGGTAAACTTATAATGAATAAGGTCATGTTTTTATCATCTTAACGATATTTTTACTGGTATTTTTTCGGGGTTTTACAACAATGGTCCAACTTAAAATATAGTTAACTTGATCTAGACCGCAACCTACGGATGGTTTATACTCAAGAGATGTCGTATCTAATTTCGAAGCAACCCTTTTTATTTTCACGTAAAAAAAAGGGCACAATACACACTGGCTAAGACAATTACAAAGTTGGATTTGATGAGAATGTGAAGGTAGTGGAATCTAATGATGGAAATCAGCTCGCGCTTGTTCCTCTAGGCCCAATCAAGAAGGCCCAACTAAAGGTCTATCATATACATAGGGTCCTTCATCAAAGGACTTCGACTCATACAGGGCCAACAGGGCATATTTGGTTCAACTACATCAAATGGGCCAACGAAGAAGGGTACAAAGTTGAACTACGAAGGCCATTCATATGGTGTGCTTCATATTTCAAAAGGATGTCCAAACATCCTAGATGGGCCAAGGCCACACGCCAAGCTCAGGAAAGAAGGAGCATCACACGTCCAAAGTCAAGTTTACAAGCCCAATTTTATGATCTTGATTTTTGGATATATTTTAATTATTTTCAGCTTAATTAGTTTTTGGTGTGTTTATTTTAATTAGGCTAGAATAGTCGTGTGATTTATTTCCTAGTTAGGAATTGGCTAATTTTGTAACTAATCCAATCTGGATTAGGAAAGCCAAGATAATTAGGATAAGGTTTGTTTCAACCAACTCCCCCTAGGATAAGGAATCCTAATCCAAGAAGGAGTAGAATAGATTAGGCATCTAGTAATAGAACTCCTTGGCTTGCACGCCAAGTTGGAGAGTTCTAGTCCCTTTAGGACTCTCATAGTATAAATAAGGATGTAGCCTCTCAAGGCAATCAATCAATTCAGAAATATGAAACCCCTTAAGCTTTTAGCTTTCCCTCGAGTGTTTGGATAAACTCTCACCCTTTTCTTCTATTGTATCTTGGTTTGGCACCTAAGTGGTTAGGAAGAGCTTGATCCTAGGTTGCGGTCTAGATCAAGTTAGCCCTAGGTTGTCCTTCTTGTGGATTCAATTAGGAAACCTAGATCTATCCGTTCTTACCTTTCTATCAATATAGTTAAGATAATTACCCTGTGAGCTTCACAATACGCTTAAGTCACATTAATCCTATACCCTACCCCTTCATCCCCAACGCCACATCCTCCCATCCACATCCCCACAAACGTCACCCTCTCTCCCAATCCAAATCCATCTCACATTCCCTTTTCTCTCTCCATAACAACCATCCAACAACCTTATCACTCCTCTAACAACCTAACAACCTCCCTCTTTTCCCACCTCCAACGTCACTCCCCCTCTCTTCCACATCAAACGCCATCTTCCCTCTCTCTTCCCATCCTCACGTCAACCCCCCCCTCCTAGCCTCCATTCAAGAATCAACCATCTCCTCTCTTTCCCATTCAAGATTCATCTCTCTCTTGAATCTTGAAATCACAAAGCCCTCACGGCAAAACAACCTCCACAAAGAACCCTAATTCACGAGAACCTTCCCTTTCACTCTCCCTAATCTCGTGAACCATCCCACCCTCGTTGTTTGGTTACACGTGTTTCATGTATTATTGGAATCAAAAACCTTTCTTGACCCGGTAATACATCATCTAATGAAACTTGTGGAGCTAAGTTTGCTTTTGCTTTCTTTTTACCCAGGGGTAACTATTGTAACCTAAGGGGTAGCATGATGAGAGTCTAACTATGTACCGTTGAAACTTGAAATATTAGTGTAGAAGGCAAAAATTTGTCAACCAATCAAGACTCGCCACGTGGAAATCAAAATATTATATTTTGGCCAATTAAATTATGACACGTGTCATGGATGACACATAATTTTTTTATTCCTTTTATTTTATTTAAAAGGAATTAAATGAGCCTAAAAATGTTGACCCAGGTTCTCTATAAATAGGGAGTCTCTTCCTTCATTTTGGGGGGTGGAAAAACATCCAAAGAAGACTCAAAAGCTCTCATACTCACTCTCTCTCTCGAAAACAAGAAGCACAACAAAGTTTAAGCTCGTGCCGTCCATTCGTGGGAGATCAAGCCACTTCCTCTTGATCAGGATCAAGTCTCTACGACCCTCGTTCAAGACCACATTCATCCAAGAATATATTCACTCAAGACTATATTCATCTAAGATCACATTCATCAAAAACCATACTCATTCAAGACTCGTTCAAGTTTGTTCAAGGAGATTGAATCGGAGGAGTTACATTTTCATTTTGTAACAAATACATAGAGATTGTATCCAAAATCCTTTGAAATTAATATAATTATATTTGTTCACTAATTTCTTGTGTTTATTTATTTAGATCGGGAAAATTGTGTTTACAAATTTTGGCACGCTCGGTGAGACATTTCTACCTCTCATCTCTTTCTCCAAGAACGAACTACTCGTCATTCGAAGAAGATGGCTCCTAAGACCAACATCTATCATGCTTTGAATAAAGTTACTCAATCCAAGTCACAAGAATCGGTAACTAGTGCAACATCCAATGGAGTAATCACTAGAAGTATGGCTAAGATCACCGCTATTGAGGCCACGAAACAAGTTGGTGCGAGTGCCCCGTTGCAAATCTTTGACTCCAACTTGTCGGGGACAAACCAAACTACTTCGATTCAAGCCGTTGATGACCCGGAGAAGATAGTCGCTCAATGGATGAATGAAATCTTCCATCAACCATTGAGTGAAGAGGATGAAGACTATGAAGATGGCGAGGAAACGCGAAAATCACCAAGGGATCCGCTCTCCTCCGATTCTGATACCGACTCTATTGACATTGTTATTATGCCCGCTATGGTCACAGATGCTATTAACTATGAAGAAGAATTCATGACTATGAAGGCCACACTGGCAAGACTTGAGAAAGAAAGCGAGGAAAAGACTGAGCATATTAAGCGACAAGATGAGCGGATCAAGAAATTGACAAAGAAGCTAAAAAAGCGATCCGCTAGCAAATTTGACGAAGGTTCGGGAGATGAAGATTCCGATGAAGGATCCAATCACGAAGACTCCGACGAAGAAGAGAAATATGAAGAAGGTTATGGCTCGGGCTCATTGTCTGTAGAGCAGATCCAAAAACTAGTAGCCGATGCGATAAAAGCTCAGATCGAGGGAGGCTCTCGTAAAACTCAATTGTACAAGAAGCCTTACACAAAGAGGATTGACGCACTTCGCATGCCATACGGCTATCAACCGCCAAAATTCACTCACTTCGATGGTAAAGGGAATCCTAAGCAGCATATAGCTCATTTCATCGAGACATGCAACAATGCTGGGACTGAGGGAGATCGACTGGTGAAGCAGTTTGTTAGAACCCTTAAAGGAATCGCCTTTGATTGGTATACGGACTTGGAGCCAGAGTCCATCGACAGTTGGGGAGAAATGGAGCAAGAACTCCTTAATCGATTCTATAGCACTCAACGCACCGTCAGTATGATGGAGTTGACAAACACGAAGCAGTGGTACCGGGAGCCAGTCTTGGACTACATCAATCGTTGGAGGTCACTCAGCCTTGAGTGTAAAGATCGATTGTCCGAAGCCTCCGCTGTCGAGATGTGTATACAAGGCATGGAATGGGATCTGCTTTATGTTTTGCATATGAGTAAGCCAACAACTTTTCAAGACTTGGCAACGCGGGCACATGACATGGTGCTCACAATTTTCAAACATGATGCAAGAAGACCAAGTGTCAAGGAGAAGCAAACTTCACTCGGGGGCACGTCAAAAGGAATTCCTTCATCCATGATTTTTGGAGAGAAAGAATATCCTTTCTCCGATGGTGATACACCTGAAATACTTGATAAACTTCTTGAAAAAGGAATTATTAAACTTCCAGTCAGGCGTCAAGTGAAGTTGGAAGAATCAATGACCCTAAATACTGCAAGTATCATAGGATCATTAGCCATCCGTTGGAGAAGTGTCAAACTTTTAAGGAGCTTGTCATGAGGCTTAAAAATGAAGGCAAGATGAAGATCGTATTCGATGAAGATGAAAGCGATGAATCCGAATGAACTTTTTACAAGTTGTCAAGTCAAGTTAAAAAAGACTCACAAGTCATCCAAATCAAGACTTCCAAGTCATCCAAATCAAGACTCACAAGTCAAAAATTCAAGACTTTCAAGTCATCCAAATCAAGACCCACAAATCAAAATTCAAGACTTCCAAGTCATCCACAAAAAAAAAAAAAAAAAAAAACCTTCACAAATCCAAAATCAAGACTTTCAAGTCATTCAAATCAAGACTTACAAGTCCAAATTCAAAATTTTCAAATCAAAGGCTCTCAAGTCATCAAGTTAAAGACTTCCAAGTCAAAACCAAGACTCCCAAGTCATCAACACCAAAGACTCACCAATCCAAGTTCAAGAGTTTCAAGTCAAAGACTCACAAGTCAGCAAAATTAAAGACTTTCAAATCAAAGGTTCTCAAGTCATCCAAGTTAAATACTTCGAAGTCAAAATTCAAGATTTTTTAAGTTTGAGACTCCTAAATCAACAAAGTCCAAGATTCAAGTCATTAAAGAATGTTGAATTCACAAGGTCGAGGAGTTCGCGGCATCAAAGATCAAGAGGATCAAGTGTTCAAAGGCGTGAGGCAGACTCATGCGGATAAGTTGTCTTCCGATTATCAGTGATATAATCCAAGACGGGCCGAATTGATGTCCCCAACTGAGGAGGATAATCAAAGGAAAAAGTGCTTTGTTCATCATGGTGGAGATGGTGGACGGATCACAATGGTTCTCTGTTATCAACTCTTCAATCTTCAAGATCACGATGATAAACCGATCGGACAATTTTCAAGATCACCATGGCTTTGTCCCATCCTACATTTGTCGATCGGTTCAGCACAGTGGAGATGGTGGATCTGGCATGAACCGATATATCGTCGTTGAGGTTGTTGAATCACTTGTGCGGTCGAGACTCTGGGTGGCCGGAGATCATGATGATATGTACGGACTATTAAAGCGGCATGGTCGAGCAGTGGACAGCCATGGTTTTGAGGCTGATCGATGTTGATTAGGGGTCATTGTTGCTGCTCTTCAAGCCATTGATGATGGGTCCAAACTTCAATTCATGGAAGAGGGAGAAAGAGGAAGTAGGAGAGACAAAGGCGCTACTGCTGCTCTTCAACTTTGAGAAAGGTCTCAAGAATATATTGGAGGATGGTGTTAATTCAGACACCATATATTCAACACGATGATTCACCTAAAACCTAAGCCTCCCTTTATGTATGTGGTGCGATTGAGCTTAATTTGTTAACTGGAAGATACTTGACATGTATAAAAGTGGCAAGCAATAAGACTTTAGAGACAAGATCCCATGGTGCAATATCATAATCAAAATTTTTTGGAGAAAGATTTCCATTATCCTATACCTATCAAGTCAAGAAGATTTGGAGATGGGCATGGATGGATAAATAGTTTGACGAATTGATTAAAGTCAATAAGTTTAATTGATATTAATAAGGCAACTTGCCTTAATCAATCAATTACATTGATGCTGATCAAATTGATGCCGATGCAGTGTTGTGTGCTCAAGATAGCAAACTTCCTGGTAAAAAAAAAAAGATATGATAGTCCTATTGTTCTAATTATTCCTATCAAAATTTTATGGGATTTAATTAGATAATTTGGAGAAAATTCTTCAATACCCTATCAAGTCAAAATCATCGACATGGGTAGCATATATAGTCAAATCGTCAAAGTGTCGAATTCAAATTTCGAGACCCGACCGCGGCCATTACTACCAAGTCGTAAACGCGGCCAACTCTCGAGGGGGCATTTGTAGAAGGCAAAAATTTGTCAACCAATCAAGACTCGCCACGTGGAAATCAAAATATTATATTTTGGCCAATTAAATTATGACACGTGTCATGGATGACACATAATTTTTTTATTCCTTTTATTTTATTTAAAAGGAATTAAATGAGCCTAAAAATGTTGACCCAGGTTCTCTATAAATAGGGAGTCTCTTCCTTCATTTTGGGGGGTGGAAAAACATCCAAAGAAGACTCAAAAGCTCTCATACTCACTCTCTCTCTCGAAAACAAGAAGCACAACAAAGTTTAAGCTCGTGCCGTCCATTCGTGGGAGATCGAGCCACTTCCTCTTGATCGGGATCAAGTCTCTACGACCCTCGTTCAAGACCACATTCATCCAAGAATATATTCACTCAAGACTATATTCATCCAAGATCACATTCATCAAAAACCATACTCATTCAAGACTCGTTCAAGTTTGTTCAAGGAGATTGAATCGGAGGAGTTACATTTTCATTTTGTAACAAACACATAGAGATTGTACCCAAAATCCTTTGAAATTAATATAATTATATTTGTTCACTAATTTCTTGTGCGTACTTATTTAGACCGGGAAAATTGTGTTTACAATTAGTTTTGCTAGACTCCCTGATTTGTCTATAGTAACCTTCTTAATCTTGTGTTTGAGATGTACATCATTGTATAATTCAATCAAGATGTACATCCTTGTATAATCTCTCTCTCTCTCTCTCTCTCTCTCTCTCTCTCTCTCTCTCTCTCATTAAGTGTTACATTTACAATCTCTTTTCTCTCCCATCCCTCCCCTCTTTCTCTATCATAACTTCCGTAGGAGGCCCCGCTGATAATCTATCGAATTCTCTCACCTATTTGTAACTATCAACTAATAGAGTTGGGAGAGAGAAAAAAATTGATAACAAATAGAAAACAAATTGGGAGGAAGAATTTATTTTGGGTCAATTGCGTTGATCTTATTAATGATTTTTTTTAGTTTTTTTAGATAAATCAAAGGTTAATACCTTTTATTTAATCACCAAAATATGGCAATGTAGTGCCTTACTACCTTATATATTTAAAGTGCTCTGGAACGCCATGTGACTATACTTTTTAAATATGATTTTTCGTTTAGGGTTCTAATAGAAGCAATTTGTAACAAGCCATTTTATATATATATTGAGAGTTTTTTTTATCAAAATTTTTAAATTTTGATGATATAATTTTCAACAAAGACAACTAATATGGAACGGACGGAGTAATGTTTTTTGGATTGTAAAATCATAAAATTGTAATGTACATTCAAATTAGAGTTTAATAACTATTATCTCAATTATTTTTTTTAAAGAACCACAAGGAAAATAGATATGAAATGTACATAAAAAGGCTACAGTGATTCAGTGAATTGTTCATACAAATAATTTTGGATTATTGGATGCCAATAATACCAACTTTGGGGGTATTGGAGATTAATAATACAAACTATTTTCTTGGACACTAGTAGTACCAACTATCGACCTATTTTCCTCCAACAGTACACGACCGAGTTGTTATAGTTTTAACTCATCGAAAAGATGACGTGGCTCCCTGATGTGTGACGTGGAAGGCAGAAGTTGAGTAGAAAATGTTGACGTGGACACTAACATGTCTTCCATGTCACATATTATGGAGCCACATCATCTTTTCGATGAGTTAAAATCATGACAATTTGACAGTGTACTGTTAGAGGAAAATATGTTAATAGTTCATACTACTAGTGTCCGAGAAAATAGTTTGTATTATTAATATCTAATACCCCTAAAGTTGGTATTATTGATGTCCAAAAACCCAATAATTTTTTAATATTAGCAAGATGGTTTACCTATTGATCCCTTTATAGATTATGACAAGTATCAACGAAGCACTGAGAAAAGGTAAAGAGAGAATTTGACAGAACTAGATTTTGATAGATGAGGTGTCAAACAATACAACAACTCCACCTTAAATAGGGGAGAAAAGGAAAAGAAAACAACAAGAAGAAGAAACCTAAAGAAAAACTAAACGGCCCAGAAACAACAATGCCCAATCCAAAATATGATGATTCTCACTAATATACCAACACCCCCCTCCTCAAATTGGTGGTTGGTAAACCCCCAATTTGTCTAAAATAGCATGATGTTGAGTTCCTGTCAAGGGTTTGGTAAGTAAGTCAGCAAGCTGACATGTGATGGGAACAAGTGAGAGAGTAATCAGGCCCTCCAAAAGTTTAGATCTAACATAATGGCAATCTAACTCTATGTGCTTTGTCCTGTTATGATACACGGGATTCTTCGCAATATAGATGGCTGCTTGGCTGTCGTATTTGACAGGAATGGGAACAACTTCGGTAATGGAAAGCTCATGCAGAAGCCTTGACATCCAAGCCAACTCAGCAACCAGACGTCTAATGCTTTTATATTCAGCTTACGCTGATGACAAACTCACTGATTGTTGTTTCTTTGATTTCCAAGATATTAGAGTTTTTCCCATGAAGATGACAAAGTCACTGATAGACCTACGAGAATGAGAACACGAGGCCCAGTCTGAGTCACAATATGCAGTAAGGGTACAATCAAAGTCATTACTAAGCAAAATACCAAGACAGGGACTTCCCTTTAGGTATCTGAGAACTCGAAGAACTGCTTAATAATATGGGATTCTGGGGGACTGCAAATATTGACTGAGATGTTTGATAACCCTACATTTTATAGGGTTATTCGGGTGTTTAATACATGAATTTCGAGTCAATTTGTGATCAAACATAACATTTTATATCCCGAATTCATGTATATTTCACTTGGTCTGGAGATTGGTGTAATTTTGTAGGTTTGTGAATGGAATTACATGAAGTCATGAAGTTGAAAGGTAGGGAGACAAAGCAAAGAGCAAGGAAAAACAAGAAATCATGTTTGCCAAGATAGGCGCTGGCAGCGCTTCCCGACGCGCTGGTAGCGCCACAAACAGAATGTTCAGAGGCGCTGAAGTAATGCACGCGCTGGAAGCGCCTGGAGCGCGCTGGCAGTGCCTCGGTTGTTACGACAGTACTTGGAGAACAAGGCAACTCTCGCGCTGGCAGCACGTACGTTGTTACGCAATGCTTGGGCAACAAGGCTACTATTTTTTGGCTATAAAAAGAAGCCTTCGCTGCGTAGTTTTACTAGTTTAGGGGGATGAGATTAGCATATCAGATCATAGCATACACTACATCTATTATTATTATTTTTAGTTCTCAAAAAAATATTTCTAGAATTCTAGTCTTAGTATTGGAGATCAAAGTGTTCAACCGGTGGCAGAAAAATCGGAGATTGAGGCTCGGGAGAAGGAAACTTTCACGAGCCGACATATTCGTTCATCCCTCGATTGTGGTTGTTCTCTTCCCTAATTTTTACTATGTTTTCTAGATTCAGTTCGATTAGTTTAGTTGTTTTTATTATCAAGCATGAGTAGTTAATTTTCAGTTTAGGGGAAACTCGATGTTGTTCATTTGACCCTCGGTTTTGATTTTGGTATGAAAAAGTTTGTCAATTTCATTCTGTCTTCGTGCTTATATTGCTACAGTAATTGATTGGCCACCATTTACTTGTGTCTAGACTCTTAGTTTCGGATCGAAAGATTGCTTCTTTGAGTTGGATTGACGAAGATTGAATAGGTATAAAATTCAATTAAAAATAATGTATTTCATACCTAGGATCGTTTAAATAACCTGTTGTTAACTTTGACTAAATTAGATAGCCATGAAAATAGGTGTGTATTTTAGTCGGAGCAATTCACTCCGGATCGAAAGATTGTTGTGATAGATATTTGTTTGGTTATTGACCCCGAATTGGTACAAACTGCTAAATACTGAAATCAGACCTTCGTTAGGTTAATTAGTTAACTAGAGTAACTCCCCTAAACGCCTTTATAATATTGAGAAAACCTTCATAAATTTTGTTTGCTGTTTCGATTAGATAAATTCGTAGATTAAATTAGATTGCTTTATAATTTCGATCATTTTAGTTAAACCTGAGTTAAAAATCCAACCCTTTGATTAACCCAGCATCCTTTGTAGTGGGTTAGTTTAGTGCGTAAGATAGAACAAGTCCTTGTGAGAACGACTTTGATATACTACATTGTACACCGTGCACTTGCGGCGTATCAACGCTGTACTGCAAAACTAATGTCAGGTCTGGTATTGGTTAAAAAAATTCAGTTTACCTATCAGCTGGCTGTAGAGAGTTGGATTACCAAAAACTTCTCCTGAATTTGGTGACAACTTGCAATTGAGATCCAAAGGGGTGACTACTTCAGAACTTGTGTCACAGCCAAAATCATATATTAACCCCTTTGCAAATTTTTTCTGTGTTAACAACAATCCTTGTGAAGTCCTTAAAACTTCAATTCCCATGAAATAATTTACATGTTCCAAATCTCTAATCTGAAAGTTAGTATCCAGATACCTTTTTATACTCTTTATTTCATCATGATCTTTCCTGTTAAAAGAATGTCATCCACATATACTGCCAGGAAAACAACCAAAGTTCCATTTTTCTTATAAAAAAGGGAATAGTCGTTTTCAGAATGATGGTATCCTCTTTTGTACAAAGTTTCGGCTAGTCTGACATACCATTGCCTAGAAGCTTGTTTAAGACCATATAAAGAGTTGGTTAATTTACATACAGCATTAGGAATTTCAGTAGATAATCCTTGGGGAATTTTCATGTATATATCTTCATTCAAATCTCCATGTAAAAAGGTGTTATTGACATTTAATTGATGTAGAAACCAATTTTTCTTGACAGCCACTGCCATGAGGGTTCTAATGATGGTCATTTTCACAACTGGGGAAAAAGTATCTGTGAAATCTACCCTTTCCCTTTGAGTGTACCCTTGTACCACTAACCTAGCTTTTAGTCTTTCTATTGTCCCATCCGCCCTATGCTTTACCTTATAAACCCACCTACACCCTATGGGTTTCTTTCCTGGTGGTAGAGTCACTACTTCCCACGTGTTATTGGTAACGAGGGCCTGAAATTCTTCTTGCATGGCCTTTTGTCATCCTGGATGTTGGGATGCTTGAGAGTAAGACTCAGGCTTACTATAGTCTAAGTGTTCCAGGAAAGATTGACTCTCCACATGGAGAGCATGATAATCATAGTGGTGGGGAGTTTCTTGTAGACACAGGTTGGTAGTAGTTAGAACCTGGGACTCATCTTGATAAGCTGAGCAAGTATAGTCTTCTAGGTAACTTAGGGTTTTAATGGTCGTAGAGGATCTTCTGACACTAGGTTCTCCTGTCTGTGTCTCAGGTACTTGAGTCTGTGATGACTCGGTTTGATCAAGAAAAGAGTCATCAGTGTCAGTGTCCTGTTGACCTTTAGTAAAATATTGTTCATCATCAAAATTGGTGTGTGGTGGAGAGGAAAAAATGCTAGTGATGTGATGTTCCTTTTCGAAGGGATAAACATCTTCATAGAACTTTATGTCTCTAGAGACCACAAATTGTTTACTGTCCAACATCATGACCTTAGAAGCCTTTTTACCCATATGATATCCTAGGAAAACACAAGGTATGGCCCTAGGTTCCAATTTAGATCTTCCTTGCTTTAAAGTTGAGACATAGCACAGACACCCAAAATTCCTTAGATTGGACAAGTCAGGAGGTTTTCCATTCAAAACTTTAAAGGGTGTTTTGTTTTTCAAGACTTTAGTGGGCATTCTATTAATAAGGTAAGTGGCTGTCATTAGGCAATCCCCCCAAAATTTTAAGGGAAGTTTTGACTGAAAAAGGAGAGCTCTACAAACTTCTAGCAAGTGCTTGTGTTTCCTTTCTACAACCCCGTTTTGTTGGGGTGTTTGAACACAACTAATTTGATGTAGGATCCCATTTTCAAAAAAAAAAATTCTTTTGCAGCATGACTATTACCTAATTCTAAGACATTGTTAGACCTTATGATTTTTATTGCCTTCCCATACTGGGTTTTGACCATTAAAACAAAAGATCTTATTACAGACAAGGCTTGGTCTTTTGTGACCAATAAATGAATCCAAGTACTCCTAGACAGGTCGCCAACAATAGTAAGGAAATATTTGTGTCATGTGTAAATTTTCGTGGAATAGGGACCCCAAACATCAATGTGAATTAATTTAAATACTTGTTTAGAAGTGATTTGACCTTTTGGAAAGGGTAGGCGATGTTGTTTAGCTTTATGGTAGATTTCACAATTGGGTATGGTACTATTGCTATTGTGGATACAATTATTAACATGCTATTGATTCAATTTGCTAAAAGAGATGTGTCCTAGTCTTTTGTGCCACAGTAGACAATTCTTACAAGTATCAGGATGACCATTTTCAACAAGAAAACCATTAGAATTGTTCTTGTCCCTATTTAAACTAGAAAGGTCTTCACATTCATTTCTTCCCACGTTTTTTTTTCTATCTGCTGGTCAAGGACATATAAACCTCTGTTAGGGATCGGATTCAGATCTGATTGTCAGTTGTTAGCCACTTGTTAGGGTGTGAAATAGAGCAATGTATGCAGCGGAAGGAAATACAGGATGATTATGGAATCGAGGGTAATAATAAAGAGAGGCAAGGATAAATAGGGTGAGACAGTATTTTTACGTGGGAAACCGAAGAACTCGGAGAAAAACCCACAGGCGATAACCAATATCCACTAGTAGAAAAAGGAGATATTACAAGAGGTAAAATATATGTGTGAACTCTCGTAGACTCTAATAACCTAGGCATGAGTAGGGTGAAGATGTGGAAATAACACCGTACCTCCCTCATGGGGAGTTTGAAGGCTTTCACATCGACTACATTGGTTTCTATCGCTTAATTACAAGGAGAATAAAGACCTCTATTTATAGTAGAATGAAGGAAAGGGAAACTAGGTTAAATATTATAAAACCTAGAAATAAAAGACGGACATCCGCCGCCACTGAACAAAATACCAGTGCGCCGGTAGCGCTGGCGGACGCCGGCGTCTTGTGTCGAGAGCCATCGAGTGTGGCTGGCGGCTTCGTTGGTACTGGTAGCGCCCGATTCTCGATTCATTGTTGTGAGGCGATAGCACTGGCTGGCTCTGGTAGCGCCTGCTCCTTCCTTCCTTCAATCAAAGAAATTTTGGGCCATAAAACCCAACAAACTCCACCATGGGTCAAAATCTCCAGTACCGTCATAGAACTCTGAATTTGGATTTGTCAACGAACTTCTCGACGTCATCCTGTTAACAACACTCTATCACCCAAATTGTAATAACCAAATTTTGACTTCATCCTGAATTTGATTGAACCCGACTCTAAAGGAATTTGACCTGACTCCGGCAAGATTAAAAGTTTACTGAATCTGGTTGTACCCGGCTCTGAAGGAATTTCACCAGACTCCGGTAGAATAGAAATTTGACTGAATCTTGAAAGGAATTTATCCCGACTCCGGTGGGATCCGGCTCTTGAAGGATTTTATCCTGATTCCGGTAGGATCCGAATCTAATTAAACCTAGCTCTGATACCACTTGTTAGGGATCTGATTCAGATCTGATTGCCAGTTGTTAGCCACTTGTTAGGGTGTGAAATAGAGCAATGTATGCAGCGGAAGGAAATACAGGATGATTATGGAATCGAGGGTAATAATAAAAAGAGGCAAGGATAAATAGGGTGAGACAGTATTTTTACGTGGGAAACCGAAGAACTCGGAGAAAAACCCACGGGCGATAACCAATATCCACTAGTAGAAAAAGGAGATATTACAAGAGGTAAAATATATGTGTGAACTCTCGTAGACTCTAATAACCTAGGGATGAGTAGGGTGAAGATGTGGAAATAACACCGTACCTCCCTCATGGGGAGTTTGAAGGCTTTCACATCGACTACATTGGTTTCTACCGCTTAATTACAAGGAGAATAAAGACCTCTATTTATAGTAGAATGAAGGAAAGGGAAACTAGGTTAAATATTATAAAACCTAGAAATAAAAGACGGACATCCGCCGCCACTGAACAAAATACCCAGGCGCTGGTAGCGCCCGATGGACGCTGGCAGCGTCTTGTGTCGGGGAGCCACTGAGTGTGGCGCTGGCAGCGCTCGTTGGTACCGCTGGTAGCGTCTGGATTCTCGATTCGCTGTTGTGAGGCGCTGGTAGCACTGATAGTGGCTCTGGTAGCGCCTGCTCCTTCCTTCCTTCAATCAAAGAAATTTTGGGCCATAAAACCCAACAAACTCCACCATGGGTCAAAATCTCCAGTACCGTCATAGAACCCTGAATTTGGATTTGTCAACGAACTTCTCGACGTCATCCTGTTAACAACACTCTATCACCCAAATTGTAATAACCAAATTTTGACTTCATCCTGAATTTGATTGAACCCGACTCTAAAGGAATTTGACCTGACTCCGGCAAGATTAAAAGTTTACTGAATCTGGTTGTACCCGGCTCTGAAGGAATTTCACCAGACTCCGGTAGAATAGAAATTTGACTGAATCTGGCTGTACCCGGCTCTTGAAGGAATTTATCCTGACTCCGGTGGGATCCGGCTCTTGAAGGATTTTATCCTGATTCCGGTAGGATCCGAATCTAATTAAACCTAGCTCTGATACCACTTGTTAGGGATCTGATTCAGATCTGATTGCCAGTTGTTAGCCACTTGTTAGGGTGTGAAATAGAGCAATGTATGCAGCGGAAGGAAATACAGGATGATTATGGAATCGAGGGTAATAATAAAAAGAGGCAAGGATAAATAGGGTGAGACAGTATTTTTACGTGGGAAACCGAAGAACTCGGAGAAAAACCCACGGGCGATAACCAATATCCACTAGTAGAAAAAGGAGTAGACTCTAATAACCTAGGGATGAGTAGGGTGAAGATGTGGAAATAACACCGTACCTCCCTCATGGGGAGTTTGAAGGCTTTCACATCGACTACATTGGTTTCTACCGCTTAATTACAAGGAGAATAAAGACCTCTATTTATAGTAGAATGAAGGAAAGGGAAACTAGGTTAAATATTATAAAACCTAGAAATAAAAGACGGACATCCGCCGCCACTGAACAAAATACCTGTGCAGCGCCGTAGCGCCCATGGACGTCTTGTGTCGAGAGCCATCGAGTGTGGCGGCGGCGCCATTGGTAGCGTCTGGATTCTCGGTTCGTTGTTGTGAGGCGCTGGTAGCGCTGATAGTGGCTCTGGTGGCGCCTGCTCCTTCCTTCCTTCAATCAAAGAGATTTTGGGCCATAAAACCCAACAAACTCCACAATGGGTCGAAATCTCCAGTACCGTCATAGAACCCTGAATTTTGATTTGCCAACGAACTTCTCGACGTCATCCTGTTAAAACACTCTATCACCCAAATTGTAATAACCAAATTTTGACTTCATCCTGAATTTGATTGAACCCCGCTCTAAAGGAATTTGACCTGACTCCGGCAGGATTAAAAGTTTACTGAATCTGGTTGTACTCGGCTCTGAAGGAATTTCACCAGACTCCGGTAGAATAGAAATTTGACTGAATTTGGCTGTACCCGGCTCTTGAAGGAATTTATCCTGACTCTGGTGGGATCCGGCTCTTGAAGGATTTTATCCTGACTCTGGTAGGATCCGAATCTAATTAAACCTAGCTCTGATACCACTTGTTAGGGATCTGATTCAGATCTGATTGCCAGTAGTTAGCCACTTGTTAGGGTGTGAAATAGAGCAATGTATGCAGCGGAAAGAAATACAGGATGATTATGGAATCGAGGGTAATAATAAAAAGAGGCAAGGATAAATAGGGTGAGACAGTATTTTTACGTGGGAAACCGAAGAACTCGGAGAAAAACCCACGGGCGATAACCAATATCCATTAGTAGAAAAAGGAGATATTACAAGAGGTAAAATATATGTGTGGACTCTCGTAGACTCTAATAACCTAGGGATGAGTAGGGTGAAGATGTGGAAATAACACCGTACCTCCCTCATGGGGAGTTTGAAGGCTTTCACATCGACTACGTTGGTTTCTACCGCTTAATTACAAGGAGAATAAAGACCTCTATTTATAGTAGAATGAAGGAAATGGAAACTAAGTTAAATATTATAAAACCTAGAAATAAAAGACGGACATCCGCCGCCGCTGAACAAAATACCCAGGCGCTGGTAGCTCCCGATGGACGCTGGCAGCGCTCGTTGGTGCCGCTGGTAGCGTCTGGATTCTCGGTTCGTTGTTGTGAGGCGCTAGTAGCGCTGATAGTGGCTCTGGTAGCGCCTGCTCCTTCTTTCCTTCAATCAAAGAGATTTTGGGCCATAAAACCCAACAACCTCCAGTGGATCTACCAAGAACCAGTGGCCTCCTCAAAAAAGGGCCCTACAAGGTACAATGTTTTGGGGTAAAAACTATATTGCACTCAAGTTATTGACTGAGTTTTTTCACAGATATCAGATTAAAGCTAAAAAAAAGGGACATATAAGACGTTTTGCAAAACTAGGTTGTTATTTAAGTTATAATCTCCACACTATGTAACTTGGACCTTTTCTTGGTTAGGCAAGATGATCAAATGGGTTTTGGAAGTCTTCTTAAATTAATTAGATTATCTTTTTCGCATATCATGTGATCAGAGGCTCCTGAGTCTATGGTACATTTTCTACTGGCAATGGTAGACATCAGACAAAATTTACTGGAGTAAGTTGAGGTGATACCTGCCATGAATGCTGATTTTAACTCATCTTCGAGCGCAAACTCTTCATTCTTTGACCCATCTTGCAGTTTTGAAAGAAAATGTATCACTTGTTTGGTTTGTCCAGCATCTAACCCAGGGAAGGTGAAGTTAGATGACTGGAAGAGCGAGTTATGTCCATCATACGAACTTTCCTCATTTTGTGTTGCGTTGGCAAACCTCCTTCCTTGGTTCCCCCCATTCCTGCCTCTGTTAGATGAACCTGCTCTGTCATTCTTATTTGGATACCCATGGAGCTTGTAACACTTCTCAATTGGGTGGTCTGGCTTCTTGCAATGTGCAAAAATCACAGTTTCTTTCTTTGCTTCAATTTTTCTGGAATTGCCAGGATACTTGGAAATGGTTTGGAATGACGCACTCTCAGAAAGAAAATTTGATGTTTTCCTTACTTGTCTCTGTCGTTCTTCTTGAAGTGCCACAGAGTATACTTGGCTCAAGTTAGGAAAGGGGTTCATAATTAGGATGTTACCTTTCAGTGGTGTATAACTCTCATTCAACCCCATCAAGAATTGGATAACTTTCTAATCTTCTGCATACTGGTGTAAAGCAGTATTGATCTTGAGATCGTAAGCGCACTTCCCACATCCACATCGGGGCAAGCCTCCAACCAAGGTAAGTTCGTCCCAGACCTTCTTACACTTGTTAAAGTACCCAGCTATGTCCAAACTTTCTTGAGCCAAAGAATTGACTGCCTGATGCAGTTGATACATTTTTGCTTTATTTGACTGCACATACCTTTCGATCAACTCTTTCCACATCAAATTGAGAGTTTCCGAGTAAAGAACGCTCTCTCGGATGTCTTTGCTCAATGAGTTTAGAAGCCATGAGATAATCATATCCTGACACCTTTTCCAGAAGGGAAAGAGGGGTGAATCTCCACTGGGTTGAGCGTAGGTTCCATTAATGAAAGTTAACTTATTCTTTGCTGAAAGAGCTATGGTGGCCGATCTCTTCCAGTTCTCGAAATCTTCCCCGCCAAATGGTTCTGAGACGAGCGATTGCCTAGGATGGTCCGAAAGGGTGGATGAAAAGAGGATGGGAGGGATCAATTGTAATGGGTTTCTTTGACTCAACCATGAATGGAGGAAGATCGAAGCAGAAACCTAGCCTTTATTAATGACGGAAGAAGAGAAAAGATTAGACCAGAGAGCTTTAACCGTAATCGGTTGAAGAAGAGGAACAGCGGCACATGTCAATGTTGCTCTGATACCATGACAAGTATCAACGAAGCACTCAGAAAAGGTAAAGAGAGAATTTCACAGAACTAGATTTTGATAGATAAGGTGTCAAACAATACAACAACTCCACCTTAAATAAGGGAGAAAAGGAAACGAAAACAAGAAGAAGAAGAAACCTAAAGAAAAACTAAATGGCCGAGAAACAACAAGGCCCAATCCAAAATATGATGATTCTCACTAATATACCAACATATTATAATCTCAATAAGTTAATTAGCAGGTAAAAAAAACAAAGAGTAATACAAACATCAAACTAGGTCCAATCAAAAAAAAAAGACGCTTGCAATAAGCTCTCAAGAGTATTTAAAGCTTTCACGGTTCCACACTAAAAATTATGGCCACTAAAACTTGAACCTTAATAAAAATAAATATTAATATACCAACCTCTGGTGATATTAGATTTTAATATAATAAGCTTTAAAATTAGATCAGTTTCAATATATTAATGACATCTAAATACAAGATCAGGTATATTATTGTCCAATTTTACAGATTAATATACATTGATATATCTTATATACTACGATCCAATATTTCAAAAAAAAAAAATAATCTCTTATCACGATGTCACTTGAAATGTTAGCACTTGGACCGTTTATTATATATTATTTAAATAAATGATGTTAATCAGACAACAAGAAATTGTTACAGTACAAGTATGCTATTTGATTAGGTAAAATTTTCTTCTTTGAAATTTCTTTTTGTACCAAAAAAGAAAAGAAAATTGAATTTTAATATTCTTTAGCTTCACCAATCGCATAGCAATAATTTTTATTTTCATTTTGTATTCCGGTAGTCTAAAAAAAATAAAATTGGATTGTAGTAGTATCAAACCCACTTCCACCTCCACCTCCACAATCTTTTTATTTTTTTCATTCCTGCTCCTAATTATTTTTGTTTTTTTCCATCTTTGCCTCCAAAAAGGTAATGAAGTGTAGCTACTAAAAGATTTTTTAAATTATTTTTTTGAGAATATAAGCAATTATTATTATTTTTAACAGGAATAAAATTGAAAATTTTTATAAATCGTGATAAAGTGTTATACTAAGTTTTGGATCAAATGCAGCTCAAAATCTATGATATTTTAGATATACTCTCGGTGTTGTTTTATAAGAATCTAATTTTATTTATTATTGGATCATCAGAATCCAAAATAAAACTGGAGATTATTATTATTATATAATTGATGAAATTAAAAATTATTAAAATTCTTTCCTAAAAAAATATTATTAGAATTCAATTTTACAAAAAGAAAAGAAGCTCACGTAATCCGAGTTACTCTTGTCATTATCTCAGTCCAACATTGCGAGCTGAAGTGAAGGAGGCTGGAAGAAATTAAAATGATCCTTTTACTTCTAGAAATTCAAATTCTCTGTTGTTAAGTTTTGTCTAAAGCACCCCCTACAAGCTAAAATCATCGTCGGACGACACTTACAATTTAAATTGGAAAAGATAATTTATATTTTTGGGGCGTGGAAAAAATAATCTGAACTTACAATTTTTTTTTTGGATGAGCTGAATTTTAATCCTTATTATTTTTAACATTCACCATTTAGTTAAACTCATTCGAAAAGTGACCTGGTGGTGACGATATTATACGTTGATCTTTTTGCAGCTAAAAAAAAAGTATGATCCACGTATAATATCGCAACTACCACGTCACCTTTAGGACGAGTTGAACAAGATGGTGGATGCTAAAAGTAATAGAGGTTAAAGTTAAACTAATCCATAACAAAGTTGTACGTTCGAATTATTTTCTTCCAATACCACCAAAGTATGAAGTAGTTTTTTCCGATTCCCCAAATTTTATCACAGTTACTTTTTATGATAATGTCATCAATTTTACTATTATGGTGCGTTTGGTTACAACTATTTCCCGGGAAAGTTTGTCAACTTTTCCAGGTTGACTAAATTTTTCCATGTTTGTTTGTAAAATGAGGGGAGGAAAATTTTGAAGTGAGTCCCATAATTTTCACAAGGTGGATGGTAAAATTTTTCCTATGGGGGGTTTGAGAAAGTTCTTTCCCATGGGAAAGGGAAAATTCTTTTAACTTTATTTTCAAAAATGTCCATAAAAACTACTACCTTCGTCCCAAAATGTTTGTCCGTTGACTAAATTTTGACTGTTAATTACTCACAAATTATAATTAATTAAAATATGAAATCACTACCATTAGAAAGATAATTTGCTAAAGATTACAATGACTGTAATTTTATATTGTAACTCATTATATTTTGTGAGTAATCAACAGTCAAAATTTAGTCAACGGACAAACATTTTGGGACGGAGGTAGTATTTTATAAATTAACATATGTAGGGTAGTTTGGACATTTCAAATGAGTTTTTCCATAAATTTTTCCATGTTTTCAAATGTAAACCAAACACTGTAAATTATTATTTCCCAGAGAAAATTTTCTTAGGAAAAACTTTCTCGGGAAACATTTTCCCGAAAAAGAACCAAACGCATAATTACATCTTGATAAAGAGCTTATATAGGACACTTTAACTTATTAAGACCCCGTTCTTTTTTTATGGGATTCGATTGTGGTTTTACACCACACCGTAAATTTACAATTTCTTCCACAATTCACTATAACTTTCCATTTCCTTTTTTATTAAAAGTGAAAACTTTTCAAATAAAAAATTAAAACTTTCACTTTATTTCCACCTACCATTATTTTCAAATTAAAATACCCAATTTTCATTATTTCCATCACAACTTTCCACATTCCACCACACCGCAACCAACCGCACCGTAAAAAAGAATGAAGCCTAATTATCTTGACGAAAAAATAACTACGGTAGAATTTATCTACATGAGATTCACCACCGGTACTTAATTTAGCAAAATAATAAATATATACTCACAAGATACTTCTCAAATATTTTTACATTTAAATAAAGACTATATTACTGATATTAAGTTTTTTAACGAAATGTACAATTGAATTTTATAAACATATATCATTCATAAATTATATATATAACATCATATATCCCTTCACAATATTTTACATTTATAAAACTACACATGTAATGGAATACATCTTAGATTGAAGTTTATATTTGTTATTTTGTTTCCATAATCAACAAATGATAATCCTTTAATTAATAATTAATTTATAATCTTAACATATTTGGTGTAAGAAACTTATAACCAAAAAATTGATATACCATCTTAACTCTTGAAACAAATTATATCCCCCCTCCCCCCTGTTTTTCTCAAGTGAACCAACTTGAATAGTAGAATAGCAAAATATCCCCTGCTTTTTTTCCCCAATTGTTATATATATGGTATATCTTGAAGCATATTTATCTATATCCATCAAGATGCTAAATCGCAAAAAAAAATTTATCGAATTTATTATAAAATTCATCATTAAATTTTCAATATAATTACAAAATTCATCAATATTTAAAAAAATTTCAACATAAATTCATCACGATGTACATTTTTGTTGGAATTATTAGAGTAACGTAGAAGAAGTGAAGTGGGCTAAAATTTGAAAAGAAAACTTGGCATTTGGATTTGGAAGTGATAAAGTTACAAGGAGGAAATTGGATACATGGTGGTGGTGGGAAATCATAGTAGGAGCTTATTAATTCTGCACTTCAAGAACATACCCCTAATCTCTATTTATGCGCGTAGCAAGGAGGTAATGGAACCCTTAACCTTCTTTCCAATTAGTCATTTTCTAAGTCTAGTTTTTCCTTACATTATCTCTTAATATATTTGGGACATTCTGTGATATTTTCACATAATATTTTAGATTTTTTTATATAGATCTTTCTAGTCATTCTCTTATTGAGTTTTCCAGGATGATGATACGTTATGTATCATACCTTAGATCAAATCGTTATTTCTTGTTTTTTGACACTATTTTTTAATAATAAGTACTGATTATCAATTATAAAAAGCTTGGGATGTGTAGGTTGCGTCAGTGAGCACAAGTGATATCCTAATCTGTTGGGGAGATCCAAGGCGGGAGCACACTTCAACCAAGACCCATGGTACACAAGTTAAGTGAAGTTCCATTTTAAAACCAATTTGTGTTAAGAGGAGTAGCCAACTTGACTTTCAATGGAAGCCTTTTTTTTCTCTTGTCAAGGTTTCAAGTCACCATCAAGAGTCCATCATGGTCCCTGCTCCTTTCCATGGTGATTTTTACGAGACCACATTCCCGCATCTTGCACCCAACCGAACGAACCATCGACTCTGATACCACTTGTTAGGGAGATCCGAGGCGGTAGCCCACTTTAACTAAGGCCCATGATACACAAGTTAAGTGAGATTTCATCTTAAAACCAATTTGTGTTAAGAGGAGTAGTCAACTCGACTTATATACCATGTCATTTCCCTTTACCTTTCCGATATGGGACATTTTTTACTCATGGGTGAATGCTAACATAATCGAATCAACTACCTCCATTAAGCTTAATTTAAACATTTTTTTTAAAATATAAAAGAAAATAGATGATAATATGATTTAATGCGATTTATATATGATATAATATTTATAAAATTCAATCATATCATATAATTTTATTTTAATATATAACAATACAATTTTAACAATAGGGTAAGCCACTTAAAATAATTATGTTACCCCAAAACTTATGTCATTTTTGTGCCAACAATTATCATTTGCGTTTTTTTGCTACTTCGATACACGACCCTATTTCCACAAGAATAGTCGTACTTGGCTTGCCCCACCATTTATACAATTCCACCTTAATTATCATTATATTCTTGCATGGAATAACACATTAAAAGAAGAAAATTCAAAACACATAGCCATGCATACATCATTAATTTTAACCACATCATCTTCATCTTCCACTACCTCTCTATATAAAAACCCAATTCTAGGTACCCTGAAATCCACACTAACATACACATATCCTAGTTAATTTCCTTCCTTTTCCCTTGAACATCAAGATGAGCAACCTCCCAATGACTTTATCCCTCTTTTTAGTCCTCCTCGCCGCCGCGACCACCACCCACGCCGCCACCTTCACCGTAAAAAATAACTGCGCCCAGACCGTCTGGGCCGCCGCCTCCCCAGGCGGCGGCCAGCAATTGGGCCCCGGTGGCACCTGGACGTTCAACGTCCCTGCCGGGACCTCCTCAGGCCGCGTGTGGGCCCGGACAGGCTGCACGTCCACCGGGTCCAACGGGCTGACATGTGTTACAGGGGACTGTGGCGGGGTCCTCCAGTGCACAGGGTATGGCCAGGCCCCCAACACCCTGGCCGAGTATACCCTAAACGGGTACATGAACCAGGACTTTATCGACATATCCTTGATCCAAGGATTCAATGTCCCCATGAGCTTCTTGCCAACCTCCAATGGCTGCTCCAAGGGCCCCACCTGCTCCGCGGATATCAATGCGCAATGCCCTAGTCAGTGGAAGACCAACCAGGGTTGTAGTAACCCCTGCACTACACAGTCCGTGTGTGGGCCCAATGCGCAGACGGAATTCTTCAAGGGGTTGTGTCCGGAGACATATACTTACCCTACGGACACAACCCTATTTACTTGCCCTGGTGGGACTAACTATATGGTTACGTTTTGCCCTTGATTTAGGGTTATTTAGTTACCCACTTCTTCAAGGGGTTGTGTCCGCAAACGAATATTTACCCTACGGACACAACCCTATTTGCTTGTCTTAGTGGGACGAACTATATGGTTACATTTCGCCCTTGATTTAGGGTTTATATATATAGCTGGCCACTTCTTTTTCTAGATGAAATGTCCTACATACCACATTTAGTCATATATGTATGTTTATCAAGAATAAACTAGGGATATATATCAAGATTGATTATCCCTAGCTCTTGTAGTCAATTGTAATTTTCAGTGGTTCACTGATGAGTTACAGTAATAAAAGCATAAATTTGGAGTTATAGTTTGGTTAGTAGGCTTGATCTCTTTACTTTACTACTCCCATCATTCTATATCATTTGTCATAGTATTGATTTTCACGATCTCCAATCTCGCTTTTTGATTGATAATTTTTATATAATATGTTATAAACAATTGCAATATTATATTTTTATGATAGTATTTTTCGTTATGAATCTAGCTAATAGTAATAATCTTATATAGCAACTCGTTGTATATGTATTGAGAAATTTATAGTCAAATATCAAATTTTTTGAAATTTGACTGCAAGATTTCCAAATACGACAATTAATATGGAACGGAGAGAGTACAAGGAATGAATAAATGATTAATCCTTTTTCCAACAGTGTTCGGATGGTATAATTGACTATAAAGTCTGTACTCGTAAATAGATCTAACAGTTTCTGACCCGACCCGATAACCGACCTGAACCCGCCCGAAATTTCTGGGTTTTGAACACGATTTTCTGAACTAAACCCACCGAACTCGAAAATTAGCGGGTCAAACCCGGCCCGCCCGTTTGACCCGAAAAATAATTTTTTAAGTTCAACTTTATTAGAATTTGTGATTTTTCTTTGTAATTTTTAACGTTAAACTATAATCGCAACTTATTTATTTGTTATTTCTCTAATTTAAGTCAAAATAGTTACGATAATCTATCAATACTAGAAGATAATCATATTTTATTATGTATATTGTACAAAAAGTAATATTTAGAGACCATTTTTAAAAAGAAAAAATGGAAAAAGATCGCAATCATAACCCGTTGGGTTGACCCGAAACCGGAATTAACCGCGCCGTATTTACCTGAACCCAAAATACACACGACCAGTATTTACCCGAACCTGATATATGATCGACTCAAAACCCGCCCGACCGACCGAATTGATAGGTCTACTTGTAAACCATAATGAAAAATGCCCATACTAAAAAGAGAATAGATTAGACGCGCATGACCTAAATACACAAAATATTATGTATACAAAAATATCGCAATTTATTAGGTGCACCCGGAGCACGTGCTCCTAATGAAAGCGTATATTTGAAATTAATCTATCATTTATGGTTTTCAGTGTCAATCTTTAATTAATAATTTATAATATAAAATTTTTATTAAAAATATAGTATTTTTTATTCCGAATCTAATGATATCAATTTTGTATAATGAATCATTATATAAATTAAGATATTAACAGTCAAAATTTTTAACACAATTTCTAAGGCGACAGATAAATAAAAACGGAGGTATTATATATACGCATGACAAGTAAGACCAGATCCATGCATTCTTTTTCACTATGAGGAAAGCAAATTTGTGTAAGTTGTCCATAAGTTTGACGACATGTACATTTTGCAAGTATTTTAATACATTTCGAGATGACTGGCAATAATTAGGTTAGTGACACAGTATTAAATAAAATGTCCAACTTCAGCCACCACGCAAGTCAAGTTAGGCAAAAATTTCCAGTGGAGGTACACTTCAGTCTTTAGCCACCAAGTCTTGTCTTGTTTGCCTAAATGTCACACTTTGAATCGAAAATGATAAATATTATAGAGTAAAACATATCTTAAGTGTCTTATATTTGTATAAAATTTATATAGTTGTAAATTAAATTGAAAAAAAATTACATATGCATGACTGTAACTATAATAATTATAAATGGTATAAAATTATACTTTTATTTATATTTTTTAAAATTTACAAAACACGTCTAATATATGTCGTCTAACAGGGTGTCAGTCTGCTTTTCTGTCGTACCAAACAGGAGGGTTGTCAACGTTTGCAAGCATCCTATTTAAATTTTGTTCAGACTCTGGGCACCTTGTTAATTTTCATAAATCATTTATGATTTTTTCCAAAAATACGACATCTGGAGATAAACAACTAGTTGTGGGTGTGTTTGGGATAAATCAACAAAATGCAATTGGGAAGTATCTTGGGTGCCCAATGTTTAAAGGGAGGCCATCCAATGATACTTTTGCTTATTTGGTGTCTAATGCGTAGGCGAAGTTACAGCCTTGGAAAGCAAAATATGTATCCAAAGCAGGAAGGGTGACTCTGATCCAATCACATATAGAATCTATTCTCTCCCATGTTTTGCAATGTTTTCGTATCCCTAAGAAAACTGCTAGTCAGATTGACTCGGTCAATCGATCCTTCTTTTGGAAGGACCTAAATACAAATAAAGGAATATCTATGGTAGCCTGGGATAGAATTTTGTAGGCCTAAATCTCTGAGTGGGCTGGGTTTAAGAAAAGCAAAGGCAATCAACACTGACTTTCTTTGTAAACTATTATGGCACATAATGTTTGACAAAGGTTTCTGGGTAGACCAAATACGTGCTAAATATGTTCAAAATAATGATATTTTCTCTATTGAGCCAAAAAATCGGATTTTTGGGCTTAGAAATCAATTATGAAAGTAAGGCCTGTTTTTACTAAAGGCCTTCGTTGGCAAGTGGGTAATGGTGAGGAAATAAAATTCTGGCTTGATAATTGGTGTGGAAAAACTAATCTTGTGGACCGAGTTCATGGGTCTGATACATCCCAAGTAGATGTTTCGTTGACTGTTGCTCATTTCATCAAGAGTGATAGAGCGTGGGATATTGATTTACTGGTTTCCACCGTTAATTAGGAGGTGGTGGATGCTATTAAATCAATTCCTCTACCAGTTAATGACTTGGAAGATACTCTATGTTGGGGATTAACAAGTAATGGGGATTTTTCTACGAAGTCTGCTACATGGCTTGCCCATGAAGGGGTTAACTTCGGTAATGTCTGGGAATTCAAATGGATTTAGAAGCTCAAATTCAACCTAAATTGAAGGTATTTCTTTAGCAAATGTTTCATGATGCATATATTCCCTGTAAAATCTCATCTGGTACATCGAGGTATGAATGTTCTTCCGTTGAGTCCTATATGTAATGAAGAGGTAGAAAATGTGGACCACCTATTTTCTCAATGTGAATTTGCCACCGAAGTTTGGCAGTTACCAAGACAACACAATTAGGTGCCATTGTTTCCAGAATTTAATGAGAGCCTGGAGGACTTCCTTAGTAGATGTAAAGCACATTCAATCAAGTCGACAATTGAAAGGGTGGTAGCACTTCTATGGAGTATTTGGAAGACGAGAAATATGGTGATCTTTAATCAGAGGTCTACTCCTTCTGGGAGTACGTTGTTGAGAGCTAAATGAGCAGCTGCTGAATGGAGGATTAGAGACAGATTGACGGAGTCGTTGGAAGGACCTAGGATGTGTTCTTTGAAGGTTATGCAACAACCTAAGATGGTGTCTTGGTCTAAACTACCCGAGGCATGATAAAAATCAATTTTGACGGGTCCAGGAGTCAAGGTAGAGCTGGTGGTAGTTATATTGTCAGAGATGATATGGAGAGGGTGATTCAAGTGGCGTCTTTCAACCTTGGGACTTCTTTAGTTCTGGTTGCTGAAGCTACGGCCATGCGCAATGGGATTAGCGATGCAGTTCTTGGTGGATTCAGGCGAATCATATTGAAAAGTGATAATCTTGTTCTTATTAATGCGGTAAAAGGAGTTTATCAAGTACCGTGGGAGATTGCAAAACTGGTTCAAGATATTCAAGCTTTTATGAAGATGTGTTCAGAGATTGAAGTGGTTCATATTTTTCGTGAAGGGAACTGTGTTGTAGATTGGTTAGCTAAATTTGGTCTTTCTTTAAAAGTTTCATTTTGTTTTAATTCTAGTTTTCATAGTTGCTTATCGTTTTTTGTAAGAGAGGATACGCTTAGAAGATCCCTTGAGAGAAGGACTTCCTAGTGTTTGTTTGTTTACCCTTGTAAAAAAAAAAAAAAAAAAATTGTTAGGGTGTCAATTTCAATTGTTGGAGTAACCAACACATTCTAAGCTTCTTTTAATTGATTTTTAAAAGTAACTGGAAAAAAAAACTAGGATTAAAAATGATGATAAGTATTAATTTCCTAAGGAGCAAGACATTTAAGCAGTGTCTTACCTCAAGACACGTATCATCACTCTTAATCTTAATTTGTAAGATACTCTATTAAAATGTTAATTATATCGGATTAATCACCGTATTATATTTTTAAGCTCTTATCAAGAAAAATTGTGAAATGCTGGCTCACATTTATTGTAAATAGTTTAAAGGTGATGAAATGTGTCTTATCTTAAGATATTTTTTAAGCGTCTTTGACTTTGTGAACTCATCTTAATCAAAAGTTTATGCAAATGGTTAAAGACTCAGTAATAGTTTTATACTTTAACACGCTCATCGCGCGAATGCCCTTCGAATTTGAAACATGAATGCTTTAAAGGCCCCTTTTACCTTGCCCAAATGAATATGAGGGGTACCAAGATTCAAACGTGAAACCTCTTATTCATTAGTATTACTTCGATACCATGTAGAACCATCTCAACTAAAAGCTTGAGCTCATGGTTGAAAGCACAATAATAGTTTTATACTCTAACAGTCTTTTTTTTTTTATCAAATTAGCATTTCTTACAATTTTTGACACTAAACTTATTTAATAGTAAGCATTAATTACCAATTATAAGAAGTTTTGGATGTATTGGCTATGCCTATAAGCACAAATGATACTTACTTGAATTGATGACAGGGTTGCAAACGCATGGGTACGATGTAGCACAACAAGGTCGATCCCACAGGGACTCAATTAGCAGCACAGAAAACTAATCTCTAATGCAATTGCTAAGCTAACAAGTTTTTGGGTTTTAAAAGGGTTCACAACTAAATCAGAACTAATAAAGCAAGGAAAAACAATCAAAGATTCTATCAAGAGAGAAAGACTTCTAGGGAAATGCTAACCTAATTAACAATGAGTTTGATTACTAAAACCTAACTTGCACAATCATACATTCAAGAATGAATCAAGAACGATAACCATAAGAACTCTACTGCTCTTTCGATGCTAATAGAATTACCTCGATTAACCTAGCTAAATTACAACTTTCGTATGTTTTTCAAGTTAATCGAAGTTGAAGGTTTCAGATATTCTGGTTATCAAAAGGCCCTAGTCTACTATTCTTTTCTCAAATTTCACAAAACTAGGTAGAAAGGTTGGTAGTCAGATTATCTTAATTCACCTTTCAGTATTTCTCAGGTTAATCTCAAATTACAAGCATTCCAAGCCTAAAGAACACTCATAAACATGGAAAACGCAACCTTCTATTGATTCAAATCAAGAATTCATGCACAGACTAATAATATTCAATCAAACTACATCGTTTCGGGTTGCAAAACCCTAGAATTCAAGAAAACTACTCATTCATCGTAAAAAAAAAAATTACACAAGTTCCAAACATCATGATTGATTCTCAAAACAAAGAAAAAAATCGAAAGGAAAGATAACTACGAAGAATACAACCGTCGAGTCTTTCGACCCCGGGGCGGAGTCTTCCTCGCGAGTGTTGATGATTTCTTCTCGAATCTCGATCTTTATTTTTCTTCGAATCGATCTCAATCTTGAATCTTGATGGAGAAATTGATGAGTAGAAGGGTGGATTAGGGTTTCTTTTCTCTCTTGACGGCTCTAGAACGAAGGAAGAATCATCGATCCCTCAAAATAACCGCCGCCCTCTTCTTTTTCTCTTCGCGAAAACAGGTCATTCTGACGTGTCCGTACCATGGTCCGTGGCGAGCCCCATAGTCCGAACGTGGTGGCCTCTGGTTGCTCCGCTTCTGTTCCGTTTCGTCCCAAATTCATGCCACGATCTGATCTTCAACAAGGGAGGCCCGTCGTGAACTCGTTCTTGCCAAATCTTGAGGAAATGTTGGTGTTTTGGCCTCAAAACCTACAAATTTGCATCAAAAATAACAGCACCAAGTGTAGTAGGGAAACCGGAATAAAAATCCCTAAAAAACGTAGTCATGAAAAGCAGTTATCAATTGACATCGTCCATTAGGCATATCTAAAATATAAAAAGTAATGTATAAAAGTATAACTTTATACAATTTATATATGATATTATAATTATAGAATTTAGTCATATTATTTTATTTCAATTTAATATATAATAATATGGTTTTAATAATAAGGAAAAATATTTATATTTTAAAAAATGTTTTGCCTCAAAACGCATATCATTTTCGATAATTTAATATTTGTCGCCTGACACAAGCTTGTATACCATTGATAGAAGCCTAATGAATCAAAGTTAATTGCATTAATGTTTAGAAATAAATATTAAAACGAGAAAAGAATTTTATCTTTTATACCATTGATAGCCAAAATAATTATACAATGATTTTTAATAAACGCCACAAACTGAAATAGGAAGATTGAATTTTAATGAGTTGAACTATTAGGGTTGAGATAATGATAAGTCGATCTTTAAAATTATATAACAATAAGGTTGAATTATTTAATGCATAGATTTTAATGCACTGCTCCCAAGTTAACTTGATAATTTTCTTGTATGACACCGGTGACGGTGATTTCTTACGTGACACTTGTACTTTAGTAATTCCTCTCTTCATTACTATTCGTACTTTTGACCATCGATTTCTAACAATGTATTTTCAAAGAAAAAACAGTAAAATTATACTTTTATAGAAATCTTTTCCATTAAGTGACTGTTTGGTGCACGTAAAAATCATTTTCTAAGAAGATGATTTTCCTTATAAAATGGTTTTCTAGAAAATATGTTTTCAAATCATAATTTCACTTGTTTGACATTGGATGAGTCAGAAAAAGGACGAGAGAGAAATAGGAGTCTAACATAAGAGATAGGAATTCTTTTTAACCCTAATTGAGAAATGAATTGTTTCCCGTAGAGATAGGAACAAGAGGAGGGTGATGATACGTGTCTTGAGGCAAAATACTGCTTAAGTGTCTTGCTTCTTATAAAATTAATACTTATTATCGTTTTTAACCTTTTTTTTTACAGATACTATTAATTATCAGTTATAAAAAGCTTGGAATGAGTTGGCTACGCCAACAATTAAAATTGACACTCTAACGAATGAACCCCATCTGTTGGACATATTTTAGATGCCTTTTTGTAAATTTTAAAAAATATAGATAAAAGTGTGTTTTTATACCATATATATATTACTATAGTTATAGAAGCCAATCATATAATTTTTTTTCAATTTAATTTACAAATATATATGTTTTATACCATGATAAGACACTTAATATGTGTCTTGCCCAATACATTTATCAACAAATATGAGGAACTTGGATCGCAGAGAATAACATGGTCGGGAAAATTGAATTTTCTGAAAATTGAAATTAAGAAAATATTTTACAAAAGGAGGAGGAAAAACTATTTTCAAATAACTTTCCCCTTTTTTTAACCTCCAAACACCTTAAAATGGAATATTATTTTCTGCAAAATGATTTTATTTCCTATCAAACACACCCTATAAATCTAATGCTCTCTCAGTCAGCAACTTACTGTTAATTAAAAGTCCAATAATAATGGTATCTTGTAACTTTATACCCCCTCCATTCCATATTTAATTGTCATAGTTTTTACTTTCACGGTATCTAATGTTACTCTTTGATTGATAATTTCTTACTTAATATGTTATTAATAATTGTAATATTATATTTTATGATAGTATTTTTCATGACGAATATAATGGTGGTAATTTTATATAGCAACTTATTGTATATATTGATAAACTTATGGTCAAAAATTTTGAAATTTGAGTGCATAATTTTCAAATTCCCCGTTTATAATGGTTGTAATTTTAATATGGAACGGAGAGAGTATTAACAATCCATTTATATCAAATTCCCCGTCCTTGTATGTGGTAGGTTGCGGTGCGGTACCACACCGCACCGCATTCTTTAATGTTCTACCACACCACACTACACCATAATCATTACTAATATATCTTTTTATTTTTCTCTCTTCTCACTTTTCTTATCTACTTTTCACATTCTCTCTTAACTTACCCCACCTACCATAAATTTCACCACAACTCACCACACTTATTCAAATTCTACCATGTCGCACTGTTACCACATCGCAACCAAACTGTACAAAAAAGGGGCCTTATCAATCAATTCAAAGGTATGCGAGAAGCAAATTCAAAAAGTATTTGGCTAACTTCAATGGCCATAATTTGCACTTTTTAGCCTTTTCATAAGCTCTCCAACTTTCTTCTCCTCATTGACTCCTTTAATTTGTCTTCCCTGTCTCCAAATCAAAGCATCTGTTGACTGTTGTATGTCCATTTTATTTTATTTTATTTGGAAAAATCAATCTCTACCTCAGTTTACAAAGGAAAATTGTAAAAAAAATAGTCCATATTTCTGGAAAAAAAATTCAAAGTTACAACTTTGTTATGGATAAGTTGAATTTTAATCCTTCTTAATTTCAACGTCCACCAACTAGTTGACTTCATCTGGGACAAGCGATGTGATGTAAAGGTATCACACGCGGAACTTTTTACCACCAAAAAAAAGTTAAAAGTATGCTCAACATGTAGTATCGTTAGCGCCACAACATTTTTCAAGGAATTTAACGAGGTAATGGACCAACAATTAGATTGTGGTCCTAGGATCATCACTACGCAATATGCTCCCAAATTTATTATTTTAATTATGAGTGTTGGGCCGAATATTATTTTGGACTGCAAAAACAAATGGGTTGCGTCAAGATGAGTTGGGACCATGGAATACCTTGCTTCCAGGTCTTACATCTAATTTCTAGTAATGGAGACAATAAATAATAGAGATTAAAGCTCAATGCATCTACTAACAAATTATAAATTCAGTTTATCTTTTCAGTATTCAAAATATGGATTATTTGTTTTAAAATTCCATTTGTAAATGCGATTGAGAGTCATAGCAAAGGCGAAATTTTGTCCGACTCAGAAAAATCGGGTTTAATTATATATTTCGACATTGACCGAATATTAAGACACAATATTTTTCTTTTTTCTATTGTCCCAACCTGATTTTGACTCAAGTTCAATTTTGTTGAAATCATCCTACCCGAAAAAACCCTGTCAAACATGAATTTCTTGTCGAAATTTCAATAGTAGTGGCACCCAAATTTTACTTAGACCCGGATAAGGTCAAAATGAAGTTTTGAGTGCATCCGTTCAAAATATTCTACCTTCTTATTGGTGTGGAATAAGGCCCTCTTTGGCAAAACAACGGATTTAGTGGTGGATAACCGATAATTGTTGTATCAGTGGATAACTGATAGTTGTTAAAGTAATTGTTTTTAAAAAGCTATGTTGGACAAAATTAGATGTTGGAGTAGCTAATAAATGTAAAATGACTAAAAAGGACATGAATATTATTATTGTTATCATTTGTTTTATAATCATCATCGTGATTATTAGAACTACCGCAACGGCGAGTCTGAGAGTGACTTTGATGTAGTGTGAGTGAGGACAACAAACACAGTGCAGCAGCGAGGACGAATGTCAGCAGTGGGAAAATTTCCTTTTGGTTATCGGTGTGATCCATCAATATCTTTCATGCAGTGGTACAAGGACAAGTATGAAAATACTCCTGGGAGTTCTTACAGCATGATTCAAGTGAAATAAGTCAGAATTTTCGATGTTCTTCAAAGGTTCTGAGCATGCTGGGATGGTGTTTCTCTCTTTTATGTATCATTCAGAGGTGCATTCTTGAACTTTAAGTTGGTGTTGTTTCCCTAGATGTGTTGGGATTACATTTATGTTACAATCATTGTTATTTTTGTTACCATCATTGTTATTTTGGGCCCGGATAAACACCAAGTTTGTGAATAATGCCTCTGGAAGTCTCTGTAAGTTTAGTACAAGAAGCTTTCCTGGGATGATAATGTGTATCATATCGTGTATTTCAAAACAATTGGCTGAGTGATTGTCTGTTGTATTAAAACGTAAAATTCAATTGAGACTCCAGAATGACATGGTTTCAAACGTCGATGATTTTCTGTCTGTCTTAGAGGTGTGCATGCATTTCTTTGAAGCTCATTGTGCTCTGGGATGATAATGTACATTGTTAATATAGTCACCCGCTCAGCTGTTGGAGGAAGGAATATATGACAACAACTTCCAGGTGAAACGCGTTTGAATGCGGTATGGAAGATCCAGATGTAGACAGTTTTCCGCCCATAAACAACCTCCCAAGAAGGAATATACGAGAATGAGTAAAATTTCCTTCCAATCTGGGCGTAAAAATGGCTAAGTTGGCTAGTACAACATTCAAGATGACCTACATTATTTCAAACTACATACACTGAGCTACTACATAGTTGTCTGTCACTCATGATCATCGTCATGAACAGACCTGTCAATTCGGGTCGGGTTCAGTATACCCTGTTTTCCACATTTTTAATATTCTAGGTTTGGAAAACTGGGTTGGATCAGATTCTGCCGGTCCTAGTCATGATCATCGGCCTGTCGAATTTTCGCAATCTCAGCGTGTGCCCTCTCTAAGATCTGCCTCCTCTGTGTCTCCAGTTGCCTGTGAAAATCCATCCTCATGTTCTCGAGCTCCACCATCTGCTTTCTCTTGCTAACCTCGATCTTCTCATAGATGTCGCTGAACTTCTGAATGGAGTCCGCGAGCAATCTGAAACAACCGTCCACGCTCCTCCTGTTCCCATTCATCAGTCGAAGTTGGTCCGAAACACCACCATCATCATCATCACCATCATCATCATCCTTGGAATTCCCGGGACTATCCTTCATCATCCGATCCGACCCATTTGGCCGCTCGGAAAACGTTTTCGGATCCATGAAGACATACTCCCCGGAATCAACCCCGCACGAGAGCCTGGACCTCAGCTGCTGAGGGTGTGCAGGAGGAGGATTCAACATCAGATCCATCTTCGTATAGAACGGCCAATTGCTATTACCGGCTGCTTTCGCTTGTGCTTGCATTTGTACTAGCTGTAGCTTCGTCTTCTCCCTCCGGTACTTTTTCTTCAGTGTATCCAGTCGGTTTCTGCACTGAGTATCAGTCCTCTGAATGCCGGTCTCTCGGGACACCCGGTCAGAAACCCGCCGCCATTCCTCCATAGGAAGGCTCTTCCTCCCGCGTTGTAGGAAGCATTCCCCCCATGCATCTACCAACACAGCCGTCTCTCGCTCCGTCCAATCCGCCCCCGAATTACGCCTCCCCGATGACGGGGCTCGGGCCGGGGCTAGGCCCGGGGCCGGGGCTGGCGCCCGTGGGGCAAACTCGTAGTTCGATATCAAACTCTGCAGTTTCCGCTTCTTCCGAGGCACCTTACCCTCATCACCTCCATCCACATTATCATCATCATCATCTGTCTCATCCTCATCATCATCATCATCATCATTTTCACCATCATCATCATCATTTTCACCACCATTATTATCATCATCTTTGGCAATCATCTTTGCAACATTTACCCCTACATCTCCCTCCCCCAATTCTTCATCCTCTACATCCTCCTCTACTTCCTCATCATCATCACCAACACATTCATTATTCATCCCAGAATACACAGAATCATGCACAGGAAGGTTCGGATTCGAAAGAACTGAGGACGAACCCAAATCCTGCTGATGATTATTATTATTCACATCCTCACCATCATCCATTTCTCAGCTACTACAACAAAAGATAAACTAACCACAAGAAGTACTGTAATAAAGCTTGAAAGACCTCAAATTTCTGAATATTATACTATACACCCTAATTTCTGTTGAATGACACCAAGATAACCCTAAAACTCACAAGTTAAAGATACCCTTGTTTACAACAAGAGTTCAATCCTCCAAATGAGTAATAATAACAGTAAATACTACATTAAATTGAAAACCCATATGAGAAATTTGGTATAAGAACCTTAATTTGGTCAAGATTCAGTCAAATTAATTACAAGTAGTACATGAGTAGATGAACCCTAAAAAAGGAAGAAAATTCAGAAGGAATCTCACCTGAAAGGTAGCATTTCGATGAGCAAAGCATGAGAGCAAGAAACCCCAAAATTGAAGTTTTCAGAGAAAGTCAAGGTCGATTGTTGGGAAATTTGGGTGAATTTTGGATCAGGGTGAGATGAAAATGAAGAGCCAAATAAAAGAAGAAGAAGGAGAAGAAAACAGACATGATTGAATGAAGGACAAAAAGAGTGGGATAGAGAGAGAGAGCAGAGGATTTTGGGAAGTGAAGAAGGATGCTAAAATGAGCCATATGCGTTTTGGTCTTCATGATGATTGGGCACTCCCTGGAAAATCTTGGCCGTCCGAGCTTTACAATATTAATTGCACCCGTGGACATGTGTTTATATATTACTACCTTCGTCCCAAAATATTTGTCAAATTAACTAATTTGTTTATCACTTTTATAATTACAACGATTGTAATTCCATTTTGCCCCTAATTAATAACTTTATTTATAACTATTTACAATCCCAACAACTATTTACATCAATAAATATAGGAGCGATTTGGATAATGTTCAAACTTTTCAACCCAATTTCAAGGTGTATTGGTTTTGTAAAAGTAGTTGAGGTGACAAAGAAATTGGGACGGAGGTAGTACGATTTTTCATGTATATATACTACCTCCGTCCCAAATTGTTTGTCCATCTACCTAACTCCATTGTCCCAAAATGTTTGTCCATTTTATAATTCCAATGATTGTAATTTCTATTATACCCCTAATAAATACTCTTTTGTTTCTTTTTTGGTTTTTCTTCACATGAGAAAAATAAGAACAATTTTGGTACATTACACATTTTTCACCCCATTTATCATGGTCATTGGACTTTTAAATATATTTCGATGGACAAACAATATGGGACGGAGGTAGTACTCCTTTTGTTTCAATTTGATTGACACTTTGACTAAATTTTGACCGTTGATTATTCAAAAATTACAATGAATTACAATATGAAATTACCTGCATTGTAAATTTTAATAAAATATCTTTCTAATGATAATAATTTCATATTGTAACTTATTGTAGTTTATAAGTAATTAACAGTCAAAACTTAGTTAAAGTGACAATTAATTTGGAATAGAGGGAGTATTAAATTAGTCACTATTATTATTATACTCCCTTCATTCCATATTATTTGTCCTTTTGTTGACTGTCACAGTCTCCAATGTCACTTTTTAATTGATAATTTCTTGTATAACATCTTATTACCAATTGTAATATTATACTATTATAATGATATTTTTCGTTATAAATCTATTGGTAGTAATTTTATATAATAAATCATTGTATATTGTAAAATTTATGGTCAAAATTTTTTATGTTTGACTACACAATTTTCAAAAAGGACAATAGTATGAAATGGAGGTAGTAACTAGATAAGTTTGTGGTGAAGTAAAGATATTGGAGTGCCTCGATAAAAATGCCACTAAACTTTTCCAAAATTGCAATTTTGCCACTCGGATTTCTCTTGTCATCAGAATGCCACTAAACTTGATTAACCGGTAAAAAAATAACACTTTACCTGATGTTTACCTGGAAGCAACCTGAAGCAGCAGGTTAATGGTGTTGGTGGTTGTCATTAAGGGAAAAAACACTTAATTAATTTAATAGACAACCAAATTAGATATTATACACTAACTTAATGTGGTCCTGACTTGTTTCCCTCCATTTGAAAAAAAACTCCCAGTAACGTTCACCCCTCTTCACCTTCATCGCCATTTCCTTCAAGCTCCTACCTTTGATTTCCAAAATTGTTCGAATCAAACCCTAAACTGAACCACAATCAACAAAATCGAGCACCTGGGAAGCGTTTTTGCAAGGATTGAAGGCCAGTAAAGGTTGACATTCATGCCAGGTTAGTTACTCCAAAACCCTAATTTTCGCTTTGCTGAATTTTGGTCGGTAATCCATATTTTTTTGGTGTTTTTGTTGTTGTTTAGTTGTATGCAGTCGATTTGAGTAGATTTTGTTGGAAAAATTTTCTAGGGTTTATGTTCTGCAGTTTTCCAGAAACCCAGAAAACCCAACCCTCTGTTTCTCGATGAATGTTAGGGTTTATGTGTTTGATTGATGTTTATGTGCTTGTTTAATGTTAATGTGGTTGAAGTATCTGAAATTGGCCTGATTTTGTTGTTTTAGGGTTTCTGAATGGGCAAATTACAAATATTTCATGGGGGGAGTTTGTGTCAGACCCACATTTGGTTTACATTAACAGTGAGGTCACTGAATGGGATGTAGACCCTGATTTGTTAAGTTTGGATGATCTGATTGAGTTTGTTGAGAAGGCTGGGTATACAGAAGATGAAATTCAAACCCTTTACATTAGCAAGCCTGGATGTAGCATAGACTTTGAGGAGAGTCTTGTTGAGATTAAAGGGGATGATGAGATAAGAACCCTGAGTGCTTTAGTGGAAAAATGTCCATTTGTTAGACTTTATGTGAAGCATCCTACTGATGTTATAAGGAATAGGGAGAAGGGGAAGGAAAAAGTGGTAGATCATGATCATGATCATGATGTTAATAGGAACAGTGAGAAGGGGAAGGAAAAAGTGGTGGATGATGGTGCTGATGATAATGCTACTGCTGATGATGATGCTGATGACAATGATAATGATGGTGATGTTTCTGATGGGGATGATGAGGATGATTATGATTATGATCCTGATGGTGATGGTTCTGAAGTAGAGGATGAGGAGATGACACAAGTAATGAAGAAAAAAAAGAATTTGAGGGAGGATGAAATAGCTGATAGGAATTTATTGTTTGAGGGTGATCAAAGTTTGATTGAAGGAGGAGGAGTTGATGAGGATGATAATGATGTGAGGATGAATTATACCATGACTCAAACAACCCTAGCAGCCCTGAAAGTGAGAGTGAGGGTGAGGGTGAGGGTGAGGGTCTGCAACAAAGGAAAAAACCTAGCATGAGGAAGCCCAAACCAAAGTGTCCTAGGTACAACCCTGCTATACCTAGTAGACTACTTGCTGGTATGACCTTTGCTGACAAGAAGGAGATGAAGAAAGTTGTGGATAATTACAGGATCCTGGGTGGGTATAACCTGAAAGTGTGCAAGAGTGACAAAGTGAGATATCAACTTTTCTGTCAAGGTGAAGGGTGCAAGTGGAGGTTTTGGGGATCTAAAGTAGGGAAGGAAAAGAGCTTTGCAGTGAAGACATTTGGGCCCCCTCACACATGTATCACATTTAGCTTTGAGGCTGGGCATAGAAACATGAGTGTGCAATAGTTAGCTGAAGCCATTACAGTTTGTCCATGAATGGTATGCAACTGACAAGCTTGTTGCTACGTACTCTCACACTTTGAACCCACTGAATGGCACGAATATGTGGGCAACTGCCCCTGGCTGTGTTGTGACTGCTCCATTCTTCAAGCCAAAGAAAAAGACAACCACTAAGGGCATGTTTGGAGAGATTTTAGGAATGGAATGGGTATGGAATTAGAATCTTTGAGGGATAGGTATGGAATTAGAATCCAAAAGTGAAGTTGTTTGGCTAGGAATTGGAATGGAATGGAATTTTTATTTTTGCTGTCAAATAATAATAATAATAATAATAATAATAATAACTTCATACCCCCACCCTACCCCAACCCCAACCGATACCACGCATGTCTGAGCCCGGAAAATAGAGATAGCCATGACCCATCTTCAACATCAACCTAGCCATCGCCTCTATCCTCAAGCCACCACCGCCTCCTCCGACCACCACCACATCCCGACCTCTGCGGACCGTCACTCTGCAGATCTTCTTCGTTGTTCTTCTATACTTTCTCTCTCTAATTTAATCCTTGAGTAGTTCTTGGAAAATTCGTTCGGTTGCCATGGAGAATTCCGGTGTAGCCTTTACTGTGTCAATGGAGGATATTGATCTTTGAAAGGGTTGGCTGGATTTTGAATTGACATCAATCGGCCCAAAAATTTGGGATTCTTTTCAATTTGTTTGATTTGGGTTGGGAAATAATTAAAGTAGACATGGAAGAGGTGAAGTTGAAGTTGGTGGTTGTAGTGGTGGAGCTCATAGCAGCCATGTTAGAGCTCTTGAAGGTTTCATCCGAGGAGTAATAGTTGATGAAAGTGGGTTTTTAATTTTGAGTTGGTAAACTCTTTTTTTGTTAAAAGAAATAGGAAGGAAATAGGAATAGAGTTGATACCTCTCATATTTGGGAGGTTTCTAATTCCACCCATTTGAGGGGAATTAGAAACCTGAGGGATTCCTGATCCCATTCCACAATTGACTCACCAAACACAAAGAAAAGGAACTAGAAACCTTAGGTTTCTAATTCCATTCCATTTTCCCTCACCAAACAGGCCCTAAGTACTTTAGAAGGCCAAAAGCAGGTGAAACAATCAGAGGTAAAATGTCCAAAGACTCCACTAGGATTCACTGCTCACATTGTGGATTGGAAGGGCATAACAGGCAGACTTGCCCACAGATTGCAAAGAAGTTGAAGGTATGACATCTCACTACTTTAGCTGACCTTTTTTTTAATTTTTCACATGTTTTATGGTTTAGGGTTTATGATTTAGCTGACTTTGATGCTTGTTTGTTTATAAAGCCCAAAAGGAAGATCACAAAAAGAACTGCTGCTGCCAATGCTGGTTCTGCTGCTGCTGATGCTTCCTCTGCTGCTTCTGCTGCTGCAAATGTTGCTGCCAATGCTGGTTCTTCAGGTTCTGCTGCCATTGCTAATGCTGCTTCATCTGCTCCACCAAGTACTCCTGCTGCTGCTGCTCCATCATCTACTGCTGCAGCCTCTTCTGCTGGATCAACTGTTGCTGCTGCTGCTCAATGTGATGAGTTGCCACTGACTGGATCACAGCCTCAACCATCCCAGCCATCTCCTTCATCAACACCAAAAAAGCAGACCAGGAAGAAGAGACCTGCACATAAATGTGTGTTGCCCAGGGTTTCACCAAGGAAGAAAATGCCCAGGGTTAACCTAGGAAACTAAGTTGTTTGTTTGATGTGTTTCTAAGCCATTTTGAACAATGCATGGCTTCTTTGATGGTGATTACATTAGATAGGATGTAAATGAATCTGAAAATGTAAATGCCTTACTTTTGGGGGTAAAATGCCATACTTTTGTTGGGGGAATATGTCTTTTGTACATGTTTGGGTTTTGTACCTGCTTTTCTGACTTTTAAGCCAAAACAGAGGAGTATGTACATCAAAAAACTAGATGTTGTACCCATTACATATTCCCTTTAATGCAAGTTTTTCATTTCTGTTTTGTACCCTGTTTTGCAAGTTTTTCATTTCTGTTTTCAGTTTTGTTCCTCCCTGGTTTTGTGCCTCTTCTCCTGGTTTTGTGCCTGGGCTTTTGATCAATTACAGTTTATGTTCAGTTTAGTTGATGCAGTTTTTGATCAATTTTGATCAATTTGGTTCTTCACAGCAAAGCAAAAGCAAAGAAGAAGATGAAGAGATGATCAAACAAACACAACATCAAAATTGATCAAACAAAGCATAACATTCAATTCATTCATACAATTGATGAGGTGATTACATTTGAAGGATCACTACCAGCAATACCTAACCTAAGCCAGCCCTGAACAACTTCCCTAACTACCTAAAACCTAAAACAACTGCCCTGAAGAAAGCATAACTTAGATGATGATGGAACCAAAAAATTTGAAGCATCATCCACAAACAGAGCTGATGATGCTTAACCAACGACAACAAAAAAATTCACCCACGTTCACCATCCAAATCAACTTCCTATATACAACATCATCATCATCTTCTTACACCCAGCAAAATAACATCACCCACCAACCCCCAGCAAAATAACACCTCCAAATCAGTTAGAAAAACTTATAAAAACCCCCAGCAACAACCCCAATGACAAACACCCCCATAAACAGCACATTCACCCATGCATTTCTTATTCTCCCCCCTCAGCCTCTCCAATTCACCCATCAGGTCGTTGATGTTGGCTTCAGCCACTTCAGTCTCAAACTTGTAGTCGTCTCTCTCCCTCTTCACAGCATCAAATTTTGCAACCAACTTCTTTGCAGAAATAGCAACGGTGCCACAAATTGGGTCATCGATCCACCTCATATACCCACAATCATCATGAGATTGCCATCGAGGGCATCTTGCAAACCTCTTGAGAGGGTTATCAGGAGTGAACGAGGTGTACACAAGGCAAACCAACCCACATCTGCACTTGAAGTACATCACCTTCTTTGAACATGCACAGTCACGGCATGCCCTAACAAGGGTGTTCGACACAGATGAGGATGAGGAATCCATTAGAGAGATTTTTTGGGAAAGTTAGGGTTTTTAGCAGAAATGAAGAAGAACTCAGGGGAGGCCCTATTTTTTTAGCAGAAATTGAAGAGAACAAGAAGAACACAGGAGCCCTAATGGCGGAGGATGAAGATGGGAGGAAGAAGATGAAGAGGACTCAGTGGGGGGAAATGAAATGGGGGTAAATATAGCTTGGTAAAAAGTTAAAAGGGGGGGTTAATTAATTAGGTAGGTAAAAAAATTAATAAGTTAGGTTTAGTTAAAAGGGGCAGGGGGTTAATTAATTTGGAGGTGACTGACTATTCCAGGTAAACATCAGGTAAAGTGTCATTTTTTTACCGGTTAATCAAGTTTAGTGGCATTCTGATGACAAGAGAAATCCGAGTGGCAAAATTGCAATTTTGGAAAAGTTTAGTGGCATTTTTATCGAGGCACTCAAAGATATTGTATTATTAAAATTTTAACTTTTATTTGAGTGTTTTTAAACGAGTAAGGTAAGGTAAGGTAAAGTTAGGTAAGAATAAACTTAACTTATCACCCTAAAGAACATGGTCTTTCTTTTAGATAATTTATATTTGAAATTCTTTATTCAACTCACAAAATTTATTTATATATATATATATATATATATATATATATATATATATATATATATATATATATATATATAAACAGATGGTGTGACATTTACTCACCTCTACTCCTTTTCTTACATAACTTTCTAACCTAACCTTACATAAGTTAATCTACACCCTTAAAGAACAACATCTCTTTTATACAAACCGTGTCTTTAAAGTGGTAAAATCAAGTTAGGCTGGGTAAGGTAAGGAAAGAAAAAGGAAATGCAAGGATAAAATTTATGTTAGATAGGTTAATAATAGGGTAGAGGCATTTTATAACTAAAGTTTTGACTTTGGTTTGAGTGTTTTAAGTTTAGACAAGGATAAATATAACTTATCACTCTAAACAACATGACCTGCTTATTAGGAAATTAGAAAAAAACAAATCCATGTTTTGGGGTACTAGAAAAAATAATCTAAATTTATAATTTTGTTATAAGTAAAAACTTAACTATTATTATTTTTAGCGTTCACCATCTACTTTAGCTCATCACGAAGTGATGTGATGGTAATTTTTTTTTATTATTCAAAGTTATTACAAACAAAAGAGATCGTCATTGTGTTGCGAAAACAATACGAATAAACATTAACGACAAGACAATAAACTACATAAGTACATCACAGCCAAACAACTAAAAAGATACAACAGAGTTATTTTGCAGCTAAAAGATGGTGATAGTGAGCTTATTTAGGTAGTGGACACTGGAATAATAATAGTAGTTAAAGTTCAACTCATTCCTAATAAATTATAAGTTTAAATTACGATTTTTCCAACACCTCACAGTATAGATTTTCTTTTTCCCTAATTTTACTTTAATTATAAATGTGGTTACAAACTAAAATGAATACAAGTTATACTGTACACTGTGATTTACCTATCTCGTTTCACCATATGTATTAAAATAGATCAATTTTTTCACATGATAAGTTTAAATAAAAAAAAATTAATAAACTTAAAAATCATTTAATTTGCAATAATATTGATAAGTTTATGTTAAATTTTATAATAAATATTGAAGATTTTTTTTTCACAATTTAACATATAGAACTACTAGGTAACCAAATACTTCAAAATATATCCTATAACTATTGTAAAATGAATATGCTAACAAAAATCTGTCCGACGCGATAATTCGAATTTCTCCAACTTAGCAAAAAAAATCCAGTATAGATAAGATTCTTTTTTTTTCATAATTTAGACTCGAATCTATACTTGTCCAACCTTGAAAATACACAAAAATACATGAAAAATAGATATCGGAGATTAAATTTTAATCTAATACCTAATTTGTCCGAACCCAAAATTACTCGGACCCACATTTTTCCAACCTCCAAAGATGAGTGTACACTTGGACGGTAAAGCGTAATTTTCCAAGTTAACCGGCGACTCGATAAAGACTGCAAACCATCCTCCGCCGACTCATCTCAAATGTGATGATCAATGTATTTACTCTGTTTTTTTCTTTTCCTTTTTTGTGGTGTTTTTCTCTGAAACAAGAATTTGTACTCAAGATTTCCCAAAGAGCTACTGTTTGAGCTAGATTTGGAAGTTCGAAGTTCAAAGCAACATCATTGCATTGCCATAATCTCCACATTTCAATCATCTCACGAGGTAAGTAAGTTTCTTTGTTGTGCCACTTGGATTCAAGCTCCATGCTCATGATTTCTCTGTTTCGATTCAGTTTTTACGTTTTGATTTCCATTTCTATGGTAGTTTGTGTGTTCAGAATGGCGGTAATTTGGATCTGTCACTAGTTTCTACCGTAGTCAACACTCAACCGATGAGAATCTTTGGTTTCTCTTGTTTAGGTTTTGAAGATTTTACAGCGTAGGTTTGATGGCGTTTTTAGGGTTAAATTGATGATGCTTTGGCAGTTTAGCCTCAATTTGTGGTTCAATGGTGCCATTGTCATTGATCTGGAGCTTGGATTTACTTACGAAACAACAATGTAGAGTTAGCTAGTTTGTGCTTGCTTTGTTCTAGGGTTTCCCAAGCTAGATTTGGGTCTCAAGTTGTGTTAGCTTTGGTGGTGTGCTCCTGCTCATGGAGTTGTTTCTTTGTATGGTATGAGTTTTTTACTGTGATGAGTAGGGGCAATCAGCACATACATGCTGGAAGATTAGATTTGTTTCTCAAAAGTTCCACTAAGTTGCAACAATTAACGGAATTTGAGATGAAATGACACTCGGCTGGTTCACATTTGCACTTGTAGTTCCACATCCTTTACTTAACCCTTGCTCTTGGCATCGTTCTGCCTTTTGAGTGCATCTGTGCAAAATTCATAATATAACTTCATGTTGGTGTGCAAATAAAGACCTGTCAATTCGGGTGGACGGGTCGATTTCAGGTTGGGCTCGGTATGGGTCGGTTTTGGGTTTGTTTAGGTCTGGGTTTGGAAATTGTGAGCAAAACCCTAAACTTTCGGGCGGTTTGAGGTCGATTTCGGGTCGGGCCAAATTCTAAGCGTTGGGCAAAATTTTGTCCAACGCGAATGTCCGACCAGGAAAAAACCCATTTGGACATTCGTTGTCCGAATTGACCAAATATTCAGACGCAATATTTGTCTATTTTCTATTGCCCGACCCGATTTGACCCGGATTTAGTCATGTCTGAATTGTCCGACCCGAAAGACCGGATCCGAACATTAATTTCTCATCCGATTTTTGACATTGACCTACCCGAATTTAACCTTGACCCGAATTTAACCTTGCGCAGCCAGGTCAATGTGCAATTAAGTCCCCACGCAAACTTGCTTGTTTTGTAGATATGTAGGAGTATGTTTTCTGGTACATGTCTCACAGTATGGGAATATCAATAAAGTAGCAGTGACAAGTATCTCATCTGGCAATGTAATTATTTAAACGAACTAAGCTTGCTAGCTCTTTACCATTTCCAATGTCCATGCTGCTAACTTGTACTTGTGGCCCATGCATCCGATCTATTGTTGTTCTGTTTGGAAGTTTTCCTTATATGAAATTTTGGTGTAATTGTTGGTGCCCAGGATATGGGGTGATGTTGTGACGCTGCGGTCCCTTACACTGGTCATCGTTGTTATGGTTCTGAACTCTGCAAATGCTGTCAAACAATAGAAGTTCTGAGCTGCAAACCTCTTGTAATCTTGAACAAACTATATAGTAAATTCATGACTGGATCTAGTGAGGAGATTATTATATGCCCTGAAAGATTTATCTCCAAGCTTTGCCCATGCTTGGGCTCATCAGCTTATGAGCTTGAGTTTGCATGTTGGTTTGTAAAGGTACACTTTGCCCAGGGAACAGATTGAGCCATTGATTGGTATCGGCGATGAAAGGAATGAAAAAATGGTACAGCGGTGTTGTAGTTGCTTCTCTTTTCATGGTGCTGATACTGCGGTTTGTTGTCTTGCGGGCCCCCCTTGGCGAGAGTTACTTAACTGGGCCCCTACCCTTGAATATTTCTACTCCCTTTGAATGGGTTGGTACTAATCCTCTAGAATGGATACGTTTCACTGCTCCAACAGGTGTTCATGTCCCTCAAAATGCTCTTGCTTCCCAAGCAATTCCCGTCGAATCCGTGATCTCTAATCTCTTTGCTCGGAGGAACCTGACAGAGGAAGAACGTAACTCTTTGCTGACTTGGAACCAAATGAAGCCCTTGTTTAATCATTCTCAATATCTGCCAAATTCAATCGAGGCCACTAAAGAAGCTGCAAATGCATGGAACAACCTTATGACTTTGATTGAAGAGGAAAAACTTCATGCAAATGATACTTCTGCTGGAAAAACAAAAGAAAAACATTGCCCTCACTATCTGAACAGGATGAATGCTTCTGAACTGAATCAGAGTAATTTTAGGCTGCTAATCCCTTGTGGTTTGACTCAAGGTTCTTCCATTACAATTATTGGCATTCCAAACGGCCTTCTTGGTAACTTTCGCATTGACTTAACCGGGGAGCAGATTCCTGGAGAGCCAGAACCACCAATTGTACTGCACTATAATGTTAGGCTTCACGGGGATAAGGTAACAGATGAACCAGTTATAGTCCAAAATTCATGGACAGTAGCAAACGATTGGGGTGAAGAGGAGCGTTGCCCATCTCCTGAGGCCGATGGTGGTGACAAAGGTATTATACTTCTTTTTCATTGTACTACCATCAAGTAGACTTTGAGCTTTAATATTTAGTAAACCAAATTGAGGAATGGTATTATACTCTTTGTTATTGAATGATCTTTCATTAGCCTTTGATGTGCTGCAATACAAACTCCAGTTTTGATGTTTGTGTTTAAATACTTATATGTTGAAATAGTTTAAGTAACTTGGATGATTATGTTTACACATTATAGCCTTTTATTTTGAAACTGTATTGATATACGGTATTCTTAAAGTATATATGGAAGCCTTGGTTTCAAACTGTAAGGATTATTTAGTCAATGAAAATGTAGACTGGGGCATGTAACATAGATAATTCCATTGGGTTTGCTTTAATGTCCATGTTTGGGAGGGTATTGACACAGGTCAGCATGTAACAAACATAATTTCATTGTGGCTTGAGGTAATCAGAGGAAACATGCATTTCCTACTTTGATTACTTGAATGGTAGCTGAAACCAAGTTTTTGCCTCGTTTGCTTTATAACTTTCTCTAGTTTCCATATTTCAGTGGATGAGTTGGATAGGTGCAATGGAATTGTGGGAAAGGAAGTAAACCAAACATTGAGAGTACCTTCTCATGTAAATAGTTCAAAAGAGTCTTCATTGGCACGTGGAGGATACAAAACAATTCAGTTTTTCCCCTTCAAACAGCGCTATCCATTTGTGGCAACACTTAGGCTGGGTTTCGAGGGAATGCATATGACAGTTGATGGGAAGCACATTACTTCTTTCCCTTATCGGGAGGTGATGTTCTAACCTATCTAAAAACTACCTTTTCCGAAGCTTTGTCAAAACCTAAGTTTTCTCATTCATATATATGTTTTCAAATCATTTCTCAGAACTTAGAGCCATGGCTTGTAAGCGAATTAAGGATATCTGGTGATCTGAAGTTGATTTCAATCCTGGCCAGTGGTCTTCCAACGTCCGAGGATTTGGAGCATGTTAGTGACCTGGAAGCTCTGAAATCTATTCCCATTCCGCGTAACAAGTCCATTGATCTTTTAATCGGGGTTTTCTCCACTGCCAATAATTTCAAGCGCCGAATGGCTGTTCGAAGAACATGGATGCAATATCCTGCAGTTCGTTCTGGGTCGGTTGCTGTGCGCTTTTTTGTTGGTTTGGTGAGTCCTCTTGACCTTTTCAAGAGGGTGTACATTGATTTTTGCCCCCATGGATTCTGATGGAAAACAGGTGCAGATGGAAAATAATTGGTCATTTTCTTGTTTAAAAGTGTCATCTATTCCTAACCTTGTGGGTTGTTGTGCAATTCAAAATGTGAAAGCTGTAGTCAAAGATTTTGAATTTTCTGACCGCTCATAGGGTTTTTATGTTTCAGCATGTTAACCAAAGAGTGAACGAGGAACTCTGGAATGAGGCTCGGACATATGGAGATGTGCAACTGATGCCGTTTGTAGATTATTACAGCCTAATTACGTGGAAGACTGTGGCCATATGCATATTTGGGGTAAAATTCAATTTTTTCTTTTTTCTAACCCTACATGGGGACAAACCTGCATTTCGAGATATAATTTTCAACTGGCCATCCCCCTTTCCCTCGCCCCTTTTCATTCTTAATACTAATGGAGTTGTTTTGTTTAAATGTCTTCCCAATTCTACAGACGAACATTGTTTCAGCAAAGTATGTGATGAAGACAGACGATGATGCTTTTGTCCGTGTTGATGAAGTGATGGCTTCTTTAGATAGGATCAACGTAACCCATGGATTGCTTTATGGGCTCATCAACTCAGATTCACGGCCCCATCGTAGCCCCGACAGTAAATGGTTTATCCGTCCCGAGGTAATAATTATGGCTCTGCCTGTCTTGTTCTATCTTTTGGGGAGTATTGTATACTCAGTGAAAACGTGTACAACTTCCTTTGTTCTAGAGTGTTACGGTTTCATATGTCTTTCATATTGACCACATTGGTGTCCACTATCCTGAAGGAATGGGCAGAGGAGACGTACCCCCCTTGGGCACACGGTCCAGGCTACGTTGTGTCACACGACATTGCGAGTGCGGTCTCACAAAGACATCAAAGTGGACAACTGAAAGTAAGTTACAAATTGATAGATGTACATATCTATACCTGTTCAAAGTTCGTGTCGGGTCAGAACTCACAAGAACCTCAACATGGACCCAACCTGACCGGACTTTGGGTCGGGGTTACCGGAACCTGACCTATGGGTCAGGTCATCGGGTTGGCGGACCTTAAAATCTGAACTTTAATAGTTATTGTTTTATCATTTTCATTGAAAAAAACCTAAAAATTTAAATTCTCAGCACACATTTTCCGGAAAAATTCTCATTCCAAATTCGAAAAAAAAAAGGTCCAACATCAAGTATCTAAGTTACTACAAACGCCAAACATTTCAATTAATTTTTTTAAATGAAAAATTATGTCATATATTTATTTAGTGGGCCACCGGGTTGGGTAGGGTCTAGGTACCTCTGACCCGAACTTGACCCTGAACCGCAAATTTCCGGGCTGGGTCGGGTAGAGTGGGTCGCTCGCCCGGCGATCAGGTCTAATAGCTAACTACCACTTCCATTCTAAAGCACATGGAACTTAACTGTTATTTATGCTCTCGAAAAAACACCAGATGTTTAGACTAGAAGACGTGGCCATGGGCATATGGATTGCAGATCTTAAGAAAGGGGGACTCGAGGTCAGATACGAGAACGAGCTTAGAGTCTACAATGAGGGCTGCAGAGACGGTTACGTTGTGGCTCACTATCAAGGTCCCAGAGAAATGCTGTGCTTGTGGCATAAACTTCAACAAGCGAAGCGTGCTTTCTGCTGTGGTGATGATGCTTAGCTTAGCTTAGCTAGAGCTCTGCAGTGACTGTTTTTCTGGCTCGACGGTCAATTGTAGGTCAGATTTAGGGTTTTTCCAGAGATTAGGTTTAGATTTAGGCGACAATTCATACACATGAATGACACGAATTTAGAGCTGTCAAAAAACTGCCCGACCCGAATGCCCAGTTCAGTCTAATCCGGAAACGGTCATGGAGCCGATTTTACCGAAAATCCAAGCATAATATTTTCCATTTCCCTATTGACCAAACCTGATATTGATCCAAATTTGAGCCTGTCCGAACTGTCCGGCCTGGAAAATGCCGGAAAAAACTTGGTATCGGTTTATCGGACATCATTTTTCGTCCCATGTCCAATTCATCAGGACCCACAATGTCCCAAACCCGAATTTTGACCGCCCTCGACATGATCATATTAGGCTTGTATGTACATGTATTGCGGCATTACCGGATCGTTTTACCCCCAGTTTTCCTTCCTGGGTGAGAGTTTGCTTATATGTATGTATGTATGGGAAAATGTATACCCCTACTCAGTAGTTTATGTACTACAGTGAGTTTATGAAGCCTAAGAAAGAATTGCATGTCTGTTTTGTATAGATCTAGATACTTGGTTATGTTATATCCTCATTTTACCATATATTCATTAATATATATAGATGGAATGGTGATTGGTTTTATCTTGTGCAGCAAAACTATTGATAGATTTTGTAAGAGTATGGTTTTCATTTGCCATTTACAAATGTTGTATGGTACTCTCTCCACTCAATATAATTGTTGCCAAGATTTTATGTTGAAAATTTTGACAGTGAATGATTTATCATTTGAAATATTATTAGTAGATTTATACTAAAAAAATATTATTAAAAAGGTATAATGTTGTAATTTTTGATAGAATATGTGATGTGAGAGACTATTGATCAAAGGACTTGGACATTACGGCTTACGAGGGAATAGTTTATGTTTTAATTGCTAATTTGTTGTATAAATTCCCTTGAAGCCTTATATTTTGATATAATGTGTATTTTAGCTCATAATTCTTAAAAATCAGAACACCCATGATCATATTGTATATTAAGTGTCGGGCCTATTTGTTAGCATGCAAATATAGAAAAATGAAAATTTTTTTGGAGCAATATTAGGGGCAATATGACATGCAAGACACATTATATACCAAAAAAATGATTTTGTAAAAACTTAACTTAAACACTGCCACTCTGCCAGTGTACAAATGAGTTTCATAAAGGTAGGTTCAATTTTTGTCATGGCAATATAAAAATCTTAGATATCTAGCATAAGTTTTAGCATTGTAAAACCTCTAAGATGAGAGAAAATTATTACCAAATATTAGAGTTTTTGTTACATTATTCACCTTTTGTATCTCATATACATAAAATAAATACCATAGAAGCCACCTTGACATATTGATATGATCATTAGAGATATCAAAAATTACATCCACCCATTTGACGATTCTTCAGTTCATCACATCTTTCGTTAGGCCAATGTGACAGTAGATTGGTTACCAAGCAAGAGGCGCACTACACAACTTTGATATTTGGAGCCGTAGTGCTGTTGCGGATCTTTCTTTAATTTTCTTTGATGATAATTTAGAAAGAAACTTTGCAAGAAGTGTATCCTAGGTTTCTTTGTATACCCTTTTACCCGAATTCATAAGGAAAAAAGTTATGGAAAACTGTATTTTAATGATCCCTACGTTCAGATGCCAATAATCTCTATTTTATTTTTGTATTCTAGCGGTCCAAAAAAAATGCATTCTGGTGGGACACCACTGTGTCAAGTGGCGGTGAGTTGGTGGAAAATTGAATGTACCAGCATGAGTGTGTTTAACACGTCAGCTTTTCATCGAGTCATCACCACTTGACTCGGTTTTATCCCACCAGAATACAATTATTTGTTTTTGACACCGCCAAAATACAAAAATAAAGTAGAGATTATTAATATATAAAAACTGAAAGCCGAGATTAGTAGAATCCAATTTTCCAAAAAATACCATAGAAGATAGAATGTGTGTACAAATAGCTCTACATCAAAGACCAACAAATCCAAAACTTATGTGCTCTCAATTATGGAGAGGGTTGGGTCCCCCAGGAACCACTCTGTGATAATTTGCATAATTAGTATTGAACTTGTTGGGATCATTCTTTGCAACAAAGAATTCCCATGAAGAAGTAAGAGATTGATGCAACCTTCTTCTTTCCTGCATTTGTTCACTTCTCCAAGTTGTTCTTCGGATAACCCGTGAATGCGAGAAGCCGAGAGACTGAAAGATAACGACGAAGATAAAGATGAAGATGAAGATGAAGATGAAGATGATCGATTTCCGATTAACTCTCATGGTAGTTGCTAGGGATGTGAAAATGGTAAGTGGTTTTAGTTTGAGTATTTTGCTAAGGTTGGGAAGTGTAAGGACTAATGTTTGTAAAACATATGGTAGATAAGATTGAGAAGATATAAATAGCTGAGATGAAATGACAAGACTCCCCCTCCCCACCTTAGGAAAATTCACAATCATTATCATCTTGAGTATATGATTGATTTTCTTACTTGGAAAATTGGATTGTACTGCATAGTATTTTAGGTATTGGGATTGTGGTGAACCGAATTTGAAAACTGTATTACGTTAAACCAAATTGTAAAACTATTGGATTACAGTGTACCACTATAAAGTTGGCTTATGAAACCAACTCGGTTTATCGTCATAGTTTGGCGTACGAAAATCTAATGGTGGAAGTGTTTGGACCACTGCAATCAAATTTGTCATACTATGGTATACTAAATTCCAAGTAATGAAATGTTAGACCTGCTAGAGTCCAGTCGGTCATACTTTGATTTCATCCAACTCGATGATGGTCTACTGTAATCCAATAGTTTCATAACTTAACTTACTATGATACAATTTTAAAATTCAATTTACTATGATTCCAAGACCTAAAGTACGATACAATACGATCCAATTTTATTTCCTACATTCATCAAACATGAACTGGTTGGATATGAAATCATATTCATACTGGCTACTACTTTTTTCTAGAAAAGCATGGCTTATGTAACTTTAATCAAAATGAATTAGTAATCACTCTAATGAAAATAATAGATGAGAGGCAAATAAAAGCATAGTAGAGAAAAGAGGGCAGATGCTATTTATCTATGCCTAATACTCACATGTTGTTGTTGCATAATGTGACTTATCATAAGGCCAATAATAAGTGATAATTTTTTTTTTTTGTGAATTTAAGTTTGTTAACTTTGTGCTTTCTTCTCAATTATACATCTATATCATACCTTATCTTTTTAACTAAAAGGTTTTTTTTTAATTTATTTTTTTTTATAATGCTTTGTTTGTTTGACAACTGACAAGTACCAAATCTAAACATGCATAAAGTATTGGCACTTAGGGAGCAATCTTAGTTGGGATTTCTGCCACTCATCCTTACTCAATTTGTTGCTGCCAAACACTTTAATTTTGGAATGAACTCGAACTTAGGAATCTTTTCAAATCAAGTTGTAGGCTTTTACAAAGTGGAGAGACAAACATTTTTTTAATGATTATTGGACTATAGTACACAATACTTTGATGGTATTGGACAATTATGTACCAGTGTACTATTTTTTGGGATTCTAATATACTGTAATATGAGGGTGAGTGATGTTTGTGCAATGAGAACGAGTTATTGTGACAATGACTCATCGGAGTCCTTAGTGTCAACCAGAGGAAAATCATCTGACAAGTTTTTTGAAATTTTAACTAAATCTATATCGAGGAACCCTTAAATTCACATGTTTAACTTAAGTCATTTTCCTCTTCCTTTATTTTATTTTTTTAAAATCAAACTTAAACTAAACATATAATTTTGGGGTTACTCGATGTATGCCCAGCGCAAAATTGTATCATACCTTGTTGCTAATTTAGTGGATTGACGAAGTTGTTCTTGCTCTTTCCCTCAAACAAAGAACATAAAAAAATTTCCAATCTTTATGAGAGGGATGTGTTACTAGTTAGTACAACACTACCACAAAGATCAACCAAGTGCTGTGCTCTTAGTAGCCAAATTATGAAACATACAACCAATTTTGCAAAGTAAACAAGAACCAACCACGACAGAAATGAAATGACTGATCAAACCGTATGGTGCTGTATTACAACTCATCATACCATAGCATACCATACCACACTTTATCGCAATCATTACCAAATATACTTACTCATTTTTCTCTCTCCTCACTTTTTTCCTCTACGTTTCATATTTTCTCTCATCACTTAACCATATTAATCACACTTTCCACAAATTTTACCATATCATATCAATCGTACTGCTCACCATATCAACCGCATAAAAGAATTCGACTTGAATTCTTAGGCATGTGTTCTTGCACTTGCATGCATATGCACTGCACCACTAAATTGGGCACAAGTAACCCCCATAATAATCCCCACTGACAAAGCCAAGCCATAACATGCCAAAGCCCATGTCACTTCTAACTTAACTAAAAGGGGTTTTGTCACATTAGTACCTTTCACAAATGTCTTCAGAATTTCACCTCCTACAGCAAATACTTTTGCACATTGGAAAGTCACACAAGTATACTGTATCAAACCTCAAAAGGCCATTCAAAAAAATAAATAAATATATATATAGGGAAATTGGATTCTAATAATCCCTACTATCACAGATTGTATGGCAATAATCCCTACTATCATTTTGGATTCTGGTGGTCCAAAAAAAATAAAATTGTATTGTAGTGGTACCAAATCCATCACCACATTCTTTTTATTTTTTCCATGCCTACCCCATATTGTTTTTGTTTTTTTGGTTCCTACCCCTAGATAGGTAACGAAGTGTAGTTACTAAAACATTTTTTAAATTATTTTTTTGAGATTCCGAGCAATTATTAAGATTTTTTTAAAGGAATAAAATTGAAAAAATCATAAAAAATTGAAAAAAATTTGGGAGAAATGCTGTAAATTCATTAAAAATCATGGTAAATTGTTATACAAAGTTTTGAATCAAATGCAACACATAATCTATGATATTTAGCGTATACACACGATTTTGTCCCACTACAATATAATTTTATTTTTTTTTGGACCACCAGAATCCAAAATGATAGTAGGGATTATTGCCATACAATTTGTGATAGTAGGGATTATTATAATCCAATTTCCCTATATATATATATATATATAACAAAATGCAAGGACCTAAAATAACAATGTTTCCTACATCTGGATCCCCTCAAAAAACTTGCATTACCAGGGAACTATACTGAGATTTATTGTTACTCCTATTTAGCAAGTAAAAGAAGAATGTACAATACAATACTGCTAACTGCTCCATCCTGGCTTCTTAGGACAAAAGGCAGCATGTTACATAAAAGGCAAGCAGGTAATGCCCATCACAAACATGAAATAAGATGATAACTTCAATCTCGATTCGTAAAAACAGCACCCCAAGCTCAGGATATCTTCCTCTAGGAATCCAGACATCACTTTCGAAATCCTCAACAGCAGCTCTAACCAAATGTAGGCTTCCTTCACCAGACACCAGAATAAGTTCGGCCGAATCATCTGAATTTCCGCACCTACTAACTACTTCCTGATACGAATGCCGGGGATACCTTTCAAGCCCATTTTGATGACAGTTTTTCTAAAAAGTGCAGGAGGCATCTGCAACCCGATTGACTCGCCAAATTCATTAGCCCGCTTCACGAGTGAGGTCTTGTCCCTGCCTATTTCACTGAGGGAATTATAATAGCCAAGCCAAGCATGATATGCTGCCTCTTTCACACTCATATCGATCTTTGCCATCGAGTCATCTATCTGCAAACAAAAGCAATCAGAAATGCAGAGTAAGAAATACATAGTAGATCAAATATAGATAGTCTTTTTTTCTTTTTTTTGGGGGGAGGAAAGCTGACTTTTGGAAGCTTCAGAAAAAGCACTATTGCTATTTGCATAGATTTTGTTCATCCAGAGCCCTTAATTTCAACATCTAATTGCTGAATAGCACTAGCAGCTATTTTGTTCTTTCGGTGGGTCTAGTTAGGTAAGGTTGGGTAGGTTTGCGTTGGTTTGGATAGTTTATGTAAGTTTAGGTGGATTTAGCTACGAGAAAGTAGAATTTGGAAAGAGTACATAGAAAAATGTTGTGAGTAGTTGACCATTACAAAGAGCAGGGCCTAAGACAAAACGGCATTTTAAGCTATCTTTTCCTAGTAAATAAATTAGGCAATCAATCAACAATTTCTAATACACCCCCCCCCCCCCAAAAAAAAAAGGAAAATGAACAAAATTTTAATTTGAAATTTTAAAAAATTCAATTGCCGTATCATGCTATCAAACTCAACATGCACGGAGAGGCTCTCATAGAAATATTCAACAAACTTGCTATGGACTTCTCTTAGTAGTAGGGGTACAAGTACAACCTTGACTTTCGTGTCCTGAGCAAGAGGAGGTGCAGAAGATCTTTCAACAGGCAGGTCCCTTATATCGTCCAAAAACTGTTGTTCCCACGGTGCAAGAAGTAATATTCCTTCACCACTTTTACCTTCACGACCAGTCCGTCCTAGACGATGCATATATTGGTCCCTATCAATGGGAATTCCAACCTGGTGACAAAAACATGTTCGCCTCATCCAATAACTATCCAGAGAAATGGGTATTATACTTTACTTCTCTAACAAAAGTCTACCAAAAAAACAATATCCTTTTTGTTTTGTTATATGTAGTTATGCAAAATAAATCCATTTTGTCAATATGCTTATGATGCTTTAAAGACATTCTACAATTACCGTGCGTCATGAGCTAAGGAATACCTGAATAACCAGAGTAACATCAGGATAATTCATTCCTCGGGTGGACACGTCGGAGGAAATTAGAATCAGTCGTTTTGACAGCTTAAATTCATCAACTATACGGGACCGGTAGAGTTGTGGCTTTCTTGAATGAATCTCTCTGACATTTAGTTTCAGTTCACGGAATAACAGATACATGAGTGAGGTCACCATTCCAGTCGCGCAGAAGACAATAACCTAAAAGTATGTTCAATCAACAAATCACATATCATCCCTAACGGCAAGAAAATGTATACAAGAGAGCAATAGGACAGAAAATCATAAAGTGCATCATTGGAGAGTAGCTTAATATATCACCTTACCTTGTAATCTGGCGTTTGAGAGATATGCTCCTGCAATAGTTGGTGCACTATTTGAAAATGCTCATCATGTGGTGCAATTATATAAGACTGCTTCACCTGCTGACACGAAGTTTTCATTTATCAAAGAAGAACAGCAAAACAGGATCAAATTAAACAGCAAAATTAAGTCTTTCATGATGCGTATATTGTGTAACATAAGATCTAAAACCAAGTACGACAATGACTTCAAAGATGTTAAACACTGAAGAAAGGTATCCAATAAGCAATGAACTTGACAAATAGACACCAAATTAAAGGAGAATAGGCTCAGAAAAAAGAATTGATGAAATACAAATGAACAATTGTTTGTCGAAGCCTCGGACGATGATAAAAATGTTTGCACTATACCTTACAACTGGTTTCGGGAGAACCTGTATCCACAGTGTTGATGAATTCATGCTCTCTCTTCAGAACAAGCTGAGAAACTCTACGAACCTGAACATGTGAAATTAATAGCAATCTATGGTTACTTCCAAGGCTACGATTTACTCATTTACACAAGTTACGCCTTTTTCCCTTTTCAAAATCAGGCCCTTGAATCTAAAGACAAGTGCACGCAGAAGAATATATAACCTCTTTTGGGATTGTTGCAGAAAACAGCAAAGACTGCCGTCGACGTGGCAAACAATCAACAATTTTCTCAATATCCTTACGAAACCCAAGGTCAAGTAGACGGTCTGCTTCATCAAGTACAAGCATTTTAAGCCCCATCAAGCGCACAGACAACCCAGATCTACTCTCAATGTGATCTAGCAATCTCCCAGGAGTTGCAACTAAAACCTACAAGTATGTAGAGCTCAAAATATGTGAATACCCGCAACAAATTAAAACATAACAATAAGACAGTCTTCCAAATATCTTTTCAGTCCGGTAACAAACCTGACAAGAATCTGACTCGAGTCGTTTAAGGTCATCTTTGAAACGTGTACCGCCCACTAGCATTTGAACACCCAAACCATCATGGTACTTGAGCATAACCCTTGCTTCAGCAGCAATCTGACTAGCAAGCTCTCTCGTGGGGCAAAGAATAAGAACATATATGGGTGGCACACGCTGCTGAACTTTGTCACTGCTCATAGCCTTTAAAACTGTTTCAATTGCAGGGAGCTGCTTTTATTTAACAAGGAAATGAACTAATGGAAAAAAATATGCACAAAGCAACGATTTCAAGCCAAACTGGATGAATTTTCGATCCAATACCAGAAAAGCAGCAGTTTTGCCTGTTCCAGACCTAGCTTTTACTAACGCATCCTTGCCTGTCCACAAAAAAAAAACGGAACAAAGAAACATTGCAAATCGGATTACATGGTATCTCTGTGCTTCCTGAATCTCAAAATGAATTTAGTTTCAACATTTTCCCACAATACAGATGCCAAGAAAACAAATCAAACCAATACCCAGGAATCTTACTTAAGGAGGTGAGCAAAATATGCTACAAAGACTGTAACTTACCCTCAAGGCAAACGGAAAGGGTAGCTTCTTGTACCCTAGTCATCAGCACATAACCAGCAGATGTCAATGCCCTAACTGTCATTGGAGATATGCCACAATCCTCAAATCTGAGAAGACAAATTTACAAACTAAGAATATGCAACCAGAAGACCAGAACTACAACACAGCTTGTCACACCCCACTAGAAATTTAACTTTGAAATAAAAAATACCCATAAAAAAAGTCATAAATTCCAATAGAATTGAACTTTTCAAAAAAGTAAAATTTCCGGTCAACCGGGCGGGTCAGGTTTCCCCACTTATTCGTGGGCTTAGGTTCACTTATTTCAGGTTCAGGTCGAGAATATCGTGATCAAAACCTTCGGGCTGTTGGGTCAGGTCAAAACTGACAAGTCTATCAACAATACCAACATACTCCAACAAGCTTACCTCTTTCCGTTGACAACAAAATCATCCTCACCCTGCTCGATCCTCTCATGAGACTTCTCCCTCTCCACAAGCTTCCTCTCATTTACCTCTTGTCGAATTTGCTCAATTTTTTTAGACAGATCACCCTCTTCTTCTTCACATTCCTGCTCTGCATAATCCTCCAACTCCTTCAAAATTCGCCGTCTCCTAGTTATCTTGACATCGTACATCCCCAAAGCTGCATTAGTACCCTTGAACACTCTCGCACTTTTCCCGCCTTCCCTTTCTTCATCCATCTCTTCACTTTCAACCCCTTCCAAACTAAATCTAGGAGACCATCTTGCATTCTCCCCCATCCTCCCATAACTACCACCACCACCACCATCATCATCATCATCATCATCATCACTTGATGAATCATCATTCCACCGTCTATGAACCCGTTTCTTGAATGTGCCCCTTGTGCTAGGTGAATAACCCCTCTCTTGCTGCAAATTGCTACAAAATGACCTCAAATTTGACACATTCCCACCTACAATAAACCTTGTATTGGATGAAAAATCCCTCAAAGTTGACAATAAGCCACGATCATTAAACCCTGCATCAGACCACTTGCAATGGTGAGGCAGTGAAAATGGATTACAATGAATAAGTGGTTGATAAATATGCACAATTCGAGCTCCAATCAATGAATGTAAAAAAAATGACTCACCATCGCAACTGCACCCGGAAGAAAACCCCCTCTTCTGCAGCGAATTCCCAGGAAACCCTCTCGAGCTCCCATCCCTCAGAACCTCACTCAGATCGATGGGTGGGTCGACGGGCTTCGTCGGGTCGGGCCTCTTTGGCCGGACCGGGCCGTCGTCTTCGTTCCAGAGGTCCTCGGCGCCGGGCTTCATGAACCGGTCGGCGAGGGCCCGGACGTGGTCCGCCGGCGACGTCGGCCCGCCGGCAGGGCTGGAGTCTGGTTCGGGCCGGGCCGAGACGGCGGAGGCCCGGATCTGGGAGCGGAGTCGGGCCTGGTAGAGCTGCTTCTCCTGGTCGAGGAGACGCTTCTCCTTCTCGCGAGCTTTCTTCTCATGGAGGCGCTTCCACTGCCACTTGTTCAGGCCGCCGGGGAAGGTCCGGGGTCCGCCGCCCATGGAGCGGGAGAGGAGGAGGGAGAATAGGTGTCGCCGGCGGACGGACGGCCGGGAAGTTTCGCGGGAGATTATGCCGGAAAGCATGGTTAGGGTTTGGGATTAGGGTTGAGAAATGGGGGTTAGGGTTTGGAGTTCAGGGTTTAGGGTTTAAGGATGGAGAAGATAATCCGGGATTCCGAGGTGTCAATATTCTACTTTCTACTACACATTAGGCAAATTTCAAAAATTTTTTATCAATGTTTTATTTTCGTCCATTCCATATTAATTGTCCAAAATATCATCTTTCACTAAAAATTTTTTATAGTATATATTTTATGAAAAGATTACAACATTATCTTTTTATGATATTATTTTTCGTTATGAATTTAATGATTGTAGTTTTTGATAATAGAACATTGTATTTGTTGAGAAATTAATGATGTCGATGAATATTAATATGGAATAGAGGGAGTATTATATAAAAATAGAACTCACAAAACTTCGGGTATGGGTAATTTTGTGTTCGGACAAATCGGATACCGAACATTAATATAGAACATAAGGATTATTTTTCGGTTAGGCTCGTGTCTGACAAATCGGATAAATATAAAATCAGGTCTAAATATGGTTCGAACAATAAAAATTTGGAGGGAGTATTATATGAAAGTAGAGCTTGCAAAACTTCGATTATGGATAATTTTGTATTCGGACAAATCAGATACCGGACATTAATATGGAACGGAAGGAGTATTTTTTGGTTAGGCTCGTGTCTGACAATTCGGACAAACATAAATTTAGGTCTAAATATGGTCCGAACAATAAAACTTTGGAAAATTGTGTTTGAATTTTTGATCAATGGCAAAATTCGGAGAAAAGACTGTACCCGATTATTTCTGGGTCAGACAAACTTGGTTATCGAGTCGGACAAACTGAGTTATCGAGTCGGATAGATTTTTGTCAACCCTATACGAAAGTACCATAACTAAACATTGAATACCGTGCAATATTTCTAAGGCGATAATTAATATGGAAACAATGGAGAGCATTTTGAGATTTGCTTTTGGTAAATTTTGGTAAATTTTAGTAAATTTTGGGAACTTTTGTCAAATTTACCATAATATATCAAAATTAATTAATTTATTTTTTTGTTTTTTAACTATGGTAATTTTTTGTAAATTTCAGTAAATTTCGGTAAATTTAGGTAAAAACAGGTCAATTTAGTCAATAATCTTTCACAAAATTTTTTAAAAAAAATATAAGTTACTTTTTAATATTATTTGTATTTTCCATTACAAATTTAATGACATCAATTTTATATGTTGAGTCATTGTATAAATTTGGAGTTAAACTTTTTTGCATGAAAATCTAAACATGGATTAAAAAAAAAAAAACAAAGGGAGTAGTTAGTACAACCGTGAAACTATGGTCTAAGGACTACAAAGCATTGTGGTTCCAAGGTTTAGGTTTTTATAGATTTGGACTAACAAATAAATGAATAGAGAGATTGAGCTATACAATTAAGGCTGTGTTCGGCAGTAGTGTTTGGGGCAGCGTTTAACGTCTTGACCAAGTCAAAACTCTAATTACATAAATAGTGGTGTTCGGTAAGCTAGCGTTTTGAGGAGCGTTTAGCGTTTTAAGGACCGTTTTGTGAAACGTTAATAGAGTTAACGTTTAGCGTCTGGAGTAGCCTTTCATATTTTTCGGTCAAAAAATACCCTTTGAAAATTTTATCTTTGGAAATTATTGATATCCTTTTATGACAATTCACATTAATCTGTTAATTCAACCGCTAAATTTACCGAACACAATTCTCTTTTGGACAGTCATCCGCTATCCGCTACTTAAACCGCTATCTGCTGCTTAAACCGCTATCCGCTACATAAACCTCTATCCGCTATCTAAAACACTAATTTTGCCAACGAGGCCTAAGTCATGGCAGTGGATTGGAGCATAAAGCATCGTAGATCCATACTTCCAATCTTACTATCTGATTTTTATAGTTATTAGTTGTTTCCTATAAAGTTCTAAATTGTAACTATGTTTGTATTTAGCAAACATGTGACCATGTTATTTGCTCGGTTAAATTACCAATCTTCTATGCCCCACCTAAATTCACTCATTTTTATTTTATTTGACCCGTTTTCATTAATGCGTACCCAATATTTTTTTAAAATTTTTAAATTTCAATATTTTTATAATTTCAACCCAAATTATATAATCAAAATTTATGTGAATTATATTTGTAAAAGGATAATTGGATCGTAGTATATCAAATTATACAGGTTAAGATAATGGTAAGTCGAATTTCAAAAGTGGATCATAATGAGTTAAACTATTGAACTTTTGGATTTCAATGCACTCTCACCAAATTGGCCTGCTGGGATTAGTCTCTTCATTCACTACTGTGCATGAGGGGAAGACTGTCTACATCTGAATACTCTCAGAAGCCACACTAATGAGCCTATGCTGGGGCTTGTTTGAATCCTACCCTTGCACATTCCACTATAAAAACATTTACAATAAGTGAGTCAATCTTCTTGGTTATCGTGACAAGGATTTTGTAGATAGTTAGGATGGGCCGATTTAGCGTAGAGAACGCAACATTCTTCAGCACCATCCTCGTTTCCCTTAGATTGCATAACTCATGAATCCAAGCCGTGATATCAATTGTGTTTTCCCAAGGTTAGGGGAATTCCATGTACTTTTGAATATCTTCCAAGATTTGATATCCAAAAATGGTCCTCAAACTCTCTATGTCCTCATCGTTGGCGTTTGAAGAAACCATTATTTATGATTCCGAAATATTGACAACTTGACCGGCCTAAAGCACTGCAGAATCTATCAATTGTGTTTTTCGAGTTTAGACAACACATAGATGAGTCTTTATAAACAAAATTAAGTCATTCGTAAAAAAAAAAAAAAACAAACATATGTATTGCCTATGGGCTTTTCTCTCGCCCCTTGATCCCTTTTAGATCACCTTTTTCCTTTTCCAAGTTGATATTGGTTGCTAGAACATCAAGGCACAAGATAAACAAGCAAGGAGATAAGGGCTCTCCTTGGCGTAGCCCAGCTCTTGGTGTGAAAACTTGCGATGGACAACCATTAACCATTATAGCATATCTCACCACAGTGACATATTGCATCATTAATTGAACTCACCTTGTTGGAAAGCTTAAGGTGTTGAGTACTCTTTGCAGGAATTCTCAGCTTGCACGATCATAGGTTTTATTCATGTCCACTTTGATGGTTGTTAGTTTGGCTCCTTGTTTCTTCCCTGTTAGGTAACTCATAATTTCAAGGGTTATGAGACAACAATCCACAATCAATCTTCATAGGAAGGCATTTTGAGAGTCATTGATCAAGTTCTCCATGATTGCTCTAAGTCTATTGACAAATGTATTTGAAGACCCATTTATACATCATATGTTCTTTGGGTTGGTAACTCTTTCCGATCCAATCCAATCCAACCAATCCAAACCTTACACAATTCCCCAAAAAAGCATCCTCCTTAAAAACACAATTCTCAAAAAAGCAATCCAGTCCAATCCATCCAAGAATGATTCCAACCAACCCAAAAAACAGGAGAGGCTAATCTTATCAATTTGTTGTTACCTAAGTACCTAACACTTAATTTCATATACTAAAATTAAGTCAACATGTTTTATTATTTTTTCTTGGTGAACATGCATGTAACGCTCCGACCCCGGGCCGCGGACCTTACCTATGATTGCTTCAAGGATCGCTGACTGGCCCCACAAATCACCACGAGTCATTCCAGCGTGCTTCGTCCTCGCTCACACGCTGCCTGGGAAAACTTTCCATGAGGTCACTATCTCGAGATTACTCCCAAAGAAAGACGCTTTTCGAGAGTTCTTCCGTCGACGTAGCTACCATAAAAGAAGGTGCACATTGGTGATATGAGTAGTCATTTAAATCATTTTAATCCACACTTTAACCTTATAACTGAGGTGCTATATATCATTAACTATAAGGAAACACTTATAAGTAATAAATATCGTAAGAAGTTAAATCCTGGAAAGAACACATCAACAATGAAAAATACACACACTATTTTCTCATAAATTACAAGATTTTTTTTGTGTGTAATTGACTATATCAAAAGCAAAAATATTTTTTCTTGTTTTTCTCATAAAGGTTGGATTGGACACATATCAAGAGATGGACACCTATATGTACGTACATATGTATGTATTCATTCCCACTACTCTTGTTGTGGCATTACTTTCTCTTCTTCTTGTTTTTCTTGTTGATTAGCTGAGGATGCTTCAGCCTTGTCTTTTTCTTCAGATGCAGCAGCATCTTCTTTTCTTTTGATTGAAATTGATTTAGTGAGATGACTGTATGAACCCTTTTCCTTGAACAGTTGAGCATAGTGGGGCTTGCAGTACAAATATCCATCCAAAGCAGCATAGTTGGATGTTGTAAGGAAGCAACCACCTTTTGCACACCTAAAACATGATTTATGGTAGTTTTCTCCCTCTACAATAATCTATTGATGCCCATCAAAGAAGAAGGAAAAATTATTACTAATCTAGTTACTATAATGCATAATTAAAAGGATTTTTGATGATAATATACTGAATTTTCGGGGTATTGGACAATAATGCATTTGTAATACCCTGGGTATGTGGTCAAAGTGTGACTTAAAAGGATTGAAATGACTACTTATATCACCAAGGTGCACCTTCTTTTATGGTAGCTCATCCGTTGGAAACTCCTTAGTTAAGCGTGCTTGGCTGGGAGTAGTCAAAGGATGGGTGACGTCCTAGGAAGTTTTCAGCGGTGTGGCGAGGCGACAAAGCCTTGGAAAGACTCGTGGTGATTTGTGGTCGATCGCCCGATCCTTGGCTTATTGAAATTGCCGCGGCGGCCGGAGGGGCGTTACAACTTCGAACTTTAATGGGTGTTGGACAATAAATGCATCAAGAACAATTTTGATGGTGGCTAACTTGGTAGGGATCTTACGGGGCGGACCGAGAAAATAAATTGACTAAATAATATCTAAATTTATGGCATGTCAGCTAATCTACACAAGCAAATGTGATTTTATGTTGTTTTTTTTATTCTTTTCAAAGTTGATTCTCTTTGCTTATGTGTGGATTACCTGACATGTCAAAAATTTAAATATTTTTGTGCCAATTTATCTCCTCCATCTGCTAAGTAGGATTGTCACCGAGTCATCCAATATCGATATCGTTATGGGTGCATTATTGTTCAACACCCCTCAAAATACAATGTATTATTATGCAAGGTTAAAGTTCAATATATTAACATCCAAAAAATCCTAATTAAAAATGAATATATCATCAAAAAGTATGATATGGTAACCACAAACCTTCTCGAGTGGGTAAGCAGTTTTCTTACAGATAGTACACTTGTCCGTGGTCCCAGAAAACATTCCAGACAACTTACTTGGAGTCCTATTCTGTATCATCATTAAATTAAAATCAACAAATAAGTTTAGTTGTAATGCAAGATGCGTTCATAATTACTCTCTCCATTCCATATTAATTGTCGTATTTAGAAATTGTACAGTTAAATTTTAAAAATTTTGATCATAAATTTCTCAATATATATAATTGGTTGCTATATAAAATTACCACCATTAGATTCGTAATGAGAAATATTATCATTAAAATATAATATTGCAATTGTTAATAACATATTATGTAAGAAATTATCAATCAAAGAATGATATTGGAAACTATGATAGTCAAAATTATGACAATTAATATGAGACGGAGGCAGTATTGCAAGCATCTAATCTTGAAAAATCAAAGAAAACTACCAACTCAGGTTTTGCTTGGATCTTTTTGTCTGAGTAGCTACCAGTTTTCTTGAAATGTTGTTCAAAATGCGGCATGCAAAATAGCACACCATCCAAAGAGGAGCATCTCCCAATCTGAAATTCACATGGATACACACAAATTATAATTAGTTTCATGTAAATAATGTATTTTGCTTACTGTTGGGTGGTAGGTCGGGTCGAATTATTGTTCATGTCATAGTTAAATGGATTGAGAAACTTAAGTCTAAAATCTACATATTAAATAAACAGGTTGGAAATCATGATACGTAACATTTATTAAATAAACAGGTCAACCGGAAGTAACCAATTTCAACTTAATTGGTTAAATGGGTCAGGTTCAAGCAGTTCGTTACCGCTTAACCCTAATATTATAAAATAAATATTCAACCTAAGAATACATTATTTAATTGATTTTGCAAAATTCGTTCATTCTCAACCCTCATTTTCCTCGTAAAATTCCAAAACACAAAATTTAAATTTTTTCACCTTTTATAAACAATAAACAATAATGGTAAACTTGTTATCATTTAATCCCATTATTATGCAACTTAAATATGTATTTTCTCGTGTCAGACTTCTCAACTCAAATTTAACCCAATCATATAATCGACTCCCTAACTGCATGTTGAGTTAGTGCCGATTTTGAATTGCTAATTAAACCTAACCCATTTGATTAAACATGTTGAAAACTTGTACCTAAATCCCGCTAATTTCGTGTCGATTTTGAATCGATAATCGTATCGTATGAGGGTTTTTTCCCAAATTTAAGTCAAATAAAGGATTTTTTTCTGGAAAAATACTCATAGATATCTCAAATGTAAACATAATGTTCTAAAATGATTTGGGAGGCTATTGTTTGCGCTCATTGATAATATAGTTTTGTTGTTCAACCATAAAGTTTTTTTTCCCTTGTCTTGGGACATTCCGGTGGCAATGAAAATTTTATCTCTTCAATTACTACCTTTTCCCCAAAATTACTCGGAGGTACCCAACGTTTGGGAAAACTATATTTTGGTACTCTTAACTTTTCAAAACTCATTTTGAGGTACCCTTACTTCTAGGATTAGTAATTGTTAGGTGTTTTTCCGGCCATAAATTTTATTAAGTGACTGAAATACCCTTTTGATGACCGGAAAAAAAGGGAGAGGGGGAAGAAGGGATGAATAAGTGCATTTCGGTCACTAAACAAAATTGATGATGTGAAAAACACCTAATAATTACTAACCCTAAAATTAAGGGTACCTCAAAATGAGTTTTGAAAAGTTGGGGTACCTACATATAATTTCCCCAAATGTTTGGGTACGTACCTTCGAGTAATTTTTTGCTACTTTCCTTCACATGTATATACTCGTCATTATCATAATTTTACCTGGATAATTATTTAGGATGTGTTTGGTTGGTCAATAACCCCCGGGAAATGGTCAATTTTCCCAGGTTGACTTATTTTCCCCATGTTTGAATGCGGATTGACTTCGAGAAAGTTTTTACGATGGGTCCACTATTTTCTCCATTTTCCTAGGGAGAATTTCTCCTAGAGGGGCTAAGGAAAATTTTTCCCAGGGAAATCTTTCCCATGGAAAACTTCCCATAAAAAATTTCCTCCGGGAAAATTTTCCCTTGGGTTCGTACCAAAACGCAAGATGGTTTTACTTACCACGAGCTTTCCATTACATTGGCTGCACCTAAAACAGTTCTTGTGAAATGGCACACCATCTGCCGAAATCATATCAACAACATATACAGTCTTCTCACATGCTTTGCATTTGTCTAAGGTTCCAGTGAATACCATTTTTTTTGTTTTGTTTTATTTGGTAATTCTTCCTCTTTCCTCCTCAACAAAAATGTGGTAAAATTTTCTCTCCAAATGGAGGAAAATGGAAGAAAATTATCACAAGTGATTCTTCAATAGGAATCCCTGTAATTCAAGTATTTTGAATTAAATTAATATATAAAGATCACAAAATTACATGCTATATTTTATATGCGATAGAATTGGAAGCGAATAGAGAATATGACTTTGTCAGGCTATTCTATCGTAGTTTTAGAAGCTATCTTTAGAAAAATTGTTTTGTTTTCTACTATTTTTGAAAATATGATGTGAAAAAACAATTGTATTTTGACCAAGTCTTCACTTGTATTTTGGTCATTAGTAGATTCCTAAAATATAATTATTTATAATACACTATTCCCCCCATTCCTAATATGATTAGACTTATAAACATAAAATACATGTGAAAATACTTTCATGAATTATAATTTTAAACATTTTCAAGAGTATAAGGGCAATCTGGTGCAAAGCGTCCCCGAAAGCGGGGGTTCGAGGAAGGGTCCCACCGTAAAGGTGTAATGTACGCAGACCTTATATTGCATTTTTGCAAGAGGCTGTTTTCAGGACTCGAACCCGTGACCTCACGATCACAAGGCAACAACTCAACCGTTGCGCCAAGGCTCCCCTTCAAAAAATGATGGGTGTGGAGACCAAATGAGTAGAAAAGGAGAGGAAATGAGGGACGCGCTAGCTTCATGGGATCAACCACTCCTAGCGCTATGGAAATCGAGCAAGGGCATCATAAAGCAAGGCGCCACTAGCGCCGAGAGAGCCGCTGCCAGGCCTCTTCCAGAACATGAGTTCTGGCGGCCGCTACCAGCGGGTCCCCCCCCCCCCCCAACCACCACCAGCGGTGGGTTGGTTGCCAACGCCAAGATTGTTTTCCTTTCTTCGCCAAGATTGGTTTACCTTTTAAGGTTGTTTCTTTTTCTGCAGTGTTTCCTTTTTGCTGCAAATTTTCTTATTATTAGGAAGGAATCCCTTGTACCCTCTAGTATATATTGGGGTCAGGTTCTTCTTATTATGTATCCCAGAGAGAATCCCAGTGTCTTGTATTTGATTGGGATCAAGTGAGACAGAGAGAAACACAACCATTGTAATTGTAATCCTCCTATTACTAGTGCAACGATTCTGTGATTTTTTTTCCCCGCTTTGGGTTTTTTCAACGTTAAACCTCTGGTGTCAAATTTCTTATTTCTTTTCCTCTCTTATCTTTCATTGTTTGTGATTGCTTGAGTAATCTTCGATCCTAACAATTGGTATCAGAGCCTACAGGGTTGCTGAAAGAGAACTCGCTTTCAAACAATGTCGGGAGATGAGTTTGAAATCGAGAAATTTGACAGATCTGACTTCACCTACAGGAAGCTACAGATTGAGGATCTGTTGTATTCGAAGTCGCTGCATGTTTCGTTGCTAGAGAAGAAGCCAAATGACATGAAGCAAGTCGCGTACGATCTGCTGGATCGGCAGGCGGTGTCCCTGATCAGAATGTCGTTGGCTCGGAACGTTAGGTTTAACGTCATGGAGAAAAGACAACAAATGAATTGTTGAAGGCACTAGAGGAGATGTATGGAAGCCAAAAGCAGCAAATCAGGTATATTTGTTCAGCAAATTAACCAGCTGTAAGATGGCTGAGGATGTGGCTGATCATATAAACGAGATTACTAAGATTTCATCACAACTTGCTTCAATAAAGATGATTTGTGCTGAGAATGTCAAAGCTTGCATATTGTTGTCTTCTATGTTTGATTCTTGGGAAACTCTTGTAACTGTTGTTAGTAGTGCTAAGAGGACAGACGAGATGAAATTTGATGAGATCAAGTCTGTGCTGCTTAATGAGGGCCTTTGTAGGAAGAATTCTAGTGGTGAGTCTTCGGGGAGTGCTTTAAGTGTCAGGGGTAGGAAGAACAATAGGAATTCGAATAATTCCAAGGGTAAAAGCAAGCCTAGGGACATGAGCAATGTTGTGTGCTATGGTTGTGGTGATACAAGTCATTTTAAGAGGGATTGCCCTAAACCTAGGAAGGGGAAGAACAATGATGACCAGGATTCTATCAACTCTGCGGAAAACCTTTGTGAAGCCCTAGTTTTGAGTGTGTCCAGTCTTGAAGAGACATGGATAGTTGACCCTGGTGCCTCCTTTCATGTTTCCTCCGATAGGGAGTTATTTCATAATTTCAGGAGAGGGAATTTTGGCAAGGTGTATCTTGTCAAGACAAGTGTTATGAAATAATATGTAAAGGAGACATGGCAATTAAGACTGCTGATGGTGGTCTTTGGAAGTTGGAGAATGTGAGGTATATTCCTGGAATTAAGAGTAATTTGATTTTAGTGAATCAACTCGATGAGATGGGCTACACTGCAAGCTTCGGGAATGGAAGATGGAAGATCGTGAAGGGTGCTATGGTAGTGGCAAAGGGATTGAGGTCCAGTACTTTGTACTCCACCGAGGATAACACTAACATGATTTCTAATGCTTCTTGTTCTACCTTATGGCATTGCAAGAATGAGAAGAGGGTCAGTTTCACCGAAACTAACAGGGAACCCAAGGAGGTATGGAGTGACTCAGGTAACAAGAAGCCAGTTTGAGCCGAGGCAGTCAAGGTTTCTGTTAGGCTTGATGTGCCTAGGAGGGAAACAGAGGAACCACAGGAAGCTCCACATATTGCATATCATGTTGCTTAAGAGGCTGAACCACGGGATCTAGTTGAAAACTCTAGTGATGATGAGAACACTCCACCACCCACTATGAGAAGATCGATGAGGGCTACGGCTACCAGAGATGCTGGTATATCTCTTAACTTTTCTCTCTCATCACTTTTCTCCTTTATTTTTCACATTCTCTTTCCTCACTTACCTCACTTACCATAATTCTCATCACAATTTACCACACTTTTTCAAATTCGACTGCACGTCCGCACCACATCTATCACACCGCAACTAATCGTATAAAAGAACAGGCCTAGTATTAGTAGGCATCGTGAAACAATGAAAGTCGGTAAACCACCAAATCTAATAGATATATAGATTGCGCAATTGAAGCATTTATTTATTAGATTTCAAACATGACAAGACAACATGGAAACAGCCTAACACAAATAGAATCTTCATGAATCATAATTGCATTTAATTTAATTTAATTAGAAAGTAGAAGAATTTGCCATTTGTTTAGAATACTAGTACATGTCATCGCCTATTGATTGTTGGAGCTTCTTGAGTAATTATTTCTTCCTCCTTTCCTTTGAACGAACCTCAAAATGTTGTGCTGTATCCATTTCATTGCACGTCTTCTCTTGCAACTTTACTTTGGGACTGGACTGTAAAACATAAAAAAATAGAACAAATTATTGAAAGGAAAATTGGATTTTATTAAACCATCCTTTCAATTTTTGTATGCTAATAATGTTTAATGTCTATTGTATTTCAGTATTTTGGTGTTTCAAAAAAAATTATTTTATGATGGGACACCACCAAGTGTATATCCCTAATATCATAAATTTTGACTAGCGTTTGATTCAAAACTTATAAAAATATTTTCCCATGAATTTTAAGAATTTACAATGTTTGCCCCAATTTTTTGGATTTTTAATGATTTTTTTTTTACTTTTATTGCTTTAAAAAATCATAATAATTTCTCAAATTTTCAAAAAATTAATTTAAAAATTCTTTTAGTGACTACACTTTAGAATCCTTCTAGGGATAAGTGAAAAAAATAAAAAGAATGTAGAAGTAGATTCGGTACCATTAGAATACAATTTTTATTTTTTTGGACCACAAAAATACAAAAACAAAGTAAGGATTATTGACATACAAAAGATGCAAATATTGATTATTAGAATCCAATTTTACGTATTATTATCGAAACTGCTATACAAACCATTATTCGATATATAAACCGCAATCTACTACTTACTTAGGTTCAATTCTTTTATACGGTGCGGTGCGCTGCTGTCTTGTAATGGTGCGGTGCGATGAAATTTGAAAAAGTGTGAGAGTGTGGTGGATTGTGGTGAGTTGTGGTAGAAGTTGTGGTGGGTGGGGTATGTCAAGAGAGAGAATGTAAAAAGTAGAGGAGAAAAGTTAAGAGAAAGAAAAGTAAGAAAACATTTTGGTAATGAATGTGGTAAAGTGTGGTGGAGTGCGGTGAAGTGTGGTAAAATATTGAGTAGAGCGGTGTGGTGTGGTACCACATCACAAGTTACCGCATAAAAGAACGGGCCTTAAACTGCTATTTTTATTCAACAAATTCCTAGAGACATATGAACAGACAACTTAGGTATAACAAAAAATAGAACAAAAAATGAATTATTAGAAACAATCAAAATTGGAATTACATCAATCTAGATGGCCCTGTCTTTTATGCGATATTTTGCGGTATGACGCGGTATGGTGTGGTGAAATTGTGTCGGGTTGTGGTGTAATTGTGGCGGGTTATTGGTATGTTGTGGTGGGTTTTTTGTATATATATATAAATATTATATTGATATTTGTGAAAAAGTAATTTGTGGTGAGTTGTGGTGAATTGTGGTATAATGGTATTTTATGGTGGGTTATAATAAACTGCGATAGACTGTGGCACCGCAGTTTGTCAACTGCATAAAAGAAGTACAGGACAATTAATGTATGATCCATATCCCCTCAATTTTTTTATAGTAAATAAAATAACAATCAATTCTAGATTTGTCAATTGAAGGGGCCATGTTAGAAATGGTGTTCACGTTTGTTGTGTACTTGTGTGACATAGCAGTTAGTAAAGGGACAATACTAATACTGTGTCGATAAATCTTGGAGTATCTTATATTCCCACCATTTTTAATATTTGTTGCTTTAAAATGATAACAGTTTATTATTAAAAAAACTTTACCTGTAAATCTTTTAAAATATATAACAATTTATTAAATGAAATTACTATCGTTGAATTTATAATAATTTATTTTCATAAGTTTTATAGTTTTTTCATAGATATGTTTAATAAAAACTGATAATTAAAGTCTTATACTAAAATTTATAGAAAAAGATTAAAAATAACATGTATTAAATTAGGATTTTGCCCATTGAAGTTTAATCAAAGGGGAAATTTACCCTCAAGGTTTGGAAAATTAGGTTTATCCTACTTGAAGTTTGGATCTTTTATTATTTTACTCCTTTTTGGGCGAACGACAATTTTATCCCTGTAGGATGGTGTGAAAAGTAGGGGTGGGCAAAAAATTCGTAATCCACGATCAGATCCAAAAATTCGATTATCCGATCTGAAAAAATGGATAAATAGCGGATAATTTTTAAAGTTGGAAGATCGGTTAACCGATCCGAATTTTTTCCGAGGATCATGGATCGGATAACAGATCGAGATTTGAAAAATTCGGAGAATCTATCGGTTATCCGAAAATCCGAAAATAATTAATTTTCAACTTTTAACCTTCAAATGTTTTTTTTTTGTGGTAAATTAGTAGTCATTAGCGTAGAAAACTAAAAATGTAACATAATACATAAAGTTTACCATTTTGAACCCATTAAGGTAAGAAAGACAATGATTATTATTGTATGAGTGTTTTATAATCCGTGAATATACGGTTATCCGATCCGAAATTCGGTTATCCGAGACTTTCGAATCGGATACAGATCGTAAATTTTATTATCCGACATTCGGTTAACTGAAACTTTTGGATCAGATACGGATCATGATTTTAACTATCCAAATATACGGTTAACCGATCCATGCCCACCCCTAATGAATAGTTTAAAATAACCCTAATTAAAAAATGAAAAGACAGCTTTACTCTTCCAAAAAATTAATCAGTTAATTTCATTGTGTGTTGTCGCCTCCTTCATGTTCAAGTTACGTTTAAGAATTCAATGCGCATTGAAGATTGTGGTAAAAAATTTGTGACTTGCTAACATTATTCTCTATATTTATTAGGATTATTGGATGATAATACACTGAACTTTAGGGGTATTGGACAATAATACACTGAACTTTTTTCTTGGACTCTAATACACTGAACTTTGAGGGTATTGGATAATAACGCACTGAGACCAATTCAGCTGGTGGTTGACGCGGTGACTGTCCTATTTTGAAGTTTCGTTTTTCTATTTTTTCAGAAAAACTTTTGTCGTGTAAAAAAGTACACATAAGCAGGATGACCAATATATTTTTTTTGGAAAAAAAATAGAAAAACGATACCTCAAAGTAGGGCAGCCACTGCGTCAACCACCAGTTGAATTGGTCTGAGTGCATTATTGTTCAATATTCTCAGAGTTCAGTCTTCATTGTATTACAGTACAAGAAAAAAGTTCAGTGCATTATTGTCCAATACCCCAAAAGTTCAGTATATTATCATCCAATAATCCTATTTTAAAAATGATAATTGTTGAAATTATAAAATGTGATAAATAAAGTTATTTATTAAAAGTAAAAATGAAATGACAGTTGTTAGAATGTAAAAGTTACAAATTGAGAAATAAAATTAGTTACAATGACAAACATTTTGGAATGGAGATAGTAACTCATTGTAATTGATGATTAATCAATGGTTAAATTTTAATAAAATTGATGCTTATTCATGGAAATAGGTCGTATTTAGACCCCGTTCTTTTATGCGGCTGGCAGGTTTTGGTGTCACATCACACCGTAACTTTTCATATTCCATCACAATTTACCACAACACACCACAACATACTTTTTTTTAGTTTAATTTAGCTTTTTATTAAAATTTTAAAAATTTCCATATTTTCACCACAATTCACCATAATTTTTCCTAATCCATCACAATTCACCACATTTTTTTCATACCGCACTGCGCTGCACCACAGCCAGCTGTATAAAAGAATAGAGTTATTTTCCAACTTGAAATAATAATTGGTTCCGCAACAAAAATGTGAGAAGCAAAGCAACTAACTAATTCTAAGAGGCATTTTTATATTTTGTTTGGTCAAAAGGAGTTAGATTTGGCACAAACAAAGCATTGGATTCACATCAATAAACCAAAACATTAATTAGAGCCCACATGCTTTGCCGACTACCATAATATATCCTTGCGTTGGACCCCATATATTCATTCTTTTTCTTTTTCCTTTATTTTAAAAATATCTAAAGTGTTTCTATTAAAAAACAAAAAGAGAAATTAAAGGAATCTATCTTGTTAAACCTTTCTGCTCATCTTATCTTGTAGTATCAGCCCACAGTTAAAACGCTCCAAATATATTTTTAGTTGGGTTATAAATTAAGGTCCTGTTCGGCAAATGAAGGTTTGCTGTTTGCTGTTTGCTGTTGATTATTTATATTGACTGTTTTCTTTTAGTCGTTTAAACTGATTGTTTAGATTTGTTGTTTAGATTGATTATTTAAAAAAGTTGTGTTTAGTGAAGTCGGTTATTTTCTAAAATGTAATTGTTGAAATTCTATTTATACCCTATCACAAATTTTAAAATAAGTTTATCCAATATGTTGCTCATATCAGTCTATTGAATTCAATCAACTATTCCATTTAAAATAAGTTTAAAATAAGTGAATAGTTTATTTATCAAACACATATTTAGCTTATAAGGCTCCGGTCTTTTATGCGGCTGGTTGGTTGTGTTTCCACACCGTAACACAACTTTTCATATTCCACCACAACTCTCTACAATCCACCGCAATCTACCAACTCACTTGCAATTATTTACACGACAACCTTCCACATTCCACCACAATTCGCAAATTTTCACCACACCGCACCGCAACCAACCGTATAAAAGAACGGATCTTAATTTGGTCAAATCATCCAATAAGTTATGTTTTTCATTCATTCAATATGTTATTTGCTCAACAAGACCAGAATCTTAAAAGCAACATTGGAGTCCTTTTCTTTTGTATAGATGGTAGAGTGTGGATATGGTGTAGAAGAATTGTGGAAAGTGTGGTATGGTAAAATTTGTAAAAAGTGTGAATGATATGACAAATGAGGAGAGATAATATGAAAAATAGACTAGAAAAGTAAATAAGAAAAGATAAAGGCCCTGTTCTTTGGATTTGAGAAAATGATTTTTGGATTAGATTGGATTGAATTATTTTTTGAGGAATTGTATTTTTAGAGAGAAAATTGTTTTGGGGAATTGTGTAAAGTTTGGATTGGATTGGATTGAATTGTTGTAGTAAAGTATGATATAATATGATAATATGATAATATGATATGATATTTTTTTAATTAATATGGTAAATTATGATATTATGCAAATGGAACCATGAAAACTACAAAGCCCTGAAAATAAATACTAAACATTGTTTAGGCAGGGAAAACATCATGACTGTACACACTTCTGAAACATACAATACAATCCAATCTTACAAAAAAGCAAAACAGTAAAATCTGAGTACAAAGTTACAGACACACCCAAACCCAATTCAGACTTGTCCTTAAATATAGTAATTTGCACTGGTTGACAGATTTTACAGTAATGGTAAATTTTAAATTTTTGGAACTACGGAAAATTAAAAGCAGCCACACTTTTTGATTGTATAGCCAGTGGCTCTATATTTAGCAGCAATTTCTTCAGCCTTGAGAATTTCTTCCCCTTTTTGGGCTTCAATCATTGCCCTCTTCTCTTCTGCTGCTTTGTGAATTTCTGCCACCTTGTTCTTCATTTTCTCTGCATATTCTGCCTTCTTTTTCTCCAATTTTTCCTGTTTCATATTTTCATATTTTCATCACATGAAATAATTTTTCATTCAAATATTAGGATTAGGGAAACTTTTTTAAAAAAATCTTAATTAATTGTTTGCTACTTGATCCAAATGATCCACCCAAACTTGACTTACATAGATCAGAAAATGCCGAAAGTAATAAACCCAAAATGGATCTGAACGCCTGAATTTATCTCATTTAACAAAATTGTTCTTTTTTTAAAAAACCAATCTTGTATGGCAAAGTGACCCGAAATCAAATAGACTCAAACCCAACCCAACACAACCTGAACTTTATTTATCAAAATTGACCAAACCGAACCCGACCCAAGTGATCCAATTGTAACTTTTAGTCGATTATCATGGTTTCCAATGTTAATCTTTGATTGATAATTTCTTAGCTAATATTTTGTTTATAATTATAATATTATACTTTTAGGATAATATTTTGATAATAATTTTATATAACAAGTCACTATATATATGAGAAATTTATGATTAAAGTTTTTAAAATTTGATTGTTGAATTGAAAGACCACAATTAATATGGAATATAAACCCTGCATGGTAAGAATTGATACCTCAATCTTTCTGAGCTCAGCTTCTATTTCAGCTTTCTTGCTGTTCTCCCAGGATTCAATGGCCGACAACTTTTTACATGCCCTGTGTTTTTTGGAAGGTAAATTTTTTTAAAAAATGAATGATACTAATTCTTTATGTATAATTATCAATATCTATATTATTATACTCATAGGAGCATATATTCTCACAAATCAAATTTAAAATTTTCACATATAAAAAAGCGACACGAAATAAGTAAATGATTGAAAGATGTTTAGAAGTTATGTCAATAAATTTTATACATAAAAAACCAACATAAAAGGGTATAAAAATTAAAATTTTAAAATTTTAAAATAAATATATAATAAATGAATGTATGAAAAATTTAGAAATTATTTCAATAAATTTGAAAACTATAATATTAATACACACTAAATATACATATAAAAATATACATTGATGTTAGTAAGAGTATAAAATTATAAATACAATCCTAGAGTTACGAAAGTAAATAAAAAAAGAAAAACCAAAGAAAAAAGAATTATCCAGACTGTCTGGAAAGTAAAAACTGGCCTTCCATAAAGATCAATGAATACTTGAAAAAGAAGGATAGTTTACACCTTTTGCAAAATTATTAAAGATAAAGACCTAATATAGTTGTAAATTTCATAGCACTTACAACTAAAAGCTACTTTGACTAAATTAAAACAAGGATTATGCATAATTTCTTGCTTTTAGGATACTCCCTCCGTCCCAAATTAATTGTCATTTTGACAAAACTTTGACCGTTAATTACTCACAAATTACAATGAGTTGCAATATAAAATTAATGTCACTAGAAAAATACTTTATTAAAAATTACAATGGAGGTAATTTCATATTAAAACTCATTATAATTTATAAATAATTTACAGTCAAAATTTTGTCAAAATGACAATTAATTTAGGACGGACGGAGTACTTGCCAATTTGCCATCATAGCTATGTCAATTATTAATCAACCTACATGATATACTAGAGTTAAATTCTGCCTACAACCAAAAAATCAAATAAATTAACTTAGCCTTTTTAAAATAGAATATTGGATTGTAATATATCAACTTTTGATAATATTGAATCATAATATATCAACCTTTAAAATTGTACACCTTTATATTTAGGTTTTTTTTAGCAAAATATTTAGATGTTATTAATGTAATGAAACATGAATATTTTATGTCATTTTCAATACATTAATAACACCTAAATATAAAGATTATGTATATTGGTTTCCAGTTTTAAAGGTAGCTATATATCAATCAAATACTACCAAAGATTGATATATTGTGATCCTACATTTCTTTTTAAATCAGAAATCAAAGATTTTGTTGGTAGGTAGCTAACTACCTGCATTCTGTACTCAAGATCATATTGGTGCAAAAAAAACCCATATAAATAAAATGAATATTGGAAGCTAATAAAATACCAAAATTCACATTAAAATGAAGATTCTTTTAGGTGTTGTGAATTTTTGTTTTGTTAATATTTTTTTTCTGTTCTTTTAGTATCTTTATGCGAAATTTAGCCTTTTATTAACTTTTAATATTTTCAAAAAAAAAAATTGAAGAATCTGGATAAATGAGAATTTGTTCTCACTTGTTCTCAACTTTGGTCTTCTCACTCTCTTCCCAAGCTTTGATGAGTGCCAATTTCTTCTCTTGCTCAAGTCTTGCTAACTCAACATCTGAAATTCACAACCATATATATACTTTTATTCATGAAAATTGATTAGAAATATGGAAAACATTTAATAATTAAGACAATTTGACATGATTTTTAGCTAGAAAATTGAAAGAAAAAAATATTCAAAGGGCTACACAAAACATAACATAACATAACATAACATAACATAACATAACATAACATAACATACCTCTGTCAATTGAACCACCTGAAGGTTTCTTCTCAGGTGCTGGTGTTGGCACTGGTACAATAGCCTCTACAAAAATCACACACACAAAAAATTTGGTAAAAATTAACTGGAAAAATGTTCAAAAAATTGAATTTATATCAATTACTACCTCAAGTAATTAGCTCAAAACTAAAATAAATTCAACTCAGATCAAACCAAAGTATTTACCCACTAACAACAATATATATATTGCTTGGTGGTTTTCAACTATCATAGTTAAAAAAATATAAATATCCTTAATTCTACCTTTTAAAAAACAAAATAATATATATCGATTAAAATGACTTGTTTTTATAATTAAAATATAAATTCTTTGTAAGATTTAGTATTTTAAGCAGATTCTACCAAAATTAGATTTTTTCAAACTATTGTAGTTACAAATATAATTGCCGACATTTCTTCCTCATAAAATCATATTGATCAAAGTAACTTATAGAAACATTATATGAAATTTAGAACTACCATAATTGAAAAACCAAAACCGCAGCTATGATAGAAATTTCATTCCACAAGACAGAGCAGGTGTAAATTTACCCATCATTTTTATTTTATTTTATTTTTTTGCAAAAAAGAAAACAAAAGGAAGACCCAGTTCATAATTCTACAGAAAAAGGAAAATTGACGAAAAACTTGAAATGGGTATGCAAAATTTTACAAGTAGAGAGAGACCCAGTTCATAGTTCTACTTCCACCTAAAGAGGAAAATTGAAGAAAAAGTTGAAATGGGTATGCAAAATTTAATGATTAAAACAGACCCAGTTCATAATTCTACACAAAAAGGAAAATTGAAGAAAAACTTGAAATGGGTATGTAAAATTTTACAAGTAGATAGAGACCCAGTTCATAGTTCTACTTCCACCTAAAGATGAAAATTGAAGAAAAAGTTGAAATGGGTATGCAAAATTTAATAATTAAAAGAGACCCAGTTCATAATTCTACACAAAAAGGGGGAAATTGCAGAAAAAATTGAAATGGGTATGCAAAATTTAGAAATTTACAAACAGAGAAAGAAGAATTTACTTTCATCAGCAGGGGATGGTTTGTAATCATCAGTAGTAACAGGAATAACACTCTTTTCTTGAGCAACTTCAGCATCTTTTGGAGTCTCATCATGTTGATGTTCTTCCTTTTTTGGGTCTTCCACTTTCTTCTGCTCTTGATGATCATGATGATCTTCACCCATTTTGATTGATTTTGGTCCAAAATTTCTGGATTGATCTAATTTCAGAAGAATTTAATGCAGAAAAAAAAAAGAAGGAAGAATGAATATGACTGATGAATGATGATGATTAATGATGGGTGTGGAAGATGGAGGGTAGGAGGGGGGTTGGTTGAAATAGGAGTTATAAAGCAGGTGCCAGAACAATATATCAAGGCACCAGCTGAGATTTCCATAATGCAATTTTTTATTTCTATTTCTTTCTTTTATTTTATTCCCCCCAATCCAATCATTTGGTATTATTTTAATTTCTTAATATTTTTCATCCTAGAGTTATGTAGCCAATTATTAAATTTTTAACTCGCGGACCGAAATTCATGTCCAACAAAAATTGGGTTCGTCAAATGGGATTAGTGTCTAAACATGGACAAGAAGTTGATGCATAGACTCAATGTCTATTGGTCGGAATGAGTTGGACAATTCAGATGAAACTAATTTGTAATCAGACAATAAAAGAAATTGTATTTGAGTATCTGGTCAATGTCAAAATCGAGTTCAAATTAAACCAAATCGAATTTTTTTATGAGTCAGATAAATTTGGATATTCATATCGAAAAAATTAAGTCGGCGTTTATAATATATTATAATAATTAATTATGTGAAACTACTATTGTTCGATTCACAAAGATAAATTACTTTCATGAAAATATATAGTTTTATAATCTTTAAAAAAAATGTGATTAAACATTACTTGTCAAAATTTTCGATTAAAGATTGTAATAAATTAAGGCCCCGTTCTTTTATGCGTTAACGCACCCAAAAGCAACGCGACTTACCGCAACCTACCGCAACATAACGCAAATTACCATTATTTTTTAATTATTTTCACCGCAACTTAACACAATCTACTGCAACTAATCATAACACAACGCACAAAAAAACGGAGCCTAAAAGTGATAAATATTAAAAAATGATGGTAGTATATATTTGTGGGCCACTTTTGTATTGGATTATTGGAGATAGGATCAACAAAATCTTATAGACCAGTAGTTTTTCTGTTACAAGTTGGTTGTGGTATAAAGTTTTTTTTAGTTTCATGCAAAACAGGAAATGATATTCTCCCAAAATGGTGAATCAATAATTAGGATATATTTATAATGACATGTGTATAAATGACAATCACCATAATTAATTACTGCCTTCTTTTTATGTGATTTTTGAAGGTGGTGTGAGAAAATTAATAATATAAAATATTATATTTAGTGAGCAAATTAATTAAATATTTCCTAAATTAAATTGCCTTTTGAAGTTTATGCAACAAATGTTAAGGGTAAAATAAAAAATAATAATAATTATATTATTCGGATTATAAAATGATATATAATATGAAATTAGCAAAGTTAGTTAAAATGACATATTTTTTTGTATTAAAAAACAGAGTTAGTAGATTTAACCATTAGTTTAGATTTGACTAATTACAAATCCACACTTTTATAACTTTTATTTCAATTTTTTGAAATTGTGGTGTTCCACTTAAGTACTCTCTTCATTCCTTAATAATTGTCATTTTTAGGTTTTGGGAAACTTTCGAGAAAATTGTAATAGTTGATTGACGTATTATAAAAATTATTTCTATTTTAGTTACTATATAATTAATTGTATTCAAAATGATAAAATTAAGAGACAAAATTGGAAAACAATTATTTATATTGTACTGACATTAAGTGGCAAATATTGTGAAAAACATAAATTAGTTAAACTAACAAATATTGAGGAATGAATTACAAAGTACTTTGTAAAGTTTGTTAAAAATTTTGCGCGGCCTACATTACATTGAATACTTGAAAAATTTTCAACTATGGTAGTTGAAATGTATATTTACTTTAAAATATATTTTCAAGAAAATCAAAATTAATATATATTGATTAAAGAATTTGTTAGAATAAATAATCCTATTTGTTGAGATCTATTTTTTACAAAATTTAATATTTGAAGAATATTTTAACGATTTTTTTTTTCAACTATCACAGTTGAAAAGTGTAGGTAACATCAATTCTACCATTAAAAAAATCAAAAGGAAAATATGTTGATGAAAGTAACTTATCACAACAGCTAATCCTATTTAGTGAGATAGAAATCTTTTTGGTATAGATGTGATTTCTTTTTGATAAATTAATGGTTATGAAATTTTCTAACTATTATAGTTGAAAAAAAATTTCAACTATGATAGAATTTTTAAAGATTATAGGAGTATTCGTTTAAAACTAGGACAACTTTAAAATTTTAATTGCAGTTACATACTATGCGGTTTTGATTAATGAAGTTCAAATCTATTGCATTAGGTGTTCATAGAATTTTTGTTCCAAATAACATTGCAAGCTATATTGAGGATATATGGTTAAGTATAACACCTTGGATATTATAACACCTTGGATATATGCTTAATTATGGCTTAAATGGATTGAAATGACTATTTATATCACCAATGTGCACCTTCTTTTATGGTAACTCATTCGTTGGGACTACTCGGTAGCGTGCTTGGCTGAGAGTAGCCTCGGGATGGGTGACCTCCTGAGAAGTTTTCTCATGGAGCGTGTGAGCGAGGACGAAGCACGCTGGAAAGACTAGTGGTAAACTGGTAATTTGTGAAGTCAGTCAGCGATCCTAGAAGCCGTTATCAATAATGTCCGCGACCTAGGAGGGTCGGGGCGTTACATATAGTATCAGAGTTGACCCGCAACCGTGAGTTGCGCCAATAGATGGGAGATCCATGGGTAGTCACCTAGCGGAGCAAAGATTCTGGAATAGATTGTAGTAGAACGATAACGTTGTGCGCTTAAGTAGGGGTGATTGTAACACCCCAGATATATGGTTAAGTGTGGCTTAAAAATGGATTGAAATGACTACTAATATCACCAAGGTGTACCTTCTTTTATGGTAGTTCATCCATTGAGAACTTCTCAATTAAGCGTGCTTAGTTGGGAGTAATCTCAAGATGGGGACCTCCTGAAAAGTTTTCTAAGCAAGCGTGTGAGCGAGGACGAAGTACGTTGGAAAGACTCGTGGTGATTTGTGATGTTAGTAAGCGATCCTATAAGTCGTTGTCGGTAATATCTGCGGCGTAGGAGGGGTCCGGGCGCTACACGTACATATAAGTACATGAAGAGACTCATTCCAACATATAAAAAAACCTATTTTTTTTTAAAAAAATACCCCCTCCGTTCCATATTATTTGTTATAATTTTGACTTTCATGGTCTCCAACATCATTGTTTGATTGATAATTTCTTACGTAATATGTTATTAACAATTGTAATATTATATTTTTATGATAGTATTTTTCGTTACGAATCTAATGGTGGTAATGTAATTTTACATAGCATCTCATTGTATATATTGAGAAATTTATGGTCAAAATTTTTGAAATTTGATTGCACAATTTCCAAAGACGACAGTTAATATGGAACGGAGTGAGTAAGTTAGTTAAACTTCAGGTACGTCTAATATTTATTAAAATCTATAGTTAACATATACGGAGTATCAATTAAGGCTATTATCGTTATGGACAATCGCAATAAGTTTCTAGACTTAAAAATAACTCCCTCCGTTCCATATTAATTGTTATCTTTAGAAATTGTGCTGTCAAACTTAATAAATTTTGACTATAAATTTTCCGATATATAAAATGACTCGTTATACAAAATTATTAGTATTAAATTGGTAATGGAAAATACTATCCTAAAAATATAATATTCAAGTATTATATAAAAAATTATCAATTAAATAATGACATTGGAAATCGTGACAATCAATAAAGTGACAATTTAACTGGTAATGAAATGAGCATTTATTTTGGTATAAAAAAAAGTCTTGTCTAGCTTGATAGTTTTATAAAGTGACAATGATATGATTATGATCATGAGAGTAAGAAGTCTAATGGTGTGTTTGGTTGCAATTGTTTCATAGGAAAGTTTGTGATCAATTTTCTCAAGTTGATCAATTTATCCTGTGTTTGGTTGTCAAATGACTAAATGAGTAGGAAAATTTTGAAGCGGAGCCCATTATTTTCCCAAGTTAGATGGGAAAAACATTCCCAAGGGGAGCTTGGGAAAGTTTATTTCCCATGGAAAATGGAAATTGTTTACAACTTAGCTTTTCAAAATGCCCCTCAAAAAATGTTTTATAAATTTTCCTACAAACTTTCCCATATTCTTAAATGTAAACCAAATATTATGAAATATTTCTCTCAAAAAAACTTTTTTAAGTAAAATGTTCCCTAAAAAAGATGTTTCTTAGAAAAGGTTTTTCTGAAAAAAAAAAAAACAAACACACCATAAATTAAATTTTCATTGTCTAAAGTCTACTACCTCCGTCCCTAATTGTCCAATTGACTAAACTTTGACCGTTGATTACTCACAAATTACAATGAGTTACAACATAAAATTAATATCATTGTAATTTTTAGTACATCTTTCTAATGATGATAATTTCATATTATAACTCATTGCAATTTATGAATAACCAACTATCAAAGTTTAGTTGAATGGACAATTATTTAGGGAAGGAGGTAGCACATCACTACATGTGACTACACATGTGAATGAGTGCATCATAATGTGAGTGTGAGTGATAATAGTGGGTGAAATGTCAGTTCCCAAAGTTTCTTACGTTGACAAAATCGATAAAGTAAGAATGGTCGGTAATAAAGTGGATATAGGTACCACTAGAAAAGGAGGCTGATAAATCGGTAACGGGGTTGATTTGAATAGCCAAATTTGTCACTTGAATTAGGTCTTCTTGTAAATTAAGTAAAATTTATTTTATTTTATTTTATTATTTAAAAATATGATTTATATTAATAGATAATTTATATTTAAAATTTTTTATTCAACTCATAAAATTTATTTAAAAATAATAAAAATTGATGATGTGATATTTATATATTTCTATTGCCTATCTATACTTTACCAAAACCTTTCCAACACTAAGGCCTTGTTTAGCAACCAGCTGGTAGCTGTTAGCTTGTAGCTGTTAGTTGATAGTTTTTTAGATTAGCTGTTTGACCTTAGTTGTTTGGGTTAGTTGATTGCAGAAAAAGTGTTTGGTAAAGTAGCTTTTTGTGAAAAGCTACCTCAAAAAACTTCATCAAGTAGCTTTTTGAAAACTAGCTTTTTGGTCCAAAAAGCTAATAGAAAAAACTACTTACCAAACACCTCAAGTAACTTTTTAACATTGGTCAAAAAGTTAAAAACTATCCAAAAAGCTGGGTAGCCAAACACCCCCTAAAAAAGAACAGGGCCTTAGATTAGATTTAGTCATCAATTTTTTATTCAAGTTTTAAATTCAGACAATTCGATCATATCCAATTGTAGAACCAATCGGGTTTGAGTTTGGAGTAAGAAATTTAGATTGTACGAAATTGGGTGTTACACTCAGTTTTGGACAAATTTCGATAGTGTACGAATGAAATTCAGATAAAATATTGGATTTGCGCCTAATCTAGTGTCAAATTTAAACAAATTCATGTAGCATTGATCGTGTGGTTGCTCTTTTATGGAGTCTCTGGAAACGCGGAATGGAGTAACCTTTAGCGGCAAGATTTCAAACATGATCCAAACATTGATATAGGTTAAGAGAGCTGCTGCGGAATGGAGGATTTGGCTTAAGCTTACAAACCACTTTCAATACTCTTCCCATTGGGAAATACGGAGGGTTGTTTGCCTTCATACAAAGTTAGCTGTGCCAGCCCCCAGGACAACCTAGTTAAAATCAATTTTAATGGTTCTAAGTCGAGTTTGGGAGCAGCCGAAGAGTACACCATTAGAAATCATTTGGGGAAGATGCCCCGGGTTTCGATGTTTAATTGTTGGAACCAACTCCTCGATCCTTGTGGCTGAAGCGATGGAAATGATGTGGTATTAATACAACTTGGCTCACTTGACATAGACTGGTATACATTGAACGAGATAATACGATTCTCATAAATGTTGTAAAAGGCGAATGCCAAATCCCTTAGGTGATGACCACTTCGGCGCAAGATATTAGAATTTTATTGGATTGATTTCAGTATGCTATTATCTCTCACACATTGCGGGAGGGCAATAGGGCTGCAGATTGGCTTTTGAAGTTCGGTCATACAATCCTTGGGTAAATTATTGCAATGATGAACTCTACAAAATAATACAGAAGGATGTCCTATATATATTCCTTGAGAAAAGCGCTACCTGATATTGTATTTCTTACCTTAAAAGAAACTGACTGAAGTAATAGATTTAAACAATTATCCAATTGGACCTTGATCTCAATTTTGGGCCATATGGCCTTGGTTTGTTCAAGAAAGGCCTTTAAGTTGGGTTGGCCTGGTTTGTTTTGTTATTTCTGGCCTTACTCAGACTAAAACAATGCTTGGGTGTGCATAAGTTAAACATCCCATGTTAAAAAATGGGCCTATCTCGTCCAAAACAATTGGGCCTAAGATTTTTTTTTTTTGAAAAAAAACCCACATCAATAGATTCAATACAATGGCAAGAAGGGTTTTTGATATCAAGGGATGATCCCTGAAGTAAATGGATTGTGCAGTTTCAAATAAGACTACGAGGTTCTGATTTATAAGAAATATCGATTTTAATATTTTTTAAACATTTTTATTCGATGCACTAAGTATGAAACTTGTACAGAAATCACCCAGAACACGAAACAAAAATCAAAAATAAAATAAATATTTTTTACAAATTGGAACCTCAGAGCCTTACTTGAAACTTTATGACCCATTTGCTTCATGGGTCATCCCTTAGGGTCAATATCCTTAGTAACAATCAATAAGTTCTAAAAAGGCACAAAACTGGGGCTGCAATTTACTACGTGTACTTAGAGTTTGTGCTTTAAATACTATTATTGTTAACGACAAATATTATGTTGTTAACTTTTGTTATTACGATTGTTCACTCACAAATATTTGGAGCACATACTCTAGATATACGTAATATATATTACTGATTTATAGTACATAAATTTGGATCTTCCCATTTAACCAAGCACCGACCAAGGCCGTAAGGAAGAGGAGGGTTGCGAGCTAGCTAGCTAGCACATCCTAGAACTTTGATGAGAGTTCAAGGTATACTCATAACATAAATTACATGTGTATATTAGAATTTCCTTAATTACACATATCCTCTATCATAAACAATAGTGTCTAACTTTTTACAAAGAGATGTATTCTAGTCTTTATCTTATAGGTTGTTATTTGTATTACTTTTAACATAGCAGTGTTTGTTAACAATACATATTACATGTATCTGGAACATGTGCTCCGAACAGGTACGAGTTAACAATTATATTATTGAGAGTGAACACCGGACATATATGAGTGAACAATTATGTTATTAATAGTGAACAATGACCATATTTGGAGCACATACTCAAGGAGCATGTAATAAATTGCAGTCAATAGCTATCTATTGTATCTTAGCGTCAGACTATGCTTTGTCCCAATAACAATTTTTTTTTTAAAAAAAAACTGATCTTTGTTATATTTGAGTTATTGGTAAGTTCATTAAAAAAAATTAATTAAATTAATTTGTCAGTATTTTTTTTTTGATAAGCTAATTTGTCGGTATTTGTAAGTGGGGCGAACAATATTGGGTAACTGCCTAAAATTCAAGGATTTAATCCCGAATCTATTTAGGAATGAATCCTGATTTCAACTTTCAGTCGTGGATCTATTTCAAACTGGATCCTAAATCAGGATCAAGTCCAGGATCCACCGGTAAGAGATCCTTAACGGGGTACTGGATTGGAAAAATTCAGAATCTCAATTTAGTTTAACTAGCAGTAGTCCCACACAATGTACGTTCTTGTCAAATCTCAACCAGATTCATTTATCTACTCCCTATCACTATCACTAACTTTAAAATCCAAGGTTCAAAGTCTCAAAACACAACAACAAATTACAAGTCTTAGCATTAGGGTTTTTCCTCATGTAGTATATTAGTATCATATATGAGCATTTGACAACAATCATGGAGCTTGGATCTGTGATTGACTGATTGGTGAGACTTGAAAGAGTTGAATGACAGATTGACTATTCTCCAAAGTTCAATAGTAGTCAAATCCAGTTTTTGCATTAACAATCTTAAGGCCATGTTCTTTGGTTAGATTATTTTCAGGTTTGAATGTATAAGTTAGAACAAGGTGGGATAAATTATGATATTTTTTTTGGGAAATTATGTTTTTAGAGTAGAGGTTTTTTTTGGAGAATTGTGTTAGATTTGGATAGGTTTGGATAAGTTAAGATAAGTTAGGAGAATATATCCAACCTAACCAAAGAACAAGACCTTAAAACAATTAATTAGATCTCGGATACCAGGTTCGTTTCTAGATCCTACATGCCAAGATCTAGTCCCGAATCCATTTACGAATGAATACTAACTTTAAGATCTAGTCCCAAATTCAGTTAACTAGGATCCGAATATGCATCTACTAAATTCAACCGATTATAAATATAGATCTGGATACCCGATTTTTCTGCTCACCCTTACGTAAGAAGGAAACACGAGTATTAGAGTATAAAACCATTCCTGGGATTTCAACCATTAGCTTAAGCTAATGGTTGAAATCTCAGGAATGGTTTTATACTCTAATACGGGGCGTATTAGAGTATAAAACCATTCAACCATTTATTTCAACCATTAGGCTGGTTGAAATCCTGAAGATTTTTATACTCTAATAACGAGATGTGACTTAATTAAAGAAAACCAGGTGTTAGGATATGAACCATGTACATTGAAACCATGTAGTCCAAACCCTCCACAATATAAAACAAAACGTGAAGAAGAAATAGAGAATCAGAATTTTGCAGGCCATAAATTTTAAGAAATTTCGTGCAAATGGTCGTTCTCAAATGTGACAGTGCATTTTGTGGGCCACATTAACTTATAGGCTAATTAGCTGTCTGTTTGATGCAAAGAAATTTCCAACATTGTCGCCAAACCAAACATATGTTATCATTTTTCTGCAGCCACAACTAAAAGGAGACAAACAAAGAAAAAACAAAAGCATATAGACAGATTGAAATTGAAAATTAAACCGTAAAATCGTAAAATTGAATCGGTAAAATCGATTAATTTCTCAATATATATAATGATTTGTTAAATAAAATTACTATCATTAAATTTGTAACAAAAATTATTATCATAAAATAATAATATTATAATAATTAATAAAATATTATATAAAAATCATCAATTAAAAAATAATATTAAAAATCATAACAATTAATTAAAAAACAAATAATATGACCAAGGGAGATTTTTTTTTTTGGCCACTGACTTATCTTATTGGTAGTATATTCCTAAAATGGGGGTCTAATACTAAGAGTAGAATGAAAATCCAGCCAAATTTACTGCATGTAAAAAAAAAAAGGGTACTCCTCGATACTCCCATTTACCGCAAACAGAAACACTCACTCTGCCTGTTTTTTCCCCAAACCCTTGGGTGGTAATACCCATAGATTTTCCCAAACCCTACGGCCATGCATTTTCATAAAAAAAAAAGAAAAAGAAAAAGAAAAAGAAAAGAAAAAAAAAAGTTAACTCTAATTCTGTACCCATGCATTGTTGCTCTTCCTCTATATATACATCAATAACACTCTCTTTCCTCAATATTCTCCACCTCAAAAATACCCACAATTCAACTTTACTCATTTTTTTTATTCAATTCTACATTTTCTACATAAATCTCATCTAAACTTTCCCACTTTCAATACCTAAACATATCCGAAAGTTTCCAAACTTACTTTTCATATTTTACCCGACTTTTACATATCTACTGAAAGAATAGTGCTAGCCATATTTCTAAGGTTATTTCGTTGAGGAGGAAATTATGGATGTATTTATCCCGGAAGATTACGTTATTAAGCGGAGATTGGAAAGGAAGGCGGCAGTGGCGAATGGAGGAGATCGAGATCAAGTCGGAAAACCACCGTCATGGTCGGGAAAAATGCCGGCGATTCGGAAACAACAAGGTGGAGGGAATTCGCAGCAGACATTGTTTTGGGTTGATCATCGTAGGAGTATTGATACCAACTTCCTCTCTACCTACTTCTCAGCTTAGTTAATTAATTAGCTAATGTTCCCCAATTTTAATTAATAAGGCTTTGTTAGTTAAGTTTTGATAGTTAGTTTTTGGTAGTTAGTTGGTAAATATTGGGAGTTTATTAACATTTTCAATATATAAACTAGCTAGCTCACTCTGGCTAGCCAAAAGAATGATGTTAATGCTAACATATGTTGATGACTTTCTTAATTTTCTTGAGGTTAAGATGTAGAGTGGTGTTACTATGAATTTGTGTAGTTCTTAGTATATATTTTGCATTTATTTGAGTAAGGGCGTGTAAGTGTATTTTAAGTAAGTAGTTCAGTTTATTGGGCCCTATTGCAGAATAATCCTAATATGATGGATTTATATATGGGGTGCCAACTCCTAAATTTAGGCCCAACCTCCCAATTACGGTACTACCACCACATTCCTAGAAAAATCGGATCGTGGGAGTTAGAATTGACATATACAAACCACAATTAACGCTCCGAAATTCCACCCATACACCGTATGGAGGTAGGGGTAAAGCCACCTTGGATTAGAACGGTTTGCCAGTTAAAGTGAAATATATAATGGATGTTGGATTATGGGATCAACAAAATCTAAACCATCATACTGGTTCCCATTAACCTAAGATTTAGAAATCGTTTGCCACTTATGGTTCCATGAAAAAGAATCGAAGAAGGTTTAATGAGACATTTTACTTCAATCAATTACAATCTAAATTGAAAAAAATTATTTTTTTCAACTATCACAACAATAGGACGTGGCTATGGCAACCGATATTATTGCTGGCAGCTTATTGTTTGTCGGATATAATTCTTGATTATAATTTAACTTAATAACTAAAATTATTTTGTGCATCGCACGGGCTGTGATGCTAAATATTTGGATGATTAAGGCTATGTTCGGCAGTAGCGTTTGGGGTATCGTTTAGCGTTTTGGCCTAGTCAAAACTCTAATTGCATAAATATTAGTGTTCGGTAAGCTAGCGTTTTGAGTAGCGTTTAGCGTTTTAAGGAGCGTTTTGTGAAACGCTAATAAAGTTAACGTTTAGCGTTTGGAGTAGCGTTTCATATTTTTCGGTCAAAAAATACCCTTTGAAAATTTTATCTTTGGAAATTATGGATATCCTTTTTTGTCAATTCACATTAATCTGTTAATTCAACTGTCAAATTTACCGAACACAATTCTCATTTGAACAGTCATATGCTATCTGCTACTTAAACCGCTATCCATTACACAAACCGCTATCCATTATCTAAAACACTAATTTTGCCGAACAGAGCACAAAATATTAAACAGGGGTGACGTGATTGTATCCTAAATGATAGTGGTAGAGATGGTACAACAATATGGATCTTGTTCATACGCTAAGGGTATTTTATCTTATAATTTAGTATGACGGGCTTTAGATTATGTTGTTCTAAGAGAAACTATAAGATTTTTAATTGTATATATATTTAGATTTAAGATATTTAAATTTTAAAAAAAATTTGGAATTTTTTTTAATTAAGAAAATATATTTTATAATGTTGTACTAAATAAAAAAAATGAATAGCGAAGATAAAAGTTGACACACGTATGGATAAATGTTGTTTTCATTATGGTAGTTGTCATGGTTGACAACCACTATAAGTTTTTCCTATATATTTATAGATGATATATATAATTATCTATGGATGATATATGTACAGTTATCTATGAATAGTGTATATAATCATCCATAAATATAATTATATTTGAAAATTTCATAATATCTTTTAAAATTTTATAATTTAAAAACTAAAACTTTCAAGGTCAAAAACTCTCATATGCTAAATGATCTTTGAACTTGAGTATTCATATGCAACAAAATTGTTTAGCCAAACCAGGCCCAAGCCCATAACTCCAGCAGCCCAGAACCACAATATGACAGTCTAAAACAAGCCCAAAAGAATTCCAATCCGTTGGACTACTATCTGGTTGGGCTGTCTCGTACCACTTCGGTCCAGCCCAAGACCAAATTTATTTCGGGTTGGTCTTCGGTTTTCAAAAACTTACTTTTTGATCTTCGGTGTTTTTATTCGGCTTAGATTGATTTGGTCTTGACCTGATGAACAATCCTATTCAATTCTATATTTTTAAGTTAATGAGCTTGTAATTATCATATTTCGTCTCATTTTCTCTCCATCTTTTATATTCTCTCCAACGGCGAGCATCCCCTATACAGTACATGCCCAAATTTGTGAGACTATTTATTAACGACATTTTCAGTAAACCGCGCATGCAATTAACTATTTTATAGTTTAAGGACTTTGTAAACTTAAACCTAAATTGAATTATATCGAATAACAAATATAAGTCACAATAACAAGACAATCAATATTGATTCGATGCTTACTCAACTCCTACTCAACATGAACCCATCTCAACAAAATCTCCGAAAAATCTAAGGACACTTCTTTGTTTAATTGAACTATTGAAGTGCAAAATTTTCGTGTAATAATAGGTCACATAAATTTCAATTATTAACGGCAAAATGAATACGGTGAACTCAATGCAGAGCAGGAGAGAGAAATAGAGGGGGAAGAGGAGAAATATTTTGAATAAGAACATATCATTACTTTTCAAGTTAAAGGTTATTGTAATGTAGGTAAATTAAATTATTGGATTGTAGTCCAACGATGAACTTATATTTAATGAATATACGACATAAAAACAGTCATAGTTCATAGTTCGACCAAAAGTGATCCAATAAGTATATATTGGGTTTTAATATATCAAGTAAGATGTGAGCTCTAATGTATAGGGATCAGTGACTTATTATTATTCATTATTCAATGATGGACAGAATAGTAATAGGTCAAAACCATAAAAGGGTTTACTATTGTATAAATATGGTTATGGTCTTCAAATCGTGCAAACAGTTATTTCTCCCCGATATTTCATCTTTAGTTAGAGAGACACAACATAGGTTTTTTTTTTTGGGATTTCTATTAGAAGTGAGTGTTGGTATGGAAGACCTAACCATGTCATCAAAAGAAGACTAATAATTGCAATGAATTCAGCATTCCTATTTATGTTTATGCTCTATTAATTAGACATATTGAATTTTGGGCTTACAAAGATAGTTATAAATCTACTCTATTTTTTAGAATGGTAAATTGAGTTTTTACCCTATCATTTCCTAACCTTACCTTACCTTACCTTATCTTACTTCACCCAAATCCCTTAAAAACACTCAAATTAATGTCATTTTATTTTATTTTTCTTACATTTTCTTTCCTTACCACTTTAAAGAACATGGCCAAATATGTTTATTTCTAACAAGTGATATCAAAGTCGAATTCTATCAATTTAAGCCTTGTTCTTTATTCTGTAGGATTATCCTTACATATATAACCTCACCTCACCTAACCTAGTTTCACCATCCAAAAGAACAAAACATACTTTTAGATAATGTATATTTAAATTTTTTTTATTCAACTCACAAAATTTATTTTAAATAAAAAAACATGTGATATGACATTTACCTACTTCTATTACTTTTCTAACTTAACATAACCTAATATAACATAACTTGACCTTACCTAACTTAGGGGGTGTTTAGCAAACAAGCTTTTTTGGTAGCTTTTAGCTTTTTAAGTAGCTTTTAGCTTTTTGACCAAGGTTAAAAAGTTACTTGAGGTGTTTGGTAAGTAGCTTTTTGGACCCAATAAGCTAGTTTTCAAAAAGCTACTTGATGAAGCTTTTTGAGGTAGCTTTTCACAAAAAACTACTTTACCAAACACTTTTCCTACAATCAGCTAATCCAAACAGCTAAAGTCAAACAGCTACAAGCTAACAGCTAACCGCTGGTTGCCAAACAGGGCCTTAATCCTATGTATCAAAAGAACGACCCTTTATTCACAATAAATTAGGCCATGTTCTTTCGTATGGTGCGGTGCAGTGCAGTACTATACCATACTTCACCATGCCATTAAATATTCTTCCACACTTCACCATATCATACCATACGACACTTTATGACAATCATTATTAATATATCTCCTCACTTTCACTCTCTTCACTTTTCTCTTCTACCTTTTACATTCTCTTTCCTAATCTACCACATCAACCACACTTTTCACAAATTTTACCATACCATTCCACAACTTACTGCACTTTCCACATCCATACTGCACCATTTCCGCATCTTACCAACTACATAAATGAACAGGACCTTAATAACATAAAGTAATAGTAACTGTTTATTTATTATCTATCTCCCAATAAATGTTCTCTACCAATCAATGTCATTAGATGAGTCCAAGTGTAAAATCCCAATCACATAATAACATGATATTTTTTGTATTAAGTGGGAGAATATTCAATTATGGATGGCCAATGAGAGCCCACCAACCCACCCTCCCTCCATGGTATTGGTAGCACTACTAAATGCCAAGGGATGTGAAAGAAAAAGTGGGTGAGTCCCTCTTATTTCATTTCTTCTTCCTAATGTTGTATTTCTATGATGGTAACACTAGACAGCACCAAATGCTCAAGTGGGCCACTTACTAAACCAGACAATAATAATGGGCCTTCCACATGTATATATTGATGGCTTACTAATTATCTCTGGCCAATATAAATACAACGAGGGCCCATATCATGAGGTAACCATTTTATAGTATCATCTAATATATATCTATAGATCTGGCAATTTGGTCGAGCGGATGGGTTTTGGGTCGAACGTATATCAGATTCAGGTAAATATGGACGATTTATTTCGGTTCGCGTAAATACAAACGGTGTATTCCATTTTTCAGGTCAACCTAACAGAGTATGACTGCGGCCTTTTTCCGTTTTTTCTTTTTTAAAAATGGTCTCTAAATACTACTTTTTGTACACTATACATAATAAAATGTGATTATCTTGTAATAACGATAGATTATTGTAACTATTTTAACTTAAAGTAGAGAAAACAAATAAATAGTTAAAGTTCCAATGAAAAGTCACAATATCTAATAAATTTGAACGTAAAAATTAATTTTTCGGGTCAAATGGGCGGGTCGGGTTTGACCCGCTAATTTTTGGGTTTAGTGTTTTTCAGGTTTAGTAAATCGTGTTCAAAACTCAGAAATTTCGAGTAGGTTCGGATTCAAATGAGGGCATTTTTGGAAACCAATAATGATTACAGATTATATTTAATTACTCCCTCCGTTCTTTTTTATCTGTCATTTACGGTTTTCAGTGCCAATTTTGAAACAATAATTTCTTATATTAAACTTTTATAGAAAAATATAATATTATACTTTTTTAATAGTATTTTTTATTACGAATCTAATGATATCAATTTTGTATGATGAATCATTATACAAATTAAGATATTAACATCAAGTTTTCTTACAATTCTGCAAGCGGATAAAACAAAACGGAGGTAGTATTTTAATAAAATCATGTAATATTAATGTGTGTGCATTAATGCATGTATGTTTAAATTGATGATTCTTCTTTTTTTTCACATACGTACATTAATATTCTTTTTTACTTTTCATTGTTGTTTTTTTTCTCTATCCTTTTAAATATAATATCGGTAATGTTTTCAACATTAGGTGTGATTTACTTACACCTCGTGGAACGCACGGCTTAAGTACTAGTTTAGATATATATTTATAAAAGTAGACAACATATGCTTATCATGAGACACTATTAAAAACTTGCGTCTTGTGGAATGCACGAGTTTTCAATAATAAGTGTGCTTAAACTTGTTATATTATTATTATTTTGCTTATTAATTGTAAGATATTTTTTTAAAGTTTAATTGAGCCATTTCTGTTTACAGGGACATCAATTGTATTATTATAATTACTCAATTGTTAGATAGCAAATTAAGTATTACTAATATATTCTTTGCATGTAAGATGTGAATGAAACAATGGAATAACCAGAGAAATAAATGGAGTTATTTTCACTTGATGACAATATTTTTCTATTTCTCTAATTTATCACTAACTACCCTAGGGGAAAAGGATAAGGCTACCTAATTATTCTATAGGAAAAAAGAAAAAAAACTGGGACTACCTAAGCTAATTATTATTTAGTTAGCCTAAAAGGAAAAAATGGGGCTACCTAATAACTCTTTATTTTAAGTACAAAACTGTTATGATTAAGAAGTTGATTCCCTTAATATGATAATTCTAACAAATAATATATATGAATTTACTAGGTTTTTTTAAAGATGATTCTAACAAATGATATATATGAATTGACTAGGTTTTTCTAAAGAAAAAAAAAGAAAAGAAATGATAGCTTTGAATTCAATCATGCTTAGATATGTAGAATTTCACCAAGGACAAATATGTTGAAGATAAGCTTTCTGGTAGGTAATACAAGGTAATCCATTCTTCATATATGATATGATGTAATTTATCATCAATCAGTGTTATAATTATAGATTTAATTATAAGCTATAATCCCCCCCCCCCCCCCCCCAAAATAAAAAAAATTTAAAAAAGTTTGTAGCTTACCAACAAAGTGTGAGTGATAAACCATGCAGGGTTGCATAGGACAGTAATGTTTGGGGTAGAGTTTGGTGTTTTGACAATAATTGCATAGATATTAGTATTCGGGAAACTAATGTTGTAAGTAGTGTTTAATGTTTTAAGTAGCGTTTTTTGAAACGCTAATAAAGTTAACGTTTAGCTTTTGGAGTAGAGTTTTTTTTTTTGTCAAAAAATACCCTTTGAAAATTTTATTTTTGGAAATTATCCATATCCTTCCATGTCAATTCACATCAATCTGTTAAATCAACCGCTAAATTATTGAACAAAATTCCCATTTGAACAATTATCCGCTACCTAAACCATTATCTGCTATCTAAAACACTAATTTCACCGAACAGATCTAAAGATAGACAATTATACTTTCATGAGGATAGAGCATTGTTCATACAACCCGCTCTCGCCCTTTAGCTAAAACACTTCCTTTTTAGGGTGACTTCAATTCAACCATTACTTTTGCTCATAAAAAAATAAAAATGCAAAATAAAAAACTCCTCTGCATTGCGTTGCGTTGCGTTTGCGTTAAGTTACGTTAAGTTGCAGTGGAAATAGTTAAAAAGTAATGGTAATTTGCGTTATGTTGCGGTATGGTTGCGGTAAGTTGCGTTGCGTTTGGGTGCGTTAACGCGTAAAAGAACGGGGCGTACGGAATGGAGAAATTAATATCATCTCAAACATCCTCTACTCAACTCAACAACATAGGCAAACATTAAAAAGTTACTGAATATTCATAAAAACTGTTATATGTGCTCATAAACTTCAACAGAAAATATTCATGACCAAAATCTACTCACTCATTATGGAAGGTATTATGAAAGTTTTAAAAATGATAGTCAAACCTCAAAACAACTAGAAGATGAATTAGGGTTGAACAATCCTCAAAAACTCCACTCCAGTCTTTCAATACCCAACAAAAAAATCCTTGACAGTCGCATCAGTCTTCTTCTTCTATCTCCATTTTATATGTCTTTTGATTTGATATCAATGGTGAATGGATGGAAGACAGAAGAGTTCTCTCGTTGTTTTTAGGCTAAAAACACTCTTGCACCTCGGTCTAAAGTCTGGCGATGATCCAATTTATATATATTATTCCTTCTCGTAAGCTCGTGACTTGGATAATTTCGCTCGATTTTGATTTTCTTCCAAATCTTCACATATTTCCGATAAAACCAAACATAATATGGGAATTTCAGACATTAAATAATATATTTACAACCAATATTTCACAAATTCACATAAAAATACCCGAGTTAACATGTATATACAATGCCCACTTATAAGAAGGATAGTTCCAAGGATCAAACAATTTAATACTTTGAATGGATCACTCTGGTTAGTACCTATAGTATGATGGATTTGTTAGAGTAAAACCTAATTGATAATGTTAATGATGATGTGAAAGCTAAAGAATAGAAGATACTATTAAAGTGGTGGAAGTTTTGATTTGTGCGTTTGGTTGGTCAATAAACTCAGGGAAATGGTCAATTTTTTCATGTTGACTTATTTTCCCATGTTTGGATGCAGGTTGACTTCGGGAAAGTTTTCACGATGGGCTTACCATTTCCTCCATTTTCCTAAAGAAAATTTCCGGAGCTAAGGGAAATTTTTCCCGGGGAAATCTTTCCCATGAAAAACTTCCTATGAGAAATTTTCTCCAGAAAAAATTCCCTGGATTCCTACCAAAGAATCCCAAATAAGAATTAGAATAAGGGATCTTGATATATATATATATATATAGGGATATTTTTTATCTTAAAAATACAAAATGGGAAAGGTTATTGAGGAAATAAAGGTAAATGAAATGATGGATAGATGACAATTTTCAAGCTTATGTAAATCACATCATCATCACAAAAGAGCATTGTTGTCTCCTGATTCTCAATCAACTCATGTGATTGAGGAAGATCTTCTATTTTCTAAAGTAGTCCCATCTCATCTTTTCCCTTTTCTACTTTAATTTTCATCTTTTTCTTTTGCCTATTCCCTAAATAATCCGTGAAATTTCATTTTCCTTTCAACAACCTTGCGATGATTTTAGCTAAGTACAAGATTTTACAGTAAAAAGGCTAAGTAATTGATTAGTTATGCATATAATTGTAATAAATCTTTAATATCTTCGTGAACTTCTGTTTATTAGATAAGACTGCCTACATTTGAATCCTCCAAACCACGTTCAAACGTGTTTTCACTAAAAAGTTATATATTGTAATACATCTTTAATGAGACAATCTTGCATTTCTAAAAATTTACAGTAATTATCAATATATACGAGGCAATATAGTTCGTCAAATCTCAACTAATATTAATCACAACCCTTTATTTATGAAAATTCGATCATAGTTGATTTTTTTTTTCAACTATTATAGTTGAAAATTCCTTATTGGTAACTTGGCTTAAATAAATTTCATCAACTAAAAAAGATTTATACATGTGTCGATAAATACAATTAACGGTTGCAACAAGTTACTTTGATAAAAACATATTGATTTCAATTTTAAAGAAAGAATCCATGATTGTTATACTTTTCAACAATGGTAACTGAAAAAATTCAATTATGGTAGAATCTCATTAAAAATATTAAATTTTGTAAAAAAATTGTATCTCAATAAATAAAATTACTTGTTACTATCTTCGTCCCAAAATATTTGTCTATTTAACTAAACTTTGACCATTGATTACTCATAAATTACGATGAATTATAATTAGACCTGTTCGACGGGCCGGGGACCCATCCGACCCGACCCGAAAAATGCGGGTCAAGGTCACAATTTTAGAAAGTAACCCGGCCCGCCCCGAAAAAGTTGGGGCCCCGAAGTATGGTCGGGCCGGGCTCGGGGCATGGGTCGGTGACCGACTAAATACAAAGTTAATTTTTAAAGGAAAATCTTAGATTAAGTTTTAGTTTATTGTGAACCACCCGGCCCAGCCCGACTAAACACAATTTTTTAAAAGAAAATCTTAGATTAAGTTTTAGTTTTTTGTGACCCGACCCAACGACCCGACTAAATATATAAATAAAATGCGTAAATTTTTAGGTTTTATTAATAAAAAAATTATTTTTATATATTTGTCGGCCCGTTGACTTGGCTCGTGACCTAACGGGTCATAAACTTGTGATCCGGCTGACCCGACCCGACTTTTGAACTAGTCTAATTATAATATGACATCACCACCATTAAAAAGATACCTTACTAAAAATTACAATGACAGTAATTTCATATTATAATTCATATTAATTTATTAGTTATCAACAGTTAAAGTTTAATCACATAGATAAATAGTTTTACAGAGACATGTACAACATATCACTTAGATAAATATATAATAGTTTTGACTTTTCTTAAGATAAAATAAACTTTTTAATTATCATAATAAAAAAAATTAACTATATGAAAATATCCTATTTATTCTAATTGAAACGAGAAGCAAGGGATAAGATAAAGGGCAACTAATTAAACATTATCTGGTCCCTTGTTATAAAGAGGTCAAAGACATTAAGACAACACAAGTATGAGTAAATTTAGGCAGATTCACAGCTGCATGTGTAAGGTTTTATTTTATGTGCCCTTGCTGTTTGGGTGTCCATCATGTCCCCATGCATAGGACATTGGTGCATGGCAAATGGTATTACTTTAATTTCTTAATATTTATCACTTCTAACTTTAATTTTTACTCTTTTGAATATCAAATTCTAACTATATATTTCAAAAAGTTATAAAATTATACTTCTAGAAAAGTATTTTCATTACTGATTTAATCGAAGTAATTTTGCGTAATGTATAAATTATTATATATATGGAGAAATTTGTAATCAAAATTGATAATAGTTGAGTGCATGTTTTCCAAGTTAAAGGCTTCTTTTATAACAGTTGACTGTACGATAATGGCTTGATTAGCGTGGACTATGTCAAATGTCAAAGAAACCCTAAATAAAAGAGTTGGTAGATGATAAATAAATTGTGGAAAACAGTACATTTTGTCTTCCTAAATTGACGGTCGTTATATGATATATGTATGTTATGAGATAAATAGGTTACTTGAAGTTGACTATGTTAGAGTATAAAACCATTCCTGGGGCTTCAACTATCAGCTTAAGCTTTTGGTTGAAATGGTTCCACATGGTATCAGAGTCTGACCAATAAACAAGAGGTCTTATGTTCGAATCTTAGCACCCCCCATATTCGCTTGCACAAGGAAAAATGACCTTTGCAGCATCCACGCTTCAAGCCCAAAGGGCATTCGCGTGATGAGGCGTGTTAGAGTATAAAATCATTCTTGAGGCTTCAACCATCAGCTTAAGCTTTTGGTTGAGATGGTTCCACAGACTCGTTGTACCCATTTAGTTAAACTAAATGGGTTAGGTTCAGGTTAATCCTTTTAATTTAAAAAACAATTCAGGTCTAAAAATTTCAACCCGTTTATTAAATGGGTAGGTTTAGGCCTATAGTTCTTCAATCGATTCAACTCCAACACAAATATGAACCCAACATGACACGATCTATTACCCAACTTTAATCCGACGCTCCAAAATCCTGCATTAATACATGAAGTAGAGCCGCTGATGACTCACGAGATTTTTGTGTTACAAATATAAACTCAATATATATTTGATGATATCTCCAATGAATTTCCCTCATGTAGTAGTAGGGGTTATTTAGAGCCCCAAAAAGTAGGTATGTTGGGCACACAAAAGATGATGAGGTGGTTTTATACCCTGTACACTTAGGAACGTGGACCCTTTAGTAACGTGGTCAAAATTTTATCTGATTTGAATATTAGAATATGTTCGAGTTGAACAAATTTCGATTTGGTTTGAATTTGATCTTGATATTGTCTGAATAGACCCGATATTTGGACACAATATTTATTTTTTATATTATTGTCTTAATCTCATTTTAACAGCGTGTGATTCACTTCTGTCCAAATTGCCCTACATTAACAACCAAGTCCGAATACCAACTTGTCATTTGAATTTTAACATTGATTAAATACCGACTTAAATTTAAATCGGACTCAAATTTTCACCAGCGATGGTCATAGGCTCATAGTGAAGGGAAGGTAATCATAGACCTGACAAAACTAACCCGAATTGAAAAAACTGAACCGACACCGAACATATGATTTGATCTTGACCCCAACACGAAGAAAACTCAAACTTAGGACCGATCCGAACCGCAACCTGAAAAGTGATTCAAATATGATCCACACTCAAAATCAAACTAGAACCTAATTGAAAAGAACCTTAGCCGAATCAATTTGAATAAATCTCACTCGAAGTCATCTCATATCCGAACCTAATCTCTAACCCATCCAAAATTGGTTCACCCAATGTCACCTGAACCGATCCTCAACCAACCCAAAAGTGAACCGATTCACCAATTGTGAGGTCAGGTAACCATAAAGTTTTGCATAGAGTGACCACTTGATGATGATGAGTTGTCCCAATGAGATTGTCGGGAATATTAATGTCAAGGTATGGACCTAGCACTGAGTGGTGAGTACGTGGACAGTGGATACCTAGTGGATACTTAGCCCCTACGGCCCTACGTACATGCATAAATATTGATAGGGATGGATAGCAGTGGTAGTAGTAGAATAAGACAGTAGGCTTTATGTATATTACCCCCTCCCAAAATATTTTTCTATTAATTAAATTTTAACTATTAATTATTCATAAATTATAATGAATTAAAATATAAATTACTATCATTAAAAAGATAATTTACTAAAGATTACAATAACGGTAATTTTATATTATAACTCATTATAACTTTTGAATAATCAATAGTCAAAATTTAGTCAATGAACAAATATTTTAAGACGGAGGTAGTACTTCTCTAATTAATAAGTGCTAATTAATTATTATTGAGTCTCACTTGGGGTTTCTAAATTCAAACTTATAATTTGGAAAAGTGCATGGGGGTCACGTGATCATCCCCTTCATCGAGCTTTGCTGCTGTAGCATTAGCATGCTATAAAGCTACAAGGACACATGGCAAGTTACAGGGGAGGGAGCTCAGAGCTCCTCACCTCATACTAGGTAAATTGTAACCATGCTGGGGATGGGGTCCACAGGCCGTGTTCTTTTATACGGTATTTTGCGGAATGGTGTGGTGAGGTGCGGTGGAATTATGGTGGGGTGTGGTGGAATTGTGGTAGGTTATTGGTATGTGGGGTAAGTGAGGAGAGAAAATGTAAAAAGTAGAGGAGAAAAGTGAAGAGAGAGAAAAGTAATGATTTGCGGCAAAATGTGGTGGATTGTGGCGAATTGCGGTAGGCTGTGGCACCGCAGTTTGCCATCCGCAGAAAAGAACACAGCCTAAGTTCTTAGGCATTGACTTGCGGATAAAGTATGGTAATGATATTGTAGGATAAATTGATAATAATGTGAATATTGTGATGTAATGTTGTAAATTATGGTAAATTTTTGATAAAAAAAGGTCTGTGTGTTAGGTGATGAGAGAGAAAAGTAAAAAGTGTTAAGAGTATAAAACCATAATTGGGCCTGTAACTATTAGTTTAAGCTTTTGATTGAGATGATTCCACATGATATTTGAGTCAGACCTAAACAAGAGGTCTTAAGTTCGAATCTCAGCACCCCCATATTCATTTGCGCAAGGTGAAGGGGGTCTTTTCAGCATCCACGCTTCAAGCCAAAGGGCATTCGCGTGAGGGGGCTTGTTAGAGTATAAAACCATCATTGGACCTACAGCTATCAGCTTAAGTTTTTGGTTGAGATAGTTCCACAAAAAGTAGTAAGAAAGGTGAAGAGAAAGAAAAGTAAGGAGAAAGAAAGTTATAATTATTGTAAAAAAATGTGGCGTAGTATGGTAAGATATGGTGGTTTGTAGCTAATGTGGTAAATCGTGGTAGGTGAGGTATGGTACCACACAAAATAATAGAGCCTTAGCTAGGAATATCCCCTCAATTGTTATTTTCCAAAAAAATGTATTTTTGGATAATTTGGTGTCCGTTGCCCGTTTACCTATGCGGGGTTTATATATGTATTAAGAGTCACATGTGACATGGTAAGTGGAACAGAAAAACTCGTAGGAAGCGGTGAGAACTAAAAATCACACAAAGTATATAGATTTATTGAGTCTATCACAATCAATATCTTCATATATCCTTGTAGGGGAGGGGGAGAGGGGGGCGAGGGATACTGCTTATATCTAGATTCCCTTACACCCTACATTGGTGGGACTATATATATATATATATATATATATATATATATATACATACATACATACAGAGGTTTGTTGTTGGTGTTATAGTTATAATATTGAATTATAAATTAACAAGGATTACCAGAGATGATAATTGAAGATTTCACCAAGCTTTCAAAGAACTGTTTCCTTTTGAAGTACACTTCTTTACAAAAGAAGAACTCCAACAATCTCTTCGAACTACTAACCAGCTACGTTGAGTTCTTTCAATGTTAAATTCACATTCTCCCTTGTCTTTAAGACTAGGGAAATTGGATTTAAATAATCTGAACTTTGGTTCATAATAGATTTAATAATATGAATTTTAGATTTGTTTCTCAATAATATAAACTTTAACTCTCTTGGATTCTAATAGCATGTGAATGAGTTAAGTGAATTATAACTCGGTGGTGCGCTGAAGTGACGGCGAAGGAGTGTGTGTTGACTTGCCCAGTCAGCTTTGACTTGCCACCTCACCCTCCCTATTTCTATTCTCTCTCTTCCAACTATTTTCTCTCTCATCCCTCTCCTCTTCTTCCTTCCGGCCAATTGCCATGACCATGGTCATATATGCTTTTCCCTCTTCTCTCCTTTTCTATCTCTAATCCAACCCCCTCCCTCTTTCTTATTCTTTTTACTAGGAATATAAACATCCACAATAATAAATAACCCACTATACAAAGTTCAAGAATTGAATATTCCAAATTAGGGGATTATTTTTTTAAAAAAGAAAATAAAGGTATAGAAAATTTTCCTAGATTTGCAAGTATTCAAAGATCATGAAATAGGTTTTGACAGTTTTAGGGAGATTCAACTCAAACCTAGGACTCGAGATTGGTTGTTTTTCTTGGAGCAAGGAAAGGGAAACCTTTGAATGGACAGACCAAGAAATCAGATGAGGGAGCAAATCAAATGACACTAGAGAAAACAACTCCCTTAAATCACATAGTGTATACTAACAAATAGTGCTGGCAAAATGTTGTCCTGTCCTACTATTCGAAATTGTTTTACCCAGAAAAATTTGGTTTAGTACGAACTCGATTTTGACATTGTTCGAATTGACCAAATATTCGGACACATTATTTCTCTTTGTTCTATTCTTGGAATCCAATTTGACCCGAATTTAGTTTAGTCTGAATTGTCAGACCCGAAAAGAACCTGGTATAAACATCAATTTCTCGTTTGAATTTTCACATTTATTGAATTTGACCGATCAGAATTTGACATGGACCAGAATACTACTAACAAATAATTAAGATGGACAACAAGAAAAGCATGAAAATGAGCTCGAACCCCTCCAACACTTTAAAAACCATGGCAAAAGAAAGGAAAGTAAACTTACATAAAATAGAACAATCTCAAAATTTTGGAGGTGAACTCAGAGGATTAAAAAAAAAAAAAAAACTATAATAGATGTAGATAGGCAAACATATTGGCATTAATTTGTTGCTTCCTCTAGATATAATTTCCCATATTAATTGTTACCTGCCTTTTAGGGAATTATCAAGAAAATAATATTGCTGAAAAATTTAACATGAAATGTCTAACTATCAAAGTAGTGTAGATGGCAAAAAGAATGGGACAAAAAGTAACAATCAATGATTGTAAGGCTAAGGCTACGTTCTTTTATGCGGTACCATAAATTATTGCACCGTACTTTACTGCAATTTGTCACAATTCACCATAATTCACCACAACTTTTCATTTACCTTTTTAATAAAATTCCATAAATTTAAATAATTACTTTTTTATTTCAACAACCATTTATTATTTTCACCGCAACTTACCGCAATCCACCACAACTCACGCAATTTACCGCACTACAACTTACCGCACTGCAAACTTACAGCATAAAAGAACGTAGCCTTGTTATAGCTAATTCCTGATGCATTATTCACAGTGTAAAATGATACATATTATGAAAAAGTAGCGATAAAATTATCGTTAAACTGAGATCGGAATATTATTTTAGATGATTGAGGAAATATTAAGGAAAATAATATTTAACAGAGACAAATTACATCATTAGAATTTCCTCTGTTTTAATTAAATATGGTAAAATATAGTTCTACACATAGCATTAGAATAATAAAGAGACATTTATGTTGAAATATATAAAAAGTTGCTTAAAATGACGGAAAGCACAATTATATTGTATGTTATTAATAATGTGTTGTGCTATATATATTAGTATAAATTTAAAAAAGTTATAAATATACATTTTAAATATAGAGCTAATTTCTATAACTGGTACGTAAAATACACGATATAATTTTTATTAATTTATGTAAAATCATTTTTATGACTAATCTATATTTGATAATTATAATATCATTACAAAAAGTTGTACTATATGTGATTTAAAGTAAAAAATGTGACCATGGTATTATGAGAAAACTATACATATATTTCTTCACATCTATTACATTACATACAAAAATGTGACCATGGTCTTGGAATATCAGATCAACTTGCTTTTTGGTGGACCTAAAATTATATTAGTTTAAGCTAACGCCAATCACAATCATTAAAGAATAATATTCATGATCTACATCAATATTATGACCAAAAAAATCATGCATAGTTGCATACTTTCTTGACGAAAACAATAAAGAAGAATAAAGAATACACCAATAATGTCAAAAAAATAAACTACACAATTCCTTTTTTTTTTCTTCTTTGCAGTGTTGAACCAAAACATTGTATTTTATTTTATATTGTATATATATATCAAGTTGGTGTTCCTCTTTGTCCATTGTCTGCGTACTTAATTGAAAAATTAGTTGCTGACAGATACTCTTGTGTATTGGCTATCAGTATAATATGAACCTGCAGGTTGACACTTATGATTGTTTTTTATTTCTTTTATGGTAGTAAGGATGACAATAAAATTCGAATCCGTGGATGTAAAAAAACGGGTATGAATGATAAAATTTAAGAAAAAATGGGTAAGAGTCAGTAAAATAAAAAAGATACAAGTAAGGATCAGCTATGAGTACTCGCCAGTACTTGACAAGTACTCAACTTGACTCCATCACACGAGCGCCAGTTTCCTGCCCAGATAGTCCACATGCAGTAAGCAGAACTTCGTATAATTCTTATCACTTACACGAGTGTCCCTTAGTGAGATCGAAGCTTAGCGGGATAAATGGCAAACTTAGTATAATTCTTATATGGTCTTCCCCATTTCAGTGTTGATCATTTCCCTCCGAAAGGGATGACTTGAAGATTACAAGACAAAAAAAAAAAAAACACTAATGTTGATTACTCATTAATATTTGAGTTTATAACTAATCTGTTGAATTCTACATATTAAGGCCATGTTTGGCAAAACTAGCGGATTCAGTAGCGGATAGCGGTTGAGGTAGCAGATAGCGGTTAACATAGCTGATAGCGGTTGCAGTTTAGCGGATAGTTGATAGCTGTTTAAATAAATGTTTGTAAAGAATACGTTCGATAAAATTAGCAGTTTGATCAACTGATGAAAGTAAAATGATCGAAAAGGACATTATTATTATTAGTATTATTATTATTATTATTATTTTATTGTTATTATTATTACAAATTATTTTATTGTTATTATTATTATTATTATTACAAATTAGTAGTGTCAGCTTGGATATTCTCACCACTTCTTGGAACTCGTAAGAAATTTACAATATCCCACCCATAGCTTGACATTTTCACTATTGTCTTCAACTTCATGTCGAATTCCTTTTTGTTCAATGGTTCAGAGAAAGAGGGTTGCTTCTAGTTCTACCTTGATAATCATGCTTAGAAATGGAATTAGGGACTAGGGAGGATGGAAATTAGGGAGGAAACAAAGGATACTGAAGAGAAGGAAGAGGCGGAGAGGGACAATTGAAGCCTACGTTGTTTTTAACTTTTTATAGCAATGATGGGAGTTTTAAATATATATATAATAATGCTGAGGGTATTTATGAAAATTGAAACATCAAACGCTAATCACAACTGCAAACGTTAACCTGGATAACGTTTAGAAATATTCAATAAAACGTTTGTTAAGACTCTATAAACTAATTAAAAACGCTAATTTACCGAACATCTAAAATTAGCAAAATAGAGTTTTGATTCAGTCAAAACGCTAAACGCTATCTTAAATGCTAATGCCGAACAGGGCCTAAATTTCGTGTATTTAAGAAAAGAAACACACTAACGCAATTGTGATTCATAATTGTTAAATATCACTTGCACCAAATTTTAGAATAGTTTATTCATTTGCTTGATTGAATTTTTGAGATGTAGATCGTCCATATAAGTTAAAATTGTTTGGGGGATGGGGGGTGTTAGAGTTCGTCTATTTTATTTTTTAGATTATCTTACGAGGTTTATCGTTATAACTTCTAATATGGAATTTTACCTATCATCAAACAACTTTTCATTAAAAGTTGAATTACTTTAATATATATGTATAATAATTGAATGCATGACTCATTTGTCTATTTTTAATTTACTTTTAATTTAGAGTTTTTGGATGCTAATATACTGAATTTTTGGGTTATTGGACAATAATGCACTGAACTTTGACTTTGGACAATAATACACTGTACTTTGGAGGGTGTTTAACAATAATGCACTCAGTATGATTTTGGCAATGACTAACTTGGTGACAATCCTATATAGCGAGTGGAGGAGATGAATTGGTCCAAAAATATTTGTCTTCTCGGTCTGTCACGTAAGATTGTCACCAAGTTCTCCACCGTCGAAATTATCTCGAGTGCATTATTGTCCAACACCCCCCAAAGTTCAGTGTATTATTGTCCAAGGTCAAAGTTCAGTGTATTATTGTCCAATACCTCAAAAGTTTAGTATATTAACGTCCAAAATTCCTTTAATTTATTAATAAGTAAGATCCTTTGCAAATTGGTTTCAAAATAGTGTTAAATTTTTAGGGTTGAATTTTAAAATTTTATTTTGTAATTGGAAGACATACCTAAAATATAACCAATCTATATTTATACATATATCTACGTAACTCTAACAATATTAGCATAATACTAGGTCCTACTAGTACCATACTACCACCAACCAAAATTACAAATTATCTCATTTTTCCTTTAATTAATTATTTTTTACCCGGGACCGTACATCCACTTTGTATATTAAATAAGCCATAATTATAAAATAACTGTCAAACAAAAATAAAAGAGAAATAACAAACAAACAACTCACACAACCACTGAACCACATGATATAGTACAGTTAAGATCAAGAGCTTAGCACAAGAACAAATACTATAAGGCTGCAACTTGCTCTAAATCAAATCTATCATTATGTCTTCGTTTTCCTTTTTTTTTTTCCACTCTTTCTTGAAGTACTCCACAACTTCAAATTGGTTCCCAAGGATCACATATTGTTGGAGAGAATTGAGGTGCATGGTATATAAGTTAGCCTACTTGACTTATATACCACGTGTTTTCATTTTAATCTTCTAATGTGTGATCTCAAACTCATTAGTGAATCCAAACAATCTTCTTTTTCACACATTAGTCTCGTGTGCCCTTTCTTGATCGGAAACCTCTTGTTTCTTCCCAAGATTCCAAGTATCAATCAAGAACCCACCATAGCCGCACTCTACCTCATAGAGTCCGCAACGACGCATCCTACTCCACTTGAATCTCAAACTAACACTCTACTAATATTTTCAGTTACCATTAAAAGCTCACCATAGTCGTACTTTACTCCAAAGAACCAACATCTTACTCCACCTGAATCTCATGCCACCATATTATGCTTCAAGAGTCCTAGTCACGCGTGCTATGTGGTAAGATACTTCTTACGGGACCTCCTTCCCATACACTTTGCTCCCAACTGAACAAACCACAGGCTCTGATATTACTTGTTGATAGGGAGATCCAAGGCGACAACCCACTTCAACCAAAACCCATGATAATTAACTTCAGTGAAGTTCTATTTTGAAACGAATTGGTGTTAAGAGGAGTAACTCGACCTATGTACTCTGTTCTTTCACTTTAATCTTCCGACGTGTGACTCAAACTCATGGATGAATCTCAAAGAGGGCCATTCTCTACAATGAACTAAAAGAAAGGGAGATTCAACAATAATTGACTTTTTTTTCAACTATCATAACTAAAAGTATAACTACTGTTGACTACAACTATAAGAAATTAAAACTAATATATACATTGACCAAGTCAACTTATTGCAACACAATAAACCAATTTATTGATATTTAATTCTTTTTACAAAACTTAATTTTTTTTTTGGAAATTCTAACAGGAATGAACTTTTTTCAATTATTATAACTACCGTTGATTCTACCTATAAAATACCTATACTAATATATATTGATCAAAGTGACTTATGTTTTAAGAAGATTTTGTCATAATTGAGGTTTTTTTTTTCAATTATCATACTTAAAAAGTATAACTATTTTGATTACTATAATAAATAAATAAATATATTTATTGATCAAAGTAATTTTTAAATTTTCACAATAGTTAGATTGTATCTATTGAGACAAAATTGTTTCTGACAAGTGAGATTTATTTTAGACAAATTAATAATACAAAATTCACAATTATCATAGTTGAAAAAGAGATTAACTATAGTAGAATTTTCGTTAAAAAAATATAATTGTATTTTTCCTGTTGTATTTTACACCTTGTATTAGTCTTTTTTTTTTTTGACAGATTACAGTGTGTTTATCAATTGTTTTGCCTCACCTAATCTCCCATAATTTACTAGCAAAAAGCAGAGAAAATAATAATAAATCTCAAATCACAACGTATATATAGACTATAAAGTACAGTAGTCAGTATCAGTAGTATATAAAAAGAGCCCAAATCTGCAGAAACTTCTCCTCCACTTTTTATTTCTAATTTTCATTTTCTAATTTCTAAATTGTTAGTATTATATATAAAATTATAAATATATTCATCTTTTTATACTACCATTATTAACAGTCAGTCCTTCCTACTCTCTCTCTCTCTGATCTCAGACACTGTTCATACAGACTGTGAGTGCATGCTCTCCTTCTTCCTAGAGAGAGAAACTCACAAACATCAAACACAGATTTAGAGAGAGAATCAGATCTCACCACCGAGTCGTATCTGAGTCCACTCACTCACTCACTCCTTGTCGGCGTCCATCCCGGAGCTCTGAATCGGTATCCGGCGATGCTCGCCGGAAATCGTCACCGGCGGGTGGTTTCCGGCCAAACTCCGGCGAGTTGAGCTGAGCTGAGGAAAGATGTTCAAGTGGAGAAGTGACAAGAACAAGATCACCGTCGTCTTCAAATTGCAGTTTCATGCTACTCAGGTAAAGTATAAAACTCAGAAATTCAATTCAATCGAAATGTAGTGTGAAATTCTTCGCATTCTGATCAATTTTGGTTTTTGCGATGCTGATTTGCGGTGGATTTGATTGAATTTGAAGGTGTCGGAATTTGGAGGAAATGGATTGGCGTTATCGCTGGTACCGGCGGAGAATGGGAAGCCGACTGCTAAGCTGGAGAAATGTGTGTTGAGAGAGAATTGTTGTTACTGGGAGAATCCTGTTTATGAAACAGTCAAATTTGTGCAGGACCTTAAAACTGGCAAGATTCAGGAGAGAATCTACTACTTTATTATCTCCACTGTATGTACATTTCTCATTTCTCATTTCTGATTTCTGATTTCTCCCCCTTTTTTTGAGTGTGATGATGAAATGGAGCATTGAAGTATTTTTGTGAATCTTAATTTGATGAAATTGTGTTTGCAGGGATCACCCAAAGGTAGTCTTGTGGGAGAGTTTTCGATAAATATTGCAGATTATGCAGTGGCAAACAAGGCTTATTCGATTTCTTTTCCTTTTAAAAGCAATCCGAACTCACATTTGCATGTTAGTATACTCTCTCTGTTTCAAAAATTGAGAAAAAATGTCGATGAATTCGTTCTTGTTTCAACCTTATCATTGTGTTTGTCAATGTGGTAGGTTTACATTCAAAGGGTGCAGGAAAATTCTAGCCAAAGGTGAGGGTCTGCCCTGTCTTTTTTCATTTTGTTTTTAATTTTTATATATTTTATTAATTATTGGAGAATGTGGGTGGATGGCACTGTCGGTGGAGGCAATGATCCGGGATATTTTTCAAGGGTTTAAAGAAAGTTGGTGTTGTGGGTTGATCCTTTTTGCAGAGATGTTGAAGAAAATGAAGCTTCAAAAATCAGTCCGGAAGAGAAGACCTTAAGACGGCATTTCAGTGAGGAAGTCATCAACACAACAAGTTCTGTTGAAGTAAGGTGCCTCGTTCCATGTTTGAGAAATCACTTCTTCAAATCTAGGTTGCGTTTGGTTGGAAAACTTTCCCGTGTTTGGTTGTGCCTAATAGACGGGAAGTTTCATTGTGGAATTCATTGTTTTACTCTCTTATGGTGCGTTTGGTAGTTTCCCGGGAAAGGTGTTTTGAGTAAAGACTTTCTCTAGGCCCCCTAGAGAAACAGTTTACGGAGCTTGTGAGGGAAACAGTGGGACCCACATTAAAACTTTCCCATCTGTTAGGGAGAATTGAACATAGGAAGGTTTTTCAACTGGGAAAAGTTGACCAACTTTCCCGGGAAAGTTTCGCAACGAAAGGCTCCCTTAAGCTCAATAAACAATTTTCGGAGGGTGGAGGAAAGTCTTTCTCGGGGAAGTTTTTCCCTGGAAAATCTTTCCCGGAAAACTACCAAATGCAGTTGTGCTTTGTGAGGGATATTTTAGGCCGTTGAAGGGACAAAAGGGAAAAAGAGAAAGAGGGGGGGGGGGGGGTTATGGGTGCTAATGTGCTATCATTGTGCATTTGTGCTTGTTAGCTTTTGAGGCTCAGCAATGATGTTCATCTTTTGGTTGTTTGTTGACATGGCATGATTGCTGTCTATGCAGGATGAGCCTCTGAGAAAAACTGTCTCGCTCTTGCCACCGGGGGTAAATGCTATTAGAAGAGGATCAAATGGGTCAGATATTACATTGACCAGCACTGATAGCAGCTCAGGACTTGATACACCCAGAGACCCAGGAGTCAGGAACCCTAACAATACCAAAAAGGATCTGACTTCAAATGGCTCCAACTACCTAGATCAGGATCGAGCCCAATGGGAGTTGGCAATTGTCCCGGCTAATGGGTCGAGCACGGAGTACTTCATGAGTAGCCCGAATTATGCGTTTTCTAGTGAGAGATATCAGATGGGTTTAGATGACAATGTTGAAAGGCTCAAAGCGGACCTTATTGCTTTGTCGCGAAGGGCAGAAGTGTCGGAGTTAGAACTGCAAACTCTCCGGAAACAGATTGTGAAGGAGAGTAAGAAAGGGCAGGATCTGTTGCGAGAAGTTACTAGCCTGAAACAGGAGAGGGATGCACTAAAGGATGAATGTGAAAAGCTCAATGCTCGCCAAAAGCGGTCAGAAGACTTCAAGGTCAAAAATAAACTTCAGTTTGAGGGGGATCCGTGGGAGCTTATTAATGAAATCAGGGAAGAGTTGAATCACGAGAAGCAACTCAATTCCAGTCTTCAGTTACAGCTTCAGAAGACGCAAGAATCAAATGCTGAGCTGCTTCTTGCAGTACAGGATCTGGAGGAGATGTTGGATAAGAACAATAGAGGGGTGATATCAGATCTGCCGAACAGATCGGCGTCAGGTGAGAGTGCTGTAGAAATTGAGGAAAGTATCGTTAGGAGTCAGAGCGATGACGATGAAGAGCAAAAAGCTCTGGAAGAGCTTGTCAAGCAGCATAGTGATGCGCAGGAGTCTTATTTACTTGAGCAGAAGATAATGGACTTGTGTAGTGAAATTGAGATGTACAGACGGGATAAAGATGAGTTAGAGATGCAGATGGAGCAGCTTGCGCTCGATTATGAAATATTGAAGCAGGAAAACCATGAGTTTTCCTGTAAACTGGAGCAAACCCATATCCAAGAACAGCTCAAGATGCCATATGAATACTTGAGTTCACACGCAACCAGAAACGAAATTGAAGCTCAAAAGGAGAAGCTGCAAGACAAAATCAAGGAGCAATCAGAAGATATATCTCGCTGTGTGAATGCAATAAAGGAGCTCGAAGCTCGTAACAAGAGCCTAGAAGAAAACTTGAGGAAACAAGCAGAAAATTTTGAAGCAGATAAGGAAGCTCTGACCCACACTCGGATGGAACTGGAACAGAGGGCTGCTGAGGCAGAAGTAGCTCTTAGTCAGTCAAATGCTGCCATAAATGAGCTTGAAACCGAGATAGTAAAGCTAAAGAATGAACTCGAGAATCAATCGGAAGAGCTATCAGGTTCTTGGGCTACCATAAAGGAGCTTGAAACCCGAAATTCTCACCTGGAGGAAGAGCTTGAGAAACAAGCACAAGGGTCTATAAATGACAAGGAATCTTTAGTTCAAGCGAGAATGGAACTCGAGCAAAGAGCTCTCCAAGCAGAGGATGCTGTTGCTTCTTCCAATACCACCATTAATGAGCTTGAGACCCGCATTCAAATGCTGGAGGATGAACTGAAAAAGCAATCAGATGAGTCCTCCCATGCCAGGACTACGGTAAAGGAACTTGAAGCTCTCGTCCATGATCTCGAGGAGGAGTTGGAAAAACAGGCTGAAGGATTTGAAGCTGACCTGGAAGCTGTAATTAATGCCAAAGTCGAGCAAGAGAAGAGGGCGATTCAAGCAGAAGAATCTCTGAGGTTGACGAGGTGGAAAAATGTAAATACAGTGATGAGAATCCAGGACGAATTCAAAAAGCTATCCGCACACATGCAAAGGTCACTTGAAGCAAGTGAGAAGCAGGTGGGCAAAGCTGTAACTGAAAGTGCTGAACTACGGCGACAAAATCGTTATCTTCAGGGTATGTTTCAGAAGGCTCGTGAAGAGCTTCAATCCGTGAAAAATGATTATGAAACCAAACTGCAGAATCTGAACCGTCAAATCTGTATGAAATCGACCCAAATGGAGCAGATTATGGTGGAAAATGAAGAGGATCCTGAGCAGTTCGAGAAGCAGAAGCAGAACACTGACGAAGTTCAACAAAATATCTCAGCAGAGAACTCTAAGTTGAGAGCTGAGATAGAGAGGCTTATTTCTGAAAATAAGTCACATGCTGAGATGGCAGAGCAAAGCGAAAAGCTGAAATACGAGCTTGAACAGACGAAAGCAGTGATCAAAGAAAGAGATCCGCTCGTGGAAGGCACGGATGTTTCTGTCAAGGATGAGAAGGAACTGGAAGTTAGCACTCTGGAATCTGAAGTGGAAGCTCTAAGAGCTCAATGTGACAACTTGAAGCATTCATTATACGAGGATGAATTGGAAAAAGAGAAGTTAAGAAAGCAGGTGTTCCAACTCCAATCTGACCTGAAGAAGAAGGATGAAGCGATCTCAAGCGTCGAGAAGAAATCCAAAGAAAATAATGGAAGGATCCAAGTTAATGAAAAATCGAGACCTACGTTTAAGAACACCAAATCTGAAGGCGCACGGGGTGCTAAAGAGGTTATAACTTTGAAGGAGAAAATAAAATTGCTTGAGGTATCTGCCTTTGCCTGTTCTGTATCTGAATCTTTTATTTAAGTACTATTATCATTCTATTGGTTGATGATAACAGTGGCAACATACATGGCACGCTTATGGGTTATCTTTCGATCAAACCTAGTGCCCAAGTGCAATATTGCTGCTACATAACTAAATAGACTGTTGTTTCTCAAGGATGATGTGAAATTGTGGCCTGTTTTGATGTCCTACGTGAAACCGTTGTCTCGATTTAATAGGTAGGATGCCAAATTTCAGATTGACTTAAACCTCTGTGATGATGCATTATAGGGACAAGTTAAGTCCAAAGAAACTGCCATGGAGACCTCAACAGCGGCATTTGTAGAAAAGGAAAAAGAACTCCATGGCCAAATCGAGAAACTACAATCCAGATTGGAAGAACTCGATCAGCACTGCACAGACATTGACCTTGAGAAAGTGAAAGAGGTGCGTGGAATTCGCAAGCGAATCCATTGTCCGATATGTTACATTTTCTTCTTAATGATTTGAAGTGAATGCATTGTCCGATATGTTAACGTTTTCTTCTTCTTGTTCAGGAAAAGGTTTCTGTTGGTATGCAAGTTGATTGTAATGCAGTTGAGGTCACTTTAGCAATTGATGATGAGCCTGAAGATGTTAGCATCACAACTGAAGATTTGAACTCATCACTCCTAGATAGGTAATTTCAAAACATTCATGTCATTTCTACACTGAACAACTTCTCTCTGGAACTGGAACTTGTCTTTTTCTTGGTAACCAAGAGACCATCAATCCATTATGTGGCAATTTGGCGACTCGGTTGTTCGTAGGGAGAAGTTTTGGGTAGAGCTTTCAATAATCCGGGTTTCGGCGAATTGGACAAAAAGTTGATGTCCAATATCCATATTTTTCGAGTTTATTATGGGTCAGACAAATTCCGACTAGCCTAACATTAGGTTCAGACAACAGAAATGAATTATTGTGTCCGAAACCCTGAAAAATTTGGTCAATGTCAAAACTCGGAGAAAAAAAAATCAATGACTGTACCCGGTTTTTTCTGGGTTGGATTGAACCAGGTTCTCAGGTCGAATAAACTTTTGACGGCCCTAGTTTTGGGTTGGCCCATTTCAGTTCAGGTGAAAAGTTAGGTGTTAGGTAAGCTACTAGTAGTAAAGATTGTTTGAATTTAGATAATCTAGTATTGCTCAGTAGTGTCAAGTCTAGACAGCACAATTTGACCAGCCTTATGGTAGGTTATTTACCCTTGTAAAAAAACCTGTGTTTTCTTGCTGCCAACATTTCTCATCGACGACTCAAATTTTGATGTTTTGTTTGCTGTTGGCAGTGACGAAAAGCCATTATCAAGTAGCCCAGCCAATACAGTCAGCCACATCTCTGTAGACGATGAGAAATTCGACATCTTATTGAAGGAGATGCTTTTGTTGAAGGAAAGGAACAAATCCATGGAGATGGAACTAAAGGAAATGCAGGACAGGTACTCGGGAATCAGTCTCAAATTCGCAGAGGTCGAAGGCGAAAGACAGCGACTCGTGATGAAATTACGCAACATTAAAAGCTCCAAAAAGAGCTAAAATCGAAGGGGCGAATTTCCCTCAGAAGTTATGGACAGTTCAGTAATAATGAGAGGGAAATGGAAATGCTAAAATGTGGTGAATAAGTTAGTTCATATGTAAATGTGTTCCTTTTTTGGTTCTTTGAAATTTTTGGTCTTGAAAAAATATGCTGATATTGCAGTTAGGGGAATGTAATGTGTGTGTACTACAGAATCATGCACTAGGAAAAATGGTCAATGTGTTGTAAAATTCATTGAGATTTGTCACTGTGATGATATGTTTTGATTTTATTAGTACATATTCTTCATTGATTATGTTGTATGTATTTATGTGTCATGGACATGGTCACAAGTTATAGGGATGACATTGTTTGTTTTGATCCTTTTGAAAGTTGTTTCCTAAAGATCCAAACAAGATGATGGCTGCATTTAGTTTGCCATTTTTTTTTATTTTATTTTTTTTTTAGTATTATGATTATTAAGGCCGAATAAGTCAGAAAAATCGCATCTGCAAAAGATGCAAACAAGCTACAAAGGCAACAACAAAATGGCTAAAAAAACCACCTAGAAAACCAGCTTAAACAGCAGCACAATAAAAACAGCAGGAAAGCAACACACTCAGGCCCTGTTCTTTTATGCGGTATTTTGCGGAATGGTGTGGTGAGGTGTGATGGAATTGTGGTGGGGTATGGTGAAATTGTGTTAGGTGTATGTGGGGTAGATGAGGAGAGAAAATGTAAAAAAGTAGAGGAGAAAAGTGAGGAAAGAGAAAAGTGAGTAGAGAGAAAAGTCATGATTTGCGGTAAAATGTGGTGGGTTTTGGCAAATTGCGGTAGGCTGTGGCACCGCAGTTTGTCAACCGCAGAAAAGAACAGGGCCTCAATTGCGATCCTTCAAATGATTCTTTCTTTCTTCATAAATCATCTTTGTAAAATCATGTACTGATTTCTTTATTTCATGTGTAAGTTTTGCTTGTCAAGTTTCTTTTGTTTGTCTTTTTAATTAAAACAAAGGATGTAGATCCTCTTCTTTTCTTCGGATGATAAGTTGTGGATCCGGATAAACTGACAAGTTGCCAAGAGTGTGGATAAATTAGGTAAGTGTGGATTAAGTGAATAAAGGTTGAAAATTTTTATAATTTTTAATAAGGTATTGTGAATAAGATAAGTCACATCAATCACTTCATTTATTAAATAAATGAAACTTTTTCTTTATCTTAATAGTTTATGAAGAGGTGTGATAATCGGTAAGTAAAGAACAATGAGATAGAAAAATGGTGTGGATAATATGAATAAATAGGGATAGTGTGGATTCTGTGATAAGAAAGCTCGGAGTGACATCTTTTCAAAGCGTGTTTGGGAAGGTAGTGAGCCTCCTTGACTTGTTATTGATCCGCATGCTACAACATTATGCTCTGATCATAGTATAAATTTATTCTTACTTGCAAAGAATCCTAAATCTGCCAATAACATTAAATTTTAAGTCATATCACCAATCCCTAACCTAAACCAAAGGGTACACACCCTAGCTTAACCAACTTCTCAAATACTAATTAAGTATTGCAAGTGTTTCCACTAGTAGATATGGTTTCAATCTGATTTGAGCAAACATGCAACTCGACCTGAAAACATTACTGACCTCGTTCTTTTATGCGTTAACGCACCCAAACGCAACGCAACTTACTGCAACATAACGTAAATTATCATTACTTTTTAACTATTTTCAACACAACACAACACAACTAAACGTAACGTAACACAACGCAATGCAAACACAACGCACAAAAGAACGGGGCCTAATATAAACAAATGAACATCAACAATTCAAGCAAAACTTACCATTCACTACAAGGGAATGTTCTTTGGATTGGTTAAAATTACGTTTGGATGGATTGGATTGGATTGGTTTGAATATGTATGGATAAGTTATGATGTTTTTATGGAGAATTGTGCTTTTAGAGATGATTTTTTTTTTTGGAAAATTGTGTAAGATTTGGATAAGTTTGGATTGGATTGAATATGTTAGCTGAACTAATCCAAAGAACAGGGTCGTCTAAAACATTTACTTGAAACAACAAGAGGAGGCCAACAAGATGAGGAAAGCTAGCGGAGGAGAAGACAACCACGGTGGAGGAGACTAACAACAAGGTAGTCACTAGCAGAGGCGGAAGGCACGACGTCAACCACTTCACAGTGAATTTGTCAAGCTTATTGTCTATAATTTTTTCCCACATTAGGTTTTCATTTAAATTTGTGTGTTATTGATTTAAAGTTTGGTTACAATTTAAATAATCATTTATTATTATTTTTTGCTTTTGTATTTAACTTCATGAAGATTGGGTTTAAAACAATATATATTACATGCACCTGGAGTACGTGCTCCAAATATTTGTGAGTGAATAATCATAATAATCAGAGTGAACAACCTAATATATGTGGGTGAATAACCTAATATATATGGGTGAACAATTACAGTATCTGGAGCACATGCTCCAGGTGCATCTAATAAATTGCAGGTTTAAAAGGGGATTGGAAATACCTTGGAGGAGACTGTTGGGCTTAAAAGTCTAAGAGTGTCACAACCAATCTTAGGGCTTAGGCACAACTATTGTTGGGTTGATGAGTGTGGAGATCAATTTCAGATTGATATTGGTTAGTTTGGAGAGCATGGCAGGAGAGTTTAAGTGGGAATTAAGTTATTATTTTTCATCGTCTTTACTGTTAGCTGCCTCTTTTATATTGTGCTAACATTGTACTATAAATAGAGTCTAGGTGTTTTTGGTAGACCCATTTTACAGGTGGGTTGCAAACCCCTTTTGGTGGTACTATGTACTGCTTTTGGGTTGAGTGCCCTTAATAATAATAAAAAATAGAGTTTAGTTGTTAGGTTTATCTGTATCGCAATTGATAGTGTTTCATTTTACAACATATTGACTTGTAATCTTTGTATCCCTGAGGAAATTGTGTCAGACTCATTTGTGAGTGTTGAGTTCTCAGGTTGTAATTCTAGGGAGGTTGTAAGAGATGGTGGAGGTCTGAGAATATCTGAAACACTGTTGTATTATTCTGATAGTGCATCGTTCGTGGTTTTTTCCCGATTTGGAGTTTTCCACGTTAACTTCCTGTGTCGGATTTTTATTTATTTTTGTTGTTATTATTGTTTGTCTACTAATGACGCATTGAGAATCCCAACAACTATCTCATATTCTCATGGCATCACCGACCATATGTCTTTCATGAATGAGGACGCGATCAATAACATTATTAATACTATCAATTCACTTGAAAATTGGATTATACTTTCGAGAGAACGAAACACATATACTTTCAATATATAATTTTATGTGTATATATATATAATTTTATAAGTAGGTAAGTATAAATTTATAAGCATGCAACTTTCGTTCTTTGATCATGTATATATTTGTAATTTAAGTTCAGTTTTATGAGTAGGTAAGTGTAAATTTATGAGCATGCAATTTTCATTCTTTGATCATGTACATACATATAATTTAAGCTCATAATTTATTATTGACCATATATTCATAACTTTACAAGTTTATAGGTTTTCATTTTTGTGATATGTGTAACCTTATTAATCTTATGAATATGCTCATAAATTTTTACATATATTTACAAAATTATACATATAAATTCATAAAATAATATTATACTCCCAAAAACATAATCCTAATTTTATAGTTTACTCCTCTTGGACAATTATGCAAGTAGTTATATATATTTCCCTCTTCCATTTCAATATTTTCTATGTTAGATTAATGAAGTTGAGATTTGAGACTCACTCTTTTTATTTCATTTTAGTTTTTAAAACTTTTTTTTGGCCGGCAGATGAGCTGGATGTGTGACACACTTTTGAACCCATCCATCTGAACTTGAAAAATATAAAAGTGGGATTATTAATTTAAAATTCAGATAATCTCTAATTAAAATTTAAAAAAAATGAAGAGATTCTCTTAATGACATAATTAACTCAGATTTGATATTTCATCTGTTGTTCATGATACTGACTGATTCAGTATCCAAACTACAATGTCATATTCCTTCTTTCCAAATCTTGGTTTGATCCTCTTAATTATTACATATTTAATTATGCACTTTATCACATTATTACATTTTTTAATATGCTAAAACTTAGACTTAAGATACTTAAAATTTTAAATTTTTGAAAAAAATATTTTAGTCAAGAAAGTATATTTTATAATTTTGTACTAATTATAAAAGAAATAAACAGGCGAGATAAAATTTGACATAGGTATAAATTAGATTTATTTTTATTGAGGTGGTCGACAACTACTGTAAGTTTTTCCTTTACTATATATGAATTTGGAAAAACTCATAGTAGTTGACAACCACCACAATGAAAATAATGTTTATTTATACATTTGTCCACTTTTATCTTCGTTATTCATTTTTTTATTTAGTACAACATTAAAAAATATTTTTTTCTTAATTCAAAAAATTTTTACAATTTTTTTTCAAATTTAAATATTTAACTCTAAGTTTTTGCCTAATAAACGAGCATATTTTGAAAAATATTTATTTAATTTTTTTAAATAAACTAAAATTTTTAAAAATATATTTTACAATTAATATTAAAGAAAAAAGGTAACGATCAAGATAAAATTTGACACATGTACGAATAAGATTTATTTTTCTTACTGTGGTTGTCATGGTTGACAACCACTATGAGTGCATCTATATGAATTTTCTAATTCCCAAACTTAATTTATGGCTTTTGTTGTTAGGGTTTGAAAAATTCCAAACATAAATTAAAGTCTAACAAACTACTCCTTCCGCTTTATATTAATTGTCATCTAGCTTGATGTTATTATTTTCTCATTATATATGATGTTCTATTATACGAAATTACTATCATTATATTCATAATGAAAAATACTATCATAAAAATATGATGTAATATTTTGATAAAATATGCTATAAAAAATTATTAGTTAAAGAAGAAGATATATGATAATCATTATCAATACTATTTACTACTAATCATTAAAAATTATTATTATTATTATCATCATCATCATCATCATCATCATCATTATTATTATTATTATTATTATTATTATTATTATTAGTGATCAATAAGAGGGATAAATCACCATAAGAAACAAAACTAAAATCAAATAACTCTTATATTTAGAAATTGAAGAAAACCTTACAGATATGGTGCATACAAAATTGCCAATCAAACTCAAACATGAAACATGCAATGGACAACGCTTGGGGCTTTGCATAATGCTCACAAAATATTTGTGATGCACAAAAACCGGGCCCTCATGCAAACTACACCCCTCATTTATATTTTACAAAAACTGAATAAAATAATACAAATTTGGGGCATACTGGAAGGTAATAATATCAACAATTTTGTTGGAAGCGTGATGTATGAATTTATGAGGCATTTTACGGTAGCAACATGTCATCGAGTTTATGAGGCGCGAATTCAGTTTGACCATGACATAGATGACCCTTTTTCTGCACAAGCTAGTGAGGGATTCATTACCATCATCTTTCAATACATAAGGACTGATGTAAATATACATTAAAAAAACCCTTTTCATGATTAATAATGAAAAAATGTGAAAAAATGTTAGTAAATGTATTTTTTTTGGGTTATTTGTTAGGGAGAAGTTTAAAAGAAATGGTTATATTTTATGAGAGATCAAGCCTTGAACAACAACAAGGGCCATGATGAAGGATTGATCCATATGAGCTTCCACCTCTAAGCTTAATACATCATTTCCCAACATTACTCCTTTTGATACTTGCTTTCTCTTTACCTACAAATTGTACAATATAATTCCATTAATTATTTAACCTTGCAAAGCTAATTTTGAATATATAGGCATAAAAATTGAAACTAAGTAGTTTTTTTAAAGGACCAATTTTTTTTTATCATATGATAACAGAAAGCATACCTCGGCCAATATCGATCCGTTGTTATTGATAATTTGATACTCTGACTTTTCGACGGATCCTTGAATTCTTATATAAGACGTCTCCTGCGATTCATCGCCTCGCACCATAACTTGACATGATAATCGCGACCTTTTGTTAAAGACCGAGGTTATCTTCTTTACTTGAAACCAAGGTTTACGATATTTGACTCCCTCACCCTTGTAGCCGCTCCAGTGCTCAAGAATGCTAAATTTCTGCGAAATCGGACCATCGATGTTTTAGTGTGATATTCTAATAAAATTCCACAACAAACATTGTCAAGTTTAATTCAATTAATTGAAAGTGTTAGCCAAACATAGATAAATTTCGAAAGATATTTTGACACTAGTCAAGTTAAGATAGTTCTTTTGCGGTATAGAGCCCGAAGATTGAGTAAGAGGTCTCATATTCGAATCTCAACAACCGTCTATCATGTATATTTGCACAAGGTGAAAGGGACCTTTGCAGCATCCACGCTTCAACCCAAAAGACATTCACATGAGAGGACGAGTTAAAGCATAAAACTATCATTTGACCTTCAACTGTCAGCTTAAACTTTTATTCGAGACGGTTCCACAAGAAAGAGTAAATACATACCTTCCTAAGCAAGGTGCACAAAACGTCCCCGTTTCGATCCATAAGAAAAACTTGAGTACTACACTTGGAGCTGTAATTATCGATACGATAAACAAGGCCGCCATGCGAATCATACACAGTGAATCCATTGCCATTGAACACCAACGACTTCATCCACACTGTATATGCTTCTTTCTCCTGATCCAAACACCTCGAATTATAATTATAATTATAATTATCTGCTGCTGCTGGAAAATTACCTGATAAATATTCAACTCCTCCAGGATGAACCTTCATCATTGATATATATGAACCAGAATTATATTAATTATGAGGTTGATTCATATATATTGAGCTGCTTCTGTTTGTATATATATATATAAGTAGGTGCCTTAATGAAGGAAATGTAGTGCCAAACATGATAATTATTGCCAGTTTAATTTTGTTGGTCAGTTTTTGCTACGAGTCTAATATCAATTATTTTAGTTTTATTTTGGTATGAAAACGTGGTATTTATGCTATAATATATATTGGTATAAAATAAATATGTACGTGTATCATGTTCTTTCTGTCCTTATTGCCAATATCAGGTCTTATACCGAGTATGATAGAGTGTATGACCCAATTAATACCGTAAATTTGTACTAGTTGATTGTCACGGTTTCCAATATTATCCTTTGATTGATGATTTTTCATACAATATTTAATCAAGAAGCGTATATATTATATTATGTTTTTAATTTAATATTTTTCATTACGAATCTAATGGTAATAATTTCAATTATATAATAAGTTATTGTATATATTGATAATATATATTTCGATCAAAAGTGTTGAGTTTGATCTCACAAATTTGAAAGAGTACTACAAATAAAATGGAACACAGGGAATAGTATTTTTTTTTCTAAGGGAGCATTTGGTCGCAATTCAAAGGAAATTTTTTTTAGAGGAAATTTTTAATGGGAAGTCTTCCATGGAAAATATTTCCCCAAGAAAAAATTTCCTTAGGCCTTGTAGGAATTTTTCATTAGAAAAATATAGGAAATGTTAGGACCGCCGTAAAAATTTTTCCCAAGGTCAACATACATCCAAACACGAGAAAAATAAATTAATATGAGAAAATTGACTATTTCCTCAAGATTTTTGAGCAACCAACGCACCCTTAAAAAAAATAATATTTGGCAGTTAAGGGCATTGACATTGTATTATGTGTCTTTTTCTCCATTAATATGTATATTGCTTTAGAAATAATAAAATGAAATACTTGTGTTGTGTAGCATGTGAATCCAATTTTCATGTGAAGAAGATATGAGATGAAGGAACAGCCCATCAAGAAGACAGTATGCTACACTTCTCTATGTGGGTCCTGGCAGTATTATTGTATATATATGTAGCTTACATTTTGTATTTAAAATATCATACAAAGGAAAAAAGTGCAAAGTATTTTATTGACCAAGTATTTTTGGATTATAATTAATATTTCCTAATTTAATATTATATTATGAGTAGAATAAGGCTTTTTTATAGTATTTTTTATTATGTGAGATGTTAAACTTGTAGTTGGGATGTTAAATTGGCATAGAACCCGGTTAAGCCATAAAACTATATATATCTTTCTGTTCTTTTTTATCTATCATTTATATTTTTTGAAATTAATTTTTAATCAACAACTTTCCATATTAGGTTTTTATATTCAAATGCAACATTATATTTTTTTAATAATATTTTATTATTATAAATCTAATGACATCAATATTGTATATATGATAAATTATCATACAAATTAAAATATTAATAGTCAAAGTTTTTTATATGAAAATTTGGATAATAGATAAAAGAAAATGGACGTAGTATATATAGACTAGGCATCAATCAATAAAGAAAAACAACTAAATTTATTTGATACTTCATTAATTGTTGGGTGATGATACTAAGTTATCATTTTCATTAATTATTCTCTTCTCTCATGGCTTCGATCCTTTCTCCATCAGGACCATCACATAGGATATTTACAAAGGCGAACCTTAATTTGTCTTGTAAGACATCCGTAATACACGCCCATTACTCACACTTTCTCTCTGTTCTTCAAACCCCCAATTCTCACCCTCATACTCCCTCTTTCTCACTTCCTAGACCACCACTAACACCTCCATCCCATCCGTAAAGAGGTGTCACCCTTAAATTGAACATTTGGCCTTGTTCTTTTATACTGCTGGCTGTGGTATGGCGCGGTGTGGTGTGGTGGAATTGTGGTGGGTGTGGTGGAATTGTGGTGGATTGTGGTGGGTTATTGGTAAGTTGTGGTGAGTTTTGCTTTTTATAATTGTAAATTGTATAGGTAAATGCATGTGAAAAGTAATTGAAAAAAAGTGAGATGAAATATTGTGGTGGGTTGTGGTAAATTATGATGGATTGGCATGTTGTGGTGGGTTGTGGCAAAGTGTTGTGAGTTATGGCACCGCAGCCAGCAAAACTATCTCTCTCTCTCTCTCTCTCTCTCTCTCTCTCTCTCTCTCTCTCTCTCTAATTAATCACATCTATCATCTGTTTGAATCAAACCCACAACTTCCCAACCATCAATTTCGTAGAAAATCACACAATTCCCACCATACTTACTGTCACAGGGGAAATTTTTGTCTAAGTAAAACTCAAGTTTCCACTGTGCGGCAGTCACGTTCGCAACACAACTCAGCCTTTACAAACAATAGTACAAACAAGCAATAGCAACACAAAGTAGTAGGGACAAGGCAACACAATCTTTTATTCAATATTCCAAGTACAAAGCATTACATCGAATATCAAGGCAACAAATCCAACAACCTTTTCCGAGGGACAATGGACACATATATAATAAATGGCAGGGACAAGGCCCCCTCTGCCTGTGTGAAGATAAGCGGATAATCTTGATCGCCACATTGCATAGGATAGACATCAATCTCGTTGGTATGGCCAGATTCACAAGGATCAGATTCATTGAACTCAGAAATCTGCATTCAACGAATGGCAGTTGTAACTGCCAGCAGTTGTAACTGCCGGCAGTTACCCATATGCCCGATCAGTCCACTCGTGGACTGACCGTGCCAGCTGACTCGGCCATCGGCAGTGCTGGCGAAGCAGGCGCTGTATGTTGGCATGCTAGGTCTTCGCGCCTCGGCGATCGGCGATGTTGGCGACTTCGGCGATGCGATCTTTGGCGTACCATGCCTCGGCGGTAGATCTCGGCAAGCGGCGCCTTGGCATGCTAGGATGCCTCGGCAAGCCAGCCTGCTTTGGCGAGTCAGGCTACTTTGCCCCCATCAATACAAGCATCCGATCAAACGTCATCCGAACTATCTCCGGACATCGGCAAGTCCCCTGGCCTTGCCTTTGTCACGCCAATGCCACACTAGCCCACTCACTTGGCATCCATCCCTCTCATTGCTTGTCAAGACATTGTCAAGACAAGTCTTTCGGCAGCGATTCCGTGCTCGGAAAACAAGGGTCTTATAAACTTCCCCCACCCAATGAACTTGACGCCCTCGTCAAGTAGTCACGGATCTTACCCTCAAATTGCCATAGGTTAATATCACGCTCCCACGTAGCTTCCGCCTCACTTTGCCCTTTCCATTGAACCAAGAACTCAACCCTCCGGTTTTTCTTGCTTTGCCCCTTTTCCCTCCTGTCTAGGATCTTCTCCACATCCTTGTCAAATTGCTTCCGGACTGTGGGAGGATTCCTCAAGACGGGCGGGTGCAAGTTATCCAAATCAGAATAGTAAGGCTTAAGGAAACTAACGTGGAAAGTGGGGTGCACTTTCAACCGCTCTGGCAAGCTCAACCGGTAAGCCACCTTACCGATCCTTTTGAGGATCTCAAAGGGTCCGTCATACTTTGGAATCAAGGACCGTTGGGCAGATTTGCTACTGATCCGTTTCCAGATTTGTGGAGTAAGTTTTAACAACACCTTATCCCCAACGTTAAACTCAAGCGGCCTCCGCTTAGCATCCGCATACTTCTTCATGCGGCGAGCGGCCTTCTCAAGGCTGTCTCGCGCCTCTTCCAACATCTCTTGTCGGTTTAAGACGAAGCGATGAGCACCGGGACACCCGGTGTCCTTATCCTGCTTCGCTACTTCGTGGGGAGTCAATGGTTGCCAGCCCATGGCAAGTTCAAAAGGACTATGCCCCGTCGCACTGCTCTTGTGCAAATTATAGCAAAATTGGGCGGTATCCAGAAGGTCTAGCCAATTTCTTTGAGAAGCCGACACATAGTGTCGTAAGTACTCCTCAAGAAGGGAATTTATGCGCTCGGTCTGGCCATTCATTTGCGGATGATTGGCAGTCGAGAATTTCAATTCAGACCCCATCAAATTGAACAACACTGTCCAGAATCGGCCTGTAAAACGGGTATCCCTATCGCTGACAATATCTTCGGGTAAGCCGAAGTATTTGACAACGTGACCAAGGAACAACTTGGCCGCTTCCTCAGCGGGACAAGCGCCCGGTGCTGGGATGAACAATGCATATTTGGAGAATCGATCCACGACCACCATCACAGATTTACACCCTTGTACCGAGGGAAAACCCGAAATTAAATCCATAGACGCTGACTGCCATGGCCTCACCGGGGTAGGAAGAGGTTGAAGCAAACCCGCCTCCTTCCTCCTCTCAGTTTTGTCAAGTTGGCAAACCATGCACGACTTGACATAAGCTTCAACTTCCGACTCCATCTTTGGCCAAAAGTAACTCTTGGCTAGCAAAGCCAAAGTTCTTTCTCGACCAGGATGTCCAGCCGACTTCGAGTCTGGACTTCTCGCAAAAGTTCATGCCTCAATTTCCCGGCAGGAACATAGAGGCGTCTGCCTTGGGCGAACAGCAAGTCATCCTCCAACCAATATCGGCGTACCACGCCATCGATGACTTGTTGTCGCAACCGTTGATAGGTTTGGTCCTCTTTCGAGAACTCACGAATTTTGCCAACAAAGTCGGTCTCAATCCTAGACAAGGCTGCCACAACACTCTGCATGGCACTCAAAGCCTTACGACTTATGGCGACCGGCACCAGATTGTGCCGTCCCGATTTGTGCTCCCACACAAAATCGTACTCCTGAAGGAATTCTTGCCATCGTGCTTGCTTAGGAGACAACTTTTTCTGAGTTTGGAAGAAAGTGTTGGCAACGTTGTCTGTTTTCACCACAAACTTAGTGCCTAACAAATAGTGTCTCCACACTCTAAGGCAATGCACCACCGCTAGCATTTCTTTTTCATGGGTTGAATACTTCAATTCAGCCCCATGAAGTTTCCTTCCTTCGAAGGCAATCAGATGACCCTCCTGGACAAGAACACCCCCTATGGCTTTGTCCGAGGCATCCGTATGCACTTCAAACGGTTTGTCAAAACATGGCAAACACAAAGCAGTTCCGACGCCTTGCTGTTTGACCCTTCAAAGGTCGCTGACAATTATCATCCCAAACCCATCTCTGGTTTTCTTAAGTAAATCGATTCTGGCGATACTCTACGAGTACCCCTTGATAAACTTACGATAATTCGCCAAGCCTAGGAACGATCGCAGTTCCGACACGGACTTAGGAGGTGGCCAATCCACGATAGCCCGCACCTTCCTCTCGTCCATTTTCACAAGGCCTTTACTGATCTTGTGTCCTAAGAACATAATTTCCTGTTGGGCAAATTCGCATTTCTCCTTCTTCACATGCAATTCATATTCACGCAATTTCTGAAATACTTTTCGCAAGTGAACAATATGATCATTTAATGATTCTGAATATATTACAATATCGTCCAAATAAACCACACAGAAATCGTCTAGATAATCATGCAACACATCGTTCATCAAGTTACAAAATGTTGCCGGGGCATTGGTTAAACCAAACGGCATTACAAGAAATTTATATGAACCGTTTCTTGTCACACAAGTCGTCTTCGGTTCGTCTCCTTGCGCAATTCGCACTTGCCAATAGCCCGACCGAAGATCTAGTTTTGTGAAGAAAGATGCCCTGGACAAATGATCAAACAAATCGTCAGTACGCGGAATCGGATATTTATTCTTAATCGTAACTTTATTCAAAGCCTGATAATCGATACACATACGCAATGTACCGTCCGACTTCCGCTGAAAAAGCACCGGCGCCCCATACGGTGCCTTGGAAGGTTGAATGAATCAGGCCTTCAACAGATCATTCAACTGCTTCCGTAACTCGGCCAATTATGCCGGTGCCATTCGATACGGAGCCTGTGCCGGGGGCTTAGCGCCCGACTCCAACTCGATCGCGTGATCCACCGCACGCCTTGGAGGCAACCGTTGAGGCAATTCTGGAGGCATCACATCCCCAAATTCCTCTAGTACTGATGCTACCACATCCGGTACTTCCATGGCCCGGCCGGGGCTAGTCTCCACAAAGACTGCCACAAAAGTTGGGTTTCGTTTGCGCACACCCTCTTTCAATTGCATTGCCGACAAAAGAGGAGATCCTTGCCCCTTATCAAGGCTCACAGCCCGTGCAAAGCAAGGTCTATCCTCATCCTCGATGAGGATCCCACCAAGGTGCGGCATAATGGACACTTTGGCTTTTCGCAAAAATTCGTTCCCCAGAACAACATCAAAGTCATCTAAAGGTACAACAAGAAAGTCCATCGTACCCGTCCAACGGTGTATCCGCAAAGTTACGCCCTCAGCGGTATTGCGTTTGTGTGATGGCATTTACTGTTTTCAATTGGGAATCGGTGGGGGACAAAGGTAAACCAACTCTCTCGGATACCTCGGTTTTCATAAAGTTGTGGGTCGCACCCGAATCCACCAACGCAATCACAGGCTTCCCAACAATATTCACATCCAAATATAATAAATTAGGAAGTAAGGAGACAAGGATAGTGTACCTTCATGCAAGGCTCTGGCGTTGCAGCGGTTATGGGCACCGGGACGATTTCCTGTCGGTCGGCTCCTCTGCCCTCTCCTCAAACATAGCCGTGACTTGTTGACACTTGGGCGATCTCGGCGGATGTGGTCACGACAAATGAAGCAGCCATCCGCAGGGCGAGGTTTCTTGGGCGAATAAGCCTGCGTAGGCGCCTTCCCCTTCGACGAATCTCTCGGTGCCTCATCCCGCTTCCTCTTCCCTTGGGTCTGCTTGCTTTTGGTTGCCGACTGTTCCCATTTTTCTCGCCCTGACGACGAGTTTTCTCTTGTGGGGGCTTAAAATCCACCAAGGCTTCAAAGACGCGCTGGCGTTGCCGTCGTAGTTCATTTTGCGCCCAAGGCTTCAATCCCGAGATAAAGTTGAAGAGTTTGTCCTCCTCCGACATCCCCTTGATGTCGAGCAGCAAGGAGGTAAATATCTTCACGTACTCTCGAAACGATCGATCATGCGAGTTCCCTCAATCGATCGCGGGACGACCAAGAAATATGATGAGGCAAAAACTGAGCCCTCATCTCTCTCTTCATTTGATCCCATGTCGCAATGGGAGTGCGTCCCGACTCGTGGTCGTCCTCAGACCGAGACCGCCACCAAATGTTTGCATCCCCGGATAAGAACATAGCGGCCACCACCACCATGTCTCTTTCCGGCACTCGCGATGCCGCGAAGTACTGCTCCAAATCCTATATAAAATTTTCCAACATCTTTGACTCTCGGTCACCATCGTAGGGTCTAGGGTCGGGGACCTTGACACGTGGTCTGGAATCATTGTGAGGGCAGGCCTCGAGTTGTGCCTTCAAGGCAGCGATTTCGTCCCGAAGTTTCTGGACTAACGGTGAGTTATCCAACTCACTGTCCGAAAGAGCACTAGTGGTGTCTTTCTCCATCGATTTTTGGATCATCAAGTTCATCTCTTGAACTTGTCCAGCCAACGTTTTCAATCCTCCAATGACGGTAAATCCCTCACCAACTTCGGTATCCTCAGTCGCACCAAGGATACTTTCAATACGAGCCACGCGCGCCGATGTCCTCCCAGTCGTAGATGCCATGGTAGAGTATCAACAAGGTTCTGATACCAAATGTCACAGGGGAAATTTTTGTCTAAGTAAAACTCAAGTTTCCAGCATGCGTGATGCGTTCTCAACACAACTCGGCCTTTACAAACAATAGTACAAACAAGCAATAGCAACACAAAGTTATAGGACAAGGCAACACAATCTTTTATTCAATATTCCAAGTACAAAGCATTACATCAAATATCAAGGCAACAAATCAAACAACCTTTTCCGAGGGACAAGGGACATATATATAATAAATGGCAGGGACAAGGCCCCCTCTGCCTGTGTGAAGATAAGCGGATAATCTTGATCGCCACATTGCATAGGATAGACATCAATCTCGTTGGTATGGCCAGATTCACAAGGATCAGATTCATTGAACTCAGAAATCTGCATTCAACGAATGGCGATTATAGCGCCGGCCGATTGTAATCGCCCGGCGATTATAGCTGCCGTGATTACCATATACCCCGTCAGTCCACTCGTGGGTGGCCGTGCCAGTGACTTCGGCATCGGCGATCTTGTGGCGGTATTGTATGTTGGCATGCGGTATTGCCAGCGCCTCGGCGATCAGCGATGTTAGCGACTTCAGCGATGGCGATCTTTGGCGTACCATGCCTTGGCGGTAGGTGTCTCGGCAAGCGGTGCCTCGGCTTGCTAGGATGCCTCGGCAAGCCAGCCTGCTTTGGCGAGTCAGGCTGCTTTGCCCCCATCGACACAAGCATCCGATCAAATGTCATCCGAACTATCTCCGGACATCGGCAAGTCCCGTAGCCTTGCCTTTGTCACGCCAATGCCACACTAGCCCACTCACTTGGCATCCATCCCTCTCATTGCTTGTCAAGACATTGTCAAGATAAGTCTTTCGGCAGCGATTTCGTGCTCGGAAAACAAGGGTCTTACAAACTTCCCCCACCCAATGAACTTGACGCCCTCGTCAAGTAGTCACGGATCTTACCCTCAAATTGCCATAGGTTAATATCACGCTCCCACGTAGCTTCCGCCTCACTTTGCCCTTTCCATTGAACCAAGAACTCAACCCTCCGGTTTTTCTTGCTTTGCCCCTTTTCCCTCCTGTCTAGGATCTTCTCCACATCCTTGTCAAATTGCTTCCGGACTGTGGGAGGATTCCTCAAGACGGGCGTGTGCAAGTTATCCAAATTAGAATAGTAAGGCTTAAGGAAACTAACATGGAAAGTAGGGTGCACTTTCAACCGCTCTGGCAAGCTCAACCGGTAAGCCACCTTACCGATCTTTTTGAGGATCTCAAAGGGTCCGTCATACTTTAGAATCAAGTATTTGACAACGTGACTAAGGAACAACTTGGCCGCTTCCTCAGCGGGACAAGCGCCCGGTGCTGGGATGAACACTGCATATTTGGAGAATCGATCCACGACCACCATCAGCATTTACCCTTGTATGCAGGAAACCCCGAAATGAAATCCATAGACGCTGACTGCCATGGCCTCACCGGGGTAGGAAGAGGTTGAAGCAAACCCGCCTCCTTCCTCCTCTCAGTTTTGTCAAGTTGGCAAACCATGCACGACTTGACATAAGCTTCCACTTCTGACTCCATCTTTGGCCAAAAGTAACTCTTGGCTAGCAAAGCCAAAGTTCTTTCTCGACCAGGATGTCCAGCCCACTTCGAGTCTGGACTTCTCGCAAAAGTTCATGCCTCAATTTCCTGGCAGGAACATAGAGGCGTCTGCCAGGCGACAATGAAGTCATCCTCCAACCAATATCGGCGTACCACGCCATTGATGACTTGTTATGTCGCCCGTTGATTAGTTTGGTCCTCTTTCGAGAACTCACGAATTTTGCCAACAAAGTCGGTCTCAATCCTGAACAAGGCCGCCACAACACTCTGCATGGCACTCAAAGCTGACGACTTATGGCAACGGCACGCAGTTGTGCCGTCGGTTTGTGCTCACACAAAATCGTACTCCTGAAGGAATTCTTGCCATCGTGCTTGCTTAGGAGACAACTTTTTCTGAGTTTGGAAGAAAGTGTTGGCAACGTTGTCTGTTTTCACCACAAACTTAGTGCCTAACAAATAGTGTCTCCACACTCTAAGGCAATGCACCACCGCTAGCATTTCTTTTTCATGGGTTGAATACTTCAATTCAGCCCCATGAAGTTTCCTTCCTTCGAAGGCAATCAGATGACCCTCCTGGACAAGAACACCCCCTATGGCTTTGTCCGAGGCATCCGTATGCACTTCAAACGGTTTGTCAAAACATGGCAAACACAAAGCGAGTTCGGCAATGACTGTTTGACCCTTCAAAGGTCAGCTGACAATTATCATCCCAAACCCATCTCTGGTTTTTCTTAAGTCGATTCACGGCGATACTCTACGCGAGTACCCCTTGATAAACTTACGATAATAATTCGCCAAGCCTAGGAACGATCGCAGTTCCGACACGGACTTAGGAGGTGGCCAATCCACGATAGCCCGCACCTTCCTCTCGTCCATTTTCACAAGGCCTTTACTGATCTTGTGTCCTAAGAACATAATTTCCTGTTGGGCAAATTCGCATTTCTCCTTCTTCACATGCAATTCATATTCACGCAATTTCTGAAATACTTTTCGCAAGTGAACAATATGATCATTTAATGATTCTGAATATATTACAATATCGTCCAAATAAACCACACAGAAATCGTCTAGATAATCATGCAACACATCGTTCATCAAGTTACAAAATGTTGCCGGGGCATTGGTTAAACCAAACGGCATTACAAGAAATTTATATGAACCGTTTCTTGTCACACAAGTCGTCTTCGGTTCGTCTCCTTGCGCAATTCGCACTTGCCAATAGCCCGACCGAAGATCTAGTTTTGTGAAGAAAGATGCCCTGGACAAACGATCAAACAAATCGTCAGTACGCGGAATCGGATATTTATTCTTAATCGTAACTTTATTCAAAGCCTGATAGTCGATACACATACGCAATGTACCGTCCGAATTCCGCTGAAAAAGCACCGGCGCCCCATACGGTGCCTTGGAAGGTTGAATGAATCAGGCCTTCAACAGATCATTCAACTGCTTCCGTAACTCGGCCAATTATGCCGGTGCCATTCGATACGGAGCCTGTGCCGGGGGCTTAGCGCCCGACTCCAACTCGATGGCGTGATCCACCGCACGCCTTGGAGGCAACCGTTGAGGCAATTCTGGAGGCATCACATCCCCAAATTCCTCTAGTACTGATGCTACCACATCTGGTACTTCCATGGCCCGGCCGGGGCTAGTCTCCACCAAGACTGCCACAAAAGATGGGTTTCGTTTGCGCACACCCTCTTTCAATTGCATTGCCGACAAAAGAGGAGATCCCTGCCCCTTATCAAGGCTCACAGCCCGTGCAAAGCAAGGTCTATCCTCATCCTCGATGAGGATCCCACCAAGGTGCGGCATAATGGACACTTTGGCTTTTCGCAAAAATTCGTTCCCCAGAACAACATCAAAGTCATCTAAAGGTACAACAAGAAAGTCCATCGTACCCGTCCAACGGTGTATCCGCAAAGTTACGCCCTCAAGCAGGCCGACTGCGTTTGACGCAGTGGCATTTACTGTTTTCAATTGGGAATCGGTGGGGGACAAAGGTAAACCAACTCTCTCGGATACCTCGGTTTTCATAAAGTTGTGGGTCGCACCCGAATCCACCAACGCAATCACAGGCTTCCCAACAATATTCACATCCAAATATAATAAATTAGGAAGTAAGGGAGACAAGGATAGTGTACCTTCATGCAAGGCTCCTAGCCGTTGCAACGGATTTATGGGCACCGGGACGATTTCCTGTCGGTCGGCTCCTCTGCCCTCTCCTCAAACATAGCCGTGACTTGTTGACACTTGGGGCAGTCTCTGGCCAGATGTGGTCCACGACAAATGAAGCAGCCATCCGCAGGGCGAGGTTTCTTGGGCGAATAAGCCTGCGTGGGCGCCTTCCCCTTCGGCGAATCTCTCAGTGCCTCATCCCGCTTCCTCTTCCCTTGGGTCTGCTTGCTTTTGGGTGGCCGACTGTTCCCATTTTTCTCGCCCTGACGACGAGTTTTCTCCTGTGGGGGCTTAAAATCCACCAAGGCTTCAGCACACGCGATTGCCGAGGGCAAGTCCGCTACGCGTTGCCGTCGTAGTTCATTTTGCGCCCAAGGCTTCAATCCCGAGATAAAGTTGAAGAGTTTGTCCTCCTCCGACATCCCCTTGATGTCGAGCAGCAAGGAGGTAAATATCTTCACGTACTCTCGAACAGTCCCAGTCTGTCTGAGTTCCCTCAATCGATCGCGGGACGACCAAGAAATATGATGAGGCAAAAACTGAGCCCTCATCTCTCTCTTCATTTGATCCCATGTCGCAATGGGAGTGCGTCCCGACTCGTGGTCGTCCTCAGACCGAGACCGCCACCAAATGTTTGCATCCCCGGATAAGAACATAGCGGCCACCACCACCATGTCTCTTTCCGGCACTCGCGATGCCGCAGCAATCTTGCCAAATCCTATATAAAATTTTCCAACATCTTTGACTCTCGGTCACCATCGTAGGGTCTAGGGTCGGGGACCTTGACACGTGGTCTGGAATCATTGTGAGGGCAGGCCTCGAGTTGTGCCTTCAAGGCAGCGATTTCGTCCCGAAGTTTCTGGACTAACGGTGAGTTATCCAACTCACTGTCCGAAAGAGCACTAGTGGTGTCTTTCTCCATCGATTTTTGGATCATCAAGTTCATCTCTTGAACTTGTCCAGCCAACGTTTTCAATCCTCCAATGACGGTAAATCCCTCACCAACTTCGGTATCCTCAGTCGCACCAAGGATACTTTCAATACGAGCCACGCGCGCCGATGTCCTCCCAGTCGTAGATGCCATGGTAGAGTATCAACAAGGGTCTGATACCAAATGTCACAGGGGAAATTTTTGTCTAAGTAAAACTCAAGTTTCCACTGTGCGACAGTAACGTTCTCAACACAACTCAGCCTTTACAAACAATAGTACAAACAAGCAATAGCAACACAAAGTTATAGGGACAAGGCAACACAATCTTTTATTCAATATTCCAAGTACAAAGCATTACATCAAATATCAAGGCAACAAATCAAACAACCTTTTCCGAGGGACAAGGGACATATATATAATAAATGGCAGGGACAAGGCCCCCTCTGCCTGTGTGAAGATAAGCGGATAATCTTGATCGCCACATTGCATAGGATAGACATCAATCTCGTTGGTATGGCCAGATTCACAAGGATCAGATTCATTGAACTCAGAAATCTGCATTCAACGAATGGCGATTATAGCGCCAGCGATTATGCTTGCCCGGATTATAGCTTCGGCGATTACCCATATGCCCGTCGATCCACTCGTGGGTCGACCGTACCAGTGACTTCGGCCATCGGCGATCTTGTGGCAGCGTATGTTGGCATGCGGTATTTGCCGCGCCTCAGCGATCAGCGATGTTGGCGACTTCAGCATAGCGATCTTTGGCGTACCATGCCTTGGCAGACTGGGCTGTCTCGGCAAGCCAGACTGCCTCGGCTTGCTAGGATGCCTCGGCAAGCCAGCCTGCTTTGGCGAGTCAGGCTGCTTTGCCCCCATCGACACAAGCATCCGATCAAATGTCATCCGAACTATCTCCGGACATCGGCAAGTCCCGTAGCCTTGCCTTTGTCACGCCAATGCCACACTAGCCCACTCACTTGGCATCCATCCCTCTCATTGCTTGTCAAGACATTGTCAAGATAAGTCTTTCGGCAGCGATTTCGTGCTCGGAAAACAAGGGTCTTACAAACTTCCCCCACCCAATGAACTTGACGCCCTCGTCAAGTAGTCACGGATCTTACCCTCAAATTGCCATAGGTTAATATCACGCTCCCACGTAGCTTCCGCCTCACTTTGCCCTTTCCATTGAACCAAGAACTCAACCCTCCGGTTTTTCTTGCTTTGCCCCTTTTCCCTCCTGTCTAGGATCTTCTCCACATCCTTGTCAAATTGCTTCCGGACTGTGGGAGGATTCCTCAAGACGGGCGTGTGCAAGTTATCCAAATTAGAATAGTAAGGCTTAAGGAAACTAACATGGAAAGTAGGGTGCACTTTCAACCGCTCTGGCAAGCTCAACCGGTAAGCCACCTTACCGATCTTTTTGAGGATCTCAAAGGGTCCGTCATACTTTAGAATCAAGTATTTGACAACGTGACTAAGGAACAACTTGGCCGCTTCCTCAGCGGGACAAGCGCCCGGTGCTGGGATGAACACTGCATATTTGGAGAATCGATCCACGACCACCATCACAGATTTACACCCTTGTACCGAGGGAAAACCCGAAATGAAATCCATAGACGCTGACTGCCATGGCCTCACCGGGGTAGGAAGAGGTTGAAGCAAACCCGCCTCCTTCCTCCTCTCAGTTTTGTCAAGTTGGCAAACCATGCACGACTTGACATAAGCTTCCACTTCTGACTCCATCTTTGGCCAAAAGTAACTCTTGGCTAGCAAAGCCAAAGTTCTTTCTCGACCAGGATGTCCAGCCCACTTCGAGTCTGGACTTCTCGCAAAAGTTCATGCCTCAATTTCCTGGCAGGAACATAGAGGCGTCTGCCTTGGGCGAACAGCAAGTCATCCTCCAACCAATATCGGCGTACCACGCCATTGATGACTTGTTGTCGCAACCGTTGATTGGTTTGGTCCTCTTTCGAGAACTCACGAATTTTGCCAACAAAGTCGGTCTCAATCCTAGACAAGGCTGCCACAACACTCTACATGGCACTCAAAGCCTGACGACTTATGGCAACCGGCACCAGATTGTGCCGTCCCGGTTTGTGCTCCCACACAAAATCGTACTCCTGAAGGAATTCTTGCCATCGTGCTTGCTTAGGAGACAACTTTTTCTGAGTTTGGAAGAAAGTGTTGGCAACGTTGTCTGTTTTCACCACAAACTTAGTGCCTAACAAATAGTGTCTCCACACTCTAAGGCAATGCACCACCGCTAGCATTTCTTTTTCATGGGTTGAATACTTCAATTCAGCCCCATGAAGTTTCCTTCCTTCAAGGCAATCGGATGACCCTCCTGGACAAGAACACCCCCTATGGCTTTGTCCGAGGCATCCGTATGCACTTCAAACGGTTTGTCAAAACATGGCAAACACAAAACAGGTTCCGACGCAACAGCCTGTTTCAGCCCTTCAAAGGCTGCTTGACAATTATCATCCCAAACCCATCTCTGGTTTTTCTTAAGTAAATCGATTCTGAGCGATACTCTGCGAGTACCCCTTGATAAACTTACGATAATAATTCGCCAAGCCTAGAACGATCGCGATTCGACACGGACTTAGGAGGTGGCCAATCCACGATAGCCGCACCTTCCTCGTCCATTTTCACAAGGCCTTTACTGATCTTGTGTCCTAAGAACATAATTTCCTGTTGGGCAAATTCGCATTTCTCCTTCTTCACATGCAATTCATATTCGCCCAATTTCTGAAATACTTTTCGCAAGTGAACAATATGATCATTTAATGATTCCGTATATATTACAATATCGTCCAAATAAACCACACAGAAATCGTCTAGATAATCATGCAACACATCGTTCATCAAGTTACAAAATGTTGCCGGGGCATTGGTTAAACCAAACGGCATTACAAGAAATTTTTATGAACCGTTTCTTGTCACACAAGTCGTCTTCGGTTCGTCTCCTTGCGCAATTCGCACTTGCCAATAGCCCGACCGAAGATCTAGTTTTGTGAAGAAAGATGCCCTGGACAAACGATCAAACAAATCGTCAGTACGCGGAATCGGATATTTATTCTTAATCGTAACTTTATTCAAAGCCTGATAGTCGATACACATACGCAATGTACCGTCCGAATTCCGCTGAAAAAGCACCGGCGCCCCATACGGTGCCTTGGAAGGTTGAATGAATCAGGCCTTCAATGGATCATTCAACCGCTCAGTAACTCGGCGATTATGCGGCCATTCGATCTGAGTCTTGCGGGCTTAGCGCCCGACTCAACTCGATGGCGTGATCCACCGCACGCTTGAGGCAACCGCTGAGGCATCACATCCCCAAATTCCTCTAGTACTGATGCTACCACATCTGGTACTTCCATGGCCCGGCCGGGGCTAGTCTCCACCAAGACTGCCACAAAAGATGGGTTTCGTTTGCGCACACCCTCTTTCAATTGCATTGCCGACAAAAGAGGAGATCCCTGCCCCTTATCAAGGCTCACAGCCCGTGCAAAGCAAGGTCTATCCTCATCCTCGATGAGGATCCCACCAAGGTGCGGCATAATGGACACTTTGGCTTTTCGCAAAAATTCGTTCCCCAGAACAACATCAAAGTCATCTAAAGGTACAACAAGAAAGTCCATCGTACCCGTCCAACGGTCAATCCGCAAAGTTACGCCCTCAGCGGTAATTTGCGTTTGACGCAGTGGCATTTACTGTTTTCAATTGGGAATCGGTGGGGGACAAAGGTAAACCAACTCTCTCGGATACCTCGGTTTTCATAAAGTTGTGGGTCGCACCCGAATCCACCAACGCAATCACAGGCTTCCCAACAATATTCACATCCAAATATAATAAATTAGGAAGTAAGGGAGACAAGGATAGTGTACCTTCATGCAAGGCTCCTAGCCGTTGCAACGGATTTATGGGCACCGGGACGATTTCCTGTCGGTCGGCTCCTCTGCCCTCTCCTCAAACATAGCCGTGACTTGTTGACACTTGGGGCAGTCTCTGGCCAGATGTGGTCCACGACAAATGAAGCAGCCATCCGCAGGGCGAGGTTTCTTGGGCGAATAAGCCTGCGTGGGCGCCTTCCCCTTCGGCGAATCTCTCAGTGCCTCATCCCGCTTCCTCTTCCCTTGGGTCTGCTTGCTTTTGGGTGGCCGACTGTTCCCATTTTTCTCGCCCTGACGACGAGTTTTCTCCTGTGGGGGCTTAAAATCCACCAAGGCTTGACACGCGCGCGATTGCGAGCGAAGTCGCTCTGGCGTTGCCGTCGTAGTTCATTTTGCGCCCAAGGCTTCAATCCCGAGATAAAGTTGAAGAGTTTGTCCTCCTCCGACATCCCCTTGATGTCGAGCAGCAAGGAGGTAAATATCTTCACGTACTCTCGAAAGATCGATCATGCGAGTTCCCTCAATCGATCGCGGGGACGACTAGAAATATGATGAGGCAAAAACTGAGCCCTCATCTCTCTCTTCATTTGATCCCATGTCGCAATGGGAGTGCGTCCCGACTCGTGGTCGTCCTCAGACCGAGACCGCCACCAAATGTTTGCATCCCCGGATAAGAACATAGCGGCCACCACCACCATGTCTCTTTCCGGCACTCGCGATGCCGCGAAGTACTGCTCCAAATCCTATATAAAATTTTCCAACATCTTTGACTCTCGGTCACCATCGTAGGGTCTAGGGTCGGGGACCTTGACACGTGGTCTGGAATCATTGTGAGGGCAGGCCTCGAGTTGTGCCTTCAAGGCAGCGATTTCGTCCCGAAGTTTCTGGACTAACGGTGAGTTATCCAACTCACTGTCCGAAAGAGCACTAGTGGTGTCTTTCTCCATCGATTTTTGGATCATCAAGTTCATCTCTTGAACTTGTCCAGCCAACGTTTTCAATCCTCCAATGACGGTAAATCCCTCACCAACTTCGGTATCCTCAGTCGCACCAAGGATACTTTCAATACGAGCCACGCGCGCCGATGTCCTCCCAGTCGTAGATGCCATGGTAGAGTATCAACAAGGGTCTGATACCAAATGTCACAGGGGAAATTTTTGTCTAAGTAAAACTCAAGTTTCCACTGTGCGACAGTAACGTTCTCAACACAACTCAGCCTTTACAAACAATAGTACAAACAAGCAATAGCAACACAAAGTTATAGGGACAAGGCAACACAATCTTTTATTCAATATTCCAAGTACAAAGCATTACATCAAATATCAAGGCAACAAATCAAACAACCTTTTCCGAGGGACAAGGGACATATATATAATAAATGGCAGGGACAAGGCCCCCTCTGCCTGTGTGAAGATAAGCGGATAATCTTGATCGCCACATTGCATAGGATAGACATCAATCTCGTTGGTATGGCCAGATTCACAAGGATCAGATTCATTGAACTCAATCGCATTCAACGAATGGCGATTATCGCCAGCGATTATAGCGCCAGATTATCGCCGGCGATTACCCATATGCCGTCGATCACCACTCGTGGATGACCGTACCAGTGACTTCGGCCATCGGCGATCTTGTGCCGTATGTTGGCATGCGGTATTGCCGCGCCTCAGCGATCAGCGATGTTGGCGACTTCAGCGATGCGATCTTTGGCGTACCATGCCTTAGCGGCAGCATCTCGGCAAGCGGCGCCTCGGCTTGCTAGGATGCCTCGGCAAGCCAGCCTGCTTTGGCGAGTCAGGCTGCTTTGCCCCCATCGACACAAGCATCCGATCAAATGTCATCCGAACTATCTCCGGACATCGGCAAGTCCCGTAGCCTTGCCTTTGTCACGCCAATGCCACACTAGCCCACTCACTTGGCATCCATCCCTCTCATTGCTTGTCAAGACATTGTCAAGATAAGTCTTTCGGCAGCGATTTCGTGCTCGGAAAACAAGGGTCTTACAAACTTCCCCGCAATGAACTTGGCGCCTCGTCAGTAGTCACAGATCTTACCCTCAAATTGCCATAGGTTAATATCACGCTCCACGTAGCTTCCGCCTCACTTTGCCCTTTCCATTGAACCAAGAACTCAACCTCCGGTTTTCTTGCTTTGCCCCTTTTCCTCCCATCTAGGATCTTCTCCACATCCTTGTCAAATTGCTTCCGGACTGTGGGAGGATTCCTCAAGACGGGCGTGTGCAAGTTATCCAAATTAGAATAGTAAGGCTTAAGGAAACTAACATGGAAAGTAGGGTGCACTTTCAACCGCTCTGGCAAGCTCAACCGGTAAGCCACCTTACCGATCTTTTTGAGGATCTCAAAGGGTCCGTCATACTTTAGAATCAAGTATTTGACAACGTGACTAAGGAACAACTTGGCCGCTTCCTCAGCGGGACAAGCGCCCGGTGCTGGGATGAACACTGCATATTTGGAGAATCGATCCACGACCACCATCACAGATTTACACCCTTGTACCGAGGGAAAACCCGAAATGAAATCCATAGACGCTGACTGCCATGGCCTCACCGGGGTAGGAAGAGGTTGAAGCAAACCCGCCTCCTTCCTCCTCTCAGTTTTGTCAAGTTGGCAAACCATGCACGACTTGACATAAGCTTCCACTTCTGACTCCATCTTTGGCCAAAAGTAACTCTTGGCTAGCAAAGCCAAAGTTCTTTCTCGACCAGGATGTCCACCCGCCAGTCTGGACTTCTCGCAAAAGTTCATGCCTCAATTTCCTGGCAGGAACATAGAGGCGTCTGCCTTGGGCGAACAGCAAGTCATCCTCCAACCAATATCGGCGTACCACGCCATTGATGACTTGTTGTCGCAACCGTTGATTGGTTTGGTCCTCTTTCGAGAACTCACGAATTTTGCCAACAAAGTCGGTCTCAATCCTAGACAAGGCTGCCACAACACTCTGCATGGCACTCAAAGCCTGACGACTTATGGCAACCGGCACCAGATTGTGCCGTCCCGGTTTGTGCTCCCACACAAAATCGTACTCCTGAAGGAATTCTTGCCATCGTGCTTGCTTAGGAGACAACTTTTTCTGAGTTTGGAAGAAAGTGTTGGCAACGTTGTCTGTTTTCACCACAAACTTAGTGCCTAACAAATAGTGTCTCCACACTCTAAGGCAATGCACCACCGCTAGCATTTCTTTTTCATGGGTTGAATACTTCAATTCAGCCCCATGAAGTTTCCTTCCTTCGAAGGCAATCAGATGACCCTCCTGGACAAGAACACCCCCTATGGCTTTGTCCGAGGCATCCGTATGCACTTCAAACGGTTTGTCAAAACATGGCAAACACAAAACAGGTTCCGACGCAACAGCCTGTTTCAGCCCTTCAAAGGCTGCTTGACAATTATCATCCCAAACCCATCTCTGGTTTTTCTTAAGTAAATCAGTTACGGGCGATACTCTACGCGAGTACCCCTTGATAAACTTACGATAATAATTCGCCAAGCCTAGGAACGATCGCAGTTCCGACACGGACTTAGGAGGTGGCCAATCCACGATAGCCCGCACCTTCCTCTCGTCCATTTTCACAAGGCCTTTACTGATCTTGTGTCCTAAGAACATAATTTCCTGTTGGGCAAATTCGCATTTCTCCTTCTTCACATGCAATTCATATTCGCCCAATTTCTGAAATACTTTTCGCAAGTGAACAATATGATCATTTAATGATTCCGTATATATTACAATATCGTCCAAATAAACCACACAGAAATCGTCTAGATAATCATGCAACACATCGTTCATCAAGTTACAAAATGTTGCCGGGGCATTGGTTAAACCAAACGGCATTACAAGAAATTTTTATGAACCGTTTCTTGTCACACAAGTCGTCTTCGGTTCGTCTCCTTGCGCAATTCGCACTTGCCAATAGCCCGACCGAAGATCTAGTTTTGTGAAGAAAGATGCCCTGGACAAACGATCAAACAAATCGTCAGTACGCGGAATCGGATATTTATTCTTAATCGTAACTTTATTCAAAGCCTGATAGTCGATACACATACGCAATGTACCGTCCGAATTCCGCTGAAAAAGCACCGGCGCCCCATACGGTGCCTTGGAAGGTTGAATGAATCAGGCCTTCAACAGATCATTCAACTGCTTCCGTAACTCGGCCAATTATGCCGGTGCCATTCGATACGGAGCCTGTGCCGGGGGCTTAGCGCCCGACTCCAACTCGATGGCGTGATCCACCGCACGCCTTGGAGGCAACCGTTGAGGCAATTCTGGAGGCATCACATCCCCAAATTCCTCTAGTACTGATGCTACCACATCTGGTACTTCCATGGCCCGGCCGGGGCTAGTCTCCACCAAGACTGCCACAAAAGATGGGTTTCGTTTGCGCACACCCTCTTTCAATTGCATTGCCGACAAAAGAGGAGATCCCTGCCCCTTATCAAGGCTCACAGCCCGTGCAAAGCAAGGTCTATCCTCATCCTCGATGAGGATCCCACCAAGGTGCGGCATAATGGACACTTTGGCTTTTCGCAAAAATTCGTTCCCCAGAACAACATCAAAGTCATATAAAGGTACAACAAGAAAGTCCATCGTACCCGTCCAACGGTCAATCCGCAAAGTTACGCCCTCAAGCAGGCCGACTGCGTTTGACTCAGTGGCGTTCACTGTTTTCAATTGGGAATCGGTGGGGGACAAAGGTAAACCAACTCTCTCGGCTACCTCGGTTTTCATAAAGTTGTGGGTCGCACCCGAATCCACCAACGCAATCACAGGCTTCCCAGCAATATTCACATCCAAATATAATAAATTAGGAAGTAAGGGAGACAAGAATAGTGTACCTTCATGCAAGGCTCCTAGCTGTTGCAACGAATTTATGCGCACCGGGACGATTTCCTGTCCGGTCGGCTCCTCTGCCCTCTCCTCAAACATAGTCGCGACTTGCTGACGCTTGGGGCAGTCTCTGGCCAGATGCGGTCCACGACAAATGAAGCAGTCATCCGCAGGGCGAGGTTTCTTGGGCGAATAAGCCTGCGTAGGCGCCTTCCCCTTCGACGAATCTCTCGGTGCCTCATCCCGCTTCCTCTTCCCTTGGGTCTGCTTGCTTTTGGTTGCCATCGTTCCATTTTTCGCCACGGCAGCGAGTTTTCTCTTGTGGGGCTTAAAATCCACGAGCTTCAAGACACGCGACGCGATTGCAAGTCCGCTACGTGTTGCCGTCGTAGTTCATTTTGCGCCCAAGGCTTCAAGCCCGAGATAAAGTTGAAGAGTTTGTCCTCCTCCGACATCCCCTTGATGTCGAGCAGCAAGGAGGTAAATATCTTCACGTACTCCCAAACAGTCCCAGTCCGTCGGAGTTCCTTCAATCGATCGCGGGACGACCAAGAAATATGATGATACAAAAACTGAGCCCTCATCTCTCTCTTCATTTGATCCCATGTCGCAATGGGAGTGCGTCCCGACTCGCGGTCGTCCTCAGACCGAGACCGCCACCAAATTTTTGCATCCCCGGATAAGAACATAGCGGCCACCACCACCATGTCTCTTTCCGGCACTCGCGATGCCGCGAAGTACTGCTCCAAATCCCATATAAAATTTTCCAACATCTTTGACTCTCGGGTACCATCGTAGGGTCTAGGGTCGGGGACCTTGACACGTGGTCTGGAATCATTGTAAGGGGAGGCCTCGAGTTGTGCCTTCAAGGCAGCGATTTCGTCCCGAAGTTTCTGGACTAACGGTGAGTTATCCAACTCACTCTCCGAAAGAGCACTAGTGGCGTCTTTCTCCATCGATTTTTGGATCATCAAGTTCATCTCTTAAACTTGTCCAGCGAACGTTTTCAATCCTCCAATGACGGTAAATCCCTCATCAACTTCGGTATCCTCAGTCGCACCAAGGATACTTTCAATACGAGCCACGCGCGCCGATGTCCTCCCAGTCGTAGATGCCATGGTAGAGTATCAACAAGGCTCTGATACCAAATGTCACAGGGGAAATTTTTGTCTAAGTAAAACTCAAGTTTCCACTGTGCGACAGTCACGTTCGCAACACAACTCAGCCTTTACAAACAATAGTACAAACAAGCAATAGCAACACAAAGTAGTAGAGACAAGGCATCACAATCTTTTATTTAATATTCCAAGTACAAAGCATTACATCGAATATCAAGGCAAAAAATCCAACAACCTTTTCCGAGGGACAAGGGACATATATATAATAAATGGCAGGGACAAGGCCCCCTCTGCCTGGGTGAAGATAAGCGGATAATCTTGATCGCCACATTGCATAGGATAGACATCAATCTCGTTGGTATGGCCAGATTCACAAGGATCAGATTCATTGAACTCAGAAATCTGCATTCAACGAATGGCAGTTGTAACCGTCGGCGATTATAGCTGGCCGTGATTACCTGTTGCCCGTCGATCCACTCGTGGGTGGCGTGCCAGTGACTTCGGCCATCAGCGATCTTGTGGCGAAGCGTATTTTGGCATGCGGTATTGCCGCGCCTCGCGATCAGCGATGTTAGCGACTTCGGCGATGCGATCTTTGGCGTACCATGCCTCGGCGGTAGGTGTCTCGGCAAGCGGGCGCCTTGGCATGCTAGGATGCCTCGGCAAGCCAAGCTGCTTTGGCAAGTCAGGCTGCTTTGCCCCCATCAACACAAGCATTCGATCAAACGTCATCCGAACTATCTCCGGACATCAGCAAGTCCCCTGGCCTTGCCTTTGTCACGCCAATGCCACACTAGCCCACTCACTTGGCATCCATCCCTCTCATTGCTTGTCAAGACATTGTCAAGACAAGTGATTCGGCAGCGATTCCGTGCTCGGAAAACAAGGGTCTTACACTTACCTTCTTCAATTCTTCATACCCCCCCCCCTTTTTCCCTTTGATCTTTAATATACCTTTCATCTTTATATTGCATACCCATCTATCTTCCCATTCTCCGTCCCTCCATTCTAAGAGCATCTGCAATGGTGAGTTTTAATTCGACTCACTGCTGACGTGACATGAAACGAGAATGGAATGAGGTCGTATTGGACATTTCAGTGGTGAGAATGAGACTCATCTCGCGATAATCTCGCTTTCAAACTCGTCTCACGAGTTTGAAAGCGAGTTTAAAATATTAAGATTTTAATCATATTTTTTTCTCTTTCTTCCTCCACCTCATTTTTTATCAATATAACCAAATTAATTATATTCTTACGTGGGGCCGATTTACCTTTTTTAATTAATATGAATCAAACTCATTCTTTCTGCATTGGAAAGCTAGCTAAATAAAAGGTTAAATTTTGACTCTTCCACAGATTCCACGTCATACAATTAGTCAAACTCAAACTCACCATTGCGGGTGCTCTAATCTCTTTTGCCTTGACGAGCTCAGGTTTCATGCACCGTGGCTACCCATTAGGTTTCATGAGCTCAGAGAGAGAAAGTATGAGCAGGGGGCGCCTTTTTCGGGTGTCTTATAAAGCAAATCCTAATTCGCCTTTGTAGATATCCATGGATATCTTCAAAAGTGAATCGTGGTTCGCTTTGTAAATATCCTATGCGTGAATCAAAGATAGAGACGGTAAAGCTATTGAAACAAAAAATAAAAATAAAATAAAATTGAGTATCCACTTTGTATGTCACGTCAGCAATGTTAGACCCCCTTCTCTCACATAAATTAAGACCTCATGGTCCTCATTAGACCTGTCAATTCGGTCGGGCTGACGGGTTTCGGGTCGGTCGTATTTCGGGTTTGGGTAAGTACGGGTCGAGTGTATATATTTCGGGTTCAGGTAAATACGGGCTGAGTATTTCGGTTTCGGGTTAACCCAACGGGTTATGCTTGCGACCTTTTTCCGTTTTTTTCTTTTTAAAAAATGGTATCTAAATACTACTTTTTGTACAATATACATAATAAAATATGATTATTTTGTATATAATGATAGATTATTGTAACTATTTTAACTTAAATTAGAGAAACAACAAATAAATAAGTTGCGCTTATAGTTTAATAGTTAACAATTCCAATGAAAAGTTAAATTTTAATAAAGTTGACCTTAAAAAGTTAATTTTTCGGGTCAAACGGCGGGTCGGGTTTGACCCACTAATTTTCGAGTTCGGTATATTTCAGATTTAGTTGAAAAATCGTGTTCAAAACCCATAAATTTCGGGCGGGTTCGGGTCGGGTCAAAATTTGCCAGGCCTAGTTCTCATGTCTTCCATGATCAATTTGTATTTTAGGAAGTGTTTGGTAGGAACCCCATGAGAAGTTTTCCATGGGAAAAATTTCCCTGGCTCCCTAAGGAAATTTTTTCTTTGGAAAATGAAGAAAATAGTGGGCCCATCGTGAAAACTGTCCCGAAGTCAACCCGCATCTAAACATGGGGAAAATGAGTCAACTCGGGAAAAATTGACCATTTTTCCGGGGTTATTGACCAACCAAACGCACAGGTTCATCCTTCATGGTCAATAACCCCTCTAGGATAAGCTGACAAGCAGTTTGCAAAACAGAATTGGGCCGGGTTTGTTGCCAACGAATTGGGCTCGTATACCTAGCTCAAATGGACCCATTTTCTAGCCTTTTTCTTTTTATTTTAAATGTTTCTTATATATTGGGCCTATGTTACTAGATAGGCCCGGTTTTTGAGATCACTTTGGGCTGAGCCTACCTTAAATTTTGGGTCTACATTTTATTACATTAGACAAATAAAATCTTTGATAATATGAAATGAGAAATATTGGTTAAAAATCAAATAAAAATTAATGGAGAGAGCACATAATATCAACTGTAAAATAGGGAATCATAAAAATATATATAACACAGTTGTAAGGGGCATACTATTAAAAAGTCTCTTGGATATGGTTAAAGTTTATGGAGAATTAACACAATTTTCTGACAAAGATCATTCTTGACTTCACAAACAGGTGAATCAGTTCCGTTCAAGCTGACATTGCCTAAGCAATTTCGGCTTAGTTGAATAGAGACTCGGACTGATTTCAGTGAGTCTTATTTGAGTTGGTTCGGTTGAGATTCTTTCAAATTAGGTTTTAATCAGGTCACTTTTTAAATTGTGGTTCATATCGGTTTCGAGCTGAATTTTCTTCATGATCAGGTCGAAATTAAGTAACCCATCCAGGTGTTGATTTGGGTTCAATTTTTTGGTTCGAGGTTCAAGTCTTGGGGCAGTTTCCCCATGCTTATTGTTGAACAATGAAATCTATAGAAATTACTCCCTCCGTTCCATATTATCTGTTGATTTAAAGGTTGTATCGTCAAGCTTTAAAAATTTTGAACACAAGTTTCTCAATATATACAATTAAGGTTACCGAAGATGGTTGCCAAGTGATAACCACCTCCATCATCCAACATTCATATCAATGTTCAAATCTTGGTGAAAGCAAAAATTTTCTATTAGCCGGAAATTGTGGGGTTAATAGGTCATATCATCGTATTTCTCTTCCCCAATCTATAAAGCTTACTAACAGTTAACTTAATGTTGAGATCAAAGATCTAATAAATAGGTCAAATTTACTCGAAGTAAAAAATATACAAAAACGCAATGAACTGATATAAAAAATTACTACATTGCCATGTTAACAAAAAATATTATCCTAAATTTTTGGTAGGTCACCTATGGGCCATGCATCTCGATTGCACCACGCTAAAGCTCCCTTCTTTTAAAAAAAAATCATTTCCCACTCTTATCTTTTATTTATTTATATAATCACCTCAATTTTGAATTAATCAAATTACTACATTACAATCTTAACGAAAAATATTATTCTAAATTTTTGGTATGTCACCTATGGCCATCTCGATTGCACCACGCTAAAGCTGCCTTCCTTTTTTTTAAAAAAAAAGAATTCCCCCCTCTTATCTTTTATTTATTTATATAATCACCTCAATTTCGAATTAATCAAATTTCCTTTTTCTGTTCCACTAAAAATCATGCTTCTTGTTGTGGGGTGGGGTGCCCCTTTTGTGTTCTGTTGTTCTTCATCCCTTTCAATTCATTCATTCTTTCATTCTCTCTCCAATCAATCATTTCCTTCCTTTGAATCTAAGCTACACTTTTCTGTTCTTTACTCTCACTTCCCACTTTCCTTTTCCAAAATTGATATAATTTTGTTCTGGGTAAAAATTTCTACACCAAATACTTTTCTGGACATTTTCTTTTGTTGTTTTTCCTCCATTTTTAACCGCCCAATTTCCCATAGCTTTCACTGATAGTGACCATTCAAGTCTGTCTGTTCTTACTAAACACAGTTTTAGGGTACATTTCTTGAAAGACCCACTTCCCCAAATCAGTAAAATTTCCTAGATTTTCTCTTTAAGAGAGTGATCTTAAAGAGAGAAAAAAATGAGGGCATTTACTTGGGTTTTGATTCAATTTGCCATTTTTGGAGCCTTCACTAGTAGTACTTGCTACTCATATGTCACCAATGAAGGTTCGTAGTATGCACTTCTGTTAGATCTTTATGTCAAATTTCATGAATCTTTTTTGGGAATTAAGTAAAACCCACTTGGGTTTTTGTGTTAATCTTGATTTAGAAATGTGGGCTGGTGTTTATTTTTCCAGAATTTGCTCTTACTGCATTCAAGGAAGCAATATATGATGACCCATTTATGGTTTTGGCTAATTGGAATGGGTTAGATCCAACCCCTTGTGAATGGTCTGGGGTTTTTTGTTCAGTTGCTAAAGATCATGTTGTTAAACTGTAAGTAAGCAAACATCTTTTAGATGTGGTTAAATCACTAATATTGTTACTTTTTTTCTAATCTTGCTAATTTGTGTGTTTAGGAACATATCTGGGTTATCTTTGAAGGGATTTCTTGTGCCTCAACTGGGTCTCTTGACTGAATTGCAGGAGCTGTATGTTTTCATTCTTTACTCTTCACCTTGCTTTCCTTGTTTGATTGTTTGTTTCCTTGTTCCATGTTAATTGTCCGATTGCGTCATTAATTTCTCAATATATACCATAAGTGTACGAAAGTACTATCATTAGATTCATAATGGAGAATACTATCACAAGAATAAAATATTGTAATTCTTTGATAAAATATGCTATGAAAAATTCTTAATCAAAGAAGGACATTTGGACAATTGATATGAGATAGAGGGAGTAATTGGTATACTATAAAAGTTATTTCTATTTTGGTTATCTAATTGTGCTGAGAATGATTAAGGTAAGAGGTAAATTTGGAAAACCAGTCTAATTGGTATAGTATCAAAGCTACTTCTATTTTGGTTATATACTATAATTGTTTCAGAATTTGGGAATGATAAGTTAGTCAGAGTGACAGATATTGAGGAATGGAGGGAGTACAATGTTAGAGTTAATCTTATTGATTCAGTTTTTTTTTTACTGCCCCAGATTTCTTCATGGGAACAATCTGATTGGGTCCATTCCCAAAGAAATCGGTTCGTTGAAGCAACTTAGGGTCTTGGATCTTGGAGCGAATCAGTTGACAGGGTCAATCCCTCATGAGCTTGGGAATTTAACCAGCGTACTCAAAATGTAGGCATCTTTTTTCTTTTTCCTTTTTTCACAGTATTTTCTTGTGTTTGCCATTGGTTTATTTTTCTCAGTTGTCCTATTTTGCTGTGTCAGAAACTTACAGTCCAATGGATTAACTGGAAGATTGCCTCTTGAGTTGGGAAACTTGAAATCTCTTCAGGAACTTCGCTTGGATAGAAATCGGCTCCAAGGAAATATCCCTGGTGATGGGACAACTGATTTTGTTTCGAATCTTCATGGGATGTGAGTGTATTTTTTGCATTGTAATATTTTTAGGTGCTGTTTTTACAGAAATATGTTCAATTTGCTAGGATCATCAGTTGATCACCTTTTATATTCCATAATTTGTTTGTGTCGAACCGGATTGGCGCCTACCAACTGCTATTACATGGCATTATATGCTAAATGCAATTTATTACGTGCTTCTGGAGTTTGTGCTCCAAATAGTGTGATTGTTCACTTGCAGAAATCCCAGAGTATAAACTCACACGTGCATGTAAATTGTAATAGATATTGCTAATGCTAAAAGCCTAAAACATTTACTAGCATCTTGTATTTTTTCTGTTTTCCAGGTACTCTTCCAATGGGAGTGCTACAGGGTTGTGTAATTTGCCTCAGTTAAAAGTTGCGGACTTTTCGTTCAACTTCCTTGTTGGTAACATTCCAGCATGCTTGAAATATCTTCCCAGGTAGTGTATGAGGAAATGAATATACTCTTCAACACATGCATGTCCAGATTGATATCTTAAATGCATGAGGATACACATCTTTCATAAAATGTGTGTGGTTTATAAGGCGATACGCGATTTCAAGCTTGTTTTCGTTCTTCTGCAGGTCGATTTTTCAAGGGAACTGTCTTCAAGAGAAGGATCCAGAACAGCGTTCTACTGCAAGATGCGGTATGAATGAGTTGTATGTTTTCTGTTTAGTACCTGGATTGATTTGTTCGATCTAAAGGTGCTAAATAATCCATTTGTTATTCATTCTCATTTCTCAGGCATGTTTCAGCCTGCAAAAAGTCATTCTTCTCATACTGAAATCCTGAAAGACAAGCCTCTGGCTTTGAATAATGAAGTCAAGCATCCAAAGGCAGGTTCAAAACCATCGTGGCTTTTAGCTTTGGAAATAGTAACCGGAACAATGGTGGGTGCTCTCATGTGTGTTGCGGTATTAACTGCTTTGAAAATAGTCAAGCACAAATCACCGATGACTATCCCATGGAAAAGAGCACCTAGTGACAAGGATCGCTTGGAAGCGTACATAGGTAAATGAATCTTTCTTACTCGCACTTGCATCTACTTTGGGAAGAAGAAGAAGAAGAAGAAACATCGATATTGTTTGGTGTTCTTTTCAAGCAGATTCTGACAAGTTGAAAGGCATACTGAGATTCAGCCGAGAAGAGCTCGAAGTAGCGTGTGAAGAATTTAGCAATGTTATCGGATCTTCCTGTGACTGTATGATTTACAAAGGCATCATAAAAGGCGGATCCGAGATTGCTGTAATCTCCTTTTGCATCAAACAAGAGCAGTGGACTGCCTATCATGAACTTTATTTCCAGACAGAGGTACACATACAGCTCTGCTGTTTTCCCCCCTAAAAACCTTGCATGTTCATCGGATGAGTTTCAAAAAATGCAAACTGAAATGATAATTTCGTCAGGTTGCTGATCTAGCGAGACTGAATCACGAAAACACCGCAAAATTGCTGGGGTATTGTCGAGAAAGCTGTCCATTTACAAGGATGTTGGTGTTTGAGTATGCTTCCAATGGGACATTGTATGAGTATCTTCACTGTAAGTAAAATCATTGTATGAGTATCTTCATTGTAGAGAGCGTTTGGTAAAAATCCTAGAAATTTTTCCTCCCCCGGGAAGTTTTCCATGGGAAAATTTTTCCTCCCCTACCTCCCCAAAAACAAACACGACACACACATGGGAAATTTTCCCTGGGTGAAGCTGGGAAATTTGGTCCCCGTGTAAAATTTTTCCAAAGGACCAAACGCAACCAAACATGGGGAAAAAGGTAAACTTTGGAAAGTTGACCAATTTTTTCTAGGTTTTTGATCAACTAAACACTCTCCAAGTAAAATCGGATATAACTCGAGTTGGCCAGAAACTGAAGTTCTGTGTTGCAGATGGAGAAGGCTGTCAACTGTCTTGGACTCGACGCATGAAAATCATTCTAGGCATTGCCCGTGGATTGAGGTATCTTCACACGGAACTCAGCCCACCTTTTACCATATCCGAGTTAAATTCGAGCGCTGTATATCTCACTGAGGATTTTTCGCCAAAGGTATGAACGAATTGAATTCCATTTTCGTTTCCGTTCCTTAAATACGTGATTTTTTCTGGACTGTGTCCACATTTTTACTTGCATGTGTGTCAACTTTATATTGCAGCTGGTTGATTTTGAAAGTTGGAAGACAATTCTTGCAAGATCGGAGAAGAATTCCAGTGCTCCGGAGAGAAGAGATGCCATGTGTTTTGTACAAAGTTGTATGGAAGCACGGCATGTCGACATTGAGGGGAATGTGTATGCATTTGGAGTTCTACTTTTGGAGATTGTCAGTGGAAAACCACCCTTCTGCAAAGACACAGGAAGCTTGGTGGATTGGGTAAGTTTATCATTTTATGTTGTGACATCTTACTCAGAAGACTCTTCATTTGCAGCTTTAGACACTGTAAAGAGTAAATAGTAAATACACTTGATCCAGGGCTTAGGTGTAAAGAAATCATACCACTTTCCACAGCCAAAAATTGCACAGTTTTCTGAAAAGGACAAGCCCAATGCTAGGACACAGACCTGGCAAAATTTGATCCGACCCGTACCCGCACAAAAGTTTTCGGGTTTCGAATGCCGATTTCCATACCTGAAACTAACCCATAGTTAACCCGCTACGCGCTAGCCCAAATCGACAGGTCTACTAGCACATGTAATGTTGCACACTTTTTGTATCGAGTCCAAGCAACATAGGTTGGACACTTTTAAAAAAAATTGAGCTTGGTTTTTTCTTTTTTTTTTTTGGGGGGGGGGGTTGACAAAATTTTGTTTGACCCGAAAAATCGGGGCATGGTCAGATTTTTCGTCCAAATTTTGGCATTGATCGAAAATTAGGCACAATGTTTCTCTTCTTTCAATTGTCCTAACCCGATTTTGACCTCAATTTACGTCCGTCCAAATTGTCCGACCCAACAAAAAGCAAAGCAAACCGACATCAATTCCTCGTCTAAACTTTGACATCGGCAGATTTCACTGACCCGAATTGGACTACCCGAATTTTCGCCAGCACTTGGTTAAACTAAGCAGCCTAGGTATTTTTCAGGCTAGGGAGTCCCTCGAAATGCCTGACACGATGGCCGAGTTGGTTGATCCAGAATTGAAACATTACAAGGAAGAACACCTGAAAGCTGTTTGTGACGCAGCCATGCTCTGCATCAATCCTGATCCTCTCGAGCGGCCATCCATGGAAGATTTGTGCTCCATGCTAGAGAGCCGGATCAATCTTTCTATGTCGGCTGAGCTCAGATCATCTGGTTTGGGATGGGCTGAGCTGGCGCTCTCGACATGATATATTCTTGGAAAAATACCATGTATACTGTAAAGCAATTGTAATGGTAATGATACGTCTGTCTGTTGATGTTGATGTCATTCCCCCTCATCTGGTTTTCGTCATTGAATACCTTGTAATTGTTGTCCGATTTGGGCTGAGAATGGAAAAATATAGAAAGTTTTACAGAAAGAATACATCTTCGTGCATTCATCTTTTATTCTGTGTTTTCTTCCACATATAGTCAGCATTGAGCTACAAAAAAAGATACCTCCTAATTAACTTCATTATCGCTGGTTGTAGACTTGTCGTTTGCGCTGTTTGACTGTAGTCGTTTGTTTGTAACTGTTTCTTTTTTTTTTCTTTTTGTTTCGAACATTTGGGTTTTTACCCTTAAAAAAATGATGACCATCGAGGTACATCTTTTAAGCATTCAAGATCATTTCAATACCCACTTCTTGATTGCCAACAACTTTCAAACTTATCTCGAGCTAATCGCTCCGAAATCCAAATTGGTCCCACTTAGCAGAATTATCGATCCTTTTTGATACGAGTCTTAGATAATTCATGCTCCCGAATAGGCTTGCTAAAGCCTCACCAATGGGTATAGCCGTAGAGAAATATTAATTAGCTGATAGCTGAAAGTATTTTGTAACTAAAGTTAAAAAAAACATCCAACCCAAGATTCCAAGTTCAACCTGGATGTCTGAGAATAGAATCCAAGTGTAACTAGTTTGTGTTGATACATTACTTGCCCAAAGTCTCCCAGACAACATCCAAATCAACATTTCCTCCTGAGACTACAATTGCAGTGTTTTTACTGTCATTCCATGCTGGGTTTTGCTGGAAGGTTTTAGACAGAACAACTGCAAGACCTATGGCTCCACTTGGCTCCACCGCGATCTTCAGAATCTCGTAGCAAAGTCTCATAGCTTCTACTATTTCCTTGTCTTCCACTGTGATCACGGCGTCCACAAAATCCCGTACCACGGGCCTGTTTGTAGAGAACAATCAGACTACAACAGCGTGGGAAATGCAAAAGATAAATGGCACACACACTGCAATTTATTACGGTCTCCTGGCATTTGTGCTCCAAATAGTGTGATTATTCACTCGCAAATATCAAGTTGTTCACTCACAATAGTGCGATTGCTCACTTGCCGATATCATCACACACATATATATGCAGCCAAGGTCGCACTTAAACTCAGCTATAAACACGGAACAACAAGGTAAATTTCCAAATTCCGATTCATAGAACTATAGAAACATTGATTTCCAAAGATGCCAGTCAAAGAACCACAGTGAGAAAGTTCAAAGGGTAAGAAAATATTTGCAACTCGAAGAATGCAGAGCTACAAGGTCCGAGAATCTCATGATAGAATGCAAGGATAATAAAGAGATAAGGCAGTATTCTCCACAACATTCTCAACCGTATTTTCAGGTTATCAAGTTTGTTCAATCTAGATTTGCATTATGGTTCCCGAACGCAGCACTATTAAATAAACAGTATTTACTGACAATAAATGTCATAACATGTTTAGTTATCAAATGCCAAAGTGTCTTAGACGGGTGTCAATATTAATTACCAGGTTTTGTCTCCAAGGGAAGCTCGAAGCCCATCAGCAACAGTGGTGGTGTGAGGCAGTGTTACAATCTTGCCAGCTGCTTTAGAAAGAGCAGCATCATTGGCTCCAACTGGCTCAGCTGCAAGAACACGGATAGCCGGATTGATGGACTTGGCAGCAAGTGCCACACCTGATATCAAACCCCCTCCTGCAAATTTTTCATTTGCAAGTAATGGCCCAAATACTTCTACAAACTGGAAGCAGGAAAGTAAACCAAACAAAATAAAACCAATTTCAAAAGCTCACCACTTATTGGTACTATTATAGTGTCTATTTCAGGGTACTCTTCCAATAGCTCCAATGATATAGTTCCTTGACCGCTGTAAAAGAAAGACAAGCATGTAGGATAATTTCAAGGTTTAAGTTGGGAAAACGGATAAGGATCAAGTAGAACGAGCGAGCTAAATGAGTGTGACCTAAGTTCTAGCAAAGGAAAGCTTCTAGGGCCTAAACACAGTCACACCTTGCCCTTGGGCACGCCTTTATCCGTTTCTGCAGTGGTTTGTTCAATTATTGGTCGTTATTTGGATAATTATCTTATCTAACCCTAGATTTATCCACTGCTATTCTGTATTCTATTTAAGGCATTGCTCTTGAAGCTTGAAGGATGCATGTTCATCTCCTTTAAAGAGACACATTCAAACACAATGCAATGAAGCATCCTAGTGACTGCAGCACTATGTTGGTTTGTTCACATAAACGGGTTTAATTTTCATACTTGCTTAGGTTAGCATCTTATCTCGAAGACCATTTGCGGTACTGGCAAACAGGTCTCTTACAGAAAGCGACCACTTGTACAATCCATATCCAGTACTGTTCAGTTCGCATTTCCCTAACAAATCATTTCAGCACAAATTTCATATTTTAAGCTTCAATCTAACTATCAAGCAAATGGTTGATGTCGACACTCACTCAACCCCAAAATGACAATAAAGCTTGTAAATGAAAGAGTACCTTATTACTCGCCTATCATTGTATGGATGAATAAGAACTGCCCCAGTTTCTTGCATGACCTTGGCAGCAGTACTCTGTCTTGACTCCATTGTGGGCTCACTCCAGATTACTTGCCCACCATAACGTATCACATTCTGAACCTTGCATTTAGGAGCATTGTTTGGAATAACTATATATGCTGGAATTCCCCGTATTTTTGCAGCCAATGACAATGCAGCAGCATGGTTACCACTGAACTGCGAAAAAGTTAATGTCAAACCAATACTCCAGCAATCCTGCCTAGAAGAGGTATGAAAGGGCCCCAGTTCTAGCAGCATGATTACCACAGAATTGTGGAAAAGTTAATGTCACAAGTGAAGATTAGTTATTGTTGGAAATATTAACTTAGAAATCATGAGAACATAAATCTAGGATATCATGTGAGAATAATATCATAGAATATCATAGATACATCAAGAGATAATGTACAAAAAATCTAGAATATAACACATGACATGATAGAAAGGAAGTTAATGAAGAAAATTTCTTCCATCGCCTCTTACAACACATATAAATAGGCAGTGGGTCTATGTTCTTGATCTCGATGGTGTGAAGTTAACTAGCTCCTACCATTGTAACATTCTTCACTCCCACATTGAAATGCGAGTTTTATTTCCAAATTTCGGTCCACCTTGCTTTTGCTACGCTCCTCTCAAAATTCCAACAATCAACACAACAAACTAGGGGATATGAAATCATGTCATTTACCAAGAAGAAGAAGAAAAGGTGTACCTACTATGAGTTACAACCCCTTTAGCAGCCTGCTGATCATCAAGTGAAAGGATGGCATTTGAAGCACCTCTGAATTTGAAAGCCCCACTGAATACATGCCCAAAACCAAAAATTTCTTGAAAAAAACTCGATTACATGTATCTAGAACATAATGATTGGAAAAACAAAACCCTAAATTTGCCGTCTAAAACAATTTCATCCCCTCACCCCTTCTGAAAGCATTCACATTTGAAGAGGAGTCTCCTACCAGCCATGGAATTCAAAGTCTCGGAGCACAACACAGGAGTCTTATGAATCACCGAGCTAATACGCTTGTGAGCTTCTTTAATGGAGGATATATCGGCAGCATATTGCCAAGCTCCATCATCTTTCTTCTCCTCCATCTAATCCCCTGCACCACATCAAGCAAGAAAACCTAATTGTGTTACTTGACAAAATTAATGAAAATGGAGGCTCGTATTGATTCAATTCGGATTCAGGTGACATTGCAAGCTCAAAATTTATGAAATTGCGAAAGATGGCCACACAATTACCAATCAATGAAGCAAAGTACTTGTAATTTCGCGGACTTACAACAGAGAATGAGAGCAAAAAAAAAACAAAAACAAAGATCAAACAACAAAACCTAATTGTGCTAGTTAACAAAATTAAGCACGAAATCAGGATGCAAATGAAAATGGAAGCTCATCTTGATTCAAATTCAGATTCAGATGACATTGCAAGCTCAAAATTCGATGAAATTGAGAGCCAAAATTCGCAAACGACAATTGATTAAATCAATGAAGCAGAGTAATTTGAAGAGAGCAGATTGCAGGACTTACAACAGAGAATTAGAGCCAAAAATATTGCCCCAAAATAATCCTTAGCTTCTGGGAATCCTGGGTGGTTTACTCAGGACTTAAGAAGTGAATTAGATTAAAAATCATGAACAGAGAGTAGAGTCTCCTAGTTAAAGATTGGGCTGAAATTCAGCCCAGCCCAATTGTGGCCCAAGATACCGTTCAAATACATTATTTTAGCGGTGGTAAAAGTTTGGGTATAGGTTAAATTTGAATCCGTCCAATTCGATAAATGCGAAATTCGGACGAGGAATTGATGTCCAAACTCAGTTTTTTCGGTCCAAAAATTCAGATCAAACTATATACAGGTCAAAATTGGGTCCGGACATTAAATAAAAAATTGTTACGACCATGTTTTTTTTTTTTTTTTTACAATGGGTATTGTGTGGTAATGATATAGTATGGTAAATATGTGGATAATATGATATGACGTGGTATAGTGTAGTAATTTGTGGTGAAATTTATGATAGCAATGGTTGGTATAGTAGCTGAGGGGAGAGAAAATTGAAAATTAGTGTGAAATATGGGGAGACAGAAAATTATTGTTGCTTGGTATGATATGATAACATATGATGATTTATGGCTAGGGTGCTAAATTCTGGTTGATGTAGTATGGTACCGCACAAAATAACAAAACCTACGTCTAAATATTTAGTCAACTTAGTCAATTCAAAATTGGGTTCTGACATAAACCCGATTTTTTTCAAGGCGGACGAATTGATTATTCGGATCAGATAAAAATCTTTGAGCCCTACTATTTTTGTTTGAAACCTCGTTTTTCTCTTCTTCCTTTTTTCCAAAAAAAAAAAAAATCAACCCCAATTAGTAGTAGTTCTTTGAAACAATTATAGTAAGAGGTCCACCTAGATCTTTTCTAGGTTGTGTTTGGTTAGCTTATTGTTCTTGAAAATTTGATAAATTTTTTCAAGTTGAATGTATTTTTCGCATGTTTGAAAGTTTGCATGGACCCACAAATGCCACAATATAGGAAATCTTTTATGGTGGCAGGTGATAATTTAAATTTTGAGAAAATTTTCAAAATATCCCTAATTATGGTACCGGTCTAATACAAATGAAAGTAATAAACAAGTGTTGTTTAGATATTTCAAACATTTTTCTAGATAAGATACAACTTCAATCATACACTATGAAAACTTTCGTATATATTTTCAGGGGATTTTATTATATAAATCAAATATTATAAATTATATTTCATAGAAAATTTTTCTAAGAGAAACTTTTGTAGAAAATCTTTTCACATGAAAAATTTTCTCAAAATTTTACCAAACACTCTTAATTTGGTGTATCTGTTGCAACATTTTATCACAAACAACTGTTGTAATTTTCTACCCTATGAATATTATAAAGAGTTTTTAAAACAAATGTAGTAAAGGGGGATATTTTATATATATCTTATCTTATGTGTATTAGAGTGTAAAAACCATCATTGAGCCTACAACTACTAGATTAAGCTTTTAGTTGAGATGATTTCACGATATATATTGTAATAATTATTCAGAAACCTTACCTTTGAGAAATGATTTTTATCTTAAGGGAGCTATTGGTTTATTATACCCCATAAATTTTCTTGTATTAGGTTTTTCTTTGGATTGAAAACATAATTTTGATAATGAATTAATAGACGCGTTTGTTTTCCTAACCCCACAAGTTCTAGTACCAAAACGCTTCAAGCCTTCACCAAACATACTCAGATTCTTGGTAAGGAAGTACTACCTTCGTCCCATTTTGTTTGTCACTACAACTAAATTTGGAAAACCAATGCATCTTGGAAATGAGGTAAAAAATTTCTAACTTACCTAAATTATCTTTATATTAATTGAGAACGATAACTGTTGGAATTGTAAAAAGTGATAAATAGATTTATTAATTAGGGGTAAAAATGGAATGACAGACATCAGAATTGTAAATCTGACAAACAAATTGGGACAAATGAATTAGTTAAATGACAAATATTTTAGGACGGATGTAATATAAGTAATGTGGGAAAGGTGCAATATACTATAGCGTAAGTAAGAGTGAGAAATTATCAACCCCATAAAAAAAAAAGGGTTGAAGTCCATCAAGACTATTATTTAATCCACAACCAAACAACCAGCAAGACCACGAGCACTGCAGTCTCAAATACAGAATTAGAATCAATTAGAATCAATGAATCGGAATAGCTAAAGTACGAACAGAGTTCAATCTAAGAATTCATAAACAATTTACCAATTATTAGGATTATCAAAAAGTTGTCTAACCTGAAACCTCGGTTTAGTGTTTGACCAGGACAAAATTGGGTATAGTTGTAAATTTTTTTATCTCAATTTCAACCTCAATCATTTTGAAAGAAAATTCGGACACAATATTCACCATTTTTATATTGACTGAATCCAATGATCCAAATTTAGGCTTATCTGAATTTTCCAACATAAAAAATACCCAAAAACTAAATATTAAACATCTACTTACTTTCAATGTCTAATTCATCCGAACTGTAAATGACCTGAACCCGAATTTTTTACATCCCTACCAACCACTAATAATCCCTAAAATAGTGTCCCCATGCATGAATAAGAGTCTTACCCTTTTGAAAAAAGTAGCATATGTCAATTATTTCTTTTAAACCATGTTTCTATCAATGACTTCCAATCATGCATGTCATATATGTGGTCAGACTCTCTAGTTCTAGTCTAGTGCTCAGCCAACCATATGCATGCATGGCATGCATGGTATGGTATGGTAGGTGATAGAATAATGCAGTCAAAGATACAAATTTCTTGCATACCTAATAATTGAGACTCAAGCAATCATGGAAGTTGATGGCATGCAGGATTAAAAGCAACTTTGTATCTTATATGCATACTGTTTATAATTTCATTCATTTTAACTTTACTTTAAAAAGCAAAAAAAGCAAAAGGAAATTGATGATAAGTTGGTCTTCTTTCCTATTACTTGATCCTTCACCTGTGCATTCACTTTTTTTCTTCTTATAGGTTATTTGACTATAATATATTATGTTTTTGGGTATTCGCCAATCATGCAGTGTAGTATTTATTTTGGATTTTAATATACTGTATATAGGGTGTATGAATAAGCTTGTGAATGGAGAACAAGTCTCAGTGATAATGACTCATTAGAATTCCTCTGTGTCAACCGGAGAAAAATCATTTGATACGTTGTTTGAAATTTTAACTGAATCTATGTCGAATAATCCTAAAACTTATGTATTTGACTAAAGTTTGACTTTAAAAAGAAAAAGAAGGAAGAGAAAATAAATTAAGTGAAACGCATGGATTTTAGGATTACTTGATATAAATTTAGTTAAAATTTCAAAAAAAAAAAGTGTCAAGTGATTTTCTTCCAATTGACATGGAAGATCTTTGCTGAGTCATTGTTATCGAAATTCATTTTCAGTGCAGAAGCATCACTCACCCTCATATTATAACATATTATAGTCTAATACCCTTTTACTACATTTGTTTGATACCTTCAAAGTATAGTATAATATTCATAAATGGTACCATACATGATTGTCTGATATCCTCAAAGTATAGTATATTATAGTATAATAACTTTTTAATTTAAATTAGGTAGCAATCTAGCCCTCTGAGCCTCTATTTCAAAGTAACTCTAATTTGGTTGGCCTTTATAAAACAAAGGTATGGAGATGACAATGCCTAAACTAGACTCATCTTTCACTCACAAGACACTCCCACATTCTTGGTAAGAAAGTAAGGCTCCCCCCAAGAAATTGTACCTCAGAATAAAGGTATTGACCAACCAAACGCACTCTTATTTAGGACAAAAAGTCATTGACTATAACTTGCTATAGTGAATTAGTATTTACTAATTATCCAATATTTTTGGTTAGAGCCGTAAAGTTTAGTGATAAATGGTAGGTATGATAAATTGTATTTTTGGTTTTTGGCCACAAATAATCTGTACTGTGGGGCTTATGATTAGGAATAATCCAAAGTGACTTTTCGGCGATTGGCAGTATATACATTTTCACTATTTTTTCATAGCAGTTCAGAATCAATTTCCAGCGCCGGAAAGCTGACATGACGACTAGAAATTTCCTTTTTGAAGTATGAATAAACATACTTTCCGATCGTCATGTCAACTTTCTGGTGCCGGAAATTGATTCTAGATTGCAATGAGAAAATAGTGAAAAGTACAGACTATCAGTGGCCAAAAAGTCACTTTAGATTATTCTCAATCACAAGTCCTTCAGTACGGATTATTTGTGGCCAAAAAACCCTTGTATTTTTGGTAAGTTTTGAAAAGTTTGGGAGAAATGTTAATATTTTTTTTTATGTAATGTTAAATATATGTGAATTATATTTTAAAACCTATAAAGATCGATAGGGAAATTTTATAGAAATTCATTTTTAAGAAATTGTAGGTTTTTATTTTTATTTTTTTCAAATTATGTGGTTGAAAAGAAGGAAAAGAGAAAGAAAAAATGAAGTGAATAGTACATGTCTGTGTCTATTGGGTGCTCCAATAACTCAAAGTCAGTGGGTGGTGTCGGGGTCGAATGGTGGTGGCGGTCGTGTGGGGATAGTTGAAGGTTGGTGGGTGGCAGTGGCACTGGTGGTGGTCGTCTTTGGGAAATTTGAACATGTGTTAGGGTTTGGGCATTTGGCATATATATTTGTGGCAATGCCGGTGGTCGGGACGGAGTACCCCCGACCCGGTGGTTTGGTGGTTGGGTAGCGGTTGCAATCATGTTGGGGTGGTCAACCACTACTGGGAGTCGTGGCAGTGGTGTATTTGATGGCTGGAAATTACCACCGGGGATTTTCCACTTTTTTTTTTGTTATTTTGAAATTTGAAAATTTTTTGAATTTATTTTTAGGGATTTCAGGAAAATTATTTTAAAAAATGTGTTGAAAGCGAACATAATTTTCACAAATGTATATTTTTACGTTTTTATAAATTTTGGTACATTTTGATAATTTTGGTAAGTTTTGACATTTTCAGTAACCTTTCAGTTAAATCTTTTACTGCACCCCACTTACCATCCAACTCTATAATAAGTACCTCTACGGGTGAGCAAAAAATTAGGTACTCGGATCCAGATTTAGAACCGGTTGGATCCAGTGGATTTGGATCCAGATCCGGATCTTACCTATTTGCATCCAGGACTGGATCCTGACATTAAGATCAAGAATCAGACTCAATATCCAGGATCCATAAAATTATTTAATACAAGAACTACTTTAAATCATAATATTAAGTGAAAACTATTACTCAATCAGCGCACACTACACTCTTGGACCTAAGTTTCAAACCTATGTAGTGAGAAACCCTAATTTTACTTATAACTAATTATGTCACTGCTCACCTAAACGTCTGCTCCTTCAATCCTCATTCGGGCATTCTCCTCAGTCCTCACTGCACAGACCTTCTCATTCAAACCACCTCAATCCTCAAACGTCACTGTCTTCTCCCTCTCAAATCTCAATCTTCTATCCCTCTCAAATCTCAATCATCAACACATACGCAAACCTCTTAGTCGTCCCCATATGCTCCTTCTCAATCTTCACTGTCGTCTGTTGCACACAAGCCTAGAGTTTATCGCCATTGAGTTGCAATGTTTAAGACTTTTGAACCTTGAATTAGTTGGAAGTACTGACCGAGTGGATAAATCTCATTGAAATCTTCAAATTGTAGTTGCCAGCATAAGTATAAACATTCATGTAGTTGTAGTATATATGTTTTCAAATCGAATACCCGGATCTAGATCCAATCCCGGTGGATCTGAGACTGGATCATGATTTTAGAACCCAATTTGAAATGAATCTGGGTCGGACTGATCGAATCCTAAAATCAGGATCCAATGCTGAATGGATTCGAGATTCGATCCTTAAATTTTATATGAGTACCCAATTTTGCTCACTCCTGGGTACCTGTTCAATTTTTTTATACCCCTGTGTCATTGTGCTCACACCAATAAAAAGGTAGAGAAGATAAAACGAAGTGAAGATAAGAATATTTATTTGAATTAAGTCAATAATTCAATTATCACAATTGAAATTTCGTCAATTATGATAGAATTTTCAATTGATAATTATTAGAATTTTTTCTTTACTTTCCAAAAACATCTTAATATTTAACTTTTTAATAGTTAGTCTTGAATTTTAAATCTTGTATTTCAAATTCTGATATAATGAATAATGGACAACTTTAAACATATATATATATATATATATATATATATATATATATATAGGATAATTGGATTCTAATAATCCCTACTTTCACCAATTGGACGATGGTAGACCGTACTTTCACTTTGTATTCTGGTGGTCCAAAAAAAAAAATTGGATTGTAGTTGGATATTTTCAAGGGAATCATAGATTTTGTGTTGCATTTGATTCAAAACTTAGTATAACACTTTACAATGATTTTTAATGAATTTACAGCGTTTCTCCCTTTTTTTCATTTTTTTACTATTTTTTATGATTTTTTCACTTTTATTATTTTCAAAAAATCATAATAATTATTCGGAATCTCAAAAAATAATTTAAAAAATGTTTTAGAAACTACAATTCATTAACTTTCTAGGGGCAAAAACGAAAAAAACAAAAACAATATAGTGTAGGAATGAAAAAAATAAGAAGAATTTGGAGGTGGATTTGGTACCACTACAATCCAATTTTATTTTTTTTTTGGACCACCAGAATACAAAGTGAAAATATGGTCCACCATTGTCCAATTGGTGAAAGTAGGGATTATTAGAATCCAATTATTATATATATATATATATATATATATATATATATATATATATATATATATGGGAATAGATATAATGAGAAGGGCCTTTAAGTGAGAAGGAAAGCATGGAAGATCTTGGCCTTTGATCAAAGGATCTATGGTTGGGATAAATTTGGAGTTATAGTTTATTTTTAGAGGTGAAGTGTAATGATGAGGGGGATTAGTTTTTTTTTAAAAATGTTCTCACGTGAGAACATATCAGGAGTAGGTTTTTGTTTTTTTTTTATTTATTTAAGATGGGAAGCTCGATACAATTCAGCAAGCAAATATATCACGCTCATGCATGCGACTCTCCAGCTCCTCCCATTTATTTCTCAACATTTCCTCATCATTCCAGTTGAGGATTTCATTCAAAGATCAACTGGGTTGCATTCTAAGAATCCTAGCATAAACCCTAACTGAGTTGTGCCCAAAAAACCTTGTTTCGGCTTCATTCCGGCGGACGATTTCTTCTGATAATTCCGGCAGCCAAGAAATGGAAGGTCGCGGTGAGGGAACGAGGTAAGCTTACTAGTGACAATGTCTGAATCAAGAAAATTTTGGGTTGTTTTTGTAATCTGTATGGGCATATTTTGGTTTTCTGGGTGAAGAAAATTTTGATGAATGTCTGAATTGGTTTACAGTCTGCATGAAAACCATGTGTGCCCTAATGCATGTGGTAGATGCTAATATTGTTTTATCGTTCTTTGTTGTTCATACTCGACAAAAAAAGTGATTTTTGTATTAAATATGGTGTGTAGGATCGTATTGGTTGTGTGTTTTTTATGTAGGTTTTTGATTTTTTTATTCTTGGAACGTTGTTTGAATGGGTTCTCTGCACTGAATTCATTGTGGATGAATGTTGATGTTCATTCATGTATTACGTAATGCTCATGTTCAGCTTGTTCATCCATGCAAAATAGTAGTTGATGTGCATGTTGATTCGTTGATGTTCATTCATGCAATTTGGTTCATGTTGATTCGTTGATGTCATGCAATTTGGTTCATGTTAATTCGTTGATGTTCATTTAAATTTTAGTTTATGTTCATAGTATGGATGATGTTCATTGTAAAATTAGTTGTTGATCATTCACACATTATTTGTTGTTAATGGAAATCTGATTAAGGTTCATTCAAACAGAACTTAGTGTACATGCATGTCAGTAGGTGTGAGTTAATTTATCGTTTGACTAATGTCCATTGTACAATTAGTTGATGTTCATTAACTTAATACTTGATGTTCACGACGATGGTGCGATCTTCTTTGTTGGCGTATTGGAGCAGGTTCCATCGTGCTTGCACCGTCAGTGCCACAAGACTACCAAATGAACGAGCTCGGACAATATATTCCATTTTGTCCTGTTGAGGAATGGGTTCCAAAATTAGCGGACATTCGATAACATTGAGGCGGGGAGGAAGTTCTATGAGCGGTATGCGATGAGCGTTAGTTTTAGCGTGCGTAGTTCTGATCGCACAAAAGACAAAGGGTCTATGTGGAAGGTATTTGTTTGTTCGAAAGAAGGGTGGACTCGGGAAGAAGGCGACAATGACAATATACGAAGGCGGCCTTTGGGTTGCGATTAGATGAAGCGGAGGGCGGCCAAGTTGATCTGAAGGCGCGGATGGAGTAGTCACGCCGGTGGTTACAGGAGGCGTAAACTGTTATAAGGAAGGTTGTACCGCAGTTAACACTACGATCTCTGAAGAGGGAAGTTTAAGGTCGTCACATTCAACGTCGGGCACAATCATGAACTCACAACGCCCAAAGCGACATTTAGAGAGGTCGGTAGCGCGCGTTAGCCGCATTCATTTAGACCTTATGAACAAGTTTTCAAGAGCTAACGTTGGGCCGTCGAAGTCATTTCATCTATTTAAAGAGACAGTCGGGTCATACGAAGGTGTTGGTTGTACGCTACAAGACTTGCGTAACTATCACCAATCGTTGAAGAATGTGTTGGTCGACATGGATGCTGAAATGTTCGTGGAGATATTGAGGAGGAACAAGATGAGAGACCCTGGGTTTTACTATGCATTTGAAGTTGATGATGATAAGAAGTTGAAGTGCGTGTTTTGGTGTGATTCTGAAAGCAGGCGTGACTACTCATCGTTTGGCGAGCTAATTTCATTCGACACAAAGCGCAAGACAAACAAGTACAAAATGGTGCTTGCGGCATTCACTGGGCTCAATCACCATCGAAAACTTGTGTCATTTGGGGTTGGTTTATTGAGAGATGAGAAAACGGCGTCGTTTGTGTGGCTGTTTCAGAAGTTCGCTGACGCGATGCAAGACTATCATCCTGATACGATAGTCACCGATCAGGACTTGGCGATAAAAGAAGGGGTTGACACAGTGTTCACTAATTCGATCCACAGGTATGTATACACATGCGCATTTCAGTATTGTTTGATGTTCATTGCTTTAGCACTTGAGGTTCATTGTGTAGAACAGAATGACCTTCATTTCAATATGTGTATGTTCAAGTGACTATACGTATATGTCCATTTCACAAGGTAGTTGATGTTCATATGGATGATTGATGGTCATATGAATGTGCATAAATGATCATGTTTTTGTGGCTTCACGTTGCATTATATGTTCTATCCATTTTATGTACATGTTCTTGATACTATAAATAGATGTTCATTTCACAAATTTAATGGTCATTTTGGGCATAGGTTAATAATCATCCTATGTAGTCATTATATGGGGTTTATTGTGTTTGGTTAAAAATGTCATTTGAATGGTGGGTCTTAGTGTTCAATTTATCATCAATGGACGTTCATGTGTGATACAATACACAGGATTAGAGTATGTGCATATTAATCTTTATTTTAATGATGAACATGTATTGCATATGGCACATCATGCGCAAACTCCCTGAAAAGGTTGGACACAAGCTGAATGGGTGTGAGGAGTTCATCAACGACATAAAATTGTGCGTGTGGGCAGCTGAGACTCCGGACGAGTTTGAGGAAATGTGGGCTGCAATGATTGAGAAATACGAGCTCTCTGAGAATTCATGGTTGGCTGACATATATGAGAAAAGGGCAGAATGGGTTCATGCGTACTTCACGGACCATCCTTGGGGTTTGCGGGCGACATCCGGTCGAAAGTGAAAACTCAATGTTCGGGAAACTAATGTGCCCAACTTTGAGTTTTGTTGAGTTTTGGGCTAGATTTGAACATGCGGTTGATGCTCAGCGAAACCGTGTTGTAGACCTTGACCATGCGACACGTAATTCACTGCCGCAATTGGAGACGCGTTCGGCGATTGAGAGGCATGCCAGAACAATATACACGCATCGGAATTTCCGGTTGTTCCAACAACAACTTGTGGATGCTATAAATGACTGTTACATCTCAAAGATGGGGGAAGTGGAACATGAAGCCACTTACACAATACGTCAAAAGGGTGATAAAAAGGCCAGACATGTTGTGCGCAACAAGTTGACGAACGATATAACTTGTGATTGCCCATATTACAGCCTGCAAGGGATCCCCTGTGCACATGCTTTGCTTGTCATCCATCATTTTGACCACATCCCATCAACACTAATAGTTGAACGTTGGACAAAGAACGCGGCGAAGCGGTACCAATTCAATGTGGACCGTATTGTCACAGAGGGATGCGACAAGGTAACATGAAAACACATTGCTTCACTACATTTAGTGTTAGTTTATACTGGTAACATTCATCATATGTTTGATGTTCACTGAGGTTCATAATTGTGAAAATTCATCTCAAGTGTACCTGATGATCATGCCAGTTATAGTTGATGTTCATGTCAATCATAATTGATGTGTAGTTTGAATCGTCATACCACATGTTGATGTTCATTTACACACACATCCACTTTCGTTTTCATACTTTCATTTATGGAATTCATCTCAGTTATAGTTGATGTTCACGCAATTCATATTTGATATTACAAGGTAACCCGGAAGAAACAATTGACTAACGAGGCATGGAGATCATTTTATAAGTGCATGGACATTGCTGACGGGGATGAAACAAAGCTGAGGTTGATCATTGATCAAACAAATACTATGATCTTAAGGCTGGAGTCATTAAGTGTTGGAGGGTCATCGAGCAACGCATCTACTGACTTTGAAACGTATTTTGGAACATCTGTCCCTACAGAGGTTACCATTCACCCCCCACCGGCTTCAGCCACGAAGGGAAGAGGCAAGAGGACGAAGACAGCAATGGAGGTTGCCACTGAGACAAGGGGGCGTGCTAGAAGGTGCCATTGTTGCGGCCAGATAGCATCGCATGACGCCAGGACTTGTCCAGAGTGCTTTGGTTGATGTAACAAAGAGTGTGCGCTTTGGTTGACTTGTCCAGAGCGCTTTGCTTTTATGTTTTGTTATATGTTATGCTTTATGTTCTGTTGTTGACGTTTGGATCAGATCGTTTTTGTCCATGAATGAACATGTGAAACTGATTTGAATTTATGGTATCTATTTTCAATATTAGTAGCCGTTTATTCTACTTGTACATTTACAAAAAGTGTTTGGGCTAATTACATGATAGCTAATGCTCATTTCATAAGTACGTAATGTTCATTTGAGAAATACCATGATAACAGACCTTCATGTTCATTCCATAATTCTTATACATTACACAATCAATTCATCCGTGATGTTCATTTGAATAATACTGGATGTTCATGAAACAAACTTTAATGTTCATAACATAATTTCTTAATGGATTGTGCACAATTTTTTGTGGCAAAAGCTAGATTATTTTTTGGCTAATTACATGATAGTTAAATACTTGATATACATAGCACAATCAATTCATGCTCATTTCATAAGTAATTAATGTTCATTTTAGAAGTACCATGATAAAAGACTTTCATGTTGATTCCATAATTCTTTTACCATGATAATAAACGTTCATTTTTCTCAAGTATTCATAAGTACTTAATGTTCATTTGAATAATTCTGAATGTTCATTAAAACAAACCTTAATGTTCATTCCGTATTTGTTAATGGATTTATTGGTGATTGTTTAATCCAACTTGGGTGGGGAATTTAACTTAAATGATTGTGCACAATTTTTGTGGCAAAAGCTAGGTTTATTTGTGAATAATGAGGGATTGTTTAACTTAAACAAACCTTAATGTTCATTCCATAAGTACTTAAATGCTTATCATCACTTAATGTTCATTTTTTATGCACGTGATGTACATTTTGGCACATATATGATGATCATGTCACAATACCATGCTATTAATTCATGATGTTCAAACCAATACAATATCCCATAGTTTGACATACAAAATACATAAAAGCAAAAAACGCACATGGTGTTAGTTTACGTTATGTCACCACAAACACAATATCAACTGATCAAAGCATGAAGTAGCTACAATTCAAGGCATTGCAATCGAGCCCGTCCTGAACCAATTGGTTGCTTTCGTTTGGACATCGTCCTTCAACTGGTTCCCATCATACATGATCAGGGTGTGGCAATATCTGCTCCTCAGCACATCTAACATCTCCTGCTGAAAATAAAAAGTGGTTCACATCATACATGATCAGGGTGTGGCAAGTTGTTAAGTTTATTTCAACAATATATGAAGTCAACAAATGCGGATTTAGCATGCTGACTTACATCGTCCTCTTCTAGACCACATTCCCAGTTGGTGGGGTCGAAGAATGTTTCCATATGACGCATACAGTAAACGCCACTATCCATTTTGTTTGTCGCCGACCGCCAATGCATCCGTAAAGGCTTGCGTTCAACTTCACAACATCGCGCCATACCCAAAGACTTTTGGCAGATGGAAAGCATGTCCGACTGCATATGAAGCAATTTTGAGATGCTATCATATAATTTAATAAAAGGATACAGCTGTATGAAATTAGCGAACAAAATAAATACCATTTCATCGAGCAAGTGCCCATATGCCTTGCGGTGAGATAAAGTCCTGTTTATTTGTTTGCAGTTCAATGATGTACACTACTTCATTGTTTTTCTTTCGCATATCCAAGCAGAAAAGAAAGTAGTGATCTTTGTAGTACAATGGTGTCATGATCTGCATGTAATTGGGCTTGAAGCATTAGTGATGTTCATCACATCATTTACTAATGTTCATTAAACCATTACTTGATGTTCATTATACAAATATGCAGCACAACTGTCAGTCATTTTCGACATAAGTGGGTGTTCATACACGATTGAAATCAAATAAAAGAAATAAAACATGTGTGTGGGGGGGGGGGGTTGAGTACCATCTGAACCGCCTTGAAATTAATCCAACCATTGCACCGTTCAACCTCACGTGCCACGAGCTTGTTGAATGTAGCTGAACGTTCCTCAAACGATGTCTTTTCGTACTCATGCATTTGGCACAACTTCACCTAGATAGTTTTTCACAGAACACATGTTTTCATTATAAACGGTATGGGGAACATATCACATTGTTAAGTAACATACAATACATACAGTGCATTCTGAAGGGATGAATAAGCGTGACGGCGTCGTGGAGCTACGTTTCCTTTCCATGTCATTTAAGTACTTGCTCCAAATGTTCAGCACGCTATCCGATACGTGGCGCCCCGGAGCCAGTGACTCCATCTCTGATCTAGTTGCGACCGCAAAGTCTGACTCATATAGTTTTTCACTGCAAACCCCACGAACAAGACATGATCAAAGCTGAATGCACATTATCCACACTTTTAATGTGCAACAAAAATTTACCATCAAACACGGGGGTCATAACTATTGAACATCACATATACAAATGAACATCAGTCACAATTGCGGTGAACATCAACCACGGACGGGAATTGTATATCATGTCACAAACAAGTGAACATCAATACATGAACAACCACGGTGGGGGTTACTATCAGGATTTACAACTATAAAAAGAATCACAAAAGAACATCACATATCACACCGGTGACCGTCCAGATCAAACGATGTAATAATTTTACAAATGAACATCAGACACACATGAAATGAACATATCACACACATGAAATGAACATCGAGCAAGATCATCAAAACATCAAAACATGAACCAGCAAAATTTTTAGCATTAAAAGGTAGGTTGACTTACTCAGGGTCCAAGCCTAGTACGGATAACGGTCCAAGGAAGACATAGTCACTTATGATCCTCTCCGCTTGCGTCAGTTTGCGCGAGGTACTGACTGCCCTCGCAGCAAACGGGGAACGCAGGTCGTTAGGTAGCCTTTTGGTCTTCCTCTTGGGGTTCCTTCGCCCCATTTAAGGATGGACAGAGGGATCGGGGACAGATGGATCGGGTTCACCAACAAACATTACTCCATGTGGGGTGTCGAGAATCATTTTGCCTTTCGACGATGACCTACAAACATCATTGCCTGTCGGCAGGTCAGCAGCCCCCGAAAAATTGGGGGTCTTCATTCTTGGGCCGGTGCGTGGGCGGCTTACAGATGTGACGGGTTCAACAATGTATGGAGCGTCGTCATCTTCCTCGATGCTTGGCTAACAACTCGCACTGCCGATCGAGTCCCACTCGCCGACGCCTCCCATGCCGAATCGATCGCGGAGGTCGCGTGGCATAGGCGGGGTCATGTCTGGTATCTAGTCGAAATTAGGCATAGTGGGGTCCCGGTTTAACAAGCGCTCAACGATACGGTTCATTTTAACGAAAAACGCTTCCATAGATGGTCGCAACCAAAATGCATCATCCTCTTCGGACAGACGCAACTCGCGGGGGGTGCATGAAACGGGGTCAGTAGGCTCAGCACGATTGGTCTCATTCGGGCTCATATTGACATTCTACATTGTTGTTTGCATCAGGCTGAGTTGCTTTTGGGTCTTCACTGGCTGCCCCGTACTGTGATGTTAGCGAGGATAGCATGTCACTCACTTGCCTTTTAATATCATCTACCTCCCCCGCATCCTTATACTTCCGCCCAATCCGGTCAATAGTTGACGAAATCTCGACCCGTAAATCAATCATTTTCTTCAATGAATTATTCAACGATTGGAGTTCGCCCTGTAAAAATACATCAAAGAAATCATAATCCAAGATGAAACACACCAAAGATCAATGAAATGTTAATATAATTTAAAATGAACATGACGTAACAACGACCATCGTAAGACTCAAATAAACATTCAGTATAAACGCAGATGATCATTCCGTATATACGATATGAAAAATCAGCATACAAAGATTGCCATGAAATGATAATCAACACCAACAGAAAAGGAGTTTGACCAAAAAATGGAAGCAAGCGGAGTTAATGGAAACAAACTTCAGTATAATCTTATTTGAACGTCAGTTTATATGGCAAAACAAACAACGATTGCCTACTAATGGACAAAGAATGCACCAATACTAATGAAGAAAGTACGGATGACGGTGCACCAAGTTAAATGATCAATCATACCAAAATGAAATGATCATCAATTTGAAATCAACCAAATATAACCAAAAATGGACATGAGCACGAACGGAAATGATCAGTTCGTGTAAACGAAATGAACATCAACACAAATAATCATTAGTCGACCTACACTAAATAAACATAATGACATTACTAACCTGAAGATCCGAATGCTCTGATGCATCACCGGTTTTTCGACGAACCATCTTGTCGATATCTGGATCAGTGAGACGTGTGTCCAGTCTTCCCTTGCCAAAGGCCTTCCTTGTAACCTCCTCCGAGATCCTGTCCTTCAAAATTTTCTCTGACCACGCACACATTGTTGGGAACTGTCTATGTTCTGGCCGGGAAGTGCACACAATCCTATCAAAGTATAGCATCTAGTACAAGCAGGTGCGATGAACATTATCCCATTGATCGATTAACATCAATACAATTTTAAATGAGCATCAAGTGATTTCCAAATGAACATTAGTTCATTATAAAATGAACATCAGAGTGAAATATACTAATCTTAATAAAATCAACGAGTAGACATTACATACCATCAAGAATATTATTGGACCCTCAAAAAACATTCGCGTTTGTTTGTCCACCCATTTTTTGTGCGCATCGACAAGACGGTCCACCGTATATGTACACCAATCAAGGTTGGCGATACGCTCGATGGTTTTCACGTTCTTCACAAATATTGGGGAGCAGTTCCGTTGTTGGTTGCCGTGAAAGAATGTGGCAACCATGTACAATGTGAATGTCTCCTAAATTTTACTCCCCCGTCGTCGTACCCCAAAATCAATTGCGGCATATCCGACAATAATGGACTACCATCTTGTAAACCCCAGTCCGATCTCAATTCACTGAGCACCTCATTGTACTCATCATCCCCCACCCTCCCGTCAAGAACTTCTTCGATGGGTTCATCGCCATACGGGATCCCCATCGTAATGTAAACGTCCAGCGGGGTAATGGGGATGTGCTTGCCGACATCGACTTCGAGAGTGAGCGAATATGGGTTGAAGCGTTCAAGCAACCATTTTGCAAGTTCGCCGGGTATTTGTTTCAAGCGAAAGTCTAGGAAACATTTGAACCCCATCTCAGCAACGGCTGCCTTTTGCGGCCCCTCTAGACATTCCATCATCTTCGAAAACCGCCTTGGCGACATTCTCGTGTGAAATGATGTTTGACTCGCAACCCCGCACTGACTGACTTGATCTCGACTGCGTCGTCATCTTCATCAACTACACGAACCCCCTTCCGTTTAGTTTTGCCTTTCACCAATTTGTCCTCACCTCGGTCATGGTCCAACCCCATTTGGGACGCGATGACCCAGCCACAGTCGTAATGCTACTTCTTTTTTTCGGCAACTCGTCATCCTCATCAACTACATGAACGCGCTGCCGTTTATTTTTGCCTTTCACCAATTTGTCCTCACTTCGGTCATGGTCCAACCCACGTTTGGGACGCGATGACCCAACCATAGTCGTAACGTTACCACTTTTACTGGGGGCTGGAGCTGAAATTGTCTTCTTTGCCTCCTAGTGTATCCTTTCTTGAATGCATCCGGCCCCCGCACCGGTAGATTTTCACTGTCAGATTCACATACAAACACATCAGGTATCACGAGCAACATACGATATGTTGAATTTAGAATTACTTATGACAATAGTACATAATCGATGGTGAATCTCAACATACGTTTCATTCGATCTTGCATGACCATCTGTGTTTTGAGACTCGAACAGTTCTCTTCCAGCTTTGCGTTTTACCCTTGTAGAAGTTTCGGTCAGATCAATAATGGGGGATGCCTCCTTATCTAGGGGGCCATTGTGCGGTTGGGGGTTTCGAACGGGGATTCGTGCAGCCCCACGTCAATAACTGGGTCCGCATCTCTCAATACGTGGTCCGGAACAGGGCTTGATGGCTCCCCCACGTCAACTGTCTTGTTCATCATGTCAGACAAAACATTTGTCAACATGTCAAACGAGAGGACACGTGTCGTGTTGTTGTCAGCAAAGTCAAGTACACACCTGGTCGTATCAATATGAACATTCATTATACATCAGATTAACATTAGGCAATATTGCAGATGAACAACAACAGATGAATAACACCAGATGAACACCCATTATGAAAATGAACATGAACTTTGTTATAAATGAACATCCATTATACATCAAATGACCATCTGGCTATTTCAGAATGAACACCAGTAGACCACAACATGCCATGTATTTTCAAGTTCAACAAAAACAATCATATCTTACAAACACAACCCAACTTACTTTTGTGTCTTGTCTTCGTCGGCCACACCATCATCAGGTGCTGGTTCACTCCCACTTTGCGCAATATGCCCCTGTGCCCTACACCCAAAGTACACCATTAGCGATTATCAACCTAAAACACGCCCCAAATTGTTTTACTTGTCGTTACACTTACATTAACAACGGAGTTGGCACCATGACAATTGCTCTCTCATCATAAATCTGAACTGGGACACTTGTCACAACTGTTTCTCCTTCCCTCGACCTAATCCAACAACAATGCTTATTTTTAACAATTTGGTTTAAAATGAAGATCTACTGAATTACAGAAATGAACATCTAGTTCATACCACATGAACATCACGTTGAGATGCAATGAACACTAAATATTCAACATAAACCCAGAAATATGTTGACGCTTACGATAAGGTGACATGAACTGAACTTGATTAAAATATGACATGATCATCAAGATTCATTGAAATGAACATCAATCATTTATATCTAAAATGGTCCTCATACCTAAAAACATCATGTGTGTGCACTAACAATTTTGGGTTTGTATGCTATAAAGAACAATAAGCAGAAATGAACACCAATAAGGTGCACTAACAAGATTCATTGAACTGACCAAATGTATAACCACCATTAAACATCAAAACTGTATGTGTATGAACACCATATGTTGAAATGAACACCAAAATCCACATATATACAATGACTTACATTTCCTCCTTACTTTCTTCAACCTCCAACTCATTCGCACCCGTCGACGCCATGCCCTATACCAAAAAAATCTTCTTCCTCTGCCGAAAACAACCACCAACTGTTAGGCTCACACCAAACACCCGCCGGAATTTCCAAAAAAAAAAAATCTACCGCAAAACCCTAAATTATGGAAAATCTTACCGGGAAAACAGCGTCCCTCGACTTCACTTCAAGCGTCTGTCGCCGGGAAATCGTCACCGGAATTCCGCACACACTGCACTGAATTTTCACCCGGATTTTCCCCCTAGCTTCGCCGGAATTTCGAGCTTCACTCCTTCAAAATGATTTCGAGCTTCGCCGGAATTTCGCCCTAACTCTTTCTCTCTCTCTTTCTTGTGTTTTGAAACTATCCAAAATGATTACAGTTGCTTGGGGAAACTGCTCCTCGTTACTGGGTTCAAACAGAATGAACTGCATGTCATGCCATGCCTCTTCACCTTCCTCACACGTGAGAGCAGAAAAAAAAACATATTCAACAAAATCCACCAATCATCTTTTACCATTATATATTTAAAATAAAGATTAATCAACTAAAACTCCAAATTTATCCAACCATAGATCCTTTGATCAAAGGCCAAGATCTTCCATGCTTTCCTTCTCACTTAAAGACCCTTCTCATTATATCTATTCCCTATATATATATATATATATATATATATATATATATATATATATATATATATATATAGGATTATTGGATTCTAATAATCCCTACTTTCACTCATTGGACAATAGTGGTCTGTACTATCACTTTGTATTCTGGTGGACCAAAAAAAAATATAATTGGATTTGAGTGGGACGCCGGCGAGTTCATGCGGTGGTTTTCTGACATGCCATGTTTGGCATGTGTTTGACCTGTTTGACTTTTAAATTTTAAGCCACGTCACAATTAAAACACATGCTTTGGATATTTTTCTTTTTTTTAGTGACACGTTGGATCAGTTTGAGAAACCCCCGTTACTGTATTCTTCTCTCTCATCCTAACCCCGTTCCCCCCCTTCCTTCTTCTTCCCCGTCTCCCTCCTCTTTCTCTCTCTATCTCTCTGATTCTTTCTCTTTCTCCTTCTTCTTAGAAAAATACAAAGAACGTTAACAAAGTGAAAACGCTTCTTCATCCTCCTTTTCCACCTCCAATTGCCCCTTTCATGCGCCTCCTCCTGAGTTTCCCTCATTTCCCACCTTCTCACTTCTTCCTCTCTCAACTCCACCACCAAATCCCAAATCACCCCAATTCCTGAAACACCCACAAAATACAAAGAACCCCAGAAGAAGAACAAAGATTGACACTTTCTTGTTCATAAGTTTATGTCAAACTCTGCAGAAACATCAACTTCAAATCCAAATTCAAAGCCCCCACTTCACAATTTCTCCCTCCCGCCTTCCCTCAAATGGGGAACCCAGAAAATCCTGCGTTGCTCCAAACACCCCTCTACTAGATCCGATCCCTCCATTCGGAGCTCCGAATACGACGTCGTTCGGGGCTCCATCGTCGACCACGACGCCCAATGCCATGGATCTCCAGAGGCCGCGGCGGCGGCGGCGCGTCCCTGGAACTTGCGCACAAGGCGCGTGGGGAGTCCCTCCGCCAGTGGACGAGGGCGGAGTTGGGAGTTCGAGAGGCGAGAGAAGCTGGGGAGCCCCAATGGGAAGATGATGAAATTGAAGACGGTGAAGAGGAAGTTGTTCTCCATTGCACTTTCGAAAGAAAAGAAGAGATTGAATTGGATTTTCTGAAACTGTTTGGTACTAGACCCCCTCGTCGACCTAAGAAAAGACCCAGGATTTTGCAGAGACAAGTTGATGTAATTTTCAATCTCTCTTCCAAAAGATCCCAAACCCAGAAAAGTTCTACTGCTACTCGGGTTTTGTTTTGTGAAGAAATCGAGCAGGGATTTCCGACAATGGTAATTCTTCCACTGCACACTGGAGATTGTTGGACAGGGTTTTGAATTTCAGAGGAAACTCACGGTGAAAGGTGAAAATTGAAATATGAGAATGAAGAAAGAGAAAGAGTTTGGGAGGGGGGGGGGGAACGGGGTTAGGATGAGACAGTAACGGGGGAAACTCACTGATCCAACGTGTCACTAAAAAAAGAAAAATATCCAAAGCATGTGTTTTAATTGTGACGTGGCTTAAAATTTAAAAGTCAAACAGGTCAAACACATGCCAAATATGCCATGTCAGAAAACCACTGCATGAACTCGCCGGCGTCCCACTCAAATCCAATTATATTTTTTTTTGGTCCACCAGAATACAAAGTGATAGTACAGACCACTATTGTCCAATGAGTGAAAGTAAGGATTATTAGAATCCAATAATCCTATATATATATATATATATATATATATATATATATATATATATATATATGCGTGTGTACATTCCACGTGTACGCTTAAACGACTTGCATTATAAACATGATGCTAATATGAATTTGCATTACACTAAGCTAATGTGAGTTGAATACTTTATAAATATTAATTACTATTTTCGATCGATAATATTTATCATTTTAACTAATTTTTTAGTTTGTAATATTTGTCACTTTATAATTTCAACTTTTTTTCCTGCTAACTACTTTTTTATTAGCTTTTCTCATATAAGGAGAGAAAAAAGTGAGAGAGTGAAAAATATTCACACAATTTAGTAATTAAATTTACAATTTTTTATACGACACAATACTTTACGTACTAATCCATTTCATTGATTTTCTTAGTTATAGTTAAATGGACAAATAATATGAAACAAAGACTTTACGTACTAATCCATTTCATTGATTTTCTTAGTTATAGTTAAATGGACAAATAATATGAAACAAAGACTGCATAATGAATCTATAGGATACAACATTGAAATGATATATCAAAACTCAAAAGTAGGGCCTCCATTGTTGAATGAATAGCAATTCATAAAGAGAACTTTATTAGCATCCAATCTTGCTGTTTGTCCAAGCCGACAATAATTGATTTATGGACATATTTGGAGTTATTAAGTATGACAATCATTGTAAAATAAATTTCATTTGTTTATGTGTTAAGTTTTATCTTGACCGTTAATTTTTTATGTAACATAAATTTTATAAAAAATATTTTTAATTTTAGTTTATATAAAAACAAATTTAAAATAAAGATTTTTCAAAATATGCTTATTTATTAGACTAAAATTTAGAGTTAAGATATTTCTTTTTTAAAAAAAATTTGTAAAAATTCTTTTTATTAAGAAAAAATATTTTTGGGGTACTCTACATTTTGTGGAAACTATTTTTGGAGACCATATTTTCCAAAATATGTTTTCGCGAAAATATATTTCGTAAAAGATAGTTTCCGCAAAATATTGGGTACCTCAAAGCAATGTTTTGCCAAATGAATCTTATTTGCACACGTGTCAAGTTTCATGTTGACTATCTATTTTTTTTTCATCTAACACAGAATTATAAAATATTTTTTCTAATTATAATTTATTTACAAAAAATTTAAATTAAATATTTTTTAAAATATGTTTTCTAATTAGGTTAAAACTTAGGGTTACGATATCTAAGATTTTAAATTTTGAAAAAAAATTGTTTCAATTAAGAAAATATATTTTATAATTTTGTAATAAATAAAAGAAATAAACAATCAAAATAAAATTTAACACATGTACAAATGAGATTCATTTTAATTGTGGTGGTTGTCATAATTAACAACTAATATAAGTTTTTTATTTAGAAACTTAGAAATTGAAAAGGAAAATTGGATTTTAATAATCTTTACTTTCAGCTTTTGTAGGTCAGTGGTTTCTACTTTGTTTTTGTATTCTGATGGTCCAAAAATAAAAATAAAAAATAAAAATTGTATTTTAGTGGAACTAAATTTACCTCCACTTTTTTTAGTTTTTTCATTCCCGCCCCATATTGTATTTATTCTTTTCATTGCTGCCTCCGGAAAGGTTATAAAGTGTAGTTACTGAAAGAATTTTTAAATTACTTTTGGGAGAATCCGAGTATTATTATAATTTTTCAAAAGAATAAAAGTGCAAAAATCGGAAAAAAAAAATAAACAAACATTGTAAATTCACTATAAATTGTGGGGAAGTGTTGTACTAAGTTTTGACTCAAATGCAAGTCAAAATCTATAATATGAGGGATATACACTCGGTGGTGTACCATCAGAATATAATTTATATTTTTTTGGACTACCAAAATATAAAAATAAAATAGAGATTATCAAATGCAAGTCAAAATCTATAATATGAAGGATATACACTCGATGGTGTACCATCAGAATATAATTTATATTTTTTTGAACCACCAAAATACAAAAAATAAAGTAGAAATTATCAAATGCAAGTCAAAATCTATAATATAAGGGATATACACTCGATCTAGTGTACCACCATAATACAATTTATATTTTTTTAGACAACCAAAATACAAAAATAAAGCAGATATTATTATCGTACAAAAATTAAAAATAGAAATTATTAAAATCAAATTTTCCAAACAAAAATAAAGGATCACATTTGATGGAAATTGTGGCCACTTGTATGTCCCTAACTATTACAGGTAGTGGAGCACTTGAAAATTGAAATACCTAAAATAAGCAACTGAAAAGTGAAAAGCTAAACCTCTGTGCTCTCTGACTATGCAAACGTTCCCGGTGGACAATTAATTGTGGGAATATATACCTATATATTATACTTCCTTCGGTTTTTTTTATCTGTTATTTACGGTTTTCAGTGTCAACTTTTAATCAATAATTTCTAATATAAAACTTTTATAGAAAAATATAATATTATACTTTTTTAATAGTATTTTTTATTATGAATCTAATGATATCAATTTTGTATGATGAATCATTATACAAATTAAGATATCAACGGTCAAAGTTTTTGCCACAATTTCCTAGGCGACAAATAAAACAAAACGGAGGTAGTATATCATTTTATATTAATCGTCATAATTTTGATATTTATGGTATTTAATGTCATTTTTTAATAGATAAATTTTTATGTAATATATTTTAAATTTTTTTGATAATACATGATATATTATTAATAATTATAATATTATACATTTATGATAATACTTTTCGTTACAAATTTAATAGTGATAATTGATATAGTAACTCATTACATATATTGAGATATTTATGATCAAAATTTTTAAAATTTAATTGCACGATTTTCAAAGATAACAATTTACATGGAACAAACGGAGTATACATGCACATGTAAATAATAGTGATACTTAACATATGAGGTTAACTTGCATCACACAAATACGCAAAACGTCGTCGTCAGCGATTACTTGTTGGGTTTAGCCCGAGCATAGTGGGAAAAGTTGGGTAATCAACAACAACAATACCTACTTTTCGAATGAATCCGGGGAAAGCAATTTTAGATTATCCCAAATTCTGCGTGCACCCAATACCGAATTAATAGAGTTGTTAATCTATGTGATTGATAAGATGGAAAAATGGTAGGGTTGGTTAAAATTGTGAAAAATATGGTAAATTGTGGAATAATATGGTAAATTTATGAAAAGTATAATTAATATAGTAGATAATAAGAAAGAATGTGAAAGGTAAAAGAGAAAAGTGAGGAGATATATTGATATATGATTGCGGTAGAGTTTGGTATGGTATGGTAAAGCATGGAAGAATATTGAGTAGTTTGATGAGTTATGTGACTGCACCGCACCCATACCGTACAAAAGAACATGGCCTTAGGCCCCGTTCTTTTATGCGACTGGCTGGACCGCACCGCAACTTTCCATATTCCACCGCAATTTACTTTTCAAATTTAATTTATCTTTTTATTAAAAGTTAACCTTTTCATATTTTACTACAACCCACCACAACTTTCTCTAGCCCACCACAACTTTTCTCAATCCACCGCATTTCTTCCATACCGCACCATAACCAGCCATATAAAAGAACGGGTCTAAAGTAAGATAGTCTCTACTACTCTCTCCGTCCTAAAATGATTGTCCCTTCTGAGAAATGATATTTTTTAAGGAACATCATTTACTGCAGTGTTTTTGTGTTGATTGTAGATGAGAGAGAAGAAATCTATCACTAATGAATAATAATAGTTAGATGGATGATTATTTTGGGACATCCATTAAGGCACTGTTCATTCATGCAATCGATATGGCGTGGTATGGTGAAATTGTGTAAAATGTGGTAAGGTGTGGAATGATATGGTAAAATTTGTGAAAAATATGATTAATATGGTAAGTAATAAGAGAGAATGTGAAAAGTAGAGGAGAAAAGATAAGAGAGAGAAAAGTGAGGAGACATACTAATTATGATTGTGGTCAAGTTTGGTATGGTGTGGTAAAGTATGAAAGAATATTGAGTAGTATGATGAGTTGTGGTAACACACTGTACAAAAGAACAGGGCCCTAAGGAAGATGGACCAGCATTTTGAGACATAGGGAGTATATGTTTGGCTTATACTCCTTCCCTCAGAGAAAATTTAATTTGTCCCTGTTTCATCATTAGAGTCAAACTTTTTATGTTTAGACTGTTAATTTGTTAAATCATATGATGACTTAATATACAAAATTATCATACGTGATAAATTTTGTAAAATTTGATAATTTTTAAAAATATTAATGAATTTCATAATAATATTACTAAATTTATAATACATTTTATAATTAATATGGATGAATTTTTATAAAAATTTATTACAAACGATTGCATAAGTAGGGACGCCATCATGAACCATATAATGATTGGTTTGTTTCCACCGTTAATTTTAGTTGCTAGAGGTGTGGAGTCCCTTTCCCTTCCCTGTCACATATTCATCATCTTTATTCCACTAATTTTTAGGTTAGGTACAATAAATTTCCTTCATGGCTCCCAAAATAAGAAGGAAAGAAAAAAGGTAGTGAAAAGCAAACTTATCGTCCAATATTATCTCAAATTTACAATTTAAAATTTGCTTTGCTTTTTTCTTTGGTTTAAAATTTGATTTTTTTTTTTAAATTTGACAGCAACATAATGAGGTTGAAATTTTAGCAATTGGGTCATTTGCATAGTGTTTGGGTTAGACATATTTGAGTTGGGTTAGTTCGAGACAAGAAGGTTTTAGTTGGATGGATTTCATGTCGTTTTATTTTTTTTTTTGTTCGATAAGATTGTCTTTAAAAATAAAAAATTTTGGTGAAAGGTAAACTCAGGTCAGGTTAAAGCTGAGTTGGGTTACTTCATATTTGAGTCCATTTTAGATTAATTAATTTTTTAATTTTTTAATCCGGGCCAAGTCGGGTTCATGCAAGTTAGTTTTGCCAGCTCTAAGGTTAATCTCGTAGCTTTCGGAGACTTGGGATGCAATGATCGATTTGTGTTTTTTCATCTAACAATGGTACTTTGTTGTTAGTGTGGTGTTAGTCGATGTGTCTTTTCATTCCAATTTTATCGGATGTCTCCTAAGAGACTAGCCAATCTGTTGCTTTAGTTAATTGTGTTAGTCTTTTGACGGTGCATGTGCTAATTAGTGTCTTGGTGACCGGTTAAGCTCCAGTAATCCTAGCTGATAGATTTCCCATCGAGTGGATTATCCTATGCTTGAGGCTTGCTTGGATCATCCTTTGTGGTCTCATTTGGTCGCTTACTGGAGTAATGACTTAGTCGTCTTAGTCATCCTTAATATGGTTGTTTGCACTTTGAAATTAAGAGAGTTCAAAGAAGTTGTCCAGTTCTGCATTTATGTATTATCAATTGCAGATGACAATACAAAAGCCCTATTTAGAAGATGTGTAGCATATGCAAAGCTAAAAAAGTTTTAGAAAAAGCAGGGTCAACCTAATCAATAAGCTTGATCTTAATAATTTAGAAATCAGGAAGTAGCTAGAAAAAGCTGAGAAATTGAAGTTGATCCTATTATCAACACGAATGTTCATCTTCAAAAAAAAAAAATGTATCAACTCTAAATTTATTGCATTCTTCTTGCCACTGACCGCATTCTTTGATTCCATTGTCTCTTTATCGAACTCCGGCGACCAATAGTTTAGCCCATTGGAGTAGACATGTGCTTGATGCCAATAGATTATACTTGATAAAAAATGTGTTCATTATAGAATTTTGTGAATTCCATTGTTGATTCGCTCTCCATTCAAAACTCCTTCTAGCTTTCCCAAATTCCTCCAACTTTTAGCAATTCTTTTTAAATTTTTATAAGTGATAGCTAATATAAAGGCTAAAATTCGCATCAAAGATACTACGAAAAATCCTCACAATAGCAAAACATTTTTTTAAAAAAAACAGTAAGACAAATCACAACCACTAATAGCACAATTAATAGGCCACAAAAATGACCAACAAAAACAACAACTAAAAGAATCAAACACTAAAACTCAAAATCTCTAAAGAAAGTGTCAAATAAAATTTCTTCACTTCTTAGCTGATATAACCTTCAAACCACAAACTTTTCTCACTATGGTCCTCTTGCGTGCAAACACTGCTTCAATATCCTTAAATCCTTTAAATTTTGATGACCTTCATTGATAGTCGACTTAGCCTTTCGAGTTGCTTCCATGACCAATCTCCACTTAGATTTCACCAAAGTCTTGTCTCTAGCACCAACATAACTTTTAGCACCAACATAACTCTCGAACGCATTAGGATTAAGTCTTCAAAACTAGGAGAAATTAAACATGAGACGTATTGATTGAACTGATAATGTGCCCTCACTGTCCTTAGGATCGATCAGGAGTAGATAACAGCACATCCTATTGCAAACGGGGAACTGGTGAAATAAAACCAAGTGAGCCATGGGCACCTGAAGGCTGAAGCAACTCTAGAATGTCTTAAACCTACACAAACTGAGCTACAAAATTTCACTGAAAATCCAAAGGAACGATAGAGTTACAATCAGGGTATCTATTGGAATAGGCTGAGACCTTGTGTGGGACCGGGGAAAATCCCCATGGTGTCCCTCGCGGTAAACGGCGAGTCGAAAGGGGTGTCTTTTCTTTGAGAAGATTTGCTTGAATTTCCGTTTGTAAATCAAAGTTAAGATTTAAGTAAACTCTTTTCTTTTAGATTTTATTAAGGTCTAAGGATTTTATTTATTCAGAAAGTGAACAGAAAATAAAAGAAAAACAAAAAGAAAAAAAAGACATCAAACGGAGAGTCACGGGACTGGGCTCGAGATGATTTACTGTACCAATACCTGCAGGTATTGTGAGTCAGTGGCCCCGAAAAAGGGTCCCGGACCTGGAAGTCAGATCCGAGGCACGGGACTGGCTAGAATACCGCCAGGTATTCTGTCTGTTCTGTCCTCGGGATCTGCTTCCGAGATAGAAAGTAAAAAACTAAAAAATAAAATCTTTTTTTTTTAAAGCTTTCCGAAACAGAAAATAAAATACGAAAAGAAAAGGAACGAAAGAAAAATAGGAAAAAGAAAGAAGAAATAAAAGGAAACGGCGAACAGAAGGATTTGAAACCGAAGCCGGGGTCACTGTTCACAACGATACCTACAGGTATCGTGGGCCGGTAACTCAAAAGTGGGGTCCTGATCTGGAAGTCAGGTCTGGGCCGTGGGTCGGGCCGCCAGGTATTCTGTCCGTCCCGGCCTCAGAACCTACTTTCGAACTTAGGGATTCGGACCCAAAAAAAAAAGAAAACTTTTATTTTCATAATTAACTTTCTGAAATCCGAATAATAAAATTCGAAAAAGAGAAATAAAAGAAAGAAAAGAAGAGAGAGTCGCCAATTAATTTTTGAACGAGAATTAATAAACTCAAAAAAAGAGAGACTCCACAAACCACAAACCACGAACCACGAGATTCAGATCGGGGGGTAAGGTTACGAATTCGGGAATAAAAATTCTGAAATCCGCCCATTCAATGAACGGACTTTACTAAACCGGTTAAATAAAATAAAAAAAGGAGAAGGGAGAAGAAGAGAGTAGAACAGAGTATTAATTATCGTGATTAATGTTATTTAGTTACATACAAATGCGATAATAAAGCGAGAAATAAATATAAGAAATAAAGGAATTAAATACAAGCGTACCTTTATTCACGAACAATCCATATTATATAGATCGAGTTTAGGATTAACTCAAGTTACAAGATAATATGAATGGAGAAGAGATAGATATAAATAAAGTAAAATGCCAATTAAAGTGTATGCAAAATGATGGAAATAAAGAGGGAAAAGAGAAGATGAAATCACCAAGTATCAATACGCCAGGGTGATTTCGGTGTAGGGTTGAAGTGAAAATGAGAGGGGTTTTTATAGGAGAAATTAGGGTTGAGAATTAGGTTAAAAAAGAGGGGGGAAATGCGGCATAATACCGCCAAGTATTAGGCCTAGCTGTGCGAAAAATTTGTGTTTTTTCATCTAACAATGGTACTTTGTTGTTAGTGTGGTGTTAGTTGATGTGTCTTTTCATTCCAATTTTATCGGATGTCTCCTAAGAGACTAGTCAATCTGTTGCTTTAGTTAATTGTGTTAGTCTTTTGACGGTGCATGTGCTAATTAGTGTCTTGGTGACCGGTTAACCTCCAGTAATCCTAGCTGATAGATTTCCCATCGAGTGGATTATCCTATGCTTGAGGCTTGCTTGGATCATCCTTTGTGGTCTCATTTGGTCGCTTACTCACTTGGAGTAATGACTTAGTCATCTTAGTCATCCTTAATACGGTTGTTTGCACTTTGAAATTAAGAGAGTTCAAAAAAGTTGTTCAGTTTTGCATTTATATATTATCAATTGAAGATAACGATACAAAAGCCCTATTTAGAAGATGTGTAGCTTATGCAAAGCTAAGAAAGTTTTAAAAAAGCAAGGTCAACCTAATCAAGATACTAAGCTTGATCTTAATAATTTAGAAATCAAGAAGTAGCTAGAGAAAGCTGAGAAACTGAAGTTTTCCTATTATCACCACGAATGTTCATCTTCAAAAAGTTAACCGGTAATACCCTGTTGATGTATCAACTCTAAATTTGTAGCATTCTTCTTGCCACTGACTACGTTCCTTGACTTCATTGTCTCTTTATCGAACTCCGGCGAGTAATAGTTTAGCCCGTTGGAGTAGACATGTGTTTGATTCCAATAGATTATACTTAAAAAAAAATGTGTTCATTATATAATCGTGTGAATTCCATTGTTGACTCCCTCTCCATTCAAAACTCCTAGCTTTCCCAAATTCCTCCAACTTTTTCCAACTTTTAGCAATTCTTTTTAAATTTTTATAAGTGATAGCTAATATAAAGACTAAAATTCGCATCAAAGATACTACAAGAAACCCCCAAAATAGCAAAACATTTAAAAAAAAAAAGTAAGACAAATCACAACCGCTAATGGCACAATTAATAGGCCACAAAAATGAACAACAAAAACAACAACTAAAAGAATCAAACACTAAAACTCAAAATCTCCAAAGAAGGAGTCAAATAAAATTTCTTCACTTCTTCTTAGTTAGGCACCGTTCTTTTGTGCGTTAACGCTCCGAAACGCAACACAAAATATACAAAGCCTAACGCACCTTAACGCAACCCAAACGCACCTTAACGCAATTTATCATTTTCTTTTATTATTTCCCAAACGGACCCAAACGCAACTCAAACGCAACTTTCCGAAACGCAAACGCAACGCAACGCATACCAAACACATAAAAGAACGGTGCCTTTAAATTTCGAACCTTCAAACCACAAGCTAATCACACCATGGTCCTCTTGCATGCAAACATCGTTTCAATATCCTTCAAATCCTTTAAATTTCGAAGAGCTTCATTGATAGTCGACTTAGCCTTTCGAGTTGCTTCCATAACCAATCCCCACTTAGATTTCACCAAGGCCTTGTCTCTCGTCTTAATTCTAACACCAACTCTTGAATACACGGGGATGAAGTCCTCAAAATCAGGAGAAACACCAGACACTGATTGGACCGACAATGTGTCCTCGCTGTCATTAGTATCAAGATGAGACAGCATATCCTGTTGCAAATGCAGAGCTGGTGAAATAAAATCAAGTGAACCATGGGCACCTGAAGCAACTCTAGAGTGTCTTAAACGATAAAATTACTGTCTTGAAGATCTATTGGAATACGCTGATACCTCGGAATAACGTCACCAACCACATCCGATTCTTTTCAACATCCAACTCTATTTATGTGACCCTAATAAACATGCACTAAAAAGGGGACGAAATTTGAGTAATAGTGCAAATATTTTTATAGGAATGTTAAGAATGACACTTTCAAAACCCACCTACAATTTGTTGTCCTCAATAGGCTAAGTGGGTTTTTTGCACAAGGCAAAATACATTAATTTTGATAAAAGTTATGGGACAGTGCTTTCCAATTCGAATGTCCATCTCACACATGTTTAATAGTGCATATTATGGATACTCCATTGCCTTTAGAATATTACTCATTTGACTTCTTCCTTAAAATATCTTATTTTTATTAGGCGACATTCCAAAGAAAATGTAGCAAATCCAAGGCATGTATAAAATACACCATTTGTATCTATTTGTATAATTATATAAAGGTGGGTGATGCAATACCCAAGTGAGAAGTGACACATTTTCATTGAGTGAATAAGTTATCTATAATTTATTGCATTTTTTCGATTATTCAAAGCTCAAACTGTTGGGTGTGGAAACCAATTTGTTAGGTGTGGAGACCAACTAGGAGAAGGAAGGAGAAAGAACGAGGAGGCGCTCCCAGCGGGAACCCTGGCTCTACCAGCCCACCCCCCCACCAGCGCTCCTGTCTCTCGCGTCGTCGAGCTGGCGCTACCAACGCCAGTAGCGAGCGCTCCCAGCGCCTAATCTAGAAGGACGGTTATGGCGCACGCTACCAACGCCGATGCGATGCTGCCAGCGCCCGGAATGGTTACTGCGGGTTTTTTTTGGGCCTTGGCTGAAAGGCCCACGTTTTCCTTTTCCTTTTTTGAGCGGCGGTTGTTTCTTACCTAGGTTATTAGAATAACCTAATTTCTCTTTTGTACCTCCTAGTATATATTGGGGTCAGGTTCTCCTTATGATATATTGCAATTGAGAGTGTTTCATCTTATACCATAAAAGATTGATCTGTAATCTTTGTGTCCCTGAAGGAGTTGTGTGAGGCTCATCTGTGAGTGTTGAGTTCTCAGGGTGTAACTCTAGGGAGGTTGTGAGAGATTGTGGAGGTCTGAGAATCTATGAAACATTGTTGTAATCTTCTGATAGTGCATCGTTCATGGTTTTTTCCCGGTTTGGGTTTTTCCACGTTAATTCCTTGTGTCGAATCTTTATTATTTTTTCACCTTTTATTATTGTTTGTCTGCTAACAACGCCCTGAGAATCATAACACAAACTGGGCAGGAGTGTCCGCAACAAAAGGTGTAACAACCGCACAAATTTGAAATTTTGAAGAGTAATTAACATGGTAAGTATAAATATTTTTTAAATTGAAAATAATCCATATAATAAATTAATATCTTATGCACACTTCCAATCACAACACATTTAAAAAAATATGTAAATGGACACAGATAAATTATGTATATTTTACATTATGATAATTGAAAATCATCCAGTATATGGAACATAAATTACACAATTCATCTAATTAAAACTAAAATGATAGTATCTATTTACTTTATGATAATTAAAAATAATCATTCACTTAATTAAATATCTTGTATACAATTCCAACAAACTTTTAAAAAAAATTGAAGATGGACATGGGCAAATTGAGTATATGTTCCTTAATGATAAGTGAAAATCATCAACGTAATGAAATATGTTATATATAGTTCCTCTAATTAAAATGTTCTTTTAGGGACTCTAATTAAACTGTTAGTATCTAAATAAAATGGTATTTGTTTTACTTAATGTGGACTTGAAACATCTAATTAAAATGGTGAAAAACTGGTTTCTAATCATCTCAATTTTTGACGGTTGGACAATAATTAACCCTGCTTTGAAGTATTTATGTATTTTATTTAGTTATTTATTTTATTTATTTTTTAATGTACTTTTATATATTTTTAACTTTTTTGTCTAAAATGTTTTTTTGAGTCCATAGTACAAGTTGATCAACAAATACAATGTATTCCTTAACTAGAGAAGGTAGAAGACATAGTTCCAAAACAAAACCAATAATTTGAATATTAAAAAGTCATACAAATAGTACCCAGTCAAATAATTTCAAATAACAATAAATCAGACCAACAAAGTCACTTGTACAAGGAAGGTTCTATTAATTCAAATACCAAACTATGATTCGAAATTGATTTACTTTGCAAATATATGTAATTGTCACAAAGCCTCACTTGTTGTATAAATGTCAAAATATAAATAAAACTTATAAAATTAGCATCAAAGTAGTACTTTTTAAACACATGAATCAATTTGAACACAAATCAACCTTTCAAACACTGCAATTATAACCAAATATAAAGTATTCAAACAATAATATGTCAACCTGATTTAATAAAATCAACTTACAGAAAATACTTCACAAAACAACATTTTGGACACAAAAAAAAAATTCAAATAATATCATACAACTTACCTGAAATGCTAATCCAAACCAATCTAATTGAAAAGGTTGAAGAGGTAAGACTCCATTACTTCCTTCTTAGACAATACCTATAACCGATTTCTATGTATTACTTAGCATAACATATAATTCCTCCATTTTATTTATCTGTAGTCTAGAAAATTATGTTAAAAAAAATTTGACCGTTAATATCTTACTTTGTATAATGATTCATCATACAAATTAAAATTGATATCATTAGATTTGTAATGAAAAATACTATCAAAAAATATAATATTATATTCTTTTATAAAAATTTTATATTAGAAATTATTGATTAAAGATTGAAACTGAAAATTATAAATGATAGATGAAAAAGAACGGAGGAAGTATTTGTTTCGATTTGTATCAAAAACACTGAATATGAATAAGTCAAGGAAATTCTAGCAAGCCTACAAAATGCTACTTTTGCCGTGCTATGCTTTCTTGATTATCTCCCAAGCCCTCCAAGATTCATCATATTATCATTAATGTACTTACTCCGTTTCATATTAATTGTTGAATTTGATTAAAAAAAATTTCTTAGTATATTCTATCAAAAATTACGACATTATATTTTAATAGTAGTATTTTTTATTATGAATTTATTGATAATACTTTCATATATATTAGAATATTATATATGTTGAGAAATTAATAAAATTAACAGATAATTAATATGAAATGGATGGACTAATTCCCGGGGCTTATTTGTTTGGTTGTCAATGCCTCTAGTTTTCCCTTTTCTCCCTCTTAACCTTTCATAATCATTTCAATATAATCATGTTGAATTGTAAAAACAAAGTGTAACACTCCCTCTGGTCTTTTAATTGTCACCACATTTTTTTATGTCAAAAATTTTAACCGTCAATTTTTTAATACATATAATGGTTCATTGTACAAATTTGATATCATTAAATTTGTAGTAAAAAATGTTATTAAACAAGTATAAATTCAAATCTTTTGATAAATATTATAAATGATAAATTATTTTCTAAAAGGTATATATGATACATTAATTATCGAATAAATATGAATATTTAAAAATGTGAAAAACGATTATTAATATATGAATGAGGGAGTACTCATGAAGAGCCACCTAAAGCCTTGTTCTTTTCTGCGGTATTTTGCGGTGTGGTGTGGTGGGGTGTGGTGGATTTGTGGTAGGTTATTGGTATGTGGGGTAGATGAGGAGAGAAAATGTAAAAAGTAGAGGAGAAAAGTGAAGAGAGAGAAGAGTGAGGAGAGAGAAAAGTAATGATTTGTGGCAAACTGCGGTGAGTTGTGGCAAACTGCGGTGAGGTGTGGTACCGCAATTTGCCAACCGCAGTATAGAACAGGGCCTTAATGTGAATGCATTTCTTGTGTTGTTATTCTATTGTACTACACTCATAGACTAATCACCATCATATCATAAAAATAGTTAATCAATTGGTACCAGTGTACCACTATATATATTCGCCCAACTGTAAGCACTCCTCCTAATTAATTATAGTCAAAAGTACATAAACCACATAAACCCCCAAATAATTCTTTTGTCGGGTTGGTTCTAACTCTCCTAATCTATAATTTATCCTAACTTATCCCAGTCTAACACAATTTTTCAAAAAAACATTCACTCTAAAAAGTAAAAACACACAATTTCCCAAAAAGCACCCTAACGTATCTTAACTTATCTAAACCTAGCTATCCTAACTTGAAAATAACTCATCCAAAGAACAGGGCGTGAGTATATATGAGGAGTTAATTATATTTACCCTACCTAACTTATGTGGTAATAATTTTTGCAGACCCGACATTTGAGAAATAATTTTCACCCTACCTGACATTTAAGTGCTCATAAATTTAATGCCCCTCAGGTATGTTATAATTGATTTTTGATTGACTTTTCCGGTGAACTATAAAAAAATAAATATGAAGTGACTTTTATACCCTTGTTATTATTTCCTTTGACTTTCAATTAAATGTGAAATGACTTTTGTACCCTTAGTATCAATTGTTATGGCATTTTAAAACCCAACCACTCCACTGATTCCTCTCCCCGGTCCCCCCTCCCATACGAGAAATGAAAACCTAACCTCTCCCAAACCACCATGTCTGTCTTCTACTCTCCAACATAGTCTTTTCCTTATCAAATTAAAGGGCAGCATCGTAATTTCACATAGTGATATAAGGGTATTATTGTATTTTTTCATTTCTGATGACAAGTTACCGGATTCTAACACTAAAAATCACTTTCAAGGTAGGGTGAAAATTATTTCCCAAATGTCGGGTGTGCAAAAATTATTACCGCATATGTCAGATAGGGTAAATGTAATTAACTCTATATATGAGTATATGACACCAATAACTCGATTGGACCCAACGACAGATTTGGACATCTAAATTAAGGGTGTCCAATATATTATCATGTTCATTTAATAAATATACAAATTATAATTTAAATACTAAATTATACTAATTTTAAACATTTTTTGGGAGTTAAGGGTGGCCACAGCCACCCCTAACCAACCTACAAATAGGCCCAGCTTGAACAATACACAAATTAAAATTACTACTCCCTCTGTTTTATATTAATTGTCATTTTATTAACTGTTATGATCTCCAATGTCACTCTTTGATGGATAATATTTTGTATACTATTTTATTGACAATTACAATATTATACTTTTAGGATAGTAATTTTCATTACAAATTTGTATAATAATTTTATAAAACAATTTATTATATATATTGAAAAATTTATGGTTAAAATTTTTTAAGTTTCACTGCACAATTTTTAAAGATGACAATTGATATGGAAAGGAAGGAGTAACCTTTAAATTTTCTTTAAGGATGAATTTAACCTTCATTTTCCTCTCCTCTTTTCTTTAGGCTGACGGCGGCAGACACTGAGTTATTTTTTGAAGGGTAGATTACACTTTGCCTTTCCTAAAAAAATATAAAGTGATTAAATAGATAATCAATGATACTACTTTTTTTTTTGTTTTTTTTGGCCGGGTTATTTTTTTTAAAAAAATGGGTAATTACAAATTAATGTAGATGGACACTGACAAACTCAATTATATAGATGTGTTGTATAAAATTAAGATGTCTTGCATAAAGTTAAAAAATAATATAAAATTTTTTGTTTTGATATTCTATGAGTGAAATGAATTAAAAAAATGGTCATTAAAATTATTATTTCACAAGATGCATGTAACTTAATAGTAAATAAAATAATGAAATTGATTGTTTTCCACCAAAATCTACACTTATATCATAATATTTAAAAACTAATACTATTTATTAATTAAGTAATAATCATAATATTAATGATAATTAAAGAATATGATATTCATATAATGACCATTTAGATTGTTTTTTATTCACCTTACATGGTTTTGTGTCTCAGCCGCCAGCACCCGGAAAAAAATAATAAAAATAAACATAAAAAGGAAAAGGAAAAGGAAAAAAGAATGATTTGTAAATAACTAGTCCGTCCATTCTATATTATTTATTACCTTTAAAAATTGTGTCGTTAATAAAAATTTTGACTATACATTTCTCACTATAAAATTATTATCATTAAATTCATAATGAAAAATATTATCCAGAAAAGTATATTACAACTGTTATTAACATATTATATAAGAAATTAAGATTAAAAATTTTGACCGTCAATTAAACAATAAATAATACAAAAGGAAAAGGTGGAAACAATCAAACTCCTTTTCTTTCTCCTCTTGTTCTGGTTGTGAGGGAGGGCATTGTAGCATGGACTTAGTTGCAGAATCACTTTTTTTTTTTAAAAAAATTTCGTTTTCCCTTTCTCCTTTTTTTTTCTTTTGGTAGGTAAATGCTATCATGAAGTGAAGTAAGAAGCAGATATTGCACCAACAAGAAAAAAAAAAGTAAAAAGCAGACATATATTTTGATGAGTGACAATAAAATACGGAACATACTTTCTTTTCCCATAGAGAAAGATGGCATTCTCCATCTCTCTGGGTCCGGCCCGTTCTGGTAATTTTGGATTCATAAAAATTGGATATATGATGAAAATTTGATATCCGACATCTAGTTATTCCGCGTATTTTTTGAGTCAGGCAAATCAAACAAATATAAATTCGTGTTTAAACTGGATTCAGACATCAAGATTTAAAATAACTGTGTTTGAATTTTTAGTCAAATCAGTCAATGCCGAAATTCGGATGAAAATTCTATGACCGTACTTGATTTCTTCCGGGTCGGACAAATACAGATTATCAAGTCGGAAAAATACGTTTAAGACAGTCAATGTTTAACGAAAATTCTATGACCATACCCGATTTTTCCCGGATCAGACAAATGAATCTTAGACCTGTCAATTGGACAGGTTGAGTCGGGTTCGGTATGTGTTGTTTTCAGGTTTTCTTTTAAAAAAATATTTTATGCTTGGAAAAACTGGATCGACTTCAGGTCGAGTTAGATTCTGCCAAGCCTAGAAAAATCCGGATTACAAGGTTGGACAAATTGTTGCCAGCTAGTGCTGAAAAAATTCGGGCTCAGGTAAATTGGGGTCGGGCAAATTCGGTAAATATCATAATTCGGATAAAAAAATTCTCGTCTAAACCCGATTTTTTCCCGTGGGACAGTTCAATATTCCAAATCGGACAAAATTTTGCCAGTTTGTCAGCCTTACCGTTATCACTATAAATTCAACATTTCAACACTCATTTGAAGTTTTTCATTGTTTCCCTTTGCTTCCAAGTCAGCTTGAGAGTCCAACTACTTGAAATTTTCCACCCACCCCACCCAAAAACCCCACAAATTTGAAACATTTCCCCCAACAAAATTCCCATCTTTCCCTTACAATGCCTTCATCAACACAACCAAAATCCTTGTTGTCATCATGTTGTGTTCAAACCAAAACTTGCACAAATGGAACCTCTGTGAGAGATGAAATGAAGAGCAAAAACACTTCAGAAGAAGAAGAAGAATGCAAAGCTCTGTTTTCAGTGCATGGAATGACATGCTCTGCTTGTTCAGCCTCAGTTGAGAAGGCCATCAAGAAGCTTCCTGGGATTAAGGAAGCCATTGTTGATGTTTTGGGTAATAGAGCTCAAGTTGTTTTCAACCCCAGTTGTATCAGTGTGAGTTCCATCTACTACTACCCTGTTTTAGTATGTGTTTTTCTTTTTTATTTTTGGTGGGGTTTTTTATTTAGGGTGCATTTGGTTGGTCAATAACCCCGAGGAAATAGTCAATTTTCCCGGGTTGACATATTTTCCCATGTTTGGATGTGTTTTCACGGTGAGTCTACCATTTTTTCCATTTTCCTAGGCAAATTTTCCCCTTGGGGGCGAAGGGATTTCTACCAAACGCTTCCTTAGTGGCGAATCTAGACATTGAGATTAGGGTTGTCCATCAGGCTATTGCATTCATTTGGTAAACATACCATTCATAATTTTTATATCAAATTCTACCAAATTTTATTTTACTCTTTTTGGGTTAAGGATGGCCAAGGACACCCCAGCCCTAATACAAATCCAACCATGGTTTTCATCATGATAATTTGTTCTTCCATCTTAGTAGAGCGATCAAAAATTTGGGTTCGGGTCACTTTGGCTCTGGGCAAATTGGAAATCGGATGAAAAGTTTATGTCCAATACCCAGTTTTGGGGATTTTCGACGTCGAACAAGCTTAATCTCAAGTCAATATCAGATTCGATCAATAAAAAATGAAAATTATTGTGTTCGAACCGTACCTAATTTTTTTTAAAGCCACACTAAACCAGATTTTCGGGTTGGACGGTCTTTAGACAGCCCTGCATCTTAGGCATGGGAGGGTGGAATGACATGGTATGAATTTCCAAATTTTGCTCATTTTTGGTGGAATTGTTTTTCTTTTATTTTTCCCCTCTCTTCTGGGGTGGGAGGATTTTTAGGGATGGCCCAAGAAAAGAACAGAGGTGATGGCACCTTCTTTGGTGTTTTTTTTTTTAAACCCCTATTTCTTTATGCAAGGCTTTTTTGAGTCTTTTTGTGCAAAAATAATTTATGCCTTTACCTTCCATTTGTAATAAAGTGATCATTACAAGGGTGAAGTGATGGCTAGATTTTGCCATTTGATTTTCTGGCATGCTCCTCAACACTCCCTAGTCCCTACCCCTCTTTTTTCCTATTTTTATTCCAACACTATTTGGAGAAAGAAAAAAAAAAGACAAATTGTTGTTTTGAATTTAATCAAACATGCTTTCCAATCATGAGATCAATGATATATCTAACTTATTACAAGGGTGAAGTGAAGTGATGGCTAGTATGTTAAATGAGGGTTTCCCCCCCCCTAAAAAGCAATTATAACTTATTAGGAGTCACCTCCACTTTGTTTGTCTTTTAGCCAAACTTATAAAATTGTGTAATTGAGAGCTGACAAAATTTTGTCCGATCCGGAATATTCAAATTGTCTGATTCGAAAAAATCGGGTTTGGACATAGATTTTTTGTTTAAATTTTGATATTGATTGAATTGATAGAATATTTGGACGTAAAGTTTCTCTTTTTTTTCTATTGTCCAAACCTGATTTTAGCTTCGTCCGAATTGTACGGCCCGGTCCGATCCGCAATAAAATCGGGCCCGCACATGAATTTCCCGTCCGGATTTTGACATTGTCTGAATTTTTCCGACCTGAATTTACCCGCACTCGAATTTACCAAGACTCAAACTTTTTGCCAACGCTAGTGTAATGCATGGAAAATCAAAACCAATACTTCAGAATTTCAGTTAGGTGTAGTATATATGGATCGAATGCAGACTTCTTATCCCTAGATTCTGTAATTTAGAGATACTGGTCCAATTGCTACCGGTGAGTAGAGGATATTAGTGAGACATGTTAGTTTAGTCCATTACAGTTTAAGTGAAAAAAAAAAATATATTTTTCAATTATCTATGAGCATGGACATAGTGTAACGCATTGTTGAAATAGTAATACGGAGTAATAATTATGACATTTTTTTCACCTTGGTTGAATCATTTTGTAGGTAGAAAAAATCCGAGACACCATTGAAGATGTTGGCTTCGAAGCGGCTGTGATCGAAGACCACACAACTAAAGATGCAACCATTCAAGTATGTCGAGTACACATAAATGGGATGACTTGCACCGCTTGCTCGAACTCAATCGAATCTCGCCTTACCAAAGCTCGCGGTGTCAAAGAGGCCAAAGTCGCATTAGCAACCGAGGAGGCTGAAATTCAGTACGACCCAAAGTTAGTCACCCACGACGAAATCATAGAAGCCATAGAAAATGCGGGGTTTGAAGCTCTACTTATCAGCACAGGACAGGAAGACGTAACAAGTACAGTACAACTTAAAGTCGACGAAACAATTGAGTCTCATGATAATTGTTGGACAACACTTGAAACGTTACTCCAAGCACTTCCCGGTGTCCAAGACGTACAAATCGATCCAAACCTCCAAAAAATCACCATTTCTTATCGACCAGACATGACCGGTCCTAGGACATTCATCCAAGCGATCGAATCCAATGGAACTCGACGTTTCAAGGCGACATTATACCCCGACGAAAAAGGAAGAGGAACACACAAAGAGTCACAAATCAAGCAATACTACAACTTGTTTCTATGGAGCTTGATTTTCACGGTCCCCGTGTTTCTAACCTCCATGGTGTTCATGTACATCCCTGGGATCAAACACGTGTTGGACACCAAACTCGTTAAGATGCTAACCACAGGGGCGATGCTAAGGTGGGTTTTGTCTACTCCTGTCCAATTTGTCATTGGACGGAGATTTTACATTGGTTCGTACAAAGCATTGCGAAATGGTGGTGCTAATATGGACGTCTTAATCGCCTTGGGGACAAACACGGCTTATTTCTACTCCGTCTACACGGTGATCCGATCCGCCACGTCAGATAATTTCGAGGGTACCGACTTTTTTGAGACTAGTTGCATGTTGATCTCATTCATCCTCCTAGGGAAGTACTTGGAGGTCTTAGCCAAGGGTAAGACCTCCGCAGCCATTGCAAAGCTCGTCGACTTAGCCCCTGACAAGGCCGTCTTACTTGTCCTTGACTCTGCTGGAAATGTCACGAACGAGCAGGATATTGATGCTCGATTGGTGCAAAGGAACGACGTTGTCAAGGTCGTTCCTGGGGCGAAGGTGGCTTGTGATGGGTTCGTCGTGTGGGGGCAGAGTTATGTGAATGAGAGCATGATAACCGGGGAGTCTAGGCCGGTTTTGAAGAGGAAAGGGGATGTTGTGATAGGGGGGACGCTTAATCAGAACGGCGTGATGCATGTCAGAGCGACAAAGGTTGGATCGGAAAGCGCGCTTGCGCAGATTGTTAGGCTGGTTGAATCGGCGCAACTAGCAAAGGCGCCGGTGCAGAGACTGGCGGATCGTATATCTGAATTCTTTGTGCCTCTGGTGAGTGTCTTTGCATTTGTTATCTTATATCATTCTGTTAGTTGTTGTATGAGGGAAAGTTGCATACATCTGAATTCCTTCAGACCTTGTGTTAGCGTTCTTATATTGGGGATTTGTTGTTGATGGCTATCATATGGCATTGTAGAGATTTCAAATGAAAAATTAGGATGTTAGTAGGTCGAACTATAGGGGTTGGGATTCTGATAAGCTTAATTTTAGAAATGTATCACAGTAAGTTGAATTATTATTTAACCTTTGGATTTCAGTGTAAGACTATTGAATTGGTCTAAGTTGAACCATATTTTGGAATATTACAATCCAATGATGATAGTTTTGAATATCGCAATCCAGTATATAATAGTTCGGACTACTATGTCCAATATATTAAAATTTGTTGTTACTACAATATATGTGCCATGTAGAAAAACCACCACCCTCTTGTGTCACGTAGGAAAACCACCGAGTTTGCTTGGTGCACTGAGATAGGGTTTAAAGGTCAATAGTTCAGTTAATCATGTTACATTTCTAGAATTCGGTTTATCATTACAACCCATGTAATTCGCGTTACTAAAATCCAATTTTCCATTTCAAGTAACACTATCCTCATCATGTTATGTTGTGATCTCATCCCACAGGTTATTACTCTATCATTTTTAACATGGCTAGCATGGTTTCTAGCTGGGAAGTTCCACAGCTACCCGAAATCATGGATACCGACATCTATGGATAGCTTTGAGCTCGCGCTACAATTTGGGATATCTGTCATGGTCATAGCATGCCCTTGTGCTCTGGGTTTGGCCACCCCCACGGCGGTCATGGTTGGCACCGGTGTCGGTGCTTCCAAAGGTGTTCTCATCAAAGGTGGCAAAGCTCTCGAAATGGCTCATGAGGTTTGCAAATGCCAACTTTTGAATGTTATCCAATGTCTTCAGTATGATCGTGTTTGGTTGTATGAAAATCCTTGAAAAATTGGTCAACTTATGTTAAGTTGACCAAATTTCCTCATATTTAACTGTCATTTGTCGATGGGAAACATTTCCCATTTTACGTGGGCTTCACGATTGTAGGATGAAACATGCGTGCCCCATTGCGCGGGGTTTGCAATTGTACAGTGAATAATAATTTTCCTAGGAAGTTAAGGGAAAAAATTTCATGGTAGAAAATGGGATCCAAAGGATAAGAAATTTTTAAAATACCCCTAGTATAACAAACTCAACAATTATAAAAGAAATATAGTCAAGGCCCTGTTCTTTTATTCGACTGGTTGGTTGCGGTTCCACACTACACCACAATTTTCTATATTTCACCATAACCCACCATAATACACCACAACCCACCACAATCTACCAACTCACTTACAATAATTTATACCACAACATTCCACAATTCATCACAATCCTCCACATTCCACCACAATTTTCTCCAAACCACCACATTTTTCAAATTTCTGCTGCACCGCACCGTAATCAACCGCAACCAACCGTATAAGAACGGGACATGTGAAACATTTTTTCAAGAAAATTTGCAATTTCAACCAGACATAGTAAAATACACTTCCTCAGGAAAATTTTCTCGACAAAAAAAATTCATTTTCCTGAGAAAAATTTCCCAAAAACTCTACCAAAATGCTCTGTAATTAAATTGAAGTGCATGCCCATAAGATTGTGATCAATATACATGTGTTGTTATATATGTGTGTAAAATGTAATTTTACTTTGCAGGTGAATTGCATAGTGTTTGATAAGACTGGGACTCTGACAGAGGGAAAACCATTGGTTGTCAACACAAAACTTTTGAAGCAAATGGTATTACCAGATTTCTATGAATTGGTTGCTGCTGCTGAGGTAATTATTAAATTAATCATCCCTCAACTTGATGACTGTCAATCCTTTTAATTTGCCTTTTGCCTCAATTTCAGAGATAGACCATATTTGTTGTCTAGTTTGTGTTTTAAGCAATGCCATTATTTGGTTTATCTTATTAATGGAGGGATTGGTTGTCATAGTTGACTGGAAAAGTAGGGTCAATCTTTTCAAGTTATCAAATTTCTTCATATATGTTTGTCGGATCCTGTTATTTTGTACGGTTGGTAAGATGCGGAAATGATGTGGTGTGGTGAAATTGTGGAGAGTGCGGTAAGGTGCAGAATGGTATGGTAAAATTTGTGGAAAGCATGGTTGATGTGGTAAGTGAGGAGAGTAAATGTAAAAAAATAGAGGAGAAAAGTGAAGAGAGAAAAAAATGAAAAGATATATTGATAATGATTATGGTAAAGTGTGTGAATTGTGGAAAAATATTGAGTAGTACAGTGAATGAGAAGGTTTTTCGGTTGCCCCCACTATTTTCCCATGTCAAATGAAAAATAGTTTTCCATGAAAGGGGTTGAGAAAGTTTTTTCTTTTTCCTACTATGGAAGCAAAACTATTTATATAATCAAACTTTCCAAAATGCACGTGAAAACTATTTTAGAGAGCATTTGGTTTTGCAACGAATTTTCGAGAAAGTTTGTCAACTTTTTCAAGTTGACCAAACTTTCTCATATTTGCAAACGGAGGGGATGAAAGTTTTGAAGTGGGTCCTGGTATTTTACTAAAGTGGATTGAAAAAATTTCCCATGTGAGTTTGGGAAAGGGAAAGTTTTTACTCGTATAACTTTACTTCCAAAAATGCTTAAAAAAACTATTTTATAAATTAATATATATGGGTAGCTTGAACATTTCAAATAAATTTTCCTACAAACTTTTCGATATTTTCAAATGTATATCAAACGGTATAATTATTTTTTTCTAGAGAAAATTTTTCAAGGAAAAAAAATTTTCAAGGAAAAGTTTACCAAGAAACATTTTTCTAGGAAATAACCAAACGCACCAGTATATAATAAATAAAGATTGTTTGAGACATTTCTAATAAATTTCCCACAAATTTTTTTAGGATTTTAAATAAAAACTAAAATAATGTAAAATATTTTTTACATGATAAATTTTCCTTAATGACTTTCTGATAATTTTCTAAGAAAATATTTTTCATGTAAAGAATCTTGAAGAGCTCATGTGACCCCCAGTTTGCATGCCAAGTTTGTATTGTCAATAGTACTACAGCTCATTCATTTGTCATGCAAGTAAAGATTATGTTAGAGGTTATAAATTTATAATCCTATCAAACTTTAGACATGATGCTTTCAAACATAGAGAGATACTTAACACTTATATATATATTTGAATTATTAGGGAGGCTTAAAGTACAATATCAACTCTAGATTTGGGTTACTTGCAATCACATGACTCTTCTATTATTGATTATTTGAAAAGAAGAGGTGATGAATGAGTTGCACTAACATTAGAAGCAAAGTATCCCAAAATTTGGAGCAAGTTTTGGGGAAGCAAATCTCTCTATTTCTTTCTTATGAAATAGTACTAGGTGTCAAACAATTTTTAAATATTTGATTAATTGAAATCAGTCTCTTTAATTGCAAAATTTAAGAGTAAAACTATTATATATGGACCCTCCTTACCGACGTGGATTTTGAAACATTGATTTTCTTTTTCTTTCTTTTTCTTTAATGTCAGGTCAACAGTGAGCATCCTTTGGCAAAGGCTATTGTGGAACATGCCAAGAAGTTAGGAGAAGAAGACTCAGAAAACCAGAGTTGGCCGGAAGCAAGGGACTTCACTTCCATAACCGGGCACGGGGTGAAGGCCATAGTCCATGAAAAGGAGATCTTAGTAGGTAATGTAGAACTATCTCAACCAAAAGCTTAATTTGATAGTTCAATGCCCAGTGATTGGTTTTTGGGCTTTTGGGCTTGAAGCGTAGATGGTGCAAAGACCCCGTCACTTTGCGCAAATAAACTTAGGGGCTGCTGAAATTTGAACCCAAGACCTCTTACACAGATTGGCTCTGATACCATGTGGAAGTAAGTTTATGGATGAGCAAAATCCCCGTCTCACCCAACTACCAGTCCCAAAATCCCGATCCTAGTGGCACCGAGATCGAGGGTGGGACTAAAACTAAAGTCCTAGTCAATACTAGGACTGAGAGTGAGACTTAACCTCATCTCCAAGTTTCGATCTTGATTTCCAATTACACACATATACGTATATATCCTTATTGGTTTGGCTTCTACGATCTATACAGTGACATTTCATACAATTTGTGTTGCTTTTATGTCGTTCTTTTATGAAAAAAAAGATTAAATAATAGATACAAATAGGTTAGGAAACCAGGACCAAAAATATTTCATACAATTTTTGTTACTTTTATGTTGTTCTTTTATGGATAAAGGTTAAATAATAGGTGCAAATAGGTTAGGAAATCAAGACCAAAAATTTCTGCTCCCGTCACAACTAGGACCGAGAGTGGGAGCAAATGTTTGCTCCAGATCACAACCAGGACTTCCAAAAATTATCGGATCCCGGTCCCGCTCATCCAGTGAAACCATCTCAACCAAAAAGCTTACACTAAAAGTTGAATGTCCAATAACGTTTTTCCATATTGTAACAGGTAACAAGAGGTTGATGCTAGACCAAGGAATCAATGTGCCTTTGGAGGCAGAGCAGTTGTTAGCTGAAGCAGAAGCGATGGCTCAAACCGGCATCCTTGTGTCCATCGAGGGCGAACTGGCCGGTGTCATTGCCGTTTGTGATCCTGTGAAGCCCGGTGCACCGAATGTCGTGGCCATGCTCAAGTCCATGAATGTGAGGAGCATCATGGTAACTGGTGACAACAAAGGCACTGCCAACTCTATTGCTAGGGAGGTTGGCATTGAGATGGTTGTTGCTGAAGCTAGGCCTGAGCAGAAAGCTGACCAAGTTAAGGAATTGCAGGTAAAGTTAATGTTCAGCTATGTCAATTCGACCCCATAACCCAGATTTGTGCGGACCTGGAAAGACCCGGTGCGGTCAACATGTTTTTTATCTGTTTTAAAATCCAGACAACTGGTTATGTCCGAATTTAAATCCGAGTTGGGTTTAGGTTGCCTTGGCAAAATTTTGTTTGGCCCGAACACCTGAATTTTGTCTGACCTGGAAAAAAAAAACCGGTTTGATCCCGAAACGATTTTGACATTGTCCGAATATTCGGATATAATATTTCTCTTTTTTTTATTGTTTGAACCCGATTTTGACCTGGATTTAGTTTCGTCCTAATTATTTGAACCGAAAAAAAATCGTGTCCCGACATCAATTTTTTGTCCATGTTTTGAAATTGACCGAATTTACTGATCTAAATTTAGCCCTAACTCGAATTTTTGCCAGCGCTAGGTTTAGGCTTGGTAATTCGGGTTCGGGTTATCCCGATTATAAAGGCAATTCAGGTCGGATCAAACTTAGCACAATCAAACAACTGGGTTCACTCTGTTTATAAATATTTTTTCATCAAATTTTTCAAGAGATCTTTCGAAAAAAATATTCAGACATTCACCTACTCTGATGCAATCCAGGATGAAGGTTACACGGTGGCGATGGTTGGGGACGGGATCAACGACTCCCCAGCACTCGTGGCAGCCGATGTAGGGATGGCGATCGGGGCGGGAACCGACATCGCCATTGAAGCAGCAGACATTGTCCTGATGAAGAGCAACTTAGAGGATGTCATAGTTGCCATTGACCTGTCAAGGAAGACATTTGCTCGAATTCGCCTGAATTATGTATGGGCTCTTGGGTACAATGTGCTTGGGATCCCGATTGCTGCCGGACTCCTTTTTCCGGCGACCGGGTTCCGGTTGCCGCCGTGGCTTGCGGGGGCCGCCATGGCTGCTTCGTCGGTCAGTGTTGTTTGCTGGTCATTGTTGCTAAGGAATTACAGGAGGCCAAAAAAGTTGGAGAGCCATGAGTTGAGAGGGATTAGGGTGGAGTGTATTGAGTGACTTGTAAGTGTAGATACTTTTTTCTGGGTTTTGGAAATAAGGGTTGGTTTTCTGGTGTAAATGTTGTTGTAGTCTAAAGGATCAAATGTTAATAGGCTAATACAAACTAACCCAAAATAATCCTGAAGTAAGTAATTTATTACTCCCTAATGGGGTTTTAAAGTGGCTAATCCTAAATCTAACCCTATGCACCATCATATTTCCTAACTTGATTTTCTGTAATATTCTACAAAAAGGGCAAACTAGAGATCGTTTGGTGAAAATTCCAAAAAAAAAATTTCTCGGGAAAGTTTTTCATGAGAAAAATTTTCCCCAAGAATTAATTTCCTTAAAACCATTTTTCCTCAAACCACCCGTACGTGAAATTTTCTTTGAGGGTAGGTGAGAAGTGGCGGACCCCCTAGAAATTGTGGGTCCCTATAAATTTTTCCCAAGTACCAAATGCACCCAAACATGGTAAAATACATCATCTTCGAAAAGTTGACTAATTTTTCCACGATTTTTTAATCAACCAAACGCTCTCTTAAGAACATGCCAACATTAGTCTTAGTCACTAGATGTATGTGATCGATGCATTATTTTTCATTACAAGAAAGGAAATATGTTTGTTTACATCATTATAAGCACACACAGAGGATTAGTATACATGATTATATTCAGTCTTAACAAGTAAACAAATTGCAACACCAGTGCCATATTTGCTCACATCTTTGAATGTGGTGAACCCTTGAAACCAGATTGTTGCCCCTGAGCATTTTTCTTCCTTAGCTTCTGAAACTTTACCTTGGCTCTGAAAAGAATCGCGTGGACGTCTTCAAAATGAGGTTTTGTTGCGTTTCTTGTGGCTTCAACCCATTCTTGAACCCTCTTGTACGGGCCAAGTATCCGAGCGCGATCCTTCTCATCCACAAGCTGAATGAAACAAGATGACATTTACGGATGCCGTCCATTTTAGTTGCAGCAGGAAATTAGATGAGATAAAAGGAAATAGCACTTGTGATGTGTATGTTCTTAGAAACTCCTTATATTTGACAGGTAAACATGAACAAGTTCCAAAAGCAATAAAATGGGGGCAGTTTTTCATGTATGCAAACAAAATGATCAGCTTCAAATGCAATACACTGGGTTATGGCTTTATGCCCTTACACTTGGGGGAAGAGTCATCTGGTTCAAGTTTAAATCGAATTATGTTCAGGTTAAGTCTGTATAATTTGAGTAATTTTCAATTTCATCAGATTCTTGACCTTGGAGATCAATTATTTCGTTAGATTCTTGACCACTTTGAATGATTCACAGCATGATTGTTTGATGAGACATGAACCCCATACAATCAGCATGGTATCAGAGGTTGAAGCTAAGATCAAGCCAAACATGTTGATTCCTGTTCAAGCTAAAGCAAAACACAGTATTTGTGTTTGAATTTTCTGATTTTCCACAGTTTTTTAGTGTTTGAAACTCTTCTTTATATCCTTGGAGATCAATTGTTGATTGAAGCTTAAATTAACAATGTTTGCTGAGTAGTTAAGCACATTTTCCAAATGCACTTGTTCGACATACTCTCTTAAAGAACTGACTCTCTTGATATTATTTACATTTAAAAATTAAAAACAAAAAGTCTTTTGTACCATGCATTCATGTAAGACAAAGCAAATCAGAATGAAAGGAAGAAAGGAGAACTAGAAAGAGCGAACGTCGGACATGAGTTCAATATTGTTACCTCTAATTGCATAATCTCACACACAAGGCTAAGATCTGCTATAGAGGGTTGATTGCTGCCTAATAAGAACTTTCCACCTCCTTTAAGCCAGATCGATTCAATTTTTGACAATGACGCATCCAAGACTTTCTCAGCTTTAGCAGCCTCCTGAGGATTTAAAGGAAGGCCAAATGTAGGTCCTATTGTAGTATGTAAAACATATCGTGCTGGATAGGAGGAAAAAGTGACCGTTAAATTTCGTGAAGAGAAACAAAATATAAGGAGCTGAAACCAACTCAGCTTCAAGTATTATAATTTAAAACCAAAAAAAGGCATTCCTACAATTCAACAAGAATCACACATTTACGAGAAGAAGCCACATATTATGAGCATGAAATAGACCTGCACATTCTCTAAATACATCTGTCTTTGATTTCAATGGTATGAAGTCCGCATGCTCCCTATCAGTCATGAGTTCAACAAAGATACTTTAACATAATTACATTTCAGCAAGAAGAAAATCCCAGGACAGAACTATATTTGTATCCACCTATATATCAACCCACTAATATAGACAGATAAGTAGGCTACAGCTACACCTCCATGGCATGATATGTTAAATGCAACCAAGCATAAAACAAACTACAGTGGGTTTGGCACTAGTGGTATTGATGCATAGCCATCCACTACAACATAGCACGGATATGGTGACCAATATTTGTGACCGATAGGATTGAACCAATTGCAACAATCGATAATTTGTTGGTCATTAATAATTATTGGTGCAAAACTGAAATTTATCGGTGGCTGTTAGCTACAAATAGAGGATGCTAGCTACAAAAAAAAAAAAAAAAAAAAAAATCCAGCATGCTCGGTTCAGATTGAAACCTCACAAAACATTGTCCCATCCCGTCCTCCTCTCACACCTCCCATAAACCCTATTGCCCACAATCCAACCACCTACATGGCCACTGCTGCTGCCCTTGCCTTTCAGCCAACACAGTCACTGCCAGTCTACTCACTGCTGCCACCACCTCTACCCAGTCCCCCCCCCCCTCCTCTCTCTCTGTTTTGAATTTGTTTCTATTCATGAACACTCACTGTTTGCTTATATTGTGGATTTGTGGATGTTTAATTGTTTAGTCTAGCAATTAATTTAAAAATCAAAGTCTTGTACTTAGGGTTGCATTCTTTTCGGGGTATGGAGAAGGTTTGGTAATGCAATGACAAGTAAATTCAGGTAAAAGTTAAAAGGTTGGGTGTTGGAGATATGGGGAAAATGAGTCAATCTAGGTTGGGTTAGGTAAGGCCGTAAGGGGGCAGTAACCCCCCTACAGAAGACAACCTTAGGGTATGTTTGGAGAGGAAAAAAGGAATGGGATAAGAAACCTGAGGTTTCTAATTCCTCCCTTTCATGTTTGGTGAGTGATTTTAGGAATGGAATTAGAAACCCTTGGGATTTCCAATCCCTCCCAAACGATAGGAATTAGAACCCTCCCAATTTTGGGGGGTTTCAAATTGATTCCAGAGGGATTGACACATATTGGAAAAAAAAAACAGTAAATTCTCAGTCACCCTCATCTCAGATTCCCAGAACTCCATCGTGAACACATTCTCCATCGACAATATATGTCGGATCCAATGGACCATCGACGTCGTCAACAGAAGCACCGACTGGTCCGACTTCAGCATGTTGCCGCCGGCGGTGAGGCTCTCGACGGCGTTGTCACCACCGCCACTGTTGTGCATCTGCTTTTCTCTTTTTCCCCTAATTCTCAGAAAAATTGCAAAAGAAACCCCAAAGATTGAGCCAAAGTTGATGAATGAACCCAAGTTACGATTTGATTCCATTCCATTCCACAATGGCTAGCCAAACAATTTTTTTTTTTATTGGGGTTTTGATTCCATTCCAATTTCTCACCAAACAACTTGAGTTTTGGGTTCTAATTCCATACCCATCCCCTTGGGTTTCTAATTCCATGCCCATTCCATTCCTAAATTCTCACCAAACATGCCCTTAATGGCTAACTGAAGATGTTGTTTGTAAATCTAGGGTTTAGTCTAGGGTTCAATCTTGCTAGTTGAAAATTCAAATTAAGTAGGCTAGTTAGGGTTGTTTGCTAATGTAGCATATACTCTTGCTAATTGAAAACTGAAATTAGCAGGATATTCTTTGGGGTTGTGTGTTAGTTTCCAGCTTAGTCTTGCTCGTTGAAAATAGAACAAGTACAAAATAAAATATATATACATAAATGAAGATCGATTGTTCGAACTTTAAAATGTATAAAAATATATGTAAAAAAATACAAAGAACAAAGTTAGGACTATGTTGTACTCATTGCGGCACCAGTGAAAAATGCTTCACAAAATATTGTAGTTAACGGCTTAAGTTGTTTAGAAATATTCATACAAGACAATTTCTTAATTTACACTGACATTGAAATAATCCTTAAATTAAGAATTGAAAAGTCAAGTAAAGAAAAGAGAGTATGATTACTGAATTGTAGGTTATTGAGCAAAATGCACACTTCAAAATTAATCAACTTTGCATCTAAGTTTACCTCATTGCAATTGCGTTTTGACATGGAAATTTTACAGAGTTCTTTTGTTTTATTTGTGTAGATTGCAGAACTGTAGCATACTTGTGATTCCGAAGGTTACTTTTCATCTACATAATTTTAGTATGGCTAAATGACAATATGATCTCTCGTTTAGTATAGAGTGCATTCTGTGTTTGCTATGCTAGATTCACTCCATTTATTTGTTAATCTTGTGTTGAAATAATATAGTATTATCATGTCATACAGCAAGGCTTCTGTGAGTGTTGCTGGTTCTGATTAATAACAAGTACCCCTTTAGAATCAAGAAAGCAGGAAGCACTGAGGTTGCCTGTAAGGCTGTTGGTTATCTAGGCCTGTTCATTTTTTTTTAATTGTTTGATGGGCTGGTATTTTCCATAAAATTTCTACCACTCTAGGTCAGTTGTCCCTTCTAGGTCTATTGGGCATTCAGGAGGAGGTGGAGGATCGCCTACCAGGGCACCGTTTACAAAGATTCCTTTAGAAAAGGGTGTGCTGCGCTATGTTTTTACTTTTTAGTACACTCGATTTCCCATTCATATTCATCTTGTAGTTTTAATTAACCTTTACCTTGGGAGACACCTTGCTAGAAGGGTTCCCTAGAAGTCTTGATTTATTTTAAATGGGTTTGACGATATTGAGGTGTCAACAAGTTTATGCTCAGTGGTATCACTTTTGGAAGAATTTATAGAAATTAGTTAACAAGGCCAAAACCTGGCTAACAAAGCAATATAGTTGTTGTTAGACGAGGTTCAAGAGAGGCTTAGAGAAACGATAAACAATCAAGCTTTTCATAACAGATCCAAAGCAGCTTCTGCAAATATGTTCAAAGGCTCAAATGCACGGAGTTTCCATTGCCAACGAAAGGATCTACAACTTCAGCACACTTGCGAAAATAATGGTGTAGATTAGTCAAGTGAAACATTTTGTTTTGCTATTCTACTTATATTAACCGCTATTTTTTAGCTCAAAGAAGGAAAGGCTGCTACCTTCTCATGTAAGGGATCATTCCGGAGAAAATTTGGAGGGGGTGAAAGAGTTTGTTCATAGCAGAGCCAAATCTTTGAGGGTAAGAACAAAATCCTAAACTTCGTGTTATTAATACATTAGAGTGTGGAGGTTAAGTGTAAGTGACTATGAAGCATTCAAAGTGTTGGTTTCGTGAATTGGTTGCATATATGTTGCTTTAGTTTTCTTGCCTTTCTCAGAAATTGAATTGGAATTGAATATTTTGCAAAGCAATGAAAGCATATAACGAATACTCATGTTACACATTACCCAAATTATCCAACCCTACCAAAATTTTCCATGTTCTTCCGAAACTTTCCGAACCAAACCTTACCGACCTACCCTAACATCTAAACACCACAATGAATTTTAAGGTTAATCTCCAGAGCTCCAACTTAGTTATGTGATATGGATGAGCTGATCCATATTAGTACCGTCACTTCAACACTTACAAACTTGGTGAAAAACTTCTATGTGTCTTGATAACCCTAGAAGAAGAATCAAAAGGTGCTCAATGAAATTTAAGTACTAACAAATTCACCAAGCTGCATATCAAGACCTGATTTGATTATTTCAAATGGCATGGGAGAATGGGACACTACATTTACAATATTTTCCCATTTGCAGAGCCGAAACGTAACAATATCACCATACGTGCCATATATATTTCAAACCAACCAAATTTCAAGAGAATGAAACACCAACCCAACCCGTGGCATCAGCCTAAGAAGCTAACAGTTATACAGTTTCTGAAAATTAGGATCCAGAAATGTAGAATGGAAAAGAAAATGTCATGTGATCTCCTCACCAAACAATTAAATGTACTAAAATAGTATATTCCTGAGATTACACTCATCAGCAGTAACAGCAACTTTAGAGTAAGAAGGAATGAGACAACCACTCAAACACTATGGATTTGCTGCTTCTAGATTCTTATCACTCTTAACTAAGAAATGCACAACTGGATGCCATTCATCAATACCGTGAGAACTATCATGAGCAAAGCTGAGACCACCATGCATGCAATGCAGAACAATAAGGAGACCAGAAAGAAGCAGTACCTGCACCACGACGTAGATTTGAATGATGCCAGTCCAGCACAGAATGAATTTTCGCCCGCCTGGAAACATCTGCTGGATACCTTGTATAAGAAGAATGACAAGTCAACATGGAGAAAGCTGCATAACGGTAATGTAGGAGTAAACACATGAAACATTTGAGCCGTATTCGACATGCAAACAAGAGCATATAAGGTGCTCACCAATGATCCGCCACTCCAGGAAATGAACAGGCAATGTAGATTAGGATAGCGTGACTGCAGAGATTTCCAAATGAATGATCAGTGAAGTGCAAAGAGCCAGAAACATTATCTGAACGTGACTCAAAATAGAGCCTAGCCTTAAAAGATATTTTCGGTAACTGAAGAGGTAGAACATAAGAATAGGTGAACTCGGGAATAAGCCCAAAAAAGACAGAATCTAGATAGTGCTAGTTAATGCATTTTGCAGCTGTTTGTAACTTAAGAAATGCAGGCAGATGCTGTCTGAAAGATAGAAGAATGCAGAAACAAAGCATGGAGCAATGTGGACCAAGATTATATTGTATTACAAATAAAATTCCAATGTAACTAACGGCCAAGAACTACTTCCAAATTTCGGACACCTACACTTCTTTCGTAAATCACCTGTCTTGAAATTACCCTTCCGGGATTTTAAACGTGACTCAAGGTTGAGCTTGAAAGTGACAACTGAATGGCACCTTATTTCTTCCTCAAAAATAGTTGGTTTGAGAAAAGGAAATTACCCGGTATCTGCTTGTCACTAGCTTAGAAAGCCAGTAAATTGTCAAATTCCAGAGAACTCGTTAAGCAAGTTATAAATATAATAGCATTTGCCCAGCAAAAAGAAAACAGAATATGCAATTTAAGAGAGCATCTACCCTCAAAGACAAAATCCAGAAATTACCTCTCAAACAGCCGAAATCTTCCATCAACAATTGCAGGAACTTGACGCATGGGATTTATCTCTAAAAATTTAACACATTGGATAATTTACAGCTCATAAGAACCTTCAGTAACTAAGTATGACTTTTATTATTATCAATCAAAAGTAATTACATAGAAGGAAACCTAGGTCTATTTACACAAGAGAGGAAGAAACAGAATTAGTTATAAACTAATTCTTTAATAAATAAAACAAGAAAATAAAACTAATAATAATCTTGATACAAGAAATAAAGAATCTGATGATGAAGATGCTGGTGATACTTCACAAAGGTACAATTTCATTTTCAGCAATTAGAGAATTGAATAAAAATGCTCGTAATTAGCATGGAGATAACTAGATAAGGCTTTAATTCTGCACAGTAACAAGAAAAACACACCGGCAAATTCCGGAGACAAATGCTGGCGCTTCGCTAGATCAATTTTGAACTCCTCGAAATCGATTTTATTGAGCCTGCGTCAACGAAATTCATGAGAACACACACAATTGAAGAACAAACAAACAGAAATTGGGAACTGTGAAAGATGGAATTGGGGATTGAATTGAATACTTGCAGAAAAGGAGGACAGCACGAGAAGGCTGGGACATCCGATCAGCAAATACTTTCAGCGTCATCTCTTTCTTTCTATCTCGATTGATATTGGATTCAAACAAACTGCTGAATTTTGATTATTGGTTTGTGTTCATCAAATTCAAAGCTGATTGATTACTGGTTGTATTTGGTTTTGCTACGAGCAAAGGAAGTATCAAGTACTGAAGTAAGCAGCAAGGGTGATACTTGATAGTAATACTGACCGCTGAAGCGCAATACATGCCCAGTGGGAAGATAGACCACGTCTCACAAGGCCTGTGCTTTTATACGGTTAGTATGCTATTTATTAGGGGCGCCGGAGCATGTGCTTCAGATTTTACAATTGTCAACCTGTATGGATTATGTTGTTCACTTTAATTATTATGATTGTTCACTCTGATTCATATTATTGTTCATTGGTAAATATCTGGAGCACATGCTCCAGATGCATCTAATATATATTGCGGTTAGTATAGTATAAAAATGGTGCGTGTGGGCTAGGTGGGGGTTTGAAATTATGGAAAATACGGTAAAGTATAGAATAATATGGTAAAATTTGTTAAAAGTGTGATTGATAATAGAAAATATAAAACATAAAGGAGAAAAGTAAGAAAATACATTGGTAATGATTGTGGTAAAGTGGAGTAGAGTGTGGTAAAGTGTGGAATAATATTGAGTAATATAATGAATTGTGGTACCGCACCGCACTGTACAAAATAACAGAGCCCAAATCAATGCAACGCTTGCAAAATTTTGTATGGCTCGAATATCCAAATTTATCTGACTCGGAAAAAATCTAGTTTTATCCAAATTCGATTTTTGGCTGAATATTCGGACAAAATATTTCTCTTTTTCTATTGTTTAAACCCGACTTTGACCAGAATTTAGCTTCTTCCTAATTGTCTGAATCGGGTTGAGTCGTTTGACTCGAAAAACTGGATGCGAACATCAATTTCTCATCCGAATTTTAATGTTGACTGAACTCAAATGTACCTGAACCCGAAGTTTTTCTAACATTAATTATAAATTATTTTTGAGTGATTTGGTTCACCAGGACAAAACATTTACGGGTTTAAGGCACTGTTCTTTTATGCGGTACCACAAGTTATCGCACCGCAATTTACCGCATCCTACCGCAACTCACCGTAATCTACTATTTACCTTTCTATTAAAATCCCAAAGATTTCCAGTTACCACACCGCAACTTACCGCATCGCAATTCCAAGTTTTGATAACTCAAGTTTTTTCTCAAACACGCAACTTAAATTTCAGCCAAAAATTGCGAGACAATCACCTCCACAAACCCTCCCCGAAGAAAGGACACGACTTCACACGTCAACAGCGAGGCCTGGCAGCGGTAAAGTTTGTGATGGGCAGGGTTCGCCATTGAGGGGAGAGAGAATTCTGTGTCAAACAAGTACTATGATTGGAATGTTTGATGTTTGTAATAACTAAACTACTCGATGTTAGACTTTTTTTTTAATCTGAAATTTTATTAGTCCATATGTATGTTAAAACTTAAAAATATGTGGATTCTTTTAATGGAAATGGATAGAATAATGAATATTAAATTTCATATTTTAGGATTGATCAACCTGATAAATTAACCTGCGATTTCTTATAAAGTTAAGGGTCAAGGCCGGAATCCCGATTTGAAGTCTAGGTCGGGTCTGGGTCCGAGGATCATGTCACTTCTGATCCGGCTAACCTAACTCCGAACCTACACCTGAATAGGTGATTCGGTATTGACCCGAACCCAAAGAATTCTGAACCTAAAGCCGATATGAACCATAAGTCCGTAACCTAAATGGCGACATAATTAAAATCCACACTCAAGTGACCCTAAATCAATTTAGAGCCCAATTAAAAAAAACTTCACCCAATCAACCCGGGTAGAACTCACAAGAAATTAACCGAACGTGCACATGCCCAAAGTTGGTTGACTTGATGCGAACCCGAAGACAAACCGATTCTCAGGTCTAGTCTACCCAAGAGTAACAAAAAAGTAAAAAAAAGAAAAAAATTATCACATCATTTTGGCATAACCTTTCCCTCCTTCTCCATCGTTGCAGTTGTTCATCAAAAGATCTGGCCAAGAACCCTCACTGCCATTGTCGTCCTTCAGTACTATAATCTAAACAACGTCAGCCATTGCAGATCTTCATAGCTCGCAGATCTGCACAGAAACACAAGGATGATCGGGGTAGGGAAGATTAAGCAGTACTCTAATGTCCTCGAAAAACCCCTAAGTCGCGGCAAACAAGAGGTTTTTCTCTTCCCCCTTTTCATTTTCATTTTCCTTTCAACTTTCATTTTTTTTATTTCAATTCTCGTTCATCCACATTCAAATTCAATTGAATTTGAGTTTGCTTTGTCGCAGGTTAGCTTAAGTGCCTTCGCATTCTTGTTTTCGGAGCTTGTGCAGTATAATCAAACCCAAGTCGACAATATTGCTGAACTAGAACGAAGGTGTTGATGATCTCTTTCACTATCTGATCCAATTTGCCTATTAATTTTTGTAATCCTGCCTATTTTCTGTCCTGTATAGCCGAAATTGTGAGATTCGTAATGGTTGTTGCATTTTTTTTTTATCAGCGTGCCCTTGATTTTGTCACGGAATTGGGTTATGATTCATGCAATTACTTGGCTGATGGCTTTATCCAGGGTTCGGACGAAAAGTTGATGTCCAATACCCGGTTTTTCGGGTATTTTCTGAGTCGGGCAATTTGGAGAAGTCTAAATATGGGTCAATATTAAGTTCAGTCAATAGAAAAATGGAAAATATTATGTGCAGATTTTCAGATTCGAATAGGTCGAAGTCAAACTTAGGACGGCAAATTATGACCGTAGCTAGTTTTTTCTGGGTCGGACTAAACCGATTTTTCGAGTCGGACAATTTTCTGACAACCCTAGCTTTGTCTTGCCATAGGGTGTCCTTTTGGGTAGGGGATTTCTCCGAGGCTCGTAGTATGGGTGTGTTTTCTCAATTCAGAAATGCTGACATAGGGAACTCCTTGGATCAGGTTAGAGGATGCTGGTTATGCCGTTGGGGCGCGAGTTTTGGAACTCCTTTGTCATAGGGAGAAGGTAATTTGTTTTCTGTGTTTTTTTCCCAGTCAGTATCTATACGTGCATTTATAGTTATGATTGTTATATATGCTTGTGCCAAGCATTGAAGAGCAAATTTTGTGACATTTTACTTACATGAGCCAGCTCTTTCTAGTGTGTTAGAATTAGCTCATGGTGTGGTGAAATTCTATTATCATGGTTTTACTCTTTTTTGTTATCAATTAGTTGGCAGGTTAGGGATTTGGATGCTTCGAGCCTGAAATCTAGTGGGTTTTCAATTAGTTGGCAGCTAAAGCCGTTAAGTTCTTATTACTCTTAGTTGTCCTATCTAATTTCAGCATCACTATTTGCATTCTTGCATTTTGGAACTTGTGGGAGTGTTTGGTATAAGATCTTCTTTGGAGTAAAAAGAGCTTTTTGAAGTGTAATTAGCTGTCAGGATCTAGTCAAGGCAATTAATTGGGTGTTTGGCAACATCTGTTCAAGGTAGCTATTTGGCTCCCAAAAGGATCAGGCTTGGATCATCTTCCTTTAGGAAAATATGCAGGTGAAAAACACAGCCTGTGCATTGGATCAAGAGGCAGGCTACTTCATACATAATTTTCACCCACCTGCTTCCTTGCTTACTGGATTTAGTGTCTTGGCCACTTGTTTTTTGTGATTAGCAGCTAGCTTAGGCTATTTCTAAGGCAAATGTACTTCATTTCCAATAGTGTAAACATTATTAAGTCTTGGCTGAATTCACTTTGGATTCTAGCTAAATTTGATTAGTTCTCTAATAACTTCAGGTGACTTAATCCTGATTAAGGGCCTATCTTTCCTATAAGTACGACCCTCCTTGTAAGTATTGGACACGAGTGAATGAATATGAGCTGATGCTTTTTGGCAACCATTAAATCCTTAGTTATCTGTATCTGAATTTTGGCTAAGTTCAGTGGTGTTCTAAGGTTCCTTAAGTGTGTGTTAGTGGTATAGTCTGACTCACCTTAGGGGCTCGGCCTTGGTGACTCCTTTTGTGTGGTGTTTCTGGATCACTTAAGGTTTCATCTGATCTATCTTTGAAACTATAAGCTTGGAACACTCAGTCTCACTGATTGTTTAAAGGTGTGCAATTGATCGGTTTCCCCTTTTGTGTTTTGTTTCCTCACTTTGCTACCTTCTGAGGTAGAGTAGTAATCACCTAATCCCCATGGATTTGGCAACTTTGATCTGTCCTCCCCTTTTGTTGTCTTAAAACATTGCAGAGTCACTCCTACCAATTGCTAGGCAGACCTTGTTTGATGTCATAAAACATTTCAGAATCACTCCTAGCCGATGCCTAGCAAAACTCAAGATGGATCCGGTAGTGTTGCTTGTCTAGCCTCTGCTTACCTATGTGAACTGCCATTTCTTGCTGGTGCAAGTCTGGCAGAGCTACCTACACATGTATTTCATTCTCAGTTACACATGTTTATTAAACTGCACTTTCAGCGTGCAAAGTTCTAAAGCATAATCAAGTTATCTGGTTATACATGGACTGCATTTCAACAAATGTGATGGTTTAACCCATTGAATTCAAATTGAAATTACAGGGAAACAGGAGGGAGACACGTCTGTTGGGTATACTGTCTTTTGTACACAGCACTGTGTGGAAGGTGTTGTTTGGGAAGGTTGGTTGGTTTTCTTATCTTGTCCCAGAAGATCAAATACTTTGAATGTCAACTAATCTGCTATTGTTTGTGTTTCTTTTGAAGTGCCTGTTGTGTGCTTTGTGTGTTATTCTGTCGCTTCCTTTCATTAAGTGGATCGTGTAATTGTGTTTATGTGCAACTCTATAATGCCATTTATGGGTTTGTTCACTTTGTTGCATTACAGTTAAAAAAAAAAAAAATCATCCTCTGTGAGTTTTAGGGGTAAGGCACAGGACGTCTCGCCCTTCCTACTCTTCTTTAGGAGTATACTTTCTGCTGTTTTGTTGGCAAGGATATCTTATACGATACTTTACTTCCATCTATCTTCTTAAGAGGTGAGGTTAATGTATAACTACCCATTGAATTGCTGTTCTTGATTGTGTCTTGGAGCAGCCATTGTTTGTGGGTATCACTTCACCCATTAAATGTTTGTTCAAGGTCTCCAATTTTATATATTGCTAGATTGGGTTTCTTTGGTTGGGTTCATAAGTTTGTTATGTGAACATTAGTGTCTTCAGTTTTGTTTCACAAAAAGGACTTGCTATATCTGTAAAGATATGCTTGAAGATCTGAATCATCTGATATTCTGGATGGTGTATTTCTAGCTTGTAGACATCATACTTTTTCCTACTGATGATCTGGTCATGTTTCATTTACTGCTAGGTTGCGGACTCCCTTGAGAAAGGCACTGAACATGAAGACGAATATATGATAAGTGAGAAAGAGCTTCTAGTGAACAAGTAAGAACGTTTGTGACATTTAAGGTTTTTCTTAAAAGTGTTTATTATCTGACACCCTCTCAAGGTTTCTTTACAGAGCCTAGAGTAATCGTTTGAACTGCTGTGGCGTAGGTTCATATCAATACCGAAAGATATGGGAACATTCAATTGTGGGGCGTTTGTTGCTGGAATAGTAAAAGTATGTGTCTGAATCCAGTTGAGTGAGTTTATCATCCAGTGATTCAGATTCTCACCCATAGTTTCTACCCTATAGGGTGTTTTGGACAGTGCAGGTTTTCCAGCTGTTGTAACTGCACACTTTGTGCCAGTGGAAGGGCAGTTGCGACCCAGGACCACCATTTTAATAAAGTTTGCTGAAGAGGTACTAGTTACATTTTGCAAATTATGAACTGGAATATAATTATGTAGTTTAGGAGCCTTTTGTAGTTGGTTTGTGTGGGTATGGTCATGAATCCTGCCTATCTATGGTATGGGGTTGCTGATTTTTCATTCTTTGCTGATTTCTTTCTTCTTTTTTTTTTTCCTTTTTTTTTGGGTTCATGGATAGCATTCCCCTTCATTTCTGTGAAACCAAAACCTGCATCACATAGCATCTAATATAATTCAGGGAGTGATTCGACAGTTGGCTGTTACTCGTGTCATTGGATGCTAAATATTTTGTTCCTATTTGGATTCGTTATTCTTCTTGCAAACTGCTGTGCTGTTTAGTTTCTTATCAAATAGCTGAAGGCCGAAGACTAGAAGACGGTTGTTTCTTGAATTCAAGTCGTGGGTGTATGAGTTAGCAAGTATTTTAGGGCAGAAAATATCGTTGGGTGCTTTCTGGTCTCCGTCATGTCAAGGATTTGAAATGTCATCTCCGACCATCCTTTTTCTTCTTTTGACAATAAGCTGTTTTGTGGTGGCATTCACATTATGGTCACTCTGCTTTCAGAACTACTTAATAGGAAAGCTATTGACTTCATTGAGCAATTTCTGTGAGCATATAGCTTCATTGGTACCATCGTAAGCTTTAACATGATTTCCAAAAGCTAAATAAAAAGGGCATTATGATGGTAGTGGTACATCACTCATTCATACGTGTAGGACTATAGATCAAAGACTACCATAAAGCTCTTTTTAATGGGGTGGGGTTTAGTGGATCAAACATATGAATAGTCATGTATGGCTTTCATATTGATATTTTGTTTTTTTTTTTTTTGGGGGGGGGGGGGGTGGTGGGTGTAATTGCTCATTGTCTCCCTCTTGTAGATTTTGATTCATGATCGTCAATATTTGGCCAAATTATGATGGTATAGAATGCAACTTAAACTTCTTTGTTTGGTTTGGTGATACTGTACAAGTTAGAGCATGCAAGAAGAGAATAAGTAACCATTCAAATTCACTTTTTTTTTTTTTTTTGGTTTCTATTCTCAAAAAAAGCTTCAAAGTGGGTAGATGAACATTCATTTTGGAATTTTTTTTTTTTTGTGTGTGTGTGGGGGGGGGGGGGGGGTGTTCCTACATGCTTTCACCACTCAGCCTCTCAAATGTTCGATGGATGTTCTAAACATGTACCTAAACTATTTATTTGGTTCATGGCTTCATTTGCAACATCAGCATGATTACATCATAATACTAGAAAGGGGTACTGTGGTTCTATTTGTTTCCCTCTAATGGGACCTATAATGTCCCTCTAGCACCACAAGACATTTTGTGGCTCAAAACTCACAAAAAAACAAAAGGAATAGAAAAGAAATCATGGCTATTGGGCAAATTCTCAGCAATGTTTTGCTGTGTTGTGATGATGCACCTTAGAGAAGGTTTGGCCTTCTCTGATTGGGAACAGAAGCTAGAAGGCCCTGTAGGTGGCAGCATAACACAATAAAAGGAATGAGGCTTTGGTGGTGGAAAGGCCGACCAGATGAACATCGATACGAAGTGATTTCCTTCAATTAGGTTGGGGATTTGGGGCGAAATGGAGCAAATATGTCAGTGATAAGGTCGATTTTGAGTGACGTTGCTGGGTTAATCGTGAATTGGGGATTTAGGGTTTGAAATCGGTGTAATTTGCAAATTAGAGTTTGATTAGGGCTTTTAGGTCTCTGGTGGGGGGGGGGGGGGGGTTGCAGCGGAGGTGGCTTCTCGGTGGGGATCGAATGGTGAAGGGTTGTTGATGGGTGGTGCGCCGGTGGGTGGATGGATGGGGTTGGCGGCATAGCTTGGTTGAAAGTGGTTGGGTTTCTGCAACTGTTTTCATCTCTTTTTTCTTTCTCTCTGATTTTTTTGTTTCATTTTTTTTTTTGTTTTCCCGGAATGAAATTTGGATGTTGGAAAGGAAATTGAGTGAAAAATCAAAGAAAACTGGATTTTACTGAGCCGAACTATAGGGTTGGGCAATGGTAAGCTAAACTTTAGAAATGTATCACAGAAAGTTTAACTATTAAACTCTTTTATTTTAATGTAACTGCACAATTAAATTTTGGCCAACGATGGCCCTCCTGCGTATGTCCTCTGGCTTCTGGGACCATTTGTGCTGTAGTATGGACATGGACAAAGTATTTGTAGGGCTGGTGAGCGGTATTATTGATTCCACACGTCATTGTGCCATATTGATACATCCGCTTGAAATATGTTTGACAAAGGAATTTCCTGTAATTGTGAATATGCATTGTGCCGTCATTGGTGTTTTCTGCGACGAGCAAAATCTTTGTTTTATTTATTGCCTTGCTGTTGTTTCAGGTACTGAAAAGGGAAGCGAGATTAGGTTGATGCCCATCAAAGCTTATATTATGTCTGATTACATTATTAGAGGACCGACCTATGGCTGATTGAAGGCCAGTTACCCGTTTTGGTGAATGATCGATCTGACATGCAAGTTATGTAATTCAGGAGTGCTGCATATTCGTCATAATGCAGTGTTTATGTGAAATGTACACTAGCGTAAATGAAGAACAATTTTATTCCAAATATTCCCGGAGAACTTCAATGCACCCACTGAGAGTGATCGTTGGTAGCCGAAAATGTTTAGTGACTCACTACCAAATGGTATGAAGTACGTCGCTTCTATTGTAATACATTTCTCGTTTCTGAATTGATTGTATTATATCAAGGTACGTTTCTTAGGTTGCCATTTTTAACTTTTGGAATGGTAGGATGTTAGGTGTTTCGTTTCTATAAACATGTTCGTATCTCAACAGTTCAGATTCAGATGTCAGGTTCAGACTCAGATTCGTCTCATTTCTTGCTGGATACGTGACACTGATATCGATTTTCTGATTTGAATTGTGTCGGCTCGAATCAGTTCTTACTTCTTACTTTCTTTGAACTTGTTGGGCTTTATTGTCATTCCAACCTAATGGCCCTTGTGACCATTTGCCAAACAAAGTTCAACCTCATAATATGGTCTCTTGTTTTATACTTTTATGGTGTTTTGTATCTCGGGTTTCCTTGATTTCTTACCAGTTCAAAGAAAGTAAGAAGTAAGAGCTGATTAATAAAGTGCTGTAGGGATGAAGGGAAGAAAGATATTGAAGGGATGAACCTTAAAATTGTTGATCACGAGAAGCCTTTTGTTTCCTAGGCTAAATTCAGTAAAATGTAGCCTAGGCTAAATTCAGTAAAATGTAGGCTACATTAGACCTCCTACTGTAACAAAATCTGTCCAGAAGTGAGTCCCCAAGAAGAATAATGCTGGTGATCTTATTGAGAATGATTTGCATATCTCGTCCCCTAGTCGAGTGGTTAACAATGGGTTGAGGAATATTGGAAAAGAGGACACGTTTGTGCTAGACTCCCTCGAGGCTTTAGCTACTGATGGGTCAGGGGAGGCTTCTAGCAAGACCACCATGAACCCTATCGATGTGGTGGATAAATGTAAGCATATAAGTAAGTTGGCTTACAAGAATGCTCTTTTGAGTGGATTTAAAATCAATCGGATGGAGGATAGAGATCTAGGCGCCAACTTCGACAATGACTGCACTCTTAGTAATCCGATTGAACTCTTTATTGGTGCAACTGAGTGTAACTTACTCGTTGATATTGAGGAATCCATCTTTGAGGCCTTGAAGGTTAGTGCTAGGAGTGAGAGAAAACAACCATGTTGGTAAAATCTAAGTGGTAACTTCTCAAAGAAGCAATTTGTAGAGCCGCTCTTGGCCAAAATGATGGACAAAAGGTTAGGAAAATAGCCGCGCGAACAACTTGGAAGATGATAGTTTTGATGACATTGATGTCGAGATAGATCGCAGGACTGTGATTATTGGTAATGATATGGGCGTGCGAGTCCTTGAAGACTCACCCAGCCAAAGCTGTTGATATTTTTAATGTCGTGATTGAATGAGGTCATTTTGGTTGTCGTATATGTGCAAGTCTTTGTTGTTTTGCTTATGTTAATCAGTGTTTGGTTGTAACATTTTATCTTTTGGAGTTGGTTGTTTGCTGTTTTGTCATATTGTTTTGCTGTTTTTTGTGAACTTTTAAGCTCATTGACTTTTAATAATAAAAAAAGGAAACTAAACCAATTTTTAAAAATTGTTACTTTGTGAAAGGGATTTAGGGATTTGTGATAGCTTGATCAAGAAGAAAAGAAGAAATTTTACGAGACATAAGTTTGAATTTCTACCAAGTGCGTTGTTGCTTGACATCTTTATGTGTTTGGGTTAATTTTATATAGATGTTTTGATACCTTAACTCGAAAATTGATAAAACTCATTGAAAAATATGTAAGAATGCTCGACCATTAAAAATTCGCCATGGACTAACAGACCCGATAGGTCTGAGTCAGAGTCTAAAATTTTTGGATTTAATGGATCTAAAGCAAGTCTAGGTCCGAAAAAAATTGACGAATATGAGGTTGGATCCAACTAGATTCGCTCCAGACCTGCCCCATTGCCATCCTTAATACAACAAACGGTTCTTAAATGAGAAGGCCCAAAGCCTCCACAAGAGCCGAAGTACATAATTATTTTGAGACCGTAGAAACACAAACAAAGTTCAGTCTAAAAATATGTTTGCCCATAGACAATCTTGATTACTTAGAGCTAGCAGCAGCAAACTCATATAGAACATTATGAATCTCATCAAAATGAGGGTTTGTTGCCTTCTTCACATCTTCTACCCATTTCTGAATTTTCTTGTATGGCCCTATCATTCGGTTTCTTTCCTCCTCCGACAATAACTGCACATCATAGCACAACCAAATATAAGTTTTTTTCCCGCTTTTCCCCAAATCTGACAGAATTTTTTTAACTTGACTTGTTCACTAGATCTCTATCTCAGAAGTAATCACCAGCAAACTTAACAGGCTGCGTACCAAACAGTCTCTAAATATGGTCCATTAGCCCCACAATTGGCACCGATAGAAATATTTTGCTTCCACCAAGACTTGAGCCTTGACGGAGGTTCTCAAATCTGACTAGCTAGACAATCCTAGGTAGGTTTTGATTGAGTGCCATTCATCAAAATTTGTTCTCTCTATCTCCTTTATGAATCAACTTGAATATGATAACAGCAATGGCTACCATTAGTTCCAAGGGTGTACATTGTACCTCATATTTGAAACCATTGCATGATAATTTGATGGAGTAAAAGAACTTGAAAGAGTTGTTTCTCATGTGGAAGAAGAACCCAAGATTAGATACAAACCATTAGTTCATGTGAAAGATTGTTAACTAAAGGACATTAGAAACCGTGAAACAATCAATATGTGACACATAAATATAAGGAAAATTAGATAGGAAATTGGACGGTAATATACCGACCTTTAAGGGTGTTGAATAGCAATATATCGACCTTCACTTTTGGACAATAATATCATTGACCTTTATAATTTGGTGACATTAATGTACCTTCAAGGATTTACACCTTAAAAATTAACAACAAAACTAATCCCCTAATACTAAAAATACCGAATACAAACACTCAATACCCCCCAAAATACCTAGTAATGGCACCGATTTTTTTGCACCGCCTGCCACGTCAAACCGTCAACCGGTTCCGCCCACAAAATCCTTGAAGGTACATTAATGTCACCAAACTATAAAGGTCAGTGATATTACTGTCCAAAAGTGAAGATCGGTATATTGCTATTCAACACTCCTAAAGGTCGGTATATTACCATCCAATTTCCCTTCTAATAATCCATACTTTCCGCTATTGTATGAGAATAATATCTACTTTATTTTTGTGTTTTGAAAAAGGATAAAATTATACTGCAGTTGTACCAAATCTACCTTCACTTTTTTTATTTTTTTTTTCTTTTATACCCCATATTGTTTTTATTTTTTTTTTCATTCCCGCCTTCAGAAAGGTTATAAAGTGTAGTTACCAAAAGAATTTCTAAATTATTTTTTGAAAATCCGATCAATTATTTATGATATTTTAAAGGAATTAAACTGAAAAAAATTCGTAAAATATCGAAAAAAAGAAAAAATTTGGAATAAACATTAAAAATTTATTAAAAATCGCGGGGAAGTGTTGTGCTAAGTTTGAATCAAACACAAGTCAAAATCTATGAGATTTAGGATGTACACTCGGTGGTCTCCCACCAGAATATAATTTTTTTTTTTTGGACCATCAGAATACAAAAACAAAGTAGAGATTAGAGACTATTAGAATCCAACTTTCCTAAATATAATGAGAATTTAGCAAAATATATATACAACAACGAGACGATACGCTTACTTGAAGTTGGGTGATTTCGCAGACGAGGGAGAGATCAGCAATGGAGGGTTGATCGCGGCCGAGCAAGAAGGCGGCATCGTCTTTAAGCCACATAGTCTCAATGATGGAGAAGGATGCAATCAACTTCTGCTCACATTCATTTGCAGATTCTTCATTTCTGGGTTTCCCAAGCTTGGGTAGCAGGACAGCAGCATATATATATCCAGCTGCACTATCCCAATGTCAAACCCAAGCATATGTATAGGAAAATTTATATATATCCCCTTTTAGGTTTATAATGTTAAAACATATTATAGGCGTCTTCTATAAATTTTAAGATAATTAAAAGAAAAACACAATATCCGAATGGCATTTAAGTCAAATCAGGTCCTGTTCTTTCCTGCGGTTGGCAAACTGCGGTACCACAGCATACCGCAGTTTGTCACAATTCAACATACTTTACCACAAATCATTACTTTTCTCTCTCATCTACTGTTTTACATTCTACCAATATTCCACCCCAATTCCACCACACCTCACCACACTATTCCGCAAAATATCGTAGAAAAGTAACTAAGAACAACATAATTTTATAAATTTGAAAAGTAATGAAGAACAACATAACTTTATGTAATTTATGCATGGTATTATAATCATATAATTCAAATATGCCACTTTCTTCAATTTAGGGGGCGTTTGGTGCCCGGCTGTTGGCTGTTTTTAGCTGTTGACTATTTTGTTAGCTGTTTGACTTTTGACTGTTTTGTTAGCTGTTTTCGTCAACTGTTTGCATTAGTTGTTTGTATAAAAGAGTGTTTGTTAGAGTTAGATGTTTGTAGGATGACTTTTACTCTTGATTTCCAATTGCACATTTGGCTTTATTTTTAGTGTTTTTTAACATTATGATTTTTTAAATTCATTTTTAGGTTTTTTCGTCCATATTGTAATTCATTTTTAGGTTTAACATTATGATTTATATTCATTTTTAGTTTTTTTTTATCCAGATGTATATGTATAATCAATTAGTAACTATTCTAAACAATATGTATATGTATATTGTGTTTGGAAAAAAAATTGCAAGAAAGATAATGTTAATCGCAAGAGTTACCAATATTCATCTTTACCCGGAATTGGACTAATATTAAACATATTGCTTTTGAAACACATAGACGCCTACTGTGTATATCAAAACTTTAACTACACTGACTCACCAACATCCATCATGAACTAAAGTTGAATTATTATTAAGATTTTTATTTTTAAGCAAAACAAGTTTTGATTCGAACGCATTGCGTGCATCGATTGTTATATATTTTTTTTGTGTGTGTATATAAACACGCAATAAATAAATAAATTTAAAAATCGATGCACGCAATGCAAGCGAATCAAAACTTGTCAATTAGTAACTACATTGTCAACATAAACCATAATGACAATATGAGTCTCTTTTCCAAATTAATAGAAAAAGCAAATAAACTAGGAGATAAGAGAACAATTAAAAGAACTAAACCTAAATTATTTTGATGACAATTTTTGTAATTTTTGTGAATCAATTGGCCAATATGGTAATTTAAAATATAAAAAGCCAACATCTATTTACAAAAAGTTACTCATAGTAGCTTTTTACAAATACAAATTGACTTTTTGGGGTTAAAAAGCTAGTTGAATCCGTCAATCTACCAAACACCTCAAATTAGCATATTGATTAGTCAAACAGCTAAAAAATCCTCCAAAAATCATTTTTTACAAAAAAACTATCCAAAAAGCTGGGCACCAAACACTAGGGGTGGAAACGGTGCGGTTTCGGTGCGCCGAAGCGGTGCACCGGATGAAACGGTGCGCGAAAACCATAAACCGGAACCGGAACCGAATCACCCGGTTTTTAAAAATCGGTGCACCGGCTTTAACGGTGCGGTTTCACCGGTGAACTGGAACCGCATAAATTTCTATCAAACATCCAAAAAATCTCTATTTAATAAAAAAAAAAGCCCAACCCAATAACACATTAACACCTAATGTTCTTTTTTTTTTTTAACTAGTTAATTTATATTATTTTTGTATTAATTTTTGGGTAGAATTTTTTTTAACCAAAATTTATATATATATGTATTTAATTATATTAACGGTGCGGTGCCGGTTCCCAGTCGGTGTGAATATCCCAAACCGGAACCGCCCCGTTTAGTATCCGGTTTTTCCGGTGCGGTGTGCGGTGCACCGGATTTTTAAACCGGTTCAATGTTGCCCGTTCCCGATTTTTTTTATCCGGTTTCTGATTCGGTATGCCGATTCTGGATTTTTCTTCCACCCCTACCAAACACCTCCTTAATATTATGGTAATATGATTTGTTTTCCACGCGCAAACGTGTTGACCCAAAGATGTATTAATTTTGGATAAGGCCTATGACTTCAACTAAAGACCAATCAATGCGACTTATGAGGGTTATGGCCCAAAATAACTCATCAAGCGTGTCTATCTGACCCTACCGTTGGGAAAATTTGCATAATTTTAACCCTTATTTTTTTGAATTAATTTTTACTTCTCCACCTTTCGAACCAATTTCATTTAGCAATTTTTTAGATAAATTTAACAATTTTTTTGGTGAATGTGTAAATTTTGATGATAATTATTTGCTAAAATGAATGATAATTTTAGTAAAAAAATTCATCATAAGTCATATCTTCATAGAAAAAAGTTATTAAATTCACGGGAAAAATTGTAAAATGGATTCAAAAGGTAAGGAAGTAATTATTAACTTAAAAAGGTCAGATTTAAATTTATAAAGGTTAGAGAGGTAAATATTAACTTAAAACGGTCATAAAAATGAAGAAGAGTATGTGCATATTTTCCGTTGGAAAACACATTTATTGCCATATTGGATTCATTTGATAGTTAGACTGTCTATCTAAGTTCACACTATGCATTAAAATAGATAAATTTTTTCACAAAAAATTGGCATAAAAAATTGATAAAATTTTAAAAATATCAATAAATTTTGTAATAATATGATAAATTAGTAATGGATTTTATAATAAATATTGATTTTTTTAAAAAAATTTAACACATTAATAAATTTAGGTAAATACTCCAAAAAATGACTCTGAGGTCCCCTTTTTTTGTGGTACCTATTATCAGGGCTCTGAAATTTTAAAACTAATTATAAGGTCCCTATATTTACTTGGTATCTAATTTTTTGAGCTAATTTTAACGAGGGGCATGAATTTTCATATGAATCTTTTAGCGGGAAACTTTAAAGATTAAATTATTTTCAAGTTTGCCCTTAGCTTATTTATTTTCATTTAGACTTTCAGACCTTGTTCTTTTGTCAAGTTGGTTCTAACTCTCCTAACTCATCATAACTTATCCCAACCTAACACAATTCCCCGAAAAAACATCCACTCTAAGAACACAATTCCTCAAAAAAACATCATTAACTTATTCTAACTTATCCTAACTTATCCAAACTTAACTATACTAACTTGAAAATAACTCATTCAAAGAATAGGGCCTCATCATACTTCCTTTTCCCCTCTTTCCTCAGAATCCCTCCCCTTCACTGCTCTAGTTTGCTACTGGACGTACAACCAATCATTGCGAAAGATAAGCCTTCAAAAATACATAATCATCAATCCCCGGACTGTCAAAGTAAATTCAAATTGGAAAAAAAAGCTGAGTCAATGTCGTTAAGGGCATTTTCATCATTTAATTACTCCAGAGATGAAAATCAGTTAAATTCGACCAAAAAATTAAATACCAAATAAATATGGGGACCTCATAATTAGATTTAGAATTATAGAGCCCTAATAATAGATACCACGAAACAAGGGGTACCTCATAGTCATTTCTATCATATAACAATCGGGGTTCTTTTTCCCCTCGTTGCTAATCCAGTGTCGTCTAATTTATTCTTTCAGAAGAAATGACTCATTTAAATATGATTATATGAAGTCAGTACGTAATTAATCAATCAAGGGTAAAACTAATAATGAGTTGAAAATGGATTAACTTAATTAATTACTCCCTCCCATATTAATTGTCATAATTTTGACTGTCACGGTCTCCAAGATCAATCTTTGATTGATAATTTCTTACATAATATGTTATTAACAATCACAATATTATATTTTTATGATAGTATTTTTCATTATGAATCTAATGGTGGTAATTTTATATAGCAACTCATTGTATATATTGAGTAATTTATGGTCAAATTTTTCAAAATTTGACTGCACGATTTCCAAAGACGACAATTAATATGGAACAGAGGGAGTAATTAATTAATTACCTGCTCCGTGGCGTAAGTTGGTGTGATGCCAGTCCATTATAGCATGGAGCTTCGCCCTAGTGCCAATATCAGTAGGATACCTATAATTGCACAGCAACCAGTTCCATGAAATTTGGGTTAATGGAACACATGCATACTATATATACTAGAATTTGTTGGAGATTAAATAAGACCGTCTTACCATAAATTTATAATGAGATGTGTAATTTTGTAGCGACTTTTTATGTATAGATATAGAAATGACTAATGCTCCCTGTGTTTCATATGAATTATCGTATTTAAAAATTGTACAGTTAAACTTAAAAATTTTGACAATAAGTTTTTCAATATGTACAATGATTTGTTATATAAAATTACTACCTTTAAATTTGTTACGAGGAATATTATCTTGAAAGTATAGTTATAATTATTAATATAATATTATATCAGAAATTATCAATCAAAGAGTAACATTTGAAGTTTAGAACTGTGACAGTCAACAAAACGATAATTATAAACTAGAGTTGGCACAAATAAAAATATACCTTAATAAATACTGGTCAAACTTATATTAGAAGGTAATCAAATAACTTCAAAACCATAATAAAATATAAAAAATATCATCATAAAAAAACCCATCTCATAATAATTTTAGAGGAGACAGATCTTAGACTAACATTTACATTCTTAAAAAATAAATGAAAGAAACAAATCAGGACAGATATGTGGTTACCAGTATTCAGCAACATTATGTGAGCAAGCAAGGTACATGAGAATTGCATGGCTGCAAAAAAAAAAAAAAAAAAATACTTTACTTAAAAAAGAAGAGAAAATTACGCTTACTTTCACCATGTTTGATTCTCCTTAATAAATGCGAGAAAGTTTTAAAGTGAGCCCTAAGTTCATAAACCTTTTTTAAGTAGAAGTAGGGACAATCTTTCTTGAAAAATTATTTTCCACTAAACTATCAGGCGTACCATTAAATAATAGAAGTACACTTACCTCTGAACTAGAACTAGAACCAAAGCTACTATTATCAAATTCCCCCCTAGGCGATAGCAGTATTACCTCTAAATTTTACAATTTATAGACTTGATCCAATTAAGTCAAGACTTAGAAATACTCTCTAATTTCCATTTTATTTGTCCTCTAGATCTACCTATTAGTTAAATTTGAAAATTGAGACTATTATTTTCTCAATATGTATAATGTTCTATTATATAAAAGTATTATCATTAAATTTTTAATGAAAAATAATATAATAATCAAAAAATATAATATTGTAATTTATTTATAAACTATTACGCAATAAATTATCAACAAAAAACATATAGACATCAAAGATTGTAACACTATATGCGTATGACAAATAATATGGGAAGAAATGAGTAATTCCTTGTCAAATTTATTGGTAAATCTAATTTATCAAAATTTACCAGTTTTTATCTAAATTTACCAAAATTTATCAAAATTTATCTACCAAATTTTAAAAAAGAAATTTAATTTTGATATATTAACGTAAATTTGCCAAAAGTTACCAAAATTTACTAAAAATTACCAAAATTTAACTTTTACCCAACTGTTTTTTACTCATCAATTTGATAGGCTCTAATACTTGATGGAAAATTGGTAGAGGAGTAGACTTACCTCTCAAATAAAGTGAAATCTCCATGAGCTATGGCTGGAACTTTCTTCATGGGATTGATTGCTGAAAGTTTCTCAATTTTGAACATTGTAAATATCATAATAGTCATGTTAATTCGTTAACCCATTGTGGCTAGCAAATAATACTCCCTCCGTCCCAAATTAATTGACATTTTGATTAAATTTTGACCGTTAATTATTCATCAATTACAATGAAGAAACCACTCCATTGTAATTTTTAATAAAACATCTTTTTAATGACGATAATTTCATATTGGTACTTATTGTAATTTGTTAGTAATTAGTATTTAGCCCAATGTCAATTAATTTGGGACGGAGGGAGTATTCTCAAAACTCATCAGTTCCCCAGAAACTTCTGTTAAAATCAAGATACGAAATTAGAAAAAAAAAAGAGTACAAAATTAAGTGATAATAACCTTGATATTGAGGTGTTTGATGGTCGCCTTTAAAGAGGTCCATTTTGACCTCCTCAAACTGGATCCCATTTACCCTTGAAAATTAACCAAAAGTAACAATCAATTTAATTATCTTTACTTGAATTTTTTTAACTGATTGTATGACGTGAACTTTATTTCTACTTTAATACTGAGAGTAAAAGTGTGAGAGATTTACTTGCAGAAAATGAGGATTGCACGACTGGGTTGGGATCTTCTGTCTGCATAAACCTTCAGAGCATCCATTTCTGATCTCTCTCTCTCTCTCTCTCTCTCTCTCTCTCTCTCTCTAGCTGCAAAACGATGTCCACATACTGTCCTTGAAAAATCACAAATTAATTACATGAAGTAGGTATAGAGATTCCTTCCAAAACCGCGTGCTAATTATTGAAAAACAGCGTAGGAAAACCAACAAAAAAACACAGTTGTTATGGGCATGTTCGGCAAAATTAGTGTTTTAGATAGCTGATAATGGTTTATGTAGCGTATAGCGGTTTAAGTAGCGGATAACATTTTAAGTAGCGGATAGCGGATGACTGTTCAAATAAGAATTGTGTTCGGTAAATTTAGCAGTTCAATTAACAGATTAATGTGAATTGACATAAAAGGTATCAATAATTTCCAAAGATAAAATTTACAAAGGGTATTTTTTGACCGAAAAATATGAAACGCTACTCCAAACGCTAAACGTTAACTTTATTAGCGTTTCACAAAACGCTCCTTAAAACGCTAAACGCTCCTCAAAACGCTAGCTTACCGAACACTAATATTTATGCAATTAGTGTTTTGACTTGGTCAAAACGCTAAACGCTACCCAAACGCTATTGCCGAACTCAGCCTATATGCTGCTCCTTACCCCAGATTAATTGACATTTTGATTAAATTTTAATAATTAATTATTCATAAATTACAATGAGTTATAATATGAAATTGAGTCAATCCTGTTATTTGGATTGGATAAAATGAAGTTTGGATGGATTGGATTAGATACGTTTTTGGCGAATTGTGTTTTTAAAGAGGAAAAGTGTTTGGGGAATCATGTAAGGATTTGATTGAATTGGATTGGAAAGAGTTACCAATCAAAAGAACTTGAGTGACTCATTGTCATTTATGAATAATTAATTGTTAAAATTTAGTCAAAGTGTCGATTAATTTGGGATAGGGAGAGTACACAATCTTAAGATAAAATTCATTAATATTCATTATAAAATTAAATTTATCAACATTATTGTAAAATTCATCAATATTTTTCAGATTTATCAAATTTTTACTCAAACTCATCATGTTAAATTTTCACTCAATGAGTATTGATGCGGTGCTTGATCGATAAAGCGCTTTGGTGAGAGAGGTTTGTAGGTTAAAGATTATATCAATCAAGAAGTGAATTGTATTTTGGATGGTTTTTTAGCTGTGTGTAGCTGTCTATTTTTTGATTTTGTGGCTAGATCTTCTAGTTGCTGCTGTTTTTAGTGATGTTGGTTTGTTTACGTTGTTTTTGCTGTTTTTTTCAGTACATTTTGTAGCATTTTTGATGCTTTTAGCTTTTATGACTTCCAACTATCGAAAAAAATATTAGCCTATTTTATGGTATACAAATATGATATTTATGACAAAAAGGTGGGCACCGGTTCCAAAATATTTGTTCACTTTAATTATTTGACATATATTTTAAGAAAAATTAATAAATTAATTTCAATTTATGACAAAATACTAATAGTATCCTTATTTTACAATTCAAAAATACTATTTATGCCTTTTCGCCTTATGCAAATACTTTTGACATTCAAACTAAGGGCATTTAAGTAATTTTAATAAAATAAAAGTTTGCATTTTAGAAAATGAATATTATTTTGGGGTATCCAAAAAAGTAATACTGAACAAATATTTTGGGAAGGATGGAGTATTACTTTTGCCTTCTTTTGAGGGATAAATTTAAATTGGTTAAATTTTAAATACTTAATATCATATTTTATTGAGTGAACTTTTACCTATTTCAACTCGTCTGAAAAGTGATCTAACAAAGGTGATTACTTATGTAAACTATTTAAAAGGTGAAAAGTAAAGAAAAAAAACAACTCGATCACCATCGGAAGTCACCTTTCAGAAGAGTTGAAATCGGTAAAAGTTCACTCAATATAATAGGATGTTAAGTATAGTTCCTTGAATCCAAATTTCAAAGGTCAGTTCGTTGTATCCAAGTTGCCTCAAAGGTTGAATTATTTAATTCCAATAACCCTTAATAAATATTATAGAAAAATTAGAAAATTTTACAAAATATTTAACAAAATATTCATATATATTACACCTTATCCAAGAAAAATGAATCATAGTGCATTGTACTTTAAACCTTGCGATTGTGATAAGCCGAATTTTAAAATTGTATAACAATATAAGTCAAATTGTGAAACTATTGGATTATAGTGCACCGTTACCGAGTTGGGTAAAACGTAACTAATTCGGTGGATTGCCATAGTTTGGTCATTGCAATTTAATGGTCGAAATGTTTGAGCTATTACAATCCAGTTTGAGGGTGTTTAGGTACCCAACTTCTTGGACACTGTGATAAGTGCATTATTTGCACTTTATTCTAGGTATTTTAGAAGCATAATCATGGTAAATTTAGGCTAAAAAGGTGTTTAATCTTCCCCATTTCTTTATTTATGCTTGGTCTTTGTGTTTTTGGTATTGATTTGCAGGTTTAGGGCCAAAAAGTTAATTTTTGGAGCAAATTTGGTAAGGCCAAGGGTACCACGGGCATCAACTACTGTTGATAAGACCGTGGTAAAAATTTCAGGAAGAAACGAGCAGGAACTAGCGAGACAGCGCCAACCTCGGGTTGTCCGTGGTGACAGCCACGGACCGTGGTTGACGCTGTTTCCTCGCGCTGGCGGTTATTCTCAGGGTAATTAACTGGGGGAAAAGGGTAGACAGCAGTTCATCAATTATTCTGGGCAGAAAAGAGAGATTTTAGAGAGGAATTCTTCACCAAAAACACCGCCATTAATCAAGAATCAATCCGAAGAATTTGAAGAATTGAGATTCGAGAGAAAGCACGCTACACTCTTGTGAAGTTCTTGAGAGGATCCTACGAATTTCTCCTTAGTGTTTGCTTTACTCTTCTCACTTTCTCTTTCTTAATTCTAGAATTCATTACCATGTTTAGAACGTATTTCTTGTTTTCAATGAATACTTGTGAGTAGATTTCGTTCTTTCTAGGGTTTTATGAACCATCAATATGGAGTTTGATTAGAAATGTTTTAGTTTGTACTTGAATTCTCAATTGAATCAATAGAAGGTTGCGTTTTTCTTACTTACGAATGTTCTTAAGGCCTTGGATGTTTGTAATTCAGAGATTAACCTAAGAAGTACCGAAAGGTGAATTAGGGGAATTTGACCACCAACCCTTCTACCTAGGCCTAAGAAAGTTGAAAAAGGAGTAGTAGACTAGGGAATCATTAGATAACCCGACCTTGCTTAGACCTTCAATTCTGTTTAACTCAAAAGGCATTTAAAGTTGTTGATTAGGTTAGTCAGGATAATTCTATTTAGCATCGAAAGGGCGATATAATTTAGAGGTTATCGATTCTTGATTCGTTTGAGTTACTTTCTTGTGCATGCTTTAATTTGGCTTTCAGACCCTGTTGTTAGGTGAGTAAAACCCTAGAAGTCTTCATCCATCGAATTACCTCGAGTTAATCCTTTCTTGTCCACTTTAGTTCTAGTTAGTTCATTAGAAATTATTAAAAACCATCAAACCTGATTGGCTTAGCAATTAAGTAGAGGGATAGTTCACTGTGTTACTAGACTAAGTCCCTGTGGGATCGACCTTGACATTGCTATAATAGTACCCGTGCGTTTGCGGCCCTGTCACACTATTAGCTTTTTGACCAAAGTTAAAAAATTATTTGAGGTGTTTGGTAAGTAACTTTTTATATTAGCCTTTTGAACTCAATAAACTAATTTTCAAAAAGCTACTTGATGAATCTTTTTGCGGTATCTTTTCACAAAAAACACTTTACCAAACACTTTTCATGCAATCAGTGAATCCAAACAGCCAAGTCAAACATCTAATCCATACAACTATTAGCTAACAACTACAAGCTAATAGCTAATTAACAGCTACCAGCTGCAAGTTGGTTGCCAAATAAGGCTAATGTCATGCTATGATGTACTAAATTCCAGGTCATGGAATGCTAGGACTAGATGAATCCAATTTGTGATACTTTAATTTCACCAGATCAAGCATAACACCGAGATGTTTGTATCGAATTGAGCTCAGGAAGGCCTTTGACTCTGTCCTCTAAGCTTTTATCAATGAACTATGGAAGAACTTCAATTTCCTGAAACCTACATTGTATGGATTAAATCATGTATTCAATCATCTTTACTCTCTTTATGCTTAAATAGGCAAGTTCATGTTTCTTTATGGGTCAAAGGGGGCTAAGGCAAAGTGATCACCTCTCACCTCTTCTCTTCGTGATAATCACATAGTATCTATCCAGAGTTCCGAAGAAAACACAAGTAACACTGCAACAATCATTTTACCTTCCACCCCCACTATAGAAATCTTAAGGTTACACACCTTATTTTTGCCGATGATCTTATTATGTTTTATGTTGCTAAACGAAAGCTATCAATCGTAACCAGAGGGGTAAACCTCTTCTCAACCACTATTGGTTTAGAAGTACATACGAGCGAAATGCAATGTCTTGGTAAATGAGATCACAACAAGAATAAGACTATGGGCTACAAGAAACATTTCATATATAAGCAAAATGGTGCTTATACCATCTATTATTTGAAGCCTTGTAAGTTTTTGGTCAAGTATCTTCATTCTTTATCAAAATTTCATAGATAACATTACAAGTGTAATGCCCCGATATA